>JAQQAC010016209.1:113214575-113241416 GCA_029783875.1 Phataginus tricuspis | reverse complement strand
AATTCTTATGCCAAAGTGGCATATTGTGGGATGGTGTGTTCAGATCCTCTGCAGGTTTGTAGAGGTGGAAAGGCTTTAGAAGTCCTCTACTGTATCTTAAACTTTTGTGAGTCATCAATGACTTTGAGAATCTAACGAAATCAAGTGAACCACCTCTCTGGAAACAATTTCAAATAAAAATTTGGTATATACTTACAGGGAGTTCAGACCCTCCTGAAACATATCTATGGGTACATTATGAGTACATGTACTCCATCATAAGATCCCTGATCTTGTCACATTATAAACGAGAATCGTTTTTTTCCTGTCCATGTCTTGCTAATTCTACATTGCCCTACAGGCTGAGAGGCAGCCAAAAATACAGTAAGAGGCTGCTTGATTCCATAATTACTGTTTAAGTCATCAACTTATTTTTGATTACTTTCTTAATTTTTATTATTACAAAAAATTCAAACATTCATAATTTTTTAAAAGACAAGTTTAATGAGCTTCTTGTATGGGTCCCCCAGCTTCAATAACTGTCAACATTTGGCCTCCATGTTTTATTTTTCCTTTCCAATATTTTTGTCTGTAGTATTTTAAAACAAATCTGAGGGAAAAGAATAAAATGAAAGACATCACGTTATTTCACCTATGACTACTGCATCACTAAATCATAAGAATATACCATACCCCAATTAATAGTAATTCCAAGGCTAATTAATAGAAATCACCTAATACTAATTCTAAATTCATATTCAAATTTCTCTTATTTGTTTTGTTAAAATGAGGACCCAAGTAATATCCACATATTTGATTTACTTTTTTTAAATATATCTCTTAAGTATCCTTTGTTCAATAGTTCCCTCCTGACACCTCTTTTTATTGATTTAAAAACTAGGTTTTTTTTCTTAAATCTCCTACATTATGGGTTTGACCAATTAGTTCCTTGTGCCATAATTTTATTTATTCCTGTATTCCATGCACATTATAAAATCTGGACGTTAGAGATGAATGGTATTTCTTTTTTCCTCTATTCTCTTTAATATAAATGGGGAGCAAGAGTCTATGAGAATCCCCTTACTTCAGAGAGAGTGAGAAAGGCGTATCTTTTGATCCAAACTTTCCTTATCTCTTCTATGAAATAGATGGTTTCATTCTTTGCTGGTTTATTTCTCTACTAGGGAACACAGGACTTTCCTGATATAGGGACCCTCCATTTCCTGTATACGTCCCTATTCTGAAGAACATGGAGGCTGTAATAAAATACATTCCAGATCCTACACTGAGACAATGTGCATGGAAGCATCTGGCACAATACATAAGACAGGTCAAGTTCATAAATGTTAGTTGATGCTGATACAAAATAAATTCCTTCCTTGTTCAACATAATTGTTTGTCTAGTTAATAAAACAAATAATCATTTTCTGGACTGAGGTAAGCAAAATCTTATAGAGCTCATCACATATAAATTAAGATTTTCTGTGTATTGGATGTGGAATAAGAATACCTTTTCCCACTCATTGGCATAGGCAATCTCAACTTCTAGAGAATTTTGTAACCGTCTAGTACCCAAAAATTGATCATAAAAACCAACAAATAAATAACAAACAGCAACAAAGATAGTCAAAAGACTGAAGGCCTAGTATACAACTTAATACAGTGAAGTCAGTATCACATACAATGGTTGTAGGAAAAATGAATACTTCATGTAATTATCACAAGTTTGGCATTAGACACATTGGTTAGCCGTATGTTCTAAAATACATATTGAGCACCACACTGTGAAGTAAACCATGTAAAATGTATCTTAGAGTAGATTATGATATTAACTTGAAGAACATAAATAGAATTGATTTCTTGGTATTTTCTTGAGTAGATTCAAAATTTGCTACTTGGAGAGAACTAAGGATTATTATTATTATTATATAGATAAACCCCAGTGAACCCTGATGTAAGGAATTCATTTGGCAGACTATAAATACTTCAGTCATCAGCGTCTCTAATTTTGCAATTAATCAACATTGTGATATCTCTTTTATGGTATTTTCTTTTGTTTAACTTTTTGTACTTCTCAAGAATATTTCTAAACTCCTTAAAAGCAGAGACTACCCTAGTTGAGTGGATTAAGGAAGACATGAGCTGTTTGATAATTCATCAACTTTTTAAAGCAATATTGTTATATGTTCAGCCAATGATAGTGTGAAAAAGGCGAAAAGGCACAGTTCTTGTCCTTATCAGACTTACTTCTTTGAATCCTTCATCAACCCGTTCTTGCGAGCTGAGGAGATACCCTAGCACTGCATGTGCTCAGAGTATAAAGCAGGAGCCCCTAAGATTGACTGTCTCTAAATAAGGTCCCTATTGCCTCAAGACAGTGATGAGGACCCCCAAGAATCCTGTATGTTCCTGGTAAGTACTCTGACCTTTGCCTTCCTCCCTGCAACACCATCATCTATCTTGAGACCATCATGTTCATCACCACAAAAAGCCCAGGAGTCCTGGGACCTCATCAGCCCCTAGATTGTCATCCTTATACAGTTCTGTATGTCCATCTTCTAAATTTCCCAACTCCTGTGACCCTCCCACTGTTCTCTTCTACTGTGTTTTTGTAAAAAGATTGAGAAAGAGGCTCTTAATTCCAAAGATGTTTATTAAGTAAAACATCATGAAAGGGAAGAACTTGAAATATAGGTAGAAATTTCATGATCAGACATGGAGGCAAAGTGTATTCCACACAAAGGGAATACAATGACTAGAGTATTGGGAAAGTGAATGCATATATCAAAGTGTATGATTTGTATTTTAACATCAAATATGAATACAAATAAGAGTTTTAATAATATTAATAGTATATGAAAAGTTAATTGACATGGATTATTATACCCACCTCAGAAATAGTATCAATGAATGAAACTGTATAAACCAACATAAGTTTACCAATCCTAGCAGGAGAGCATTTATGACCTCACAGGGTCCAATTAGAAGATCTCAGTGCAGCTGGCATGTGGCCATTCAGCAATGACACAAAGACAGCTTGCAAATGCTATGCATGCAGGGAGAACAGACCTTGTCATTACTCCTTCATATCAAGTGTATGAACAAGGTAAGGATGTATTTGCATGTTTAATCCAAGTTGCATGTCTTAGTTTCTTTGCACATTCTGTTCTGACAAAACTAAATTATGACTACTAAAACCAAACTCTTCACTTCATCTGGGATATTTTATTTATTTTGGGGATAGTGTCCTCAATTGAAAGATCAATTTCATACGTGTCTCAAACGTCACAGGTGAATTTTTCTTTTTTGCTTTTAAGTGGTTTCATTTTATAAATTACAACAGCATCTGCATAATGTAAAAACGGGCCCATATATTTGCAAGTCATATTAATTTTTAAGTCTACATACAATACTTGATATATATACGGATTAACCTGCACAGATGAATTTTTTAAGGTTTCATTTATTACTCTACACTTTTGCTTTCAGCTTTCATTTTGGACACATTTCATTACCTGTCAAGCAGTTGGTAATATGCTTTAAAAAAATGTCTCTTTGTTAGGAATTCAAATGACACAAAGAAGTACTTTATGATATTGTTTTTATTGAAAAGCAACAGTTTTGTGCAGCTTTAACCTGATACAAAGAAAGCTTTCGTCATGAGAATGTGAACACAATGAGCATTCACTTAAGATCTAGGCAAATATGAGAAAGTTGAAGAGCTCAGTATAGTTTACAATTAGATAGGGCATTATATTTCTTTCTGTTTATATATGCCTGTACACTTCATTAGGCCTTGTACATACCTTATGATGTTTATTAAGGAATGATAAGGATATTATAATGAATAGGAGATAGTAAAACCTGTTTTCAATTCCTGGTATTAGGAGAAGACATTCAAAGGGTAGTATAATATGAAAATCACTCACAAAGGAAAACCCTGCATGAGTTACATCAAACCAGCATGAAAGAAAATTATCATAGTGCAACAGCTATAGATAAGAGGAAAAATATCATTCCATTTATAATCAACATTCTCTGGAAGGTAAAATAAACTTTTGGTCACTATTTTTAACTTTTGCATGAGATAGGATAATTATGTAGGATGCAGAGTCCTTGGGTCTCCCCCTCTGAACTCTCCTTCCAATTGGTTTAAACCTTCTCTGTAGGTCCTGACTATCTGCAATCCTCAGATAAAATCACGGCCAGGTCCCAATATTATTATTATTATTATTATTATGTTAGATAGTAAGAATTCTGTGGTTACTATTAATCATAAAAATAAGATAATTTTAGTAATTAAAATGTCCAGTTTCTCTTAACAATCAAAAATCCCAATCTACATATAAAATTTAATCATATTCCTGTTCCAGTTAGGACATGCATAGGCTGGAAATCTTCTAATAGCAAAGTGGAGATGTGGTTGACACACATGCATCCAAGGCCGTGCTTGCTGTTGTGGCTTTCAGTAACGAGAGTTTCACACTGTGGGCCATCCTCTTCCATATCCCAAGCCTCCACTTGTCATCTGAAGCTCTTCTCCATACCTCTATGGAGTCTCTACCTGAGGCCTGCCTCTGGAACTCATAGATGCTCTAAAGAAGCCATTTGATAACCCTACAGTACCACTGGAGGGGCTCTGGTTAATGCCATTGTTAACCCTGAAAGTAAAAGTATCATTTATTTTAACAGGAAAAACTAGTTTGTTCAGGAATAACAGAGAATGACAATTTGGAGCAAGCAAGGTTGGCAAAGACATAGACAGGTATAGAGAGAAATGGAAGCGAGGCATGCCATTTTATGGAGGAAAGGGAAGAGTTGGCAGGGCTGATTTTTTTTTGCTATTATTAATATACAATTACATGAGCAAAATTATGGTTACTAGATGCCCACTATTATCCAGTACCCACCACATACCCCCATTCCAGTCACTGTCCATCAGCGTAGAAGGACGTTATAGAATCACTACTTGTCTTCTCTGTGTTATACTACCTTCCCCGTATCCCCCTACCCCACCCCCACTCCTGCTACATTATGCGTGCTAATTGTACCAATATGCAATCTTATGCTCAAGTTTCACCTGAGCAACACTGTGGTTACTACATTCCCCCCATTATCAAGTCCCCACCACATACCCCATTGCAGTCACTGTCCATCAGCATAGTAAGATGCTATACAGTCACTATTTGTCTTCTCTGTGCTATACTTCCTTCCCCATGACCCCCCCATATTATGTGTGCTAATCATAATATCCCTTATTCCCCTTCTACCTCCCTTCCCACCCACCCTCCCCAGTCCCTTTCCCTTTGGTAACTGTTAGTCCATTCTTGGGTTCTGTGAGTCTGCTGCTGTTTTGTTCCTTCAGTTTTTGCTTTGTTCTTATGCTCCACAGATGACTGAAATCATTTGGTACTTGTCTTTCTCCGCCTGACTTATTTCTCTAAGCATAATACCCTCTAGCTCCATCCATGTTGCTGCAAATGGTATGATTTGTTTTCTTCTTATGGCTGAATAGTATTCCATTGTGTATATGTACCACCTCTTCTTTATCCATTCATCTACTGATGGACACTTAGGTTGCTTCCATATCTTGGCTATTGTAAATAGTCCTGCGATAAACATAGGGGTGCATATATCTTTTTCAAACTGGGCTGCTGCATTCTTAGGGTATATTCCTAGGAGTGGAATTCCTGGGTCAAATGGTATTTCTATTTTGAGTTTTTTGAGGAACCTCCATACTGTTTTCCACAATGGTTGTACTAGTTTACATTCCCACCAGCAGTGTAGGAGGGTTCCCCTTTCTCTACATCCTCGCCAACATTTGTTGTTGTTTATCTTTTGGATGGTGGCCATCCTAACTGGTGTGAGGTGATATCTCATTGTGGTTTTAATTTGTATTTCTCTGATGATTAGGGATGTGGAGCATCTTTTCATGTGCCTGTTGGCCATGTGAGTTTCTTCGTTGGAGAAGTGTCTATTGAGATCCTCTGCCCATTTTTTAATTGGCTTCTTTGCTTTTTGTTTGTGGAGGTGTGTGAGCTCTTTATATAATTTGGATGTCAAACCCTTATCAGATATGTCATTTATGAATATATTCTCCCATATTGTAGGTTGTCTTTTTCTTCTACTGATGGTGTCCTTTGCTGTACAGAAGCTTTTTAGTTTGATGTAGTCCCACTTCTTCATTTTGATTCCTATAATTTTTAAGGTTTCTTTATTTCTTGGGGATCATTTCCATGTGAGCAGAGAGAACCCCTTCATCCTGGTCCATAGCTACATTACATTTTACATTATTGATATATTATCATCTATTTACATAAGGCAATTTTAAAAATTGCCTTTGTCTTCTTGAATGAATGTTTCTTTAGAATAGGCAAGTCATTGAACCATATATATTTTTTTTATAATTTATTTTGGTATCATTAATCTACAATTACATGTGCAATATTATGGTGATTAAACAACCCCCTTCATCAGGGTCCCCCCACCAACCCCATTACAGTCACTGTCTCAGTGTAGTGAGATGCTATAGAATCACTACTTGTCTTCTCTGAGTTGTATAGCCCTCCCTGTGCCCCCCCAACATTACATCTTCTAATCGTAATGTCAGATATTTTACAAAAAAGTAAGACTAGCTACAAGTTAAACACAAAAAAGATTTTATCCATTCCTCTAAGAAGAAAATATGAAATAATAGAAATAATATATCCAACTCACACTGGCCACAAAACACATGTGAATATCTTTTGTAAAAACAGAGGGAAATACACATGACTTTTTTATGGGTTTGCTGTTTTGACACTAAAAATACATTTCTTGCTAGATAGGGAAGTTAATTATTGTAATCATACCAATTCTTCCCTAAGTAAATATATGAATTCAGTTCAGGCACAGTCATGGACCCTAACAGGATTTTGCTATGAAATAAAATGAGCTGGTGAGTCAATTAAACAGAAAAGAACATATGTGGGAGTACCTGTGATAAAGAACTTGCCCTAAAATTTATGAAAACCTACACTGTAGATTTAGCAACTGAAACAGGAACAGACAGTGTATCAGGGAAACAGAACAGAGATTCTAGACGCACACATACCTATGTGACAAAATGAAAGAAATGATAAGACTGGCACTTCAAGTCAGACGATGCCCCAAAGCAATCTTTTATGACTATGCTGAAACAAGTGTGTGTAAGGTGGAGAGGGGCAGGGGGAAGAGGCTCCTGGGTCCTCTAGATTAACTGGGGCTCGTCCTCTTTTTCAGGCTTTCTTGGTCGTGCTTCCTCCCCAAGCCAACTGTGGTGTCAACCAGTCATGAAGAAAGGAGAGTCTGAAGTGAGCCTCAGCACGTCCCCATCTAGGAGCAGGAGGAAGGCAGGTGAACACCTAGAACCAACCAGGCTGAGCTTGTTACTTGGCAGGCAGCTGGGGAGGCACAGAAAGGATGAGGATCTGTCCAAGTGGCTGTGGATGCTGTCATGAGCCACACCAGGTTGGAGGTGGCCTTTGCCAAAAAATCATGTGCTTATGCCTATCCATAATTTTGGAAAATGCAAACAAAATCATTTAGAATAACAAACTCCTCCCTATTTCAGCTGTTAAATAAAAGCCACAGCTTCACTCCTTTTATCTGATAATGTGTTTGTGTCCAAATAGCTCTCTGGGGTCAGACTGGGCAGGGGAGTCCGTCCATTCACTCTGATGTCTAAGCAGGAGCTCTCAACCACCGGGGACGTGGTGAGGTCGCGCTGCCTGCCAGATTTCTTCCACCGTTAATCTGGAGGAATGCAAGGCGATAGTGATCTAGTGCTGGGTCACTCCAGGACCCCAGACTCCTCTTCCTAGGCATTTCAGAGAGACAAACACTGTGTTCCCCACTAAACCTAGCGGCTTACCGTGGTGAAAAAGAGGTTGTTTGGAAACAGGCCAGGCCGTGAGCGTGAGCGGGTGGGTGGTTTAGGATAGCCTTTTCTTTCTTTTTTTTTTTTAATCCTGAAGCTCCTGAGAGCATCACTGGGAAACTATACAGCATTGTGTCTTTGTTGGTTCTATTTAACATAAAAAAAGTCAGAGCACAAGGCCCTGTAGTATGGGCACTCATCCCTTCAGACAGTCCTGAGGAAAAATCACCACGGGGATGGGGTGGGACATTGGGACGTGAGAGCTGAGGCGGAAGAGAGGCCTGGAGAGCTGACAGGCACGAACAGCGGGGACTTGGGAAGCCGAAGGGGTGACCAGTAAGATCACAGTAGCACACTCCCCAGCACGGCTCTGGTCCTGCCCCGTGAGGCCCCAAAGGACGCTGTGGGCGGCCTCCCCTCTGCGTGTGTGTGTGTGTGTGTGTGTGTGTGTGTGTGTGTGTCCTCACACTGCTAGAACGCCCTACTGCACCCTCAGGCTTCCTCCTCCCCCGCACCTCAGCGCCGCTCTCCCTCGTCTCTCCCCTCGGCCCAGAATGCCCAGCTCTTCGGGGTGCACAACGACTGACCCCTCGCTGTCCTGCCCCTCCTCCGCGTTCCTGTCCCCTGCGCTGGGCACGCTGTGACTTGGCATTATCAACACAGAGCCCCGGGGTCTCCTCAGAGGGTCAGGTGTGGCTGCGGGATGGCAGGGACGGTTTCCGCACCCCCGGCACGGTGACTAGTGACCCAGTGCTCAGCAGCAGAGGCTCGAGGTGCAGAAAGGTGAGGACTAGCAGGTGGGGCCAGAAGGAGGTCAACCACGGCGCAGAGCCCCGCAGTGCAGTCCGCAGGCATCCGAGACAAGGCAGGGCACTTGGGAGGAGAGCTCCGCGTGCCTACATGGAAAAACCTGGGGGTCCCGGTGTGAGTGACGAGACCCGAAGCGCAGAGAAAGGTGGCAGAGGGCAGCCTACCAGCCGCCGCCATCCTGGTTGCCTCCTGCTGCCTGCGCAGTGTTGGCGCCCAAAGAAGCCCGCGGCCTGTGCAGGTGGGACGCCCTGTCGTCTCAGACCCGGTGACCCCATAAGAATTGGTACCCACTACCCGCTTCTCACTGGCGTCCTTACCTTCCCCGCTGGACTTGTCCTGAAGGCAATCACAACCTCATGGGGTGTCCCCTCTGTGCCCCATTGCCCGTGAGGGTGTGCACTGACCTGGAGGCCAGAGAGGAGCCACTTCACAGGGCCTCCATGAGCACTGAGATTTCAGGAGGAATCTACCCTCACCCACTTGGAGGCTGCGGCCTCAAAGTGTCCCCTTGGATTTGTCGCCCCAGAAGTCAGAACTGCAAATTAGACTTTGGAAAGGGCAGTGGCTGGCAGAGAGGCAGGGACAGACACACACGGAGAGGGAAAGACAGGGGCCTGGGAAGAAGGGAGATTGACAGGCCGTCGACCCTGGCCCTCTGCACGGACTAGCAAGGTCCACACACATCCTCCTCGGGAACCTCCTGCCCTTTGGCTTGTCTGAGGGCTCACAGCCCTCTTCCCACATGACTCCTTCTTCCCACGGGGCATGGGCAGCATCCGCCATCCAGTGCCTGGAGGGCAAATGCCAAATGTCCACAGAACGTGAGTATCACTCCCAAAGGTCCAGAAGAGAGGGATGCAATATAAACATTATATGTGTGTATATATAGGAAACTTTTAGAAGGAAATATACTTCTATTTTTATCCAGGAACTAAAATTCTATTGCATCAAGAATGTACTCTAAGGCCACAAGTTCTCACCGAAAGCAAAATTGCCATAAAAATCACTTTGTTCTTTGGACTTACTCTTCCCTAGTGAGTTGAACACAGGTCAATGGGAGACATTTCAATCAATCAAACAATCAGACAAACAAAGGAAATATAACTTTGCCTGTTCTTTTTCTAGAGAGAGCACAGATGCAGAAACTTTTCTTAAATTTGTCTTTCTTCCCTGAAATAATTCAGTCATGATTTATGAAATCACAAAACCCCATTTACTGCTTTAACACTTTAGAACTGCTGAAAGTTTAGAATGTATTTCCTGTAAACCCTTCATAGCATACATGAGGAAACTGAGACAGAGGCAGGACCTGGTGATTTGGAGCTTTACCTAATCTATGGCTCAATCAGCATGATGGAATCAGTACACTGCCTGGAACTGCGTACTTTGTTTCTCCATGCGCTTTCAACGGATATTGTTAGTTTTCTCAACTTGATTCCAAGTGGTTTTGTGTGAAATAGAGATTAGAACTTCACTGTTATAGCTGTGAACCAAACATTAAAATATCAAGAATAAAATTCCTCTTACAATAAACGTGGAACAGAACCAGCCACAGACCACACATAAAGGAGAAAGACAGAGCTAAGACTTCTCTTCAGATATTATCCAGTGTGCAGTCTTCATTAAGCAAAAGAAGGAAGAAGGATGAAAATCAGTCAGGGTGCCCTAGGGTTCCCGTTCCACCAGAAGGGAGTGAAGTCAGACTGGGCCTCATGGAGGTACTACCTTTCAAATCACCAGTGGCTTTCCCTTTGCTCACACCCCATACACCCGCCTCCTGAGTCTGTTGGGTTGTGACAGGGTTGCTGTAATTCAAATCAAATCATCAGCAGAAGCTTCAATATGAGATGGTGGGTTGACACTATTGAAAAAAACGTAAGAAACAAAAATATAAGACAGAGAACAAAGTACCACAGCAATAATACACAAGAGGCAGAGAAAGAATAATTCTAGAAACAAAGAATTACTCCTAGGTAGTGTAAGAGAAAGTTAGATGTATTCTTCCTTAATAGCACCAAGAAATTTCAAATCATGAAAAAAATGAAACCAAAGAAGGAATGATAAGATAAAGAAGGAAAGAAAGATATAACAGTGAGCTGGCAAAGTTCATGTAAAAATAGGGAGGAAGAAATCCATTGCTGAAACGAAGCCACATTAGAAGCATAAGGAATCATAAATCAGTGCTGGAAAAAAAAAAGAGGACTGGCATGAGGAAATAGAGTAGAAAAGAAAAAACCCAAAGAAACAAAAGCCACCAAACAGAGGCAATAGAGAGACAGGAGGGAGAGAACAAGGTGCTAACCTATGGGTTGTTATCGCTACAACAATTCTGTATTGACAAAGTCATTTTTTAACAAAGGGGGACTATCAGGCCGGTTTTAAACTCTCTTATGCACTTTTTAGTGTCAGAAGTGTATTCGTTTACCAAAAGTCAGTAGCTTCAACAACAGAAATATATTGTCTCCCAGTTCTGGAGACTGGAAATCTGAGATCAAAGTGCCCTCAGGGTTGGTTCCTTCTGAGGCCAGTGAGTGACAACCTGTCCCAGGCCTCTCACCTAGCTTCTGGTGGTTTGCTGGCAGTATTTATGCATTTCTTAGTGTATTAGTCAGGGTTCTCTAGTGAAACAGACCCAATAAGATGAATGGATGGATAGACTGACCAATGGCTGGATAGATAGGTAGATAGATAGATAATAAAGAATTGACTCATGTGATTGTGGAGGCTGAGAAGTCCCAAGATCTTCAGTCAATAAGCTGGAGCCTTAAGAAACTTGGGAAAGCAGGTAAGCTGATGGTATAAATTCCAGTCTGAAATCCATCAGGCTCGAGACCCAGGCACACCCGATATTTTAGTCCAAGTTCGCAGCCAGTAAGGATCAATGTCATTGCCCAAACAGTCATGCAGGAGTTCCTTTCTATTCATAGGATGCTCCGACCTTTTGCTCTATTCAGGCCTTCAACTGACTGGATGAGGCCCATGCATAATGAGGAGGGCAATCTGCTTGACTCAGGCTACCAATTCAAATGTTCATCATTTGAAACACCCTCACACACACAGAATCACGTTTGATCAAATATTTGGGTACCCCATGGCCCAGTCAAGTTGACTCATAAAAGGAACCATCACACTTAGATTCTGTTGCATCATCCTGATCTCTGTCTTCGTCTTTACAAGGTGTTCTCCCTGTGAGCATGTCTGTGTCCAAATTTCCCCTTTTAACAACGACATCAAATCATATTAGATTAGCTCCCCCTCCCGCCCAGCCACGCAGTCCAGATGATCTCACCTTAATTAATTGCACCTGCAACAACCCCATTTCAAAGCAAAGTCATATTCTGAGGTAGCAAGAGGTTAGGATTTCAGCATATGGATTTGGGAGGGACAAAATTCAACCATAACAGAAGGCGTATCAATGATTCTTTCAGAATTAGGAGGGAGGAAATGTATGACACAAAAGTTTTATAACCTTCAAAGCAGGGCCTTGAGTAGCACAACTCGAAGGTGCACAACCTCAGAGAACGGAAGGTAAGCTGTGCTTCTAGAGGCACCATCCGTATCTCATTCTAGCTGAGTAATGCCCCCTTGGTTACATAACAGGGGCGTTTGCCTACTTGGCAAGCAACAGGAAATCTTCTCAAATACATACTGACACTGGAAATAGAGGCCTTCCATGCTGATGGGCACTGTCCATCACCCATAAGAGGTGTGGTAACTAAAAAGGAAACACCAAGGACATGACATCAGGTGGTCAGTGGGTGGAGCTCTTGCATCCTACCACCACTCATTAATTGCAGGCCCACCTGAAGAAGCCTCCTTTACTAACTAGAAGGAGGATGGAAGGTTTTTGCCTTCTCCCCCTCACAACAGCCCAGCCAGTGAGAGACTAAAAACACAGCCAATGAGAAGCCTCAATGCTTGGAAATCCTAGTTTACTCCAGTTGCCTTCTCGCTTAAGACTGCCTACCTACTGTGCCTTTGGCTCAGTGAACCTGCTTGATTCATCAGACTTGCCTATGGCCCTGCCACTGCTTGCTCGTCCAAAATTGCAGTTCTCTGCTGTTCCTGAAATGAACCCATTTTTTCTGTGAAAATAACTGACAGTATGATTGTTGAGGGTAACATTTATTACCCAGGCTTTAAAGGAAGAAATCCTGTCACACGCAACAATACGGATGAACCTCGACATGAGGAAATTTTGTAAATGGTAACCAGAATAAAATGGAGTCAGGCGGTCAGCAGGGGAAGCTCTCAGGCCCTACCCCTTGTTCTCAATTGCAGACCCAACCAGAAGAGACAGACCTTGAAAGCTGATACTGCTTTAGCTACTGTTTGCTACCCCAGCAGCAAGAAGGAAGTTTTTCCTTCTCCCCAGCCACAAACAGCCATCGAGAAACTGCCGCAACTCAGGCCTTGTGATTTCAGGAGACTTTCAGCTCCCAGTTCACTCCCATGAAACTTTAATTGATAAGAGCCCTCCCAATTCTGCCCTTTTCTCCATAAAGAATGTTTCTCTCTTAGTTCTGCAGACGTCTCTGTAGCTTGCCACAGCTTGCTCTTCCTTAACTGCCATTCTCAGCTCTGCCTGAATAAACTAATCTTTGCTGGTAAAGTGACTGAGTTTTCCTTTTATGATCACCACTGGCATTGAGGAGAGCCATGAAACAGTGCCCTTGGGGTCCCCATGGCTTATTTAGAGTATGAGTGAGTTCTAGTGGCAGGCCTCAGAAAGCAACTCCAGTGAGATCTTGAGAAGAGTCTTGGTTGTCAAGAAGAGGCTTATGATATGGATGAGGATGGCCCACAGTGTGAAACTCTCTTTACTGGAAGCCACATCAGCAATCACAGCATCAGATGCGTTTGTGTGCCTACAGCCAGTCAGAATCAGTTACTCATTGGCCAACATCTAAGACCAAGGAGCATGAGCGATCAAAGGGGATGGGTGCATCCATTAGCTACCATCTCATGTAAACTTCCTTGGTATCCAGATTGCTTCTGGGGGGGGGGTAGAGGACTATGAATAGCAAGGAGAAGAGGAGAAGAGGGTGGTGGAAGAGACATGGAAGACAAAGAGACAGGTGAGGAGAAGGGGCAGAGGTTAAGGAGCAAAAGAAAGCTTCTTGGAGTCCTTGGGGCTGACGGGCAATTTACATCACCCATAGAAAGTGTGAGATGTAATACAAGGAAACCTCATGGGCATGCTCCATGGGGGAAGCTCTTGCATCCAACCCCTTCTCATTGACTTCAGCCCCACCATAAGTAGACTCCCTTACTCCCCAGGAGGAGGAAGGAATGGTATTACCTTCCCTACACCAACAACAGTCCAGCCAATGAGGGACAGTCAAAAGTCAGCCAATGAGAAGCCCTGACACATGGCACTCCCAGTTTATGCCAATGGACTTACTGTTTAAAACAGCCCTGCCCAATGAACTAGAGCAAATAGTTTTAAACTTCATATGGAACTACAAAAGACCCCGAATAGCTAAAGCTATCCTGAGAAGGAAGAATAAAGCAGGGGGCATTACGCTCCCTGACTTCAAGCTCTACTACAAAGCTACTGTAATCAAGACAATTTGGTACTGGCACAAGAACAGACCCACAGACCAGTGGAACAGAATAGAGAGCCCAGATATAAACCCAAAAATATATGGTCAATTAATATATAATAAAGGAGCCATGGATATACAATGGAGAAATGACAGCCTCTTCAACAGCTGGTGTTGACAAAACTTGACAGCTTCATGTAAGAGAATGAAACTGGATTACTGTCTAACAACATACACAAAAGTAAACTCAAAATGGATCAAAGACCTGAATGTAAGTCATGAAACCATAAAACTCTTAGAAAAAAACATAGGCAAAAATCTCTTGGACATAAACATGAGCGGCTTCTTCATGAACATATCTCCCCAGGCAAGGGAAAGAAAAGCAAAGATGAACAAGTGGGACTATATCAAACTAAAAAGCTTCTGTACAGCAAGGGATACCATCAGAAGAACAAAAAGATATCCTACAGTATGGGAGAATATATTCATAAATGACATATCCGACAGGGGTTGACATCCAAATTATATAAAGAGCTCACACACCTCCACAAACAAAAAGCAGAGAAGCCAATTAAAAAACGGGCAGAGGAGCTGAACAGACATTTCTCCAATGAAGAAACTCAGATGGCCAACAGGCACATGAAAAGATGCTCCACATCCCTAATCATCAGAGAAATACAAATTAAAACCACAATGAGATATCACCTCACACCAGTTAGGATGGCCACCATCCAAAAGACAAACAACAACAAATGTTGGCGAGGATGTGGAAAAAGGGGAACCCTCCTACACTGCTGGTGGGAATGTTAACTAGTACAACCATTGTGGAAAGCAGTATGGAGGTTCCTCAAAAAACTCAAATTAGAAATACCATTTGACCCAGGAATTCCACTCCTAGGAATTTAACATAAGAATGCAGCAGCCCAGTTTGAAAAGGACAGATGCACCCCTATGTTTATCACAGCACTATTTGCAATACCCAAGAAATGGAAGCAACCTAAGTGTCCATCAGTAGATGAATGAGTAAAGAAGATGTGGTACATATACACAATGTAATATTATTCAGCCACAAGAAGAAAACAAATTCTACCATTTGCAACACATGGATGGAGCTAGAGGGTATTAAGCTCAGTGAAATAAGTCAGGCAGAGAAAGACAAGTAGCAAATGATTTCACTCATATGTGGAGTATAAGAACAACCAAAAAACTGAAGAGAGAAAACAGCAGCAGACTCACAGAACCCAAGAATGGACTAGAAGTTACCAAAGGGAAAGGGACTGGGGAAGATGGGTGGGAGGGGAGGGATAAGGGGAATAAGGGATATTATGATTAGCACACATAATATGGGGGGGTCATGGGGAAGGAAGTATAGCACAGAGAAGACAAGCAGTGACTGTATAGCATCTTACTATGCTGATGAACAGTGACTGCAATGGGGTATGTGGTGGGGACTTGATAATAGGGGGGAATGTAGTAACCACACTGTTGCTCAGGTGAAACTTGAGCATAAGATTGCATATTGGTACAAGAGTACCAAGCAACCAGGAAAGCTCTTTTAGTGAGTGAAAAGAGAAAGTTCCTGCCACTCAGGAGGGGCTCAAAGGGAGGTTGCTGTGAAGGTCTGTGGGGTCTGAGGTTTACACTGCCTCCTGAGAGGAGGAAGTCCCACCCTCCCAGGACCCAATAGAGAAGTGAACTAATGACATCACAACCCACTCTTGATCGGCTGAAACTACAATGCTTTATTTACATAGGGCATAACCAATCAGAGCTGAGGTCTATCCAAGTGTACTTTTCAATGGTTGAGTTGGATTGGAGCTTTTGAGATTTAAACGGGTCTTGACACTTCTAGAAACTTACAGGGGGCCCTGAACCCTGTCTGCCTGTGTCCCTCTATCACCTGCCTCAATCCCCCTCAGAAGAGGTAACCCTAACTGCCATTAGGTAGAAGGACAATGACCGCTTGAGCTGCTTCTTGCTGGAAATGGGCAATGGCTGGGGAATGGCAGTCTGGGTTCAGTGGCCCACAGTACAAGTCACGAGGGACTGTCATGGGGGTTCCATTTGTATCACCATCTGGAGCTTGATGGACTCTATAAACGAGAGGAGATGAACTTAACAGCAAGGTTAGGAATTCAGGGTCCAAGTGTAATGAGCAAGAAGATCAATACAATGGGGCTTAGAAAGGACAAGAGCCAATGAACAATTTTAGACTGCATGGAACTCCTCCAGGCAGATATTTAATCGACCTTGGTGACAAATTGGTCTGAGCTTTCAAGGTGGATGAGGACCTTTCCTGTTTTACTGGTGTAAAAACAGCACCTTAATGACAAGTCTTACTCCCACCACACCACCAAAAAGGACCTAGGGCTCGGGAGTCATGGGGTGCTTATTTTAGGTGACTGTTGCCTAAAAAGATACTTCACATCTTCTTTAGACTCCCATGAATAATGGGGCAGGGAGTCCTCCATGTTCAGAGTGGGGCTTGCTTTTTCAGACACCCAGGGCTTCAGAGTGATGCATCCAAGACTTGTGCCCCATTAATGATTTTTTTTCTTAAACAACAACAATTTATTGCTTCAGTTCTGGAGATTAGAAGTTTGAGATCAAGTCGCATTACTTTTGCTGAGGTGAGAGTGGAGAGAATTACTGTATGCTGTCCTTCCCAAATGGGAGCGAGAGAAGGACTGGTAGAGGGCCCTGTCTTAACTAAGACTAAGTCTCCTGGCTCAAAAAGAGGACTTCCTTTCTCTCTTGGGCTCCTTCCAGTTTCTGAAGGGTTCATTGGAATTGGGCCAGGGAAGTGACTTGCCTTCCTTGTGCAGCTGTCTCTGTGTCAAGGAGGAAGGCAGTGGTCAGAAAAGGCCTACCATAGAGCAATTCAGAGGGACTAAGGCCTGCTTGTTGAGGGGTATTTCTGACTCATAAGAGTGCAGTGGGAAGGAGGATGACTCAAGGGATACTAACTTCTTGACCCGGGTTCCTTAGGTGTTGCTTTAGAATCCCATTTCCTTTCTCTACCTTGCCTGAGGACTGGGGTCTCCAAGAGCAATAGATCTGCTGAAAAGGAGCAGACAATGTTAGGACATTTTGGTAATTTCCACAGGAGAAGTTTTAATGGAGAGATTTCACATCTTCTGGAGAAGAGCTCTGAGAGAAGAAGGCTCCATGTCCAGGGAACAGATATGGAGATAGTATCCAGATACATGTAATTTCTTCTCCATCTTCCAGCATCTCTCACTCACTCACTGTGTTCAGCCCTGAACCACAAGTAGCCTAGGTAGTGGTATTCAGTGCTGGAATTCTGCCATTGTATGTGATCATAAGGTTCTGAAAACCATTGTGAGTCACTGTGGCTCTGCTTGGTGACTAGCCAATCAGGCCCTGAGACCAGAGAAAGAGAGAGAAGGAGAAAGGGAATTTTTCCTCTCCTTCTTGCTTCACTCTTTCAGACCAACTGTTACCCCTGTAGGAAACGTGGCAACTCAGAATAACTCCTGTGGCCTGGGTAAAACACTGATAAACCTAGCTAATGTACCATCTTGACTTGCCATCACAGATGAATTGGCTTGATGAACCCCAACCGTGCTGGGTAGTAGTTATGTAGAGTACTGACATTGGCTCACATCAGTGAAATGATGGTGCATGCAGAAGTGGTTAGCACAGCTGTTTGACTTCCAAGCCTGTTTCTGTGTGACTTTGGCGAGTCTTTTAACCTCTCTGATCCACAGGATCCCTAGCATGCAGGCAAGAATTTCAAACCATACCAGTCCCACTCAGAAGCAAACATCCTCACCCCAAATCCATCTTCTAAGCACAATAAAGTCCTAAAGCCAATCTTCTTTCCCTTTTCTTTCAAACCATTTTCAGATTACCTTGGGGAGGATGCCCTGCTCTCCCCAGAGAGCCTCAACATGTGAGTAATAATCCTGTTGATACCACCTTCGGGCACCTGTGGCATCATGAGTCCGGATATCTAAACCCAATTTTGGGTTGAACAAGATAGACAGGTCCTGGAAGTATATCCAGTAAATACTCAAGAAACAAAACCTGGGTTGATTTGTGGGGGGCAAAAAACTAAAAGAGATGTTTACAGTTTTACCCAACGAGAAATACAAAATTTACTAAAAATTTATGCAGTAAGATTAAAGTATGCTAATTGGCTTTTATACTTCTATAACATAGGTTCTGAATTAACTTTACCATCTACTAAAATGTACCAACTGGCAACCCTCATAGCCTTAATCAATGCTGGGCTTAGGAAAGTAATACAGTTATACCTGGGGATCGTCACTAAATCTTGAAAAGGTACCTAGTGTACTCTTAGGATAAGAGAGTCGCCAAACATAGAATAGAGGACAAACAAACATGCCTCACCCTAACCGTCTGAACTATTGTCTTGCATGAACGCCGCCTTAGTCACATGCCTGATACCCTAAAATATCCCATAAGGGGCATGAGTGCTCTGATTCAATGAATAATAAATTAAAATTCAGTCTTTGGCACAATTGGCTTTACAAAATGGGACCCCTTGGACCTTCAGTCCCACATAAAATAGTAAATATAACCCAGCATAAATTACAGTGGGGTATTATGGGTTGAATATTTTCCCCCCCAAAAATGTGGAAGCGCTAACCCACTGTATTCTGAGAGGGACCTAATGGTATTTTTCCGTGTTTCTCTGCCAGCCAAGTATAGCCAGGTGCAAACTCTAAATCCACTGTACAAGGAAACAAGTGTACCTTGCCCTGGGACTGTCCACACACACAGTTACTAGACATGGGCCACTGTACTAACCCAGAGCCCTTAGAAAGCCAGGGCAATCTGAGGAAAGGGCCTCCTGTGGCTCTTGTGAACCTTCCTGCTGTGCTTGGCCAAACTCACCTGAGCACATTGACTCTGGTGACTTTGCAGCAGAAAGCATGACAGCCACAAAAGTTTCAGAGACTGGATACTTGCTGGGAGTTATCAATAATGACTGGCTGATGAGGGCAGGAACTGAGTGTAGAGTTCCCAGGTTAACTCGTACCAAACCATGAATAAGGTTTAATTTTCCTGCACCCATGAATTTTACAGTGACCTCTCTCTAGGTTTCAACCCACTCTGCGTGACCTTGGAGCTGTATGACCATTGGTAAGTGAACTGTGTCAATGGTTTGATGTCAGATGGCCCTGGATCCAAACTATGCATTTACTCTCCTGATGTGTTTTTGCAGTTCTGGAGTCGGCAAGCAGTATACTTTCTCAGGTTCACTCCCGTATTCTGTGTTGCTGGAAAGGGGGCCTGAATCTTTCCTACACACAGACCGTTGCCTCATGGGAAAACACAAGTCTCAGGGAGGTTTATTATCAAATCTAGGCCTCTTCCTTAGAACAGGGCCTATATGGGTACTTGAGAAGTCTTTTTCTAGGATACCCCAGGATTTTTCTCTCTTGGTTTAATGTAAACTGCGGTCCTTTGAGCATCCAGTGGGAGAGAATGAGGGATCATGTTTGCTGCTGGGATTCAGTGAAGGACACTGGAGCACAGACCTGAGGATTCAGTAGCATGTGGAAGTCGGAACTCCAGCCTTCATTCCCTTCCCAGGGGACTTGCGTCCCAGCTCAACCAGCCACCATGATTCCCCTCAGAAGTCCTAGGACTACCCATTGCCAGTTGTCTCCAGGAGACCATCAGGACGTGTGACATGAAGAAAAAGGCTTACTGCAGGAATACCAGGCAGCTCAGGAGATCCAGGAGCAAAGCCAAATAGCTTTTACTTCCAGAAGAGAACCTGGAACCACCCTGTAAGTGGTGGTGACAGGTGTGGCGAGTACCTACACTTTAAGCTGGGTACTGTCTACATGTGTCATAAATGCCCAATTCCCATGTTCACCCACACTTCCTGAGACCACCCCCCCTCCTCAACGTCTCTCACATGAGCTGTTCCTGGGAGGATCCCTCTTCTCTGGGACGAAGGTTTCATATAAGAAAGAGGGAAGAGACAAGACCCAGACCCCAGAGAAGGCCCAGAGAACGTGGGGAGCCATTTGCCAACCTTGGGATTAGGGATGGAAGGAAGAAGATGGGAAGGGAATTAGGAAAGAAATGGAACTTCAGGATTTCCCTTCTGGCTCTTATTTTCCTGATTGGGAAGAGCGAGCAGGGAGAGTGTTCCCTTCCCCTCACCTACCATCCTAACAGAAAGCCCCGTTCCCACCCTTAATTCTGACTGACCCATGTAGGGTAGTGGAGTGCATTAAATTGTATTATTACCACAGTTTCTCTACCTTCCCAGCCCAACATTACAGAGGCTGCAGGCAGTGACTTCCATACCCTTCTAGTGGCCCTTTTCCCAGAAGCCCCAACACCTTCAGTTCCACACCATGCCCTAAACATTTTCAGGTTAGAGGGGCAAGGTATTTATGAGAGTTCTATTCATGGCCAAACCCCACCTCTATTTCCTCGGCCTCTTGGTATCTCCTGCATATACTTTCCCAAAGCTGTCTCCTGCCTTGAATTTGGGACTAGGGGATTTGTCTCCTACTGACCTATCCCCTTTCCCTGTCCCTCTCACGCCCAAGCCCTATTTAATCACATTTATCCATCATTGTCTGTCTTGTCTTTATTCTGACTATCCTCTACCAGTTCCTTGAGAACTGAATTTCTAAACATTCTTAGCAAAGGCAAAGGTTTGGGATGGATAGTAAACATGACAGCAGGACCACAGGCACGACTACTACGGAAGCCAGGGATTCTGTGGGGTGCCTTTTGGCGCTTTCACATTCAATAGTAAAAGGTAACGAGTGACTATAATTGTCAAGGTTCTCCAGAGAAACAGAACTGATAGGAGATAGAGTCATATATATGAACTCATGTTTACAGCTAGTCTTTGTTGTTGTTGTTGTTGCTGTCTTTCATGGTTTTCCACATGTATAATCAGGTCCTGTAGAAATAAAGAAAGCTTTAATCCTTTCTTTTTAATCTGGATACATTTCATTCATTTTTCTTCCATTATTGGGCCTGTTACGAATGTGACAACAAGGCTGAATAGAATTGAGAGTAGACATCTTGGCTTGTTCCTCACTGTAAGGGGGAAGTCTTCCATTTTTCACCATTAAGAATGATATTGTTGAGCTAACAGAAAGAGAAATCAGGAAAACAATTCCATTCACAATTGCATCAAAAAGAATAAAATAACTAGGAATAAACCTAACCAAGGAAGTGAAAGACCTGTACTCTGAAAACTACAAGACACTCCTAAGAGAAATTAAAGAGGACACCAACAAATGGAAATTCATCCCATGCTCTTGGCTAGGAAGAACAAATATTGTCAAAATGGCTATACTACCTAAAGCAATCTACAGTTTCAACGCAATCCTATCAAACTACCAACAGCTTTCTTCAATGAACTGGAACAAATAACTCTAAAATTCACATGGAACCAGAAAAGACCCCGAATAGCCAAAGCAATCCTGAGAAGGAGGAATCAAACAGGGGGAATTACACTCCCTGACTTCAAACTCTACTACAAAGCCACAGTAATCAAGACAATTTGGTAGAGGCACAAAAACAGACCCACAGACCAGTGGAACAGAATACAAAATCCAAACATTAACCCAAACATATACAGTCAATTAATATTTGATAAAGGAGCTTTGGATATACAATGGGGAGATGACAGCCTCTTCAGCAGCTGGTGTTGGCAAAACTGGACAGCTACATGTAAGAGAATGAAACTGGACTACTGTCTAACCCCATACAGAAAAGTCAACTCAAAATGGATAAAAAACCTGAATGTAAGTGACGAAACCATAAAACTCTTAGAAAAAAACCATAGGCAAAAATCTCTTGGACATAAACATGAGCAACTTCTTCATGAGCATATCTCCCTGGGCAAGGGAAACAAAATAAAAAATGAGCAAGTGGGACTATATCAAGCTGAAAAGCTTCTGTACAGCAAAGGACACCATGAGCCGAACAAAAAGACATCCTACAGTATGGGAGAATATATTCATAAATGACATATCCGATAAGGGGTTGACATCCAAATTATATAAAGAGCTCACACACCTCCACAAACAAAAAGCAAGGAAGCCAATTAAAAAATGGGAAGAGGATCTCAATAGGCATTTCTCCAAAGAAGAAATTCAAATGGCCAACAGGCATGTGAAAAGATGCTCCACATTGCTAATCATCAGAGAAATGCAGATTAAAACCACAATGAGATATCACCTCACACCAGTAAGGATGGCCAACATCCAAAACACAAACAACAACAAATGTTGGCGAGGATGTGGAGAAAGGGGAACCCTCCTACACTGCTGGTGGGAATGCAAATTAGTTCAACCATTGTGGAAAGCAGTATGGAGGTTCCTCAAAAAACTCAAAATAGAAATATCATTTGACCCAGGAATCCCACTCCTAGGAATTTACCCTAAGAATGAAGCGTCCCAGTTTGAAAAAGACATATGCACCCCTATGTTTATCGCAGCACTATTTACAATAGCCAAGAAATGGAAGCAACCTAAGTGTCCATCAGTAGATGAATGGATTAAGAAGACGTGGTACATATACACAATGGAATATTATTCAGCCATAAGAAGAAAACAAATCCAGACATTTGCAACAACATGGATGGAGCTAGAGGGTATTATGCTCAGTGAAATAAGCCAAGCATAAAAAGACAAGTATCAAATGATTTCACTCATATGTGGAGTATAAGAACAAAGAAAAAAAAACTGAAGGAATAAAACAGCAGGAGGCTCACAGAACCCAAGAATGGACTAACAGATACAAAAGGGAAAGGGACTGGGGAGGATGGGTGGCAAGGGATGGATAAGGGGGAAAAGGAGCATTAGGATTAGCAGATATAATGTGTGTGTGGGGGGCGCGGGGAGGGTTGTACAACTAAGAGAAGACAAGTAGTGATTCTATAGCATCTCACTACGCTGATGGACAGTGACTGTAATGGGGTATATGGGGGGGATTTGATGATATGGGGAGTCTAGTAACCATAATGTTGCACATGTAATTGTAGATTAACGATACCAAAATAAAAAAATGGGAGAGTCTAATAAAAGCTTTTGAGTTAAAAAAAAAGAATGATATGGTTGTTTGTCCCAACTACCTTTTATTTGTCAGAAAAAATTCCCTCGTATCCCTTATTTGCTGATAATTTTCATGAGGCATGGTTGTTGGATTTCATCTAACTATTTCTTGCATGTACTTAGATGATCACACAGTTTTGATTTTGAGAGTATTTTAAGATGGTGAATTACTTTGCTTTATTTTGAAGTGTTTAAACCAGCTTCTGCATTCTGAAATAAATGTTACTTGCATGATGTTCTATCCTCATGACAGATGTTTTAGACTTGAGCTGCTAAAATGTTAAGAATTTTTGTATCTATGTTAATGGGAAATGTTTTGGAGTAGCATTCTTTTCTCATTAATGTGTTTGTCTGGATTAGGTATCAGGATAACACTGGTCTTGAAAAAATGTTTTGGGAAGTATTCCATCTTCCTCAGTTTTCTGGAAAGGTTTGCGTGGAATTGGTATTGTCACTTAAATATTTGGTAGACTTGACCAGTGAAGTCAACTTGATTGGCGTTTCTGTTGTGTATTTTGTTCTTGTAGGAATTTAAAAAAATGTCAAGTTCCATTTCATTAGTAGATATTGGGCTATTTCACTTCCCTATTTCTTCGTGGGAGAGCTTTGGTAGTTTGTGTCTTCAAGGAATTATCAGTTGCATGTAAGATGTAAAATGTTATTGGCATAAAGTTTTTCATAGTATTACATTAATATCCTCTTAATGCCCATAAGCCCTGTGTTCTCCTAATGCCTGTAAGATGCTCTCTATCTTTTCTGATATTGGTAGTTTATACTTTCTGTCTTTGTACCTGATGAGTCTGGAAAGCAGTTTATCAGTGTTATTAATTGTGGGAAAAAAGCTTTTGGTAGCATTACTTTTTCTCCATTATTTTTCTTTCATTCTCGGTCATTTCTGTCACTATCTTTATTATTTATTTTTCTTCTTTTCACTTTCTGTTTAATCTCTTAATTGTGAAGTTGAGCTTATTTGGGGATACTTTTCTCTTTTCTAACATAGATATTTCGTTCTATAAATTTCCTTATAATCACTGCCTCAGTTGCATCCCATATATAGTAAGTGTTCCTTGTAAACTTGAAAGGATGTGGATTCTGCTATTGTTGGTGGAGTGTTCTATTAAAGTCAATTAGGGCAAGCTGGTTGATAATGTTGCTGAAGGTTTGTACATCCTTGATTTTCTATCTACTTGTTCTGTCAGTTACTGAGAGAGACATATTGAAATTCCCTGCCATAAGTTTACATTTGTCTATTCTGCCTGAAATATTATGTTTTGGCTTCATATATTTTGAAGGTCTGTTATTAGGTAAACATTAGCACCATAATGTCACCTCTTTAAAAATTAACCCCTTTATCACTATGAAATGATGCTCTTTTTTTATAGTTTATTTTGGTATCATTAATCTACAATTACATGTGCAATATTATGGTGATAAAACTACCCCCTTCATCAGGTCCTCCCCACCAACCCCGTTACAGTCACTGTCCATCAGCGTAATGAGATGCTATAGAATCACTACTTGTCTTCTCTGAGTTGTACAGCCCTCCCTGTGCCACCCCCAACATTACATCTGCTAATCGTAATGCCCCTTTTTCCCCCTTGTCCCTCCTTCCCACCCATCCTCCCCAGTCCCTTTCCCTTTGGTAACTATTAGTCCATTCTTGGGTTCTGTGAGTCTGCTGCTGTTTTCTTCCTTCAGTTTTTTCTTTGTTCTTATACTCCACATATGAGTGAAATCATTTGGTACTTGTCTTTGTCAGCTTGCCTTATTTCACTGAGCAGAATACTCTCTAGCGCCATCCATGCTGTTGCAAATCGTAGGATTTGTTTTCTTCTTATGGCTGTATAATATTCCATTGTGTATATGTACCACATCTTCTTTATCCATTCATCTACTGATGGACACTTAGGTTGCTTTCATTTCTTGGCTATTGTAAATAGTGCTGTGATAAACATCGGGGTGCATATGTCTTTTTCAAACTGGGCTCCTGCATGCTTAGGGTAAATTCCTGGGATTGCAATTCCTGGGTGAAATGGTATTTCTATTTTGAGGTTTTTGAGGAACCTCCATACTGCTTTCCACAATGGTTGAACCAATTTGCATTCCCACCAGCAGTGTAGGAGGGTTCCCTTTTCTCCACATCCTCGCCAACATTTGCTGTTGTTTGTGTTTTGGATGTTGGCCATCCTCACTGGTGTGAGGTGACATCTCATTGTGGTTCTAATCTGCATTTTCTGATGATTAGTGATGTGGAGCATATTTTCATGTGCCTGATGGCCATCTGAGTTTCTTCTTTGGAGAAGTGTCTATTCATGTCCTTTGCGCATTTCGTAATTGGATTATTTACTTTATGTTTGTTGAGGTGCGTGAGTTCTTTACGTATTTTGGATGTCAACCCCTTATCGGATACGTCATTTATGAATATATTCTCCCATACTGTAGGATCTCTTATTGTTCTACTGATGGTGTCCTTTGTTGTACAGAAGCTTTTCAGCTTGATATAGTCCCACTTGTTCATTTTTGTTTTTGTTTCCGTTGCTTGGGGAGATATGTTCATAAAGAAGTCGCTCATGTTTATGTCCTAGATATTTTTGCCTATGTTTTTTTCTAAGAGTTTTTTGGTTTCCTGACTTACATTCAGGTCTTTGATCCATTTTGAGTTGACTTTTGTGTATGGGGTCAGACAGTAGTCCAGTTTCATTCTCTTTCATGTAGCTGTCCAGTTTTGCCAACACCAGCTCCTGAAGAGGCTGTCTTTTTCCCATTGTACAACCAAGGCTCCTTTATCAAATATTAATTGACTGTATATGTGTGTGTTAATGTTTGGATGTTGTATTCTGTTCCACTGGCCCGTGGGTCTGTTTTTGTGCCAAAACCATATTGTCTTGATTACTGTGGCTTTGTAATAGAGCTTGAAGTCAGGGAGCGTAATTCCCCCGGTTTTATTCCTCCTTCTCAAGATTGCTTTGGCTATTCGGGGTATTTTGTGGTTCGATATGCATTTTAGAATTATTTGTTCCAGTTCGTTGAAGAAAGCTGTTGGTATTTTGATAGGGATTGCATTGAATCTGTAGATTGCTTTAGGTAGTATAGCCATTTTGACAATATTTATTCTTCCTAGCCAAGAGCATGGGATGCATTTCCATTTGTTAGTGTCTTCCTTAATTTCTCCTAGGAGTGTCTTGTAGTTTTCAGAGTACAGGTCTTTCACTTCCTTCGTTAGGTTTATTCCTAGGTATTTTATTCTTTTAGGTGCAATTGTGAATGGAATTGTTTTTCTGATTACTCTTTCTGTTAGCTCATCATTAGTGTATAGGAAAGCAACAGATTTCTGTGTGTTAATTTTGTATCCTGCAACTTTGCTGAATTCAGATATTAGTTCCAGTCGTTTTGGAGTGGAGTCTTTAGGGTTTTTTATGTACAGTACCATGTCATCTGGAAATAGTGACAATTTGACTTCTTCTTTACCAATCTGGATGCCTTGTATGTCTTTGTTTTGTCTGGTTGCTGTGGCTAGGAC
>JAQQAC010016209.1:113162661-113204338 GCA_029783875.1 Phataginus tricuspis | reverse complement strand
CACCTGGCTGTTGGGCCCCCCTCCTGCCTCCTCCCTCAGAGGCTCCTCGGCAGCTCCCTGCAGGACAAGAAGGAAACACAGGTCTGGTCCACGGTGCCCACCGCCTCTCCCAGGATGACCAGGCAGTGCCCTCCTAACTGGGCTCCCTGCTTCCCATCAGGCCCTGACATGCCAGGGGCAGAAATGCTTGAAATTGTGTTCGCACAATTCCTTGCTAGCAAAGTTCCAGTCAGAGTCTACTAAACTGAGAGGATATCCTGGGAGATGTGCAAGCCACAGGCGACATTTAGTTAATTTTTCTGTGGGAGTGGTCGTGGCACACTAGTGCAGTCTTGGGGCAGGGGGAGTCCGTTCCCTGTTCTAGAGACACAGGACCTATCTGGCCTTGGCAGCTTCTTGCACTGCCCTCATTCCTCAAGGAAACTCAGAACCCTTGGCCTTTGCTCCTCTGGACCTGAAACAGATTTGTCAGCACCTAGTTCCCTGAATTAGATGCCTTTCTTCTAGAAATGCCTGTTGTGGTGTCTCTTTCACTGACTCTTCTTGACTCATGCAGGGAAGAAGGCAGATAAAGTCTGCCTTTACCAAACTTCTAATGAAAAGGAGTATGGCCAAGGGACTAGGCAGTAACCACCCAGCTTCAGGGTCCATCAGTCATTGGGTCCAGCCGTTTGTCTGCTAGTCAACAAAGATGGGTGAAGATGTACACATTTAGCAACTGAAACAGGAGACACAACTATGTCAGTGGAAAATAATAGAGATTCTTGACACAATCCATGTTTATGACAGAATAAAAGAAATGGCAAGGTTGGCATTTCAAACCAGGCAATGCCCCAAAGCCATCTCTTATGACTATGCTGGAAACAAGTGTGTGTGTGGCAGGGAGGTAGTAGGGGCCCACTACCACCAGGAGGTACCAGGACCCACTGAATTAACTCAGTTTCTTCGTTTCCAGGCTTTCCCACAGCGCTCTCGTTGTGAGGCCATCTGTGGCACCCACGGATCATGGAGAAAGAAGAACCTAAAGTCAGTCAGAGCACACCTGCACTGAGCACCAAAGAGAAGGGCAAAAAGGTGGACCCCACTGAGACCACCAAAAGTGTGGTGCAATATTTAATCAGTAGGCAGCTGGGGAGGCACAGAAATGATGTGGATCTGTCCAAATGGGTGTGGATGCTGTCATGAGCCACACCAGGTGGGGTAAGCCTTTGGCAAGAAAATATGTGACTTCCTGTTTATGCCTGCCCTTAATTTTGGAAATGCAAAAAAAAGGAAAAGGCTTGGAGGAATAAACTCCTCCCTTGTTTCAAATGTGAAGTAAAAGCTGCATTTCCACTCCTTTTATCTGATATGTGTTTGTGTCCAAATAGCTCTCTGGGGTCAGACTGGGCAGGGGAGTCCGTCCATTCACTCTGATGTCTAAGCAGGAGCTCTCAACTACCGGGGACGTGGTGAGGTCGCGCTGCCTGCCAGATTTCTTCCACCGTTAATCTGGAGGAATGCAAGGCGATAGTGATCTAGTGCTGGGTCACTCCAGGACCCCAGACTCCTCTTCCTAGGCATTTCAGAGAGACAAACACTGTGTTCCCCACTAAACCTAGCGGCTTACCGTGGTGAAAAAGAGGTTGTTTGGAAACAGGCCAGGCCGTGAGCGTGAGCGGGTGGGTGGTTTAGGATAGCCTTTTCTTTCTTTCTTTTTTTTAATCCTGAAGCTCCTGAGAGCATCACTGGGAAACTATACAGCATTGTGTCTTTGTTGGTTCTATTTAACATAAAAAAAGTCAGAGCACAAGGCCCTGTAGTATGGGCACTCATCCCTTCAGACAGTCCTGAGGAAAAATCACCACGGGGATGGGGTGGGACATTGGGACGTGAGAGCTGAGGCGGAAGAGAGGCCTGGAGAGCTGACAGGCACGAACAGCGGGGACTTGGGAAGCCGAAGGGGTGACCAGTAAGATCACAGTAGCACACTCCCCAGCACGGCTCTGGTCCTGCCCCGTGAGGCCCCAAAGGACGCTGTGGGCGGCCTCCCCTCTGCATGTGTGTGTGTGTGTGTGTGTCCTCACACTGCTAGAACGCCCTACTGCACCCTCAGGCTTCCTCCTCCCCCGCACCTCGGCGCCGCTCTCCCTCGTCTCTCCCCTCGGCCCAGAATGCCCAGCTCTTCGGGGTGCACAACGACTGACCCCTCGCTGTCCTGCCCCTCCTCCGCGTTCCTGTCCCCTGCGCTGGGCACGCTGTGACTTGGCATTATCAACACAGAGCCCCGGGGTCTCCTCAGAGGGTCAGGTGTGGCTGCGGGATGGCAGGGACGGTGTCCGCACCCCCGGCACGGTGACTAGTGACCCAGTGCTCAGCAGCAGAGGCTCGAGGTGCAGAAAGGTGAGGACTAGCAGGTGGGGCCAGAAGGAGGTCCACCAGGGTGCAGAACCCCAAAGTGCAGTCCGCAGGCATCCGAGACAAGGCAGAGCACTTGGGAGGAGAGCTCCACGTGCCCACATGGAAAAACCTGGGGGTCCCAGTGTGAGTGACGAGACCCGCAGCGCAGAGGAAGATGGCAGAGGGCAGCCTACCAGCCGCCGCCATCCTGGTTGCCTCCTGCTGCCTGCGCAGCGTTGGCGCCCAAAGCAGCCCACGGCCTGTGCAGGTGGGACGCCCTGTCGTCTCAGACCCGGTGACCCCAGAAGAAATGCGGTAGTGTGGACTCTCGTCTCGGCAGCTGGGGCAGCCTGAAGGCACAGTCCACCTGGGGCCGTGTCAGTGGGTGGAGTCAGATGGTGCTCAGTAGTACCAACTATTCCAAAACATCTTGCAATTACAAATATTTATTTTTTATTTAGCTTAGCTTTACTTCTCTTCTAGCTGGAGAGCTTTGATTCATTAATAGCTGATAACTGCTTCATTAAGTTCAGCTACAGAAGAAAAGAAACTTCCCAATGGACATGCAAACATGTTGACCCCACTGGGAAGTTTTGTGGATGGTGGCCCTTTCTGGATATGTAATTTCAAGTAGTAACAGCAGTTGAGACCTGAGCAGCTTTCCTCATATCTCTAGAACTGATGTCAATCTGCTCAGGAACCCCCATTTATATTGATGGGGGAAATTATTAAACCTTGACACTTTAAGGTGATTCAAGCTCTTCTGGTTTAAACTTAATCCCCTTTTGGGAATTAGTTACTTACTTTGTTATGCATTTCAATTGTGTGAATTGAAAATCCAGTATCCTTAGCAGGGCTGCTCTCTCCTATCACATGTCCTCCACACTCCCCCTTCTTGCCTTTCCCCCTCTGTCTGCCCTTCTCCACCTGTTCCTCCTCTTCTCCTCCCCCTTGCTTTTCTCCCCCTTTCCCTACCTTCTCCATCTGTCCCCACCCAGTCCTCCCTTCCTCCTCCTTCTTCTCCTCTTCTGCTTCTCACTCCTCTTCCCTCTGTTCCTCCTCCCCAGAAATCACCTAGCTGCATATGATGGCCCTGCCCCTTTGTGCTGTCATCTCCCTTGGTCTTTGGGTGTTTGTCATTTCCACCCTGCATCGCTGGTGGATGGCTGTACCTGGTCCTTCCTAGCCTTTGGCACACATCATCACCTGCCTCTGCTCAGGAGATCTGCACACACTGGGCCATCTTCTTCCAAGTTCTAGGCCTTAGCTTGTTACCAGTCCTCTCGGCACCTGTATGAGCCTGCAGCTGGGGAACCCAAGGGCTCTGTTTCAGGGCCTCTCTTCCCTAAATGCCAGGCTGTTGTTCTGACCTCTTGCCTCTTACTTTTGGGGTGGGCACTGGGAGGATGACTCCCTTCCAAAGCTAGAAGTGCAGGTGGGGTGTGCAGGCAACATGCCATTCTGCTCTGGGATTCCCAACCTTCCCATTTCCTGTCTCACTACGTTTTGCTTTCTTTCCTTTCCAAGTCTCTCTCCAGGGTCAGTGTATGCTGTCACGCAGGTTGTGCGCTCTACAATTAAAGTGGATCCAATCATATGTGATGTATCCTGGAGTTGTGTAGTGAACAGCCTGCCTGGCAGTGAAGGGAACCAGATCATCTGAGCCGTTTGACAGAGTCCAGGCCTGGAGGCGACCCCAGAAGAACTGGAGGAGCCCGACCTGTTCCCCCTCTTTCATCTTTATTTTAGTTCTTGCTGTTCTTTGCATTCTTATAATAATATTTTTCTGTTCAATGGTTAGAGAACATCCTGTAAGTTCTACTTCTGAGAAATTGAATTTAGATGCTGGAAGCCGACCTACTCTGCCTGCCTGATCGCACAGCCCAGGAGGCCGATGGATGGATGCCACACAGTGGGCCTCCAAATGGGAAGCTACTCATATCTCTTCTATTGTTTAATCTGACCATCTCCCCAGTCTGAACAGCCCCAATAGGTGGTTTTTGATTAATAGAACTATGGTTAGTGCAGTTCAAGTTTTTTTTTTATATAGAAAAGAATTAAAAGAAATAGGCCCAGCTGGTGTTTGTTAAGTGAGAAACAAAAGGAAAGGTGTGTTAATCAGTAGAATGCTTACTGGAGTAGAAATGGCTAGGGGGAGTTGATAAGGAATCAAGGACAGAACAAACAAGACCAAGGCGGCCTTTAGGACCTAATTGCCCTTGCTATTGTTTCAATACCATGTAAGACGCTGCACCCCAGGAGACTGGAGACCGCCGGAAATTGAGTTTAGAGTTAGTTAATGGTTGTCTGTTAAGTTTCCCACTCAGAATTCTATTGATTGTTAACTTGTATAAAATAAACGACTACTAGCCTTATGCTAGGAGATGCTTGCACCTTAGTGTGGATGTCTCCTCATTCGCTGACCCATCTCACTCCCCTTCGATACCTCACCCCAGCTGGAGCTGAACTCCGGCATGGCAGCACATAATGACATGGTGCCCATGCCCAGAAGGGTCCTATTCCCTCCTAGGGAAGAGAAATCAACACTTTGTGTATCCTAGATCCTGCTTATCTATGGCTTAAAACACAGATGTCTAGGTTCTAAGCTCTAAACTTTGGTCCCTGGGAGTCAGCTTATACTTCTTTCAACAAAGCCTGGCGCTTGCAAATGAAAGTGCTAGCTTTCAGAACTAAGGTCTATGCAATGGGTTTACAGAGCCTATTTCAGAAATCCAAAACTACACCTTGATTGCATGCTGGTTTCTGTCATTCTTCTGCTGAAGAGGATTCCTTAGCTTCAATGCGGGAGGGGTCACGGCAGCCAAGAATTATTTGGGGGAAGAAAACCTTGATTACACATTGCTAGATAATTTCCCACTGTGACTTTTAGTGGTGGTTTAGTAGGTCTGGGTGTGTAAGGCACAGCAGATTCAGAGCATGAAATCCTTCCACAAGGTCAAGAACCCTTAAAGATGGTTTTATATTCAAGAACCAACCAAAAACAAGAGCTTTGCCATGGCCACTCCTCCCTGGTAAAGAGAAGGTAAATGAGGGAAGGATCGGTGGGGACATATTCTTTTAGTCTAGAGTAGGGTGGAAGTGCCCTGTCACCTTTCAGGCTGAGGACCAGGACGTGGAGTGAGGGGAAGGCTCCAGGACACTGGGTTCTCCTGTCCACCTGTGGGCCTGTGTCTTAGAGGAGGCCCTGGATAAGGAGGACTGTACAGATCTGCAGAAAACAAGGTGAGCGTTCTGCCACACTGCATGCTTTGTTCTTCTGAACAAAGTTTGTGGCTGGAACAAGGTTTCAATATTGTTTTAAAACCTCTGAAACCTGAGCTGCAACTGATGATCAGCATAGTATAGTGTTCAATACCCAGACTTTGGGCTCAGAGAGTCCTGAATTTCTATCCCTGGTCAGCTCTGTAACTGACTAGCTCTGTAACCTGTGCCAAGTGGTTTAACGTCAATTTTGTCATTTATAAAGTGGGCATAATAACAGTACATACTTATTATTGTGAATGTATTGAGGTAAGAAATGCAAAGTCTCTAAGAGGCATAATCGCAGGCAGCTCTTTTCTCTCTGTCCTGATACCACGCAGGAAGTACCAGCACTAAAGTTTGGCGTCCAAAGATCAATGTTAGCACTGGATTTTCCGAATGACAGCTCCACATGTGGCCCGGTCTGTATTCGCAGCTGACCACCCAGAAGGGAAAATTTGACCCGGCACAGCGAGGGACCAATTGAAAGACAAGAGGCGGGGCCATAGGGCGAACCAGAAGACCCGGTTGCCCTAAGGTGGGTGCTGAGGGGGAGATGAACGCACCAGATAACTGGGTGGATGTTCTGGTCTTTCAGAGGAGAAAATACAAAGGTAGCTCAAGGCCGCTGTGACCCTCAAGGGCAAGACCAGAGTCGTAATCCCCAGAAAAGCCTCGTGAATGAAAATTCTCGAGCTCCTGCAAGATCCAGTGCGTCAGGGGGTCGGGAGTGGGATCAGAAATCTGAATTTTTGACAAGCTCTCCCAAGAAATACTTCTTACACGGAGCTTTGACAATCACTGACCCAGTCATACAGATTTAAAGAAGGTCCCTACCGGCTCCGGTTTCTCTAGGGCTGATAGGAGAGAAACCCTCGCCAGCATCAATACCCAAGGCACGTCCACCCAATCCACTGGGATCTAGAAGCGGTTAGGACCGGAAATGGGATCACTTCCAAAGAAGCTTGAGGCCTCGGGGAGGCCAAGGAAGTCCCAGCCCCTCTCACGTCAGCATCCTTCTGGGCCCCAATGACACGGCGGGTCGCACGGAGCCTGCCGGGAGATGTAGTCAGCAGCGCGGCCGCGCATGCGCCCTGGGCAGCTGCCCGGTGAGCCTGGCGGAGCCTTGGGCGCCTAGGCGGTGAGTCCCTGAGTGGCCAGAGGGCGTGGCCGTCCCTGGGCGCGGGCGTGGGGAGCGGGGCTCCCATCCCGCTTGGGCGACACGAGCTGCCCCCAGCCATCCCTGATCGGGCAGCGGGCGAGGGCGGGGAGGAGGGTACGGAGCGAGGGTGGTGTGTCCCTGTCCGGCACGGGTCCCCGCTGCCGCTGCGCGCGACCCGGCCGGGCCTTCCCAGGTTCTGAGGGGCTGGGAGTGCCCCTCCAGGAGGAGGGACACCTTCACCAGGGAGCGCCCCTTGCCGTGCCCACGCCAGCGGCCTCGGATTTTAACTCGCCTAGTCGTTTCAGGCACTCGTCCCCCTGGGCTTGCCCCGAGTGCCCTCTTTTCACGCCCCTCGTTGTCCCCGGGCCCTGAGGGCGCGCGACCGTTCGGGAGGCTTTGGAGAGATGCCCTCCGCCCCGGGACCATGGACGTGCCCCTCGCCAGACTGGGGGACGCGCCCCCGGACGGTCAGTGCCCCCTGCCTGACAGACGTGCTGGGAGGTTGGGGGAGTCAGGGCAGGGCTGCCCGGCTGTGAGGCTGGAGCGCGGTACCTGCGGGTCCACAGCCCAAACCCACCCGGGTGCTGGCTGCCCTCCAGCGACGGGTAGGTAGGTGCCTGGTTGGGGGACAGAGAAGCTGCGTAGGGATGAGACCTCATGAGCAATAGCCTTTCTCGAGCACTTCTTCTGTGCCAGGCACGCTGCTGTTCGCTTTCATGCACCTGGATCCGCAGCAGGAAATTTTATGAAGTAGATGCTATGGCTGTTCTCATGCTACAGGAGTACTGGGTTTCAGCGTCGCACACCTGGCAGGTCATCACACCTACATCAGCCTGGCGCTAAAGTCCAGACCACCTGCCAGATGAAGGGTGGCATGGGGGAGTGTCCCACTGGGATGACTGGGTGTGAAGAGTCCTGAGAATTCTTTCCTTGTCCCACTCCAGGGAAGAGAAGAGGTGCAGGAGGCATCTGGCAAATGCAGAGAGAGAGGACCCTGAGCACAAAGGCAGGTATGGTCTCCAGACTTATGGAGACTTGTAGGTGACCAGTTCTGTGACTTCAGAGGTTGCAGTAGGAACATTAGGATATGCTCAGACATGAGCATCAAAGGAGTCTATTAAGTCTAACCTCATCACCATTTATTTCCCTCTGGCATTTACTATGTGACCTGGGACAAGTTATTCAGTCCTCCTAAGCCTCAAACCTTGGTGCCCTCGTGTGTCCTCAGGGCATGATACTAGTACCACTGCCTGACATTGGGTGAGGCCTAAATGGACTAAGAGAGGTAGGGGCCTTAGGACAGCACCTGGCACATAGCGTGGTGAACGTGGTGAGTGTCCTTCGTTATTAACACAGACAGGATTCCTGGTGGCTGTCCAGCTGCAGTGCATTTTCTCACTTGGCATGCTATCGGAGGGTGAGGGTCACGGGGATGTTGGCTGAACTACACACCTCGAGTGGAGAAGAATGAGGGACTGAGGGTTTGCTGCCTTTGCAAGGCGTGGCTCTGGCTAAGATGCCCATGGTTGCACGTGACTTAAGGTGACTCAAAGCTGGATGGACTTTCACGGCTATTCGTGGGATTGTGAATATTGCTCCTCCGTTCTCTTGTGGCCCACCTATATTCAGAAAGGCAAGAAAATTGATATGGGTTAAAGGCCACAAGATCTATAGGAGTTCATTTAAGGGAAGGGGTTCTTAGCTTTGGGTCCGTGGAATTCTAGGGCAGTGCTGTCCAGCAGAACTCTCTGCACTGATGGCTGCTGATGGCACTTGAAGTGTGGTAGGAGCTGAATTTTCAATTAATTTACACTTAAACTGCCCTGTGGATCTAATGGCTACCGTGTTGGACAGCACGGTTCTAGAGAGTCTGTGGGTGGACTTGGACATGTTATTAAGCTTTTGGAAATTGGATGCAGAATTGGATGTGTGCGTGTGTGCATTTTTCTAGGAACTGAGTCCATGGCTCTCATCAGATCCTCAAAACCACTAAAAGATTACCACCTGCTGCTCTAGGGCTTTGGTGGTAAGTAAGCAATTAAGTGAGTTAGTAAGCCCTCTGGTAACCACTGCAGTTTCTTTTTCACATTGTCCTGTCTTCACCTGTAGGTGGCTCCCCCCAACAATTACACGAGGTAACAAATTGGAATTGAGACTTCAGGCCCCAGATAAATTGTTCACTGTTGGAAGGGACATGGCTGTGGCCCTGGGTTGTGCGATCCAAGCCTCCTTGAATCAGGGCTCCGTGTTTCAAGAGTATGATACCGACTGTGAAGTCTTCCGCCAGCGCTTCAGACAGTTCCAGTACAAAGAAGCAGCCGGGCCTCATGAAGCTTTCAACAAACTCTGGGAGCTTTGCTGTCAATGGCTGAAACCAAAGCTACGTTCTAAGGAACAAATCTTGGAGCTGCTAGTCTTAGAGCAATTCCTGACAATTCTGCCCACGGAGATAGAGACCTGGGTGAGGGAACATTGCCCAGAGAATAGAGAAAGAGTTGTGTCACTGATAGAAGACTTACAGAGAGAACTTGAGGTCCCAGAGCAGCAGGTGAGAAAAGGGTGTGGGGCCTTGGTAGTTAGACCAAAAGAAGTAGCAAAGACAGTTGGCACCAGAGGAGACATTTTGTCTTTGTTTTCCAAGATTTCCCCACAGTGATTTTCAGTTTTTCCTTCTGTCATGGTTGGCATATGGTTACATGACTCTCAACTCTTGAAATCCAATTCCTCTTGTATAACAAGTATTTGGTCTGTCCCTTTTACTATCCGAAAATGAAATTTATAGATAATTTAACCTGCTTATACACACTAAATCAAAAACATCAATATACTAATTTCTATGTGCTCTCTGGACCAAGTACAACCCTTGGCCTGATTTTATACAGTCCATGAGCTAATAATGGTTATTACCTTTTTAAAGGGTTGTTAAAAACAAGAAGAAGAATAAGCAACAGACCAACATGAGCCACAAAGCCTTAATATTTACTCTCTGGCTCTTTATAAGAAAAGGTTGCCAGCCTGAGTCAGTGGAGTCAGGAAGGAATACAGAGGAAAAGAAAGGTAGTTTATTATAAACTATAAGCATTGCCACCTGCCCGCGTTTGGGCTTGAGCGCATCAGAAGCCCTCATGAAGCTGTCAGATGCTTGCATCCATGCACCGATTCCCTGTGAGGGCGACAGCCCGACGTTCAGACTGCTACAGCTCAAACACTCTCAGCAGGGTTGCTGCTGCTCGTGGGGTTTTCCAAAGTGGCAAACAAGTCCTGGTAAATCCAGTCAGTCGTATAGAATTCCTTTGATTTTCAAAGGAGTGCAATTCCTACAAATTTCAAGTTAGCTAAAAGTATTCAAAACAGCCAACCAATTGTACTTATATAACCAACAGGATGAAGTTCTTGACAGGCTCTTTTCACCTACACGAGTGCTTGAAGGGGGCATTCCACAGTGGTTTGGGAGGTGGAGTAATTGTGCACTATGAGTTCTGCATAACCCATCTCTGGCCCGTGCAGTTCCAGTAGCCACCAGCTGTCATCATATCCATGGGAACCCCCCATTGGGATGGTGGGTTGTCCCCTGTCAAAACGAGCAGGTAAACCCTGTCTGGGTTGTGCCATAGCTGAGCACAGGGCAGAATCTGGGAGAAGGGAGATAGTGCTTCCAGCTGGGCAGCTGGGGCCCTCCAGTGCTGTGTGTTGCTGGGCTCGGCCGAAGCCTGCCTGAACAGGAGCCTCCCTAAGTTTCCTGCCCTCCTAGGATGGATTGAGTGTATCGTCCTTCCTCTCTGAGTCCTTGGTTCGGCTCACCATGCAAGAGTCTCTCTTCTGTGGTCTTGTCGTGCACTGCCAGTGCGGTGGCCCCGCCACGTGTGCCTCTTGAGCACGTGGAACGTGGCTAGTCCAAACTGAGATGTGTTGCAAGTGTAAAGTGCACAGCACACCCAGAGGACTCACTATGAAAAAAAATAGGTGAACTGTCTTATTAATACTTGTTTATAGCCATTACATGTTGGAATCCTGATAGTTTAGGTGTGTTGGATTAATGAAGACGTACGATTAAGAATGACCTGTCCTTTCTTTCCACTTATTTTTCACATGCTGCTGGAGAATGTAAAATGACATGGGTGGCTCTCATTATATTGCTGCTAGGCAGGGCTGGTCTAGACCTTACAGTGACGGGTTGTGCCATTTTCCCCAGGTGGATAGGCAGGAAGTGCTCTTGGAAGAACTGGCACCGGTGGGAGTGGCGCATGTACCACCAAACATCCACCTGGAGTCACCCCCACTCCAAGTGATGGGACCTGCCCCGGAGGCCCCAGTGGCAGAAGGGTGGGTCCCACAGGGAGGGCCACAGGAGCTGAGCTACGGTGCTGCTGGGGAATGCCAGCCCTTTCTGGACCCTGGTAAGGCAAAGGCTTTATTTCCTTTCCTTGGTTTCTGTTTGTGAGCCACAGAGCTCTGCAGGGTTGGGGTGGTTAACGGAACACCACCTATGTGATGGAAATGAATCTACTCTGATAAAGAGAAAGAGGAGATGTCTCTCTGGGAATAGCTGTGCACAACACACATTTGATAAAATGGGTTTAAAACCTCTCAAACTAATGAACCTACTCTAGAAGCCTATTTTTCTCTTTTCAGTTTTTTTTTATTGTGGTAAAATATTACCACAAAACCTAACACTTGCCATCTTAACCTTTTTTACATGTACAGCTCAGTGGTATTGAATACATCCATAATGTGAAAACCTCACCACCATCCATCTCCTTAACTATTTTCATCTTGTAAAAGTGAAACACTGTACCCATTTAAACAACCTCCGTTCCTACCTTCCCCCTGGCCCCTGGCAACCACCGTTCAACTTTCTGTCTCAATTGTACAGCTCTATGTACCTCATATAAATTGAATCATACAGTATTTATCTTTTAGTGACTGGTTTATTTCATTAGCATAATGTCCTGAAGTTTCATATATGTATTTTCATATGTCAGAATTTCCATCCTTTTAATTTGTGAATAATATTTCATTGTATGGATAAACCACATTTTGCTTACCCATTTTCCATAAATATGTACTTGGAAAACTGTTTCTATATTTTAGCTATTGTGCATAATGCTTCTATAAATGTGGGTGAACAAATATCTCTTTGAGACCCTGCTTTTACTTCTTTTGGGTATATAACCAGAGATGAAACTGCTGTATTATATGGTAGTTTTTTTTTTTAAGGAACTGCCATACATTTTACACAGTGGCTGTACCATTTTACATTCCACCAGTGGTGCACAAACTTCCATTCTGTCTATATCTTCATCAAAACTTGTTATTTTCTGTTGTTTTTTTATAGTAACATTCCTAATGGGTGTGAAGTGGTATCTCATTGTAGTTTTGATTTGCATTTCCCAAAAGACTAGTGGTAGTGAGCATCTTTTCATGTGCTTATTGGCCATTTGTGTACATTCTTTGGAGAATGTCCTTTGAAGTCCTTTGAACATTTTTTAATCAGGTTATCTGGTTTTTTTGTTGTTGAATTTTAAAGTCCTCTATACATTTTGGATATAAATCCCTATCAGATTTGCAGTGATTTTTCCCATTCTGTGGGTTGCCTTTTTACTCTGTTTGTATTGTCTTTTTTTAATTGAAATATAGTTTATATGTGTTTATGTTCTATTTTGATGGACAATTTTAACAAATTTTTCATGAAATACTCTATGTCTACTTTTACTTTTGTTGCTTATACTTTTGGTGTGATAGCCAAGATATCCAATGTCATGAATTTTTATCCTATGTTTTCTTCTAAGAATTTTATAATTTTAGGTCTTTGATCCATTTTGAGTTAATTTTTGTATATGGTATTAGGTAAGGGTCCATTTACATTCTTTTTCATGTGCATACCCAGTTTTCCCAGCACCATTTGTTAAGACTGTTCTTTTTCCATGGAATGATTTTGGTATCTTTTAAAAATCATTTGACCATATATGTGAATGTTTATATCTGGGCTCTATTCTATTCCATTGGTCTGTATATATTGTCCTTATCAGTACCAAACTGTTTTGATTACTGTAATTTGTAGTAAGTTTTGAAATCAGGGTGTATGAGCCCATCAGCTTTGTTCTTCCTCTTCAAGATTTGTTTGTTTATTCATGGTCCCTAGAGATTCCATATGAATTTTAGGATGAGTTTTTCTATTTCTACAAAAAATGTCATTGGATTTTGATAGATATTGCATTGACTATGTAGGTCAATTTGAGTAGTATTGACATCTCAACAATATTAGGTCTTCCAATCCATGAACATGGGATGTGTTCCAGTTATTTATGTCTCTTAATTACTTTTACCAATTTTTATAACTTTTATTGTACAAGTCTTTCACCTACTTGTTTAATTTTTAACTATTTTATTCTTTTTGATGTTATTGTAAATGAATTGTTTTCATAATTTCCAGAATTTTTTATTTTTATTGTATAGAAATAGAACCTTTTTGTACATTCATTTTGTATCCTGGTACTTTGCTGAATTCACTTAATTCTAACAGTTTTTTAATGGAATCTTTAGCATTTTTTACATATTAGATCATATAATCTGCCAATAGAGATTGTTTTACTTCTTCCTTTCTAATTTGAATGCCTTTTATTTATTTTTCTTACCTAACTGCTTTGGTTAGAACTTCCAGTACTGTGTTGAATAGAAGTGGCCAAAGCAGGCATCCTTGCCTTCCTCCTGATCTTAGAGGAAAAGCTTTCAGTCTTTCACTATTGAATATGATGTTTCCTGTGGATTTTTAATATATGGCTTTTATTATGTGGAGGTATTTTCTTTTTATCCCTATTTTGTTGAGTGTTATTATCATGGAAGGGTGTTGAATTTTATCAAATGCTTTTTCTGTACCAATTGAGATCATCATGTGGGTTTTTTTCCTTCATTCTGTTAATGTGGCATATTACATTGACCAAATTTCATATTTTGAAACATCCTTGCATTCCTGGAAATGTACCACTTGGTCATGGTATATAGTCCTTTTACTTGCTCAATTTAGAATCTGGGTAATGCTGTCCTCAGAGAATTAGGTAGGAAGTATTTTCTCCTCTTCAATGTTTTGGAAAAAGTTTGAGCAGGATTGGTATTAGTCTTCTCTAAATGTTTGGTAGAATCCACTGGTGAAGGCATCAAGTCCAGGGCATTTCTTTGTCAGGAAATATTTGATTACTGTTTCAATCAATCGCCTTACTAGTTATAGGTCAATCCATATTTTTCAGTTTCTTTATGGTTTAGTCCTGGTAAGTTTTATGTTTCTAGTATTTATTCATTTCATCTAGGTTATCCAATTTGTTGGTGTACAATTGTTCATAGTACTGTCTTATAATCCTTTTTATTTATGTAGAATCATTGGTAATGCTCCAACTTTAATTTTAATTTTAATAATTTGAAACGTCTCTCTTTTTTTCTTAGACCATGTAGCTAAAAGTTTGTCAACTTTGTTGATCTCTTATAAGAACCAGTTTTTGGTTTCATTGATTTTATCTATTGTTTTCTCATCTCTATTTTCCTTATCTCTGCTTAATCTTTATTGTTTCCCTCCTTCTGCTAGCTTTGGGCTTAGGGTTTATTATTATTATTATTATTTCCTTAAGTTATAAAGTTATGTTGCTGTGTTGGAGTCTTTCTGTTTATTAATGTAAGTATTTATAGCAATAAATTTCCCACCTGACACCGCATTCCCTGCATCCCATAAGTTTTGGTATGTAGAGTTTTCCTTTTCATTCGTCTCTAAGCATTTTCTAATTTCCCTTGTGATTTCTTCTTTGATCCATTGGTTGCTTAAAAGTGTGTTACTTAATTTTCACAGATTTGTCAATTTTCCAGTTATCCTTCTGTTATTGATTTCTAACCTCACCCCACTGTGGTCACAGTAAATACTTTGTATAATATCTGTGATTTTGAATCTATTGAAACTAATTTGTGGTCTAACATATGGTCTGTATCCTGGAAAATGTCCCATGTATACTTAAAAAGAATGTGTATGTATTTTTGTTGGGTCTAGTGTTCTATAAATATATATTAGATCTTTACTTTGCCCGTATCTCTTCCTGCTTTTTTAAAAAAATAAAAACATTTTGATGTATTACATGAAACATATCCTATTGTAGGCTGAGTAGAAAGCACAGGATGCTGGTAGAGTGGAAGAAGAAATTTTAAAGTAATGGAAGAAGTCAATTGATTTTATATTAAAGTTTAGAATATATTCCCTGTCAGCAAAAAGTTAAGTTGTTGGGTATATGAAATGAAAAAAATATAGATGTATACACACATGTATATTCACCTGGTGAAATTCATTTGATATAAGTGAATGCACACACACACACACACACACACACAGGAGAGACAAAGTGAAATAAAAAAGAAGTGGAAAATGCAAAGTGATCTAAGAAACACATAAGCTTAAAAATAAATTCTATTGGAATTAAAGCCAAACGTACCAGATGCTAGAGGTAGACAAAGATATTAGAATATCTGCAATTAGAAAGAATAGATATGCTGGTCCTGAAAGTATAAAAAAATCATGCTTGTCTTTGAAAATGTGGGGTTCAATATTAGTACCCCAAGTCTGGAACATGTTTTCATTTGCCAAAGCTTTAGGTGTTTTATTTAAGTTGATATTTCACTAGGAAATTTTATGTGAAATGTCAGAGATTGTATCTTTTTGGTGATGAAAGAAATGAGAAATGAAAATTTAAAGTAAAATATAGGCAAACAAATGCTGTCTGCAAAGTGTCAGAAGATTCTAGTAATTTAAATTTTTTCAGATTATCCTATTATACCAAAAAGTATATCATTAGCTAATATCCAACCCCAACCATAGTAATGATATTTCTTGGTGCAGTGGAGCCTTTGTGATGCAGTCTTTGCTAATGGGGCTTAATAAAGTCATTCCCTGAGCATGGGACAGAGCAACATTCATCAATGAAGTACCTTCTTCGTAAACCTCAAATTGCTTTTTATCTCTTTGTATGGACAGCTATTGCTGCATAACAAATTACCCACCCCCAAACTTTGCAGCTTAAAGGAAAAAGCATTTATTATTTCACAGTTTCTTAGAGTCAGGAATTTGTGAGTAGTTTATTGGATGTTTCTGGCTCAGAGTCTCTCATTTGGTTGCTGTTAAGATGTCAGTAGGGGCTGGCAGGAGACCTCAATTCCCTGCTAAATAGTCTTCTCCATAGGGTACCTTAGTGTACTTATAATAGGGCAGCAGATTTCCCCAGAGCAATGAATCAAGAGAAAGCAAAGGGAGTGCCACAGTGCCTCTGGTGGCCTAGTCACACACCATCATTTCTACCGTATTGTAATCATTAGAAGAGATGCACTAAGTCCAACCCACACTTAAGGGGAAGAAAATTAACCTCCACCTCTTGAAGGGATAAATATCAAAGAATTTGGGAGCATATTTTAAAACAACTATGCACCCATGCTTCCCTGTCCCTACTAGCCTTTTACTTTTTATTTCAGTTTTTTAGATCAGAAACTAATTTTGTTCTTTTTCCTCAGTTTTTCTTGAGTAAATGTCTTGAGTTAATTAGGTCAAATATAATATACCCCTGCTGAGTCTCTTGGCTATATCCACAAGATGAGTTTAATAATCTAGACAGCACATCACCATTGGGAAACTAATACTCTAGACCATAGTCTAAAAGGCAGAAGACATGATTGAATTTAAGGTAACATGCTTTGGATTCTATCTGTAGGACCCTCCTGTTTATTCAAACTGACTAGCAATTGATGTTTCTTCTATTGGTCTAAAACCACTTATTACACAGACTAGTTTGCATGGAAGGCAAAGAAAACAGCCTTCTGACAGAAGTAGGTATTAGGGCCTGCTTTCTGAATGCCATTCAACATTGACCCAAAAGCCCTGGAGCCAAGCTATAAAACATACAGTGAGCATCCATGTATATTTGTATCCAGGTGTCAATAGAATAAATTTCTAGAAGTGGGATTGATTGGCTAATGGACTATTAAAACTTTAAAGATATGGTCAAATTGTTCTCCAAAATTATTGTACCAATTTTTCCTCCCACCACGACATACGAGAGTACCATATTCTCCTTGCCTTCATTATACTGTATCATTAAACTGTTTGATCTTTGCTGTATAAGAGTCATAACTGTTCTCATCATATTGGCAGACAAAAGGAGTGCTGATATCTGCACTGACCATTTTAGTAAACGTCCAGTTCTTGAGCATTCATGATGGTATTTTATGGAATGTGTAAGAGTAGAGGATGGAAGCGAGGGCAGAGGGGAGGGACATGGGTCAGAGGTGAATGGTTAGTGGCTTTAGCTGACAAGGGTTATGACCATAGGTTGGGGAAAGCAAACTGGTAACAGTATCAGGAGCAGGGCTTTGAGAGTCCAGGAAGTGGAGGCTAGGTACACCTGAGGCCCAAGAATCTGAATGTTACACCAAAGGTGCGGTGGTAGACAAGAAGTGTGTGAGGCTAACATCCAGGAAGAATCCCAAGTTTGAGTGCTTGTTCTCTCCATCCAGAGTGTGGGGGACTGTCCTAATGTTCCAATTTAGGGCCAAAGAGTTTGAAAGCTGGCGCCAGGAGTATGATCTTAGGGATGAAGAACCAAAACACAGGTTCTAGGGCCTCTTTATTTGGTGCTTTGCAGAAAGTAGCACCTGCACTTGAGGGTCAAACCTTATGGCAACCTGTGAGATGGAACTGCGTGGTAGCGGTACTAGGAAAATTACCCCAGTCTTAGTTCCCCTGGAGACTAGATTATACCTTCAGGGCTGCTTTTAGTCTGTGACTAGGTCTAATAGCTTCACTTTCACCCAAGTGGCAATTGTCTGGGCCAGATTTCAAACTTTCATATGATGAAATCTACAGCTTGAAGTTCATGGTTATAGGATGAAATAGCCATGTGAACAGTTCCTGTCATTCCCCAAATGATTTTTCCTCTTTTATTAAGACATCCTGGGACTCCAGGCTTCTTCCACACTAAGCCTGGTTACTTGCTGCTCTACCCACTTTTGGTTTCTTCCCATTTGTCCTTGATGGCAGCTTCTTTGACCTTTGATCTCTGGTTTTATTTTACCTGTACCACATCATTCAATCATCCTACCCTTAGTTTTGACACCTAAGCAACACAGTAGTGAATTTAAAAAGCATTTTTATTGGAAATGCATTTTATTTTTCTTCATCTGAAATCTATTACTTTTTCCCTATGAAAATATAAAGTATTTTATGCCAGTCCCTAGGGTTTGCCATAATGTACTGAAATTTTCCTTCAGATTAACATTTGTCAAACTAACTTGCTGATATTATTTAATGGTGTGACCATTTATGGGTCTGTTCTTCTTCTCTGTTTCTTCTTGAGTCAGTTTTGGGTTGTTTCTGTTTTTCTAAGAATTTGTACATTTCATTTATCTACTTTATTTCCATACAGTTGTTTACAGTATTCCTTTATAGCCCTTTTATTTCTGTAAGATTAGTAGTAATGTCTCTCATTTCTGATTGTAGTAATTTGAGTTTTTTCTCTTCTTTTCTTATAAATCTAGCTGCAGGCTTGTCAATTTTGTTAATTTTTTCAAAGAGCCAACACTGGTTTCACTGATTTGCTCTATTGTTTTACTATTCTCTATTTCATTATATTCAACTTTAATCTTTATTATTTCCTTCTTTTCTAGTTGTTTTAGACTTAGTTTACTATTCTTTTTCTAGTTTTTTAAAGTGCAAAGTTGGGCTATTAATTTGAGGTTTTTCTTTTTTAATATAAGCATTCATAGTTATAAAATCCCCTCTAGGCATTAGATACATCCCCTAAGTTTTGGATGTTATGTGTTCATTTTCATCTACTTCAAAATATTTCTAATTTCTCTTTTGATTTCTTGATTACTTGCCTATTTAGGAGTGTGTTATTTAATTTCCATATATTTGTGAAGTGTCTAGATTTCTTTCTGTTATTTATTTCTAATTTCATTCCACTTTGGGGGGAGAATATACTTTGTGAGTGTGATCCTTTTAAATTTTTGAACATTTCTTTTTATGCTATAGCATCTTGACTGATCTGCAGAATATTCCTATCTGCACTTGAGAAGAGTGTATATTCTGCTATTGTTGGATCACATGTTGATAAAGGGTGACATGTAGTTGGTTTATAGTGCTTTTTGTCTCCTATTGATCTTCGGCCTAGATTTTCTATCCAATAGTGCAAGGAGTTATTGAAGTCTCTCACTATTATTATTCAATTGTCTATTTCTTTTATTATCTCTGTTAGTCTTTGCCTCATGGAATTTGGTACTCTATTATTAAGTGCATGTATGGTTATAATTGTTATGTCTTCCTCATTGATTGGTACATTTTATCATTATTAAATGATCTGCTTTATCTCCAGCACCTTCTTTTTGTTTTAATGTCTATTTTATCTGACATTAGAATAGTGACTTTGTCTCTCTTGTGGTTATTATTTGCATGATACATCTTTTTCCATCACTTCACTTTCACTCTATTTGTATTTTTTAGTCTAAAGTGTGTTTCCTATAGACAGCGTTTAGTTGGATGTTGTTATCCAGTATGACAATCTCTGCCTTTTGATTTGAGTTGTTTAATCCATATACCTTTAATCTTATTTTTGATATGATTGAATTTACATCTGCCACTTACTTTCTGTTTTCTGTATGTCTCCTATCATTTTTGTTCCTCTAGCCCTCACTTACTACTTTATTTTGCACTGAACAAATATTTGGAACACAACAATTTACTTACTTTAATGAATTTTCACTACTTTCTAGTTATTTCCTTTCTAGTTGCTCTACAGGTTAACATGTTCATCTTAACTTACCATAATCAGCTTCAGATTGATACTGACTTATGGCAGTGAGATATAGAAATATTTCTCCCATACAGCTCTATTCTCTTCCCCCTTTTGGTGGTATTATCATCATACATATTACATCAAAAATGTTACAAAGTCAACATATAATTTTAAGACTTTTAAAGTAGCTGAGGGAAGAAAGGAAAACAGGTATATATTATAGCTTTTGTTATATTAACCTTATTTATCATTTCTGGTTTTCTTCATTTTTCCCATGGATTTGAGTTACTAATGGGAGTCATTTCTTTAGCACAATATAGCTTTGCTCCCAACCCACCTCATCTGTGCTGGTATTGGCAAATATATTACATCTCTATGTTATATGCCCAACAATGCACTGCATACATACTGCTTTATACAATTGCATTTAAAATATTATAAGAAACAGAAAATTATATTTATCCTATTTTTGATAATTGCATAATTACCCTTGCTTGTGCTCTTTGCTTTTTCACGTGGATTCAAATTACCATTGGGATCCCTTGCTTTCAGACTGAGAAACTTCCTTTAGTATTTCTTGTTAGGCAAGCATGCTACCAAAGAATTCTCTCTGTTTTTGTTTATCAGAAATATTGTTAGTTCATATTCATTTTTGAAAGATAGCTTTTCTGGGCATAAGATTCTTGGTTGACAGTTTTCATTTTTCTTTGAACACTTTGAATATGTAATCCCACTGTCTTCCAGCCTCCACTGCTTCTGATGAGAACTCAGCTTTTAAATCTTACTAGGGTGCCCTTCTAAGTGACATGTCATTTTTCTCTTGCTGTCCTTCAAGGTTTTTTCTTTTCTTTTGGCTTTTAGGATTTTCACTATAGTATGTCTGTTAGTACGTCTCTGTGCTTATCCTACTTGGAATTTATTCCATTTCCTAGATGTGTAGATTAATGTTTTTCAATATATTTGGGGAGTTTGTGGCCATTACTTCTTTAAATATATTTTTCTGCTCTTTTTCTTACTCCTCTCCTTCTGGTTCTCTCGGTGCACTGAATGGTGCCCTCCTTTTCTCTGAGGCTTTATTCATTTCCCTTCATTCTTTTTTCTCTCTGTTCTTCCGATAGCATAGTCTCTATTGATCTGTCTTCAAGTTCACTAATTCTTCTGACAGTTCAAATCTAAGCTTGAGCCATTCTAGTGAAAATTGTTTATCCCAGTTATTATACTTTACAACTCCAAAATTTCCATTTGATTCATTTTTATAATCTCTATCTATTTATTGGTAGTCTCTGTTCAATGTGATATGAGGTTGCCATCCTATTATATTTTATTTCTTTAATCATGGTTTCCTTTAGTTCTTGGGACATAGTCATAATGACTACTTTGAAGTCTTTGTTGAATTCGATATCTAGTCACTCTCATAGGCATATTCTATTGCCTGTGCTTTTTTTTTCCCAGTGTGTGGGTCATACTTTCATCTGCATGCCTCATCATTTTTTTGTTGGAAACTGGACATTTTGGATAATGTATCATAGCAACTCTGTGTCATTCCCGTCCCCAGGGCTTGTTATTGTTATTTGCTTGTTTATCTGTTTGGAAAATGGCTGGATTATTTTGGTGAAGTCTAGCTCATCTTGAAATGTTAAACATTTCATTCTGCCCCTCATGGAGCACAGCCATGGTGTGCACACAGTTACCTAGAATGGCAGTAGTCTTTGCAGGGCATTCTTTGGCTGTCACTTACCCTGACCAGACTCAGCTATTAACTGCCAGCTAATTGCTCCATTGTTTTCAGCAATACCCTGACACATAAATTGCTCTGTAGACTAATCCAATCAAATTCAGATACCTTTGATGGGCTGGGCTAGTTCCTGAGGTCAGTTTTTGAAATTTTTTCTCATCCCAGGAAGCCTCCTCCCAGCTATTTCTTCCTCCATTTCTCTTCTGCAAACTAGTCAGCTTACAGTTTAGCCTGTCTATTCAATAAATCTACCAAACTCTTTCCAGTTGCCTTTCATTACAAACTCCTCTCTTTTTGAGATTACCGTTAGGCTTGAACTTCTCTTCTGTTGCAAATAAAGTCAGTTTCTTTGAGAAGACATTAGGAGCTATCTGTTTTAAGGTCTACTTTTCCTCCCAAGCCAAATTTCGGATGCATTGCTCTGGAGCTGGAGATGGGAACAGTGGTATGCTTCTCTCTGGGTGACAGTGCCACTTTGGAGCTGAGCATTAGGTCTGTGCCTGGGTCTTCTTGGCTTGCCACTCCAGCCAGGAGTAGCAATCATGATTGCCTTACAAGGTCATTCAGGGACCTAGTATTCTCAGGTAGATTCCCAAGGTAGATCTCCATCCCACCAATGGAGACTGGGTAGACAAAAGGGGCCCCCACCTCTCAGCCACAACTGCCTGGAATTTAGACTTAACAATAGGTAGTGGGGGTGGGATAGAGATGCTGAGGCGCTGCTCCTTCCAGGAAGATAACCCTATGAAAGGGAGCTGGGGAAGAGGGTGCCCCAGCCTCTTGGCTATACCAGCCTAGAATGGAGCTGGGAGGGTGACTAAGAGAGCAGTTTTGGTTTTAATACTTAAGACTCTCACTGTTCTCTGTGAATATTAGAAGATTTTAAAGAATAGATGTTCTTAATTTGCTGTATGCCCTTAGGTCCATTTTGAGACACTTTAAATGTTTGTTTTAATTAATGTCTAATAATTTTCACCAGTTTCACTGGGAAGTAGATCTTCAGAGCCCCTCATGCAATCACACTGAAGTCTGTCTCCTTCCTTATATTTAGATCATAAATCAGTGTTTTACATCTAGGCCTTTGCCGCTCTGCTTATTTCAAGTTTCAGTTCGGTCCCACTTTTACTTAATGGCAGCTTTCCTTTGCTCTATGACCTCAAGTTTTGTGACCTGTGCCATATTTCATCCCACTCTTAGCTTTGAAATCCAAGCAAAAGCAATATAGTGAATTTAAACAGAATTTATTTGAAACACATTTTTGTTTCTTAATCTTAAAAAGGTCTTTTTTCCCCCAAAATATAAAATATTTTAGTCCACTTCCTATGTTTTGATATGTTTTGAAATTTAAATTTCCATCAAATTAACTTGCTAATATTATTTTAATAATGCTAATATTTAAGTATCATCCTGCATTTAGATCCCAAATCTATAATTTCCATCCCACACTTTACTGCAGACCAGTATTCTTCACCAGAGCTGAGGAAGGCAAGGAGGGGCATGAAAAGACAAGCTGCCCTCTCTCACTAAGGAGAGCAGTGGTAGGGACAGTGAGTGCTAGAAACTTTTCCTGGTTGTCCTTAGATTGACGGTTAAAAACACTTTTGGTTGTTATATGAGTTAATTTCAAGAGAATCCACTTCTAAACTTCAGCTGAAACAAACATAAAGACTGCTTTTGCTGGTTGCCAACCCAGTCAATTTCCATTTTAAATTTGAAAATCTCAACCAAAATTATTCCAGTAAGCAGTTTTTTAACTCCTACTTTTACCTCTCTTCTTCACTTGGTGATCAATAGCAGCATTTCTCCATTTTAATATGCCAAAACTTTATGACGATATACTTCATATTTTGGCCCTAACTTAAATAAATCTATTACCAAAATATATGCAGAGGTAATTTCGTGCATTGATTTCAATACAGAATTGATTCACCCCCTTCAACCCCCACCTTCCATAGACTGCCGGAGCATAGCCTTGAATTGGGCATAAAAGGATGTTCTTTCATTTTTGTTTTATTATCTTTAAAAAAAGAGTCTTGCAAGAGATCCCAGGTAAAGTAATAGTAATTGAGGAAGAAGTACACATTAAGTGTCCATGTGTCCAAGACATCAGACTGAACTCTGGAAAAATCCTTGATGACCCAAACTCTTAGGCTTCTCGTCTCTCTTAGGGCCAGGATATCCAATACCAAAGCTTGATGTGAGCTTTCCATTGGGGCAGAGAGAAGAGGCATGGGTGAAGGAACTACAAGATTGCAAAGAAATTAAACAGTTACTTGATTCCAAGATAGGTAAGTAACTTCACTGATACTAGGGAAGAAAGAAAGAATAACAGGGTAAAGTGTTTTGGATTCTACTTAGGAATGTCTGCATTCCTACTAGTGGTTTAATGTAACACTTCATTTTCCCTTAGGTTCTTTTCTCTGTGAGACACACTGAACCTGCAGTTTCTGTTTCTTCTCTCAGGTTTTGAGATCGGGATAGAAAATGAAGAAGATACTTCAAAACAGAAAAAAATGGAGACTATGTATCCATTTATTGTGACGTTAGAGGGGAATGCTCTCCATGGTCCCATCTTGCAAAAAGACTATGTACAGTTAGAAAATCGATGGGAACCCCCACCAGATGATTTACAGACAGATTTAACAAAACTTGTAGATAATCAGAGCCCTTCCACAGGAGAGAAACCTGAGAGCTCCAACTTGGAAGAACCTCTCAACCCTAGACCCCATAAGAAAAAGAGTCCAGGGGACAAACCTCACCGATGTTCTCAGTGTGGAAAATGTTTTGCTCGGAAGTCACAACTTACAGGGCACCAGAGAATTCATTCAGGAGAGGAACCTCATAAATGCCCTGAATGTGGAAAAAGATTCCTCCGTAGTTCAGACCTTTATAGACACCAACGCCTGCATACAGGAGAGAGACCCTACGAATGCACTGTGTGTAAAAAGCGATTCACTCGGCGGTCACACCTTATAGGGCACCAGAGAACCCATTCTGAAGAAGAAACGTATAAGTGCCTCGAGTGTGGGAAAAGCTTTTGTCATGGATCAAGTCTTAAAAGACATCTGAAAACTCATTCAGGTGAAAAACCTCATAGATGTCATAATTGTGGGAAAAGTTTCAGTAGACTGACAGCTCTTACTTTGCACCAGAGAACTCACACAGAAGAAAGACCTTTCAAATGTAATTATTGTGGGAAAAGCTTTCGACAGAGACCAAGCCTTGTTATTCATCTAAGAATTCACACAGGGGAGAAACCATACAAGTGTAGTCATTGTTCTAAAAGCTTCAGGCAGAGAGCAGGCCTTATTATGCACCAAGTCACTCATTTTAGAGGACTTCTTTAGGAATTGTTAAAGGAAACCGTTCCTGCAGAAATTGTCACTAACAACAACAACAACAAAATATTAACCCGCAGCAGGCAGTTTGTGTTAGAAGAATCTTTTTGTTTGAGCTTATAAGGACAGGCTCTTTTATTTTTACTTTTTAAAAACTCATCTTTCAAAGCATATGAATTCTAGAGTGTCCACCTATACTTGTAGCTTACCAAGATTTGATTTATTCTGTTTCTACAGCCCTTATTTTTTTATTGCAATGAAAATTTTTGTGTTCCAAGCCAACGGTATCATAGATGTAAACGTAAAGCCTATAATGACAGTCCTTTTCAGGCAGGGTCAGTATAATGGGTTATCATGTCTACCTGACTTATCTATTATAGCAGCACCATAATTATTCTTCTGTCATTATTAAAGGTGATGATATAGTTCAAAGCTTTATATGTGTCCCAAGTGGAAAGAAAGGAGATAGTATATTTTGTCAAATAATAAAAATGTGTCAGGAATGCATGGATGAAGAGGATTTCATTTGCCTGATAAGAACTGGGTTATTTCCAATGAAATTTTTTACGTTTAAGGAAATTAAGATTTTAACTTTTACTTATGAATTTTGCAAAGTTTGCTAATCTGCTTAGTTGGTAGTCTGGGTGATGCTGCTTAGAGCTAAGTATTAATTTGATGATGATATATTTTGTTCACAGAATAAGTAAGCTCTCTGTGGAAGAATCCATTTGACAGTTGGGTCATACAGGTAGAATCTAATTTAATTTAGATGAGGAGCCAGTGTCCATTGCTTTTGGCTCTCCTTTGGTATTCAACCACGTGCATCTCAGTGCTTTTTAAATTTCATTCAGTTTTTAATTCAGTGTCAGCCTATGTGTGTGTCATACAACACTTAGTGCTAAAAGATATTCTGCAAGTAAGTTTTGGAATCCCTTCCTGCTGTTTCCCCTTTCTAGATTCACAGTGTACATCAGCATATGATACTCTCTGAGGGGTCTTCCAGTAAAGGTGGGAAAACACATCTTATGACTCAATGTTTTACAGACCTATTTGACCCCAAAACCCTTTTTCATGTATGCCCAGTAATAACCCACAGAACTAATATTCTGCAAATATTCCCTGGAACACACTGCCTTTAACAAATATTCCTGTAGTTAATCAGTATAGTCTTGATGCTCCCAAGCCTAGTTATGCCAACTTGCTTCAAGGGTGTTAGAAAAATTCTTTGCACATATACATTTTTTATGTAATACACACACACAAAAATATATTATTTTAAGGAGGTGAGGGTCACTAATTCAGATAATTTATAAGTTGCTCAGTGATTCTCAACCTCTTTGAATTTTACTTATAATCACACACATTGATATTTATATAAATGTTCCCATATAATCATGGTAATGACTCAAATTCCTATAACAAGGGAAGAACTCTGTTTGTCAGTTAAAGTCTTAATTCCTGAAAATATTAATTCAGCCTAGTTCCTTGTTACAAAATACAAGAAATAAGACATTTAATTATTTTCCTTTTATGAAGATACCAGTCATCTTTTCCTTAGACTAAAATTAGGGAAAGTATATTTTTTCTATTCCACTGATGTTCTTGGAAGTGATATATTTAATATAAGTATTTGGGGGGATCCAGTATGTGCCTAACTAGTCCTGTTCTACGCTTAATGGAAACTAGTTAAAGAAATTAATTCATGGGTCAGGCTCCTAAAGAGTTTGTAAACTTAAGTTAAACAAGATTTGGGTAACAAATGGAGAGCAGTGCAAGAGAGTTTATCATTAAGTGCCAAATCATGTCAAGTGCTAGAGGCAGGATGTGTCTTTAATTCTGCCATCTAGGTCCCTGTATGATGCTGCTGTGTGTGTGGGGTTAACACTAAGATCCCGATGGCAATAAACATGCAACATGGGAGGAGTCTGAATGTAGAGATGAAAGGTAATGAATGTAATGGCTTCTCTTTTCTCTCTTGTGGAAGTGCATTCAAACCAGAACAGTGCCTTAGAATGGATGTTCCCAGCTGCTCTGTATCTATGCAATATTTTAATAAAGGAGATATATATGCTCTTCCTGCTTCAATCACATTAACTAATTGTTTGAACAACTTAGAGCTGCTCCCTGAGCAGTGGCAGCTAGAGAAGTGGCAACTAGCACCACAGTTGACTCCTGCCCTCACTCTAAGTTGGAGTCACTTTACTCTCTGCAACCATGGTGCTGGGGTTATGCATCATTTTTCGCATTTAATACAGTCAGTTTCAGCTAGTACAGTTAGTTGCAATCATACTGTGAGTACATCTTCCCCTTCATCTATATCATAAATACCTATCACTGGATTTTACCGGGTAGAGAACATCTATTATTCGTTTCTTTGTTACAGTGTCCTGCATACAATAAGAACTAATAAATATGTGTAGCATTGAGTTAAAACATATGAAATAGTTCTTGGAAATAGATATCATAGTTAGAACATCATGTAGATGTGCCTAGTTGTACTTCTGAGCATATCAGAAGGGTAAGGGCAAGATACAGTACCTATCTCCTAAGCACTAGGAAGGGCAAAAAATAGTACCCCCCACATAAGTGCTATGAAGATTAAATAAAATACATTTTGTTCAGGCCCTACACAGTGTAAGCTTTCAATAAATATCCAGCATATTTTATTTTACTTCTTTGTTGTTTTATGATAAAAGTATTTAGGGCTGTGAATTGTCCTGTAAATATGGATTTAGTCACATTCCAAAATTTTTATGTTTGTATTAGTCAAGCTTCTCTGGAGGAACAGAACTAATAGTATGTATAGTGATGTATATGCAATCAATCCTTGAATAACATGGGTTTGAACTGCACAGGTCCACTGATACACAGATTTTTTTCAATAAATATATTGGAAAATTTTTTTGAGATTTGTGACAATTTGAAAAAACATTTTCTTTTCTCTAACTTACTTTATTGTAAGAATACAGTATATAATAGATATGACATACAAAGTATGTGATAATCAACTGTTCATGTTACTGATGAGGCTTCTGGTCAACAGTAGACTATTAGTAATTAAATTTGGGGGGAGTTATACATGGATTTTTGACTGTGCAAAGGATAGATGCCCCTAACCCCTGTGGTGTTCAAGGGTCAACTGTATGTAAGAGGAGATTTATCATAACAATTGGCTCACTCAGTTATGAAGACCAAGAGTCCCAAAATCTGCTGTCTGCAAGCTGGAGAACCAGGAAAGCTGGTGGTATAAACTCAGTCTGAGTCTGAAGACACAGAACTGGTGAAGCCAATCATGTAACTCTCAGTCCAAGGCCAAAGGCCTGAGAACTGGGGGCTGCTGGTCTACATCCTGGAGTCTGAAAGCCAGAGAACCAGGAGCTCCAATAGTCAAGGGCAGGAAAGGATGGACATTTCAGCTTGAGAAGAGAGCACAGGAATTTGCCCTTCCTCTACCATTTTGTTCTGTTCAGGCCCTCAGCAGACTGCATGATGCTCACCCCCCCCCCTTGGTGAGAGCAGATCTCTTTACTCAATACTGAATCAAATGCTAATCTCTTCCAGAAAAGTCCTTACAAACAAGCCCAGAAATAATGTTTTACCAGTGATCTGGCCATTCCTTAGCATAGTCTGTCCAGTTAACACATTTAATTAACCACCAAATGTTATTATTGATGATTTCAAAATTATTTGTTACTGCAGTTTTCATTGTAATGACCCAAGAACTTTGACCCAAGAACTATGCAATATGGCCATTTCCCTCTTAATTTTTGGTTTTGTTGCATTGTGATTAGAAAATGAACTTCATTCTATCTCTGTTTTTAAAGATTGTTTAGGATTGTAAGACTTACATTTGATAAAATTTGGTAAGTATACTAAAGACCTTAGAAAATAAGGATTCCATTTGTAAGGTACAGATTTAGAATATAGTCTTGGGCCTCTCAATTACATTAATGTGTTTAGGAGTGGCCTTGGTGTTTGTGGAGGGCCAGGGACATCAAAGAGATTGGGTTGCTCCCCATTCTGTATGCCTGAATTTTTGTGCCCCCCATTCCCTTGGTAATGTTTTATGTGGGTATGTTCTATGGAAGTTACATAGCAACTGTTGATAGCTGCCTAGCTGCCCAGGCTGGAAGTAAAAGCAGGAGGCTAGCACACCCAGGAGAGACCTTGCCTCTCCGCAGCAGGCTGAGAACACTGTCCTTCAGGAGTCCGTCTTAGTCTGTCCTCCTGCAATGGGCACTCTGAGGGTTTTGTAACAGTGACCCTTCCTGAATCAGCAGGGGTGGTTTCATAGGGGACGAGGAAGTTGTTGAGGCTAAAATCAGGGTAGTTAGGGAACATACAAGTGAACCAGTCCCCAAGCGGCTCACCATCGGTGGTGGGGGAGACATGTTACACTTTCCCTCTCATACCTGCAGCCACTATGACATTCTGAAGGGAAGCAGTCTTGGGCACTTCCAGGAATCTGCACGATCTTTCTTTGTGAAACCCTCTCTTGTTTCTAGGCAAGCTATATGGGCTGCATAATCTCATAAATGACCAAAGCTCACCCTTAAGCCTTGGGCAGCCACTGCTGCTTTTCTATTCCTCTGTAACAGATATGGAATGGACAGGAAGATAGCTCACCTCTTAGTCTATCCTTAGTATTAACAGTCTGTTTACTTGGCCCCCTAATTCTGGAAATTTAAATACAGGATAGATTCTTCCCTCACCAGAGTGATATATAGGTCTGTCTCTTTTCCAGCCTTTTCCAGCTTGCAATTGTCAGACAGGATTTAAGCATCTAGCAAGGCCCAAGTTCACATTTTTTACAGATCCAAAGATATTAAAATATTCTGTATCTTTCCTCTGAATGAATGAAACCCATCACAATCCCAAACAAACATGATGCACTCATTTTCAAAAACAAAATTTTATCTCCAAGGATTACCTGGAAACCTGATTCATACATTAAAGAGACATTTTACATTCAAAAGACACAGAGCTACTGCATCACTAAACAATTCCTCTAGATTTTTATTCAAATTAAACACTATGATGATTGTACGCAAGCACTTACTGCCACACTGAAATTTCCTTTCATTAGGGCAATGACAGATTCCATCCACGATCTTCCCTTTAGAGCTTGGATACTCCTACCACCAGCATTTTAAAGTGCTGCGTGCTGAAAGGTAGAATATACAGGATGAATGATACTCTGGATCTTTATACTAGATTTTTTATATCCCTTAAACTACTCGCTTCTTCATACTCTTTCAAAACAAAATACCTTTCCTCTCAGTCTTACCAAAGTTCTTGCTCTGACTCCTATATAAAATGGCCCAGATTTCACACTTCCAGAGAAGTCAAATGTGGAAAACAGAGAAACCAAACACAAAATACAACTTTGGCCCTGTACTTAAACTGCTCCAGCTCCTGAAGAGCTATAGAAGTTGAATAAATCTCTCTGTTGTGTCCACAACACCTTCCTTGAGAGGAATGAATTCAAATTAGCGTGTTCCCTCTATCCACCTCAGCAATCTTCAGGTTCCATTCAGACCTTCTCGGCACACTGAGTTCTGGATAATAGAATCTCCAAGCTTTGGAGTCTGGTTTTCCCCCTACAGGGCATTTTTGTAATCTTAACTCTCTCACACCACTATATCCCTTCTCACCTCTTTGAAGGCCCCTGGGATAAAGAGCGTCAGCAACCTCTTGGATTCATATAGCTGTACCAAGACCATACCCCATACACATGAGGTGAAGTCACCTTGGTGAAAGTGGGGCAGAACATTCAGTTCAGTTCTCCCGTGTGGTGCCAGAAAGCCTCTGAGTACAAGTCATTTGCTCATACAGAGCAAAGGTGCTTGTTGCTACAGGACTTAGCTGCCTAACATTTTTAATGTGGAGAAGTTGATCTGCCCTCAAGAAAATGGCTCACTCTCCTTTTTTTTCTCAGCTAAAAGCTGTTGGCTGTTGGTAGTCTGAAACGTTGTCATTTCAGTCTTCTCAGAGGGGCACTTGAATTTCTTCAAAAGGACATTGCTTACCAGAACTTCATTTGTGAAACCTTAGACAATCCTCTGCACTCCACTTTACAAAAAATACGTGCTTTAAAGCAGATTTGTAGCATCTGAGCGTAAGATTTCGGGGCCGCCCGCCCCTGGTTGCTGGGCTGGCACTGTCCCCAGGAGTGGTGGCCTCCTCATCTCTCCCTCCTCCAGGCCGTGATCAGTGACCACGTCTGCTGCGGAAATTGCAGCAAGATGAATGAAGAAGGAAAAGGGGAAGGAGCAAAGTATTGATGACAAATCTCTTAATACTGAACAAATGTGGCAGAAAAAAAAATAAGACAAATGGCCATGAACACGATTGAATCCCAGCAGGATGAAATGGATTCTGTTTAACAGATTCTGTGGCAGAGACTGAGTCTGCTCATTCGCAGATACTCAGACTGCTCAAATTTCAGTTTCTGGTTTAGCTCAGGTTTCTGAAGCTGGATCAGGCACCAGAAAAGGCTCCCCAGCTGTATTTTTTTTCCAAAAAGAGGATGGGAGAATGATTGTTTTCTAAAACTATAGCAGTTGGACAGATCATTTTATTTTAAATGTTAAGCACTATACAGATATAGTCACATTTATTTTTGTAAACGACTTGCATAAATTTTAAGATGACTGAAACAGCAAGTATCTATAGATGACACTTGGAATAAACTTAGGGTTCAGTGTTTGATAACAGGCATAGAGACCTGACTGGAGGAATAATTTTAAGGTTCAGAGTGAAGCAACACACGTGAAGATGACTGCTGGAGTAAAGTTAAGATTCAGGTTGAAACCACAGTGACAAAGACCACTTGTTCAGTGTGAGACCAAAGCAGGGAATTTCCACTGGGAAAAGGTTATGGTTCAGTGTGAGACACCCAGCACAAAGATGACCCCTGGCATGAGGTTAAGGTTCACTGGACAACACAAACAATTACGTGACTGCCCAAGTAAAGTTATGTTTCAGTTTAACATGACAAACATAGCAACCAATGCCCGAGTGTATTTCTCATCAGTGTGAGACAATACGCATCAAGCTGACTGCTGAATGAGGTTAGGTTTGGTGTGCAGCAAGAAGGAAGATGACTAAGGAAATAAGTTTAAAGGTCAGTGTGACACAACAACCAAGAACGTGACTGATAGGTTATGGTTAAGGGTCAGAGTGAGACAATAGCATGAAGATGACTGCTGGATAAGGTGATGTTCGCCATGAGCCAGCAATCATAAAGATGACACGGGATCCAGGTTACTCTTCATTGTGCGCTGAAAAGTCAGAAGGTGAGGGCTGGAATAAAATTATTGTCCATGTGAGGAAACAAGAAACAACAAACCTGAAAATGACTGTGGAAATAGAGTTAAGGCTCACAGTGCAAAAATTTGTATGAAGATGTCTGCTGGAATAAGGTTGAGGCTCAGTGTGCACCAGTAAGGGAGCAGATGAGAGACCAAGCTAGTTAAGCTCAGTGTGAGGCAGCAAGCATGAAGACGACCTCTGGAAGAAGGTGAAGTTCAGTGTGAGACTACAGTTATGAAGAACCATTGGGTGTCCCACGTTTACCAAGGTTTATTGTGACACATCAAGTGTGAAGCTGACTGTTGCTGTTGGCTATTGTTCAGCATGAGTCAACAAACCTGAAGATGACCCCTGGTACAAGGTTAAGGTTAAGTGCCAAACACTGTCAGGAACATGACTGTTTGAACAAGGTTAAAATTCAGTATGAGACAAAATAAGTGATGATGGCCAGTGGAATTCTGTTTTGCTTTGTGGGTGAGATCAAGCATTCAGTTGATTGCTGGGATAAAGTTAGTCTACAGTTTGCAACAAGTAGCATGAAGAGGGCCACTGGAATCGGTTTAAGGGTCAGTGAGTGGCAACAAGCACGAAGATGACTGCCTGAATAAAGTTAAGGTTCACCAGCCAACACAAACAAGGAGAGTCCTGGTGGAAAAAGGTTAACATTCATGTGACACAACAATGATTAAATAGCCACTGGATTAAGGTTAAGGTTTAAAGTATCTCAAAAATCTAGACTATTACAATGGTGTAGGTTAAGATTCGGTGTGACACAACTACCAAGAAGATACCTGTTGGACAAAAGGCAACATTCAGGTGAGACAAGGAGCATGAAGATGACCTCTGTGATAAGGTTAGATTTCAGTGTGAGACAACAGGCATGAGGAAGATGCTGGAAAATGTGCAGCTCCAGGGTCCTTAACAATAAGCTGCAAGAATAATGGTGGCTCCTGGAATATGGTTATCAGTGGGACAGCAAGCATGATGGTGATGGCTCAACCAAGGATAATGATCAGTGTGACATAAAAAGCATGATGAAGATTGTGCAAGAAGGTTACAGTTTAATCTGAAATAACAGACATGATGACGAAGGCCGGAGTAGCTGAAGGTTCGGTATAACCACGAGCCTGAAGATCGCTGCTGGCATAATTTTCGGCTTCAGTGTGGGACAGTGAACAGGAAGATGGCTTCTAGAGAAACATAAGGTGTGACAAGCATGAAGTGGACTATAATAATGTGTGGCATCGAGTATGGTGAGGAACAGTGGAATAATCAATCTCTTCTGTAAAATGGAGCTCAGAATAGCACTTAGCTCATAGGGCTATGGAAAGGATTGTGTGACATCGATGGAACTGAGCACAGTTCTTGGTGCCAGTGAGCCCACAGCAGTCGCAGCACCATCAGCTTCATCACAGTGGTCATTTCCAGCAAGTTAGTGCCTCTTTTGAAATGACTGTTGATGCATGAGTTCCTCTGTTGGCTGGGTTTAACGGGAACCCTTCTGTCAGTAAACAATACACAGCTGCATCTTTTTCAGGGGCTATTGTGTCCCATCTGCGATTGGAACCTAAGCTCTAGAAAAACAGCATACTAGTCACTAGGAGGATTGAAGGTGTCGTTCAAGGTGACAAGTACAGGCCTGAAATTTCCAGCAGGGGGTGGAAGGGAGAGTGCTTTTCCCCCCACCTATTCATTTTATTTTTAAAAAGGGCTTCTCTTCTATTACTTGCACACATCCTCACTTCACAAGGATCCCAAGAGGCAGGCATTTAGTAGCTAAAGGGGAAACAGTGAAAACAATAAGTTGGGTTTGTTGGGTAGGTAGTACATTTAGAGAAGCAATGAAGTTACACTCTGAAAGGGCTACTACACAGGTTCCTTCATGCACTATGAACAGTGCTACTTCTATCTCTACTCCTTTCTCACTGTGCTTCCAGCTTCATCTCTTACTCTGTCTCCTCCAGAATAGTCCTTCCCCAGACATCAATCACTATGTCATCAGATGCAGGGTTCAAGCAAGGTCTGACTCCCAGAGGAGAGCCCTAGCAGAAGCTCACAGGTCTGCTCTTTGGAAATCTAGCAGTTACTGGGCTATTCTGTGCCATTTCATGCAATAGTACGGCAAAAACAGACTTTCTGTTCAGTGTAGCTAGGGAAATAGGAAAGCCTAACTAGAAATACACTAAAATGCTAACAGTGGGTGTAATTCTAGTAGATGGATTTTCTGTAACTTTAAATTTCATGATATACTTCTGAATTCTCTAGACCTTCTACATAAGCTGTTAACCTTAAAAGTAAAACAGTCAGTTACTTTACCAGCAAAAATGGGTTTATTCTGGAACAGCAGAGAACTGGAATTTGGGACAAGCAAGCTATGGCAATACTACAGTCATGCCCAAAGAACAAAGGAGAGACCTCCTCTTTTATAGAAGAGAGTGTGGAGTTGGGAGGGCTATTCTAGGCAAAAAGTCCATTGAAGGAAATTGGGAGTCCCACATACTGCGGCTGCTCATTGGTTGAGTTGTGACAGTCTCTCACTGGCTGGGCTGTTGCTGGGGGAGGCAGAAACTCTTCCTTCCTCCTCCTGGGTGGTAAAGGAGCTAAAATAGTATGAGTTGTAAGGTGTCCTGTCTTCCTCCCTGCGGGGTCTGCAATTGACCAGGAGTAGTGGGCGTGAGAGCTCCCCCTGCAGGCCTCTCTATGCCAAGTCGATGAGGTTTCCCTTTATTAATTTTCACAAAGCACATATTAAATCTATAGTTTGAAAAGTCATCTCAAAAAGAATAAAATTTGAGCACATCCAACCTTTTTGCATATTGTGCTTTTTCATCAAGTACTAGAAAAATTGCCTCCTACATAGATAACCCATAGTGGTTAAGTCAGTGGCCTTGCCTTAAGGTTTCAATGATAATTCATTCTCTTCCCTATAAGGATAATAACAAAGAGAAGAAAAACTTATTTAATCCAGTAACTTGTTTGATATGGAATACATCACCCAATAATCAGCAAATTAACATTCCCACCAATGAGGAAACATTCACGAACAGAAGGGACATGAGTGAAGGGACAAAGCTTGCCTAGGAGTCAACTCATTAGGAATGATCCAAGGGGCTATATTCCCCCATAAATTTGGAAAAGAGTCATCTTGCCTTTCCCTGTGGAAGTGGTTTTCCAATTTTGGAGATTGCCACCAATTAGAGTCACCCTTCTTGAACTCCTCTGCCTTGCAGCCCCTTTTTAAATGCCAGTTCTTAGTGGAATTGCTCATTAAATCAAACAAGTCACTGAGCCCTTCCCCCCAGTTTACTACAATAAAGACACCTAAGATGACTGGGTTTCTAAGGTAACAGAGGTTTCATAGGTGTATTTAACCTTCACAACTTTCTTGGTCTAGCAAATAAGAAACATTTTGGACAAGAGCCGATTATCCATCTGGTGGTGAGCGACTGGCCCTTGGTCACCATCAAGTCATCTGGAGGAAGAACTCAGCTGCCATTGCTCAAATAAATGGTTTTGGGTTATGTTTTTTCTAAATACATGATGCCTCAGCTTTTCGCAGGTAGAAAATAAGATCCCCAACTTCCTAGGTTTTTATATTTTTAATAAATCAAAAAGCTTTGAAATGTCAATGTGCTCTGCAGAAGGGAGATAGGGTGTTCAGTTTCTAATCAAATAGAATTTTAGGGTTTGGACCTTAGGAATGGAGAACAGCTGGTCTCATGGGTATGCAACCGATGCATTCAAAGAAAGTCCTGTGCTTGATTTGATGCTTTGCTGTTGGTATCTTGGAAGTCTTACTAATTCTTGAACAAGAGACATCTTATTTTCATTTTGCACTGGAACCCTGCAAATTGTGTAGCTTTTCCTGACATCAGGTGCATCACATCACCCCAGCAATAAAAACTGTGCATATAAAGGAATAGAAAGACCAGAGATGTCTATGGAGGATATAGGTTTAAAAGTCTCTTTGAGAATATTTTCTAATAATTCATATTTATATTTGGCAATGCCCCCCACCTCAAATTTCCAGAAGTCCTCACCTGATCATTAATTACTGCCCAGAAAAGAAGTGATTTACATAGAAAAGAAAAGAGTAGGTGTTTTTTTGGCACTGCCTGTTAACAGGTACCCTTGGCCTGCACAGTGTTTACATCCCAGAAAGTTCTCACAGTGTTGGGCACTGAGCCATGTCAGCCTCCGCATAACGTGTCCAAGCTGACCAGAGCAGACTGTGGCTCAGAGCAAGGAAAACTGTGGGGTCCTGGGTGACCTCTTGCTCACAGTAAGATCACAGAAGTGTGATTTCCAAAGAGAAGCCCATGTAATCTCTGAGGAAACTTGCTGGCCCTGTGAAAGGAAACAATTAAAGGAAATGATAACAAAGTCTAAAGAGCTTGGCTTGTGGGGGATGGAGGAGGGGGAAGATGGTCAGGTAGGAAGAAATGCTAAACTAAGTACCATAATGTCCTGCTCCAGAATATGTATTAAGAATGTGGAATACTAATTCCTTGAGTTATCTCCTGTGTATTGGGCATTTCATTAAAATAATCAAAATGTTGATCCTCACAACATCCCTGATAGCAAAATATGATTCCCATTTTATGGCTGAGAAAACTCAGGCTTGAGGTTTAGTCAGAATAAGCCAAAGGTCTTTCAGACTCAAATACTGGAAACTTGTGAATAAGGCATCATCTGTGATCCCAAATGTCTGCAAGGAAAGAAAATGGTCAACAGTGTATGGAAGGTAAAGATATGGACAAATCCTGCTGTAGATATTACTTTGACTGTTGGCCTATGCTTCCAGGACCCCTACTACATGCCTACCGCACCACTGCAGGGAGAGACTGGCGGCCTCTCTCTACCTGCTCCCTATTTGGTCCATGGATACCATCTGTCCCCTCTGTCATAGATAAAGCTGGCTTTACATAACACTTTACATCCACATTCTCACCCCTGAAACAAAGGCAGATGTGCAGCACCCATACAATTCTGTCTAGCCTGTCTTCCTGCTGCTTCCTGCTATGGCAAGCTTTCTTAAAAAAAAAAAGGATAAATATAATGACCAAAACTTTGATGCTTAAAAGGTCAAACTTAAGTTTTTTTAAGTGAGAACCATCTAATAAAGTCAGTGTGTTTGTACCAGCGGCACCCACAGTGGACAGAGGAACCCAAGAACTGAAAAAGGATGTCACTGCCTAGTGGAAGGAACAGACTGTAGAAACAGGGTATCTACCACCGCAAGTCAGCCGTGCCCAGAAGTGACCCTGCCACTGCTGGTAACTCCTGTCTCTAGAGATGGAGGGAGGGGCTTTCAACACCATCTTTAACAGTGGCACAGGTGACAATGAAGTAGGGCAGGGACATGGGACAAACATCATGATTAACTTTTTCTGCTTATGATGAAAATGCTGAGATAGAAATAGTATAGTAAGAATAAGAGGGACTCCATCTTAAAGCTAAGATTCCATTTTAAAAACCAGGGAGTTAGGAGGTAAGATTCCTAACATATTCTTTGGTAATCAGATAATAACTCACCCTATCTTAAGGCAGGGCAAGCAGTCCTATCTGATTTGTTCCCAGTGCTTGAGGGAAACCACTATCTTGGAGAACAGGATCAGTGAATTCCTTGTGTTAAGTTTATCTTACAGAATTATCTAGAAAACAGACTGAGGATGGGGACATAATGTCTCTCACTAGAGATAGACAACATGAGACCACATGTCAAGCCTACACCCCCACCCCCACCCTTTGCACCATTCTTGAAAACCTTAAAAGACAGAATCCTAAGCCCTTAAGTGTGCCTCCTCTCTGATGTTGCCTGCACTCCTCTTTCTTAGAGTGTGTACTTTTTGCCTTAAATAGAGCCTTCTCACTGCTTAACTTATTATGTTTTATCTCTGTGCTCTTCCAGTGGAAAGTGTCTTTGTCACTTTGCTATTTCATTCTATTTTCCAGATAAGCACAAGTCTTCACTCTGTCCGTGTTCTACTCCAGACAAGTAGGGAAGAGCTACTGAGAGCTCTGATTTGGGCTTGCAAGTTCCCCTCACCTGGGTGACCTGGACGGGACTGCAGCTGTATGATCATGCTCTTTAGCAGCCTACCCAAAAATCTTCTTTCTTCTTCTGTGGGAAGTTCTCAGAACATAATCTCACTCCATCCAGTGCTCTGTGGCTGCCCCAAATCCTGTGGTGGTAGGGGCTTAGTCGCCATGCAGTGTAGATCCAAGCAGACATGATGCCAGGTGACCCTGGCTTTAGGAGTTAGCAAGGGATTTGCCCTACATGGAGCAGGAGTTCAACGAGCTTTCCTTTCCTTCCTCTGTTCTCTGTTGCCTGCAAGGAATTTCTTGCTACTCTTGCTTTAATGAATTCCTTCCTTACCTACACTTGCTCAGACCTGATTGAGAATTCTTTCCTTCAGAGTCAAGAACCTTCCCCCATCCGGGTTGAGGTTTCTCCTAGTGTTTCACCTAGTGTGCAGGGAAAGACCTCCCCAGATGCAGCTGCCTGGTAACAAGAGAAGGGGGCTGCCCTCTGCCCCACATCCTCACCTCACACTACATAGAGATGCACTTACTTGTCTGGCTAGTCTTGACAATTAGCTCTGGTTCCACTCTCTTCCCATTTCAAGTCTATAGGCTGACCAGTACTGGACTTTTTCCATCAACAGTTTCTGAAAGAGATGACTATCTCTATATGCTGAAACTCATAGACTATATTACCTTGGCTCCCTTGCCCTCTGGCTGGTAGTTGGGTTTGGCCAATGGTAAGCAACATCATGGAGTCCAAGGATGGGAGGAGAGAGGCTAAGGTGTTCACTCCCTATCACAACCCTGACTTGTCATTATGTCTCTGGCATTGGCTGTGTCCCTCCACATTTGTAGCTCCTGGTGAGAGCCCTTCCCCCATGACTCTGTTACAGGTTGAGTTTGTTGTCCTCAGTCCTTGTCCCCGCTGCAGCAAAGAACTGAAGGGCAGAGACGCAGTAGCCAAGCAGGGGAACGTTATATTTGAATACACTCATGGGAGGAGCGGGTGAGAGTCAAGGTAGACAAAGGCCTTGACCTGTTAGGCAGGAGGCTTGTGTATTGCATTGTGGTTAGGTGGCACCTCTTTGACGGACAAGGTGGGGTTATTTGATTTACAGGTCTTTCTGTATGGTCACCCCTTTCAGTGAGCATGTCCTTTGCCCATGCTGAGGTGTGATTTGAGCGGTTCTTAGCTCTGTCTGATTGCGATCAGGTTGGGGAGGAAGTTATCTCCCTGTGAAGCCTTTGTTGTCTCCACACGGGAACCCCTACCTGGGCAGAGTTCAGGCGGCTTTTTCTTTGAACCTTATCTGGGTGGCTTCTTCTTTGAGTCTTATCTTCCCCTTTTCTGGCTGCTCATGTCTATCTTTCTACCTAACATTCCTAATGAATCTATAATGACAGAAAGCAAATCAGTGGTTGCTGAGGTGGGGAGGCAGGAAAAGATGGAAGGAAGAAATTGCAAAGGGGCATGAAAAGACTTGGGGGTGATGGATATTCACTTGATCACACTGGTGGTTTCAAGAGGGTATACATGTGTCAAAACTTAAGTTATACACCTTGAATGTGCTCGACATATTATATGTGAATTACACCTCAATAAAGGTGTCTTAAAAAATTAAATGAACACTGTCTATCCGATAGAACCTGGACAGGAGTACTGCCATTTTTAATAAGCCCACCCGCCATCTCAGAGAGACCTAGGTTTCATTTTACTTAGGCTATAAGCATTTTCCGGAGGACATGTCAGCAAGCCACAAGCCCATCTTTTCCCTGACTGATCCCCTCAAAAGCCTGCCAAAAAACCCAGCCATAAAAAGCCTCTTAGCCTGTAAGAGGTGCCTTCTTTGTTCTGCTGGCCAGAACAGAGGGGTCCCTCTCAGGTTTAGCAATAAACCTGCTTAGACTGTGGAGTTCGTGTCTCTTCTTTTCCTTTTACTATCTCATGCCATACACAAAAATAATTAATTTTTTTCAAGCATTACAGGCAAGTTCTTTCCCTCCACACAGACACTTCTAGCAGCTCACCCTCCTCTCTCTTGACAGTCCTTTGCACTGTGAGCCAGAAGTGCCCAGCCTCCACTCTGACTGGCCAGAGGAAAACCAAAAATTATTTTGAAATGGCTAACAGATCAAAATGCAAAACTAAAACTATAAGACTTCTAAAATAAAGCACAGAAGAAGGTCTTGGCAACTTTGGGAAACATACAAATTTCTTACACAGGACCAAAAACCATGAACCATACAGAAAACACTGGTAAATTGAACTTCATGAAAATTAAACTCCTGGTCTTTGGAATACATTGTGAAAATTAAAAGGCAAGCCACAGTCTGGGAGCACCTACTTGCAAAACATATATCCCACAAAAGTTTGGTATCTAAAATATATAAGGACCTCTTACAACTTGTTAATAAATAGGCAAACACCCTAATTTTTTAAAGGGAGTAAAATATTTGAACGAACATTTTACAAGAAAAAAGATATTACTAATGGCAAATAAGCATATGAAAGGATACTCAGCATTATTAGTCATAGGGAAATGCAAAAGGAAACCACGCAGATATGAGAGTATGCACCCATTAGGATGGTTAAAATTAAAAAGACTCACATTACCAAGTGTTGTTATTAAGTGTAAATCGGTAAGTCCAGCCCATATTTAAGACTCTGGATTGCCCAATGGAGCAAATACCAAGTGGTGGGGATCACTAGGGGCAGTCTTAAAGGCTGCCTGCCACAGGTGAATGGGTCAATTGTTTGTGGTTTATCCATACAATAGGAAACTATTTAGCAATAAAAAGTAACTATATATTCATATGCAACAACATGGACAAATCTCAAAAATGTTTTGCTTAGCCAAAGAGACTAGACATAAATGCTCTCATACTATATGATTCCATTGATATCAGTCACCTAGGAAAACAAATCCATAGTGACAAAAACACATCTGGAGTGACAGAAAACAGATCAGGGGTGGTCTGAGCCTGGGTGTAGAGGGAAGGTGTTGACTGGGAGGGGCACAGGGAGCTTTTTGCTGTGATGGAAAAGGTCTGTATCTTGATTGTGGTGATGCCTACACAGATGTATACATTTACCAGAACTCATCAAAATGTGTACTTAATAGGGCTGCATTTCACTGTATGTTACTTACACCTTGATCATAGGAAAACTCTGAAAGGTAAAATTAAGATCTTTCCTAGGGACCCAGGTACTTGAGAAAAGACAGGGTAGTGAGTTCCCTGGGTTTTTTTGTTTTTTTTGTTTTTTTGCCTCCCATATATCCCTAACAGGTCACTGGAGAAGCCTGCCACCTAGAACCATCAACAAAGAAAAGCTTTGAGAAAAGCCTGTTCCCCCCAGCTGGAGGACTGGGCAAAGGCTGTCCTAACAGAACAGGACACCTTTTCGACATTATCTGTCTTCCTCACCAAAGCAGCCCCTCTCCTTAGTTGCATCAGGGTCAGGTGGAGAGCTGATCTTTAGCCCCTCACCCCTGCTCTCACCCCATCATGGGACCAGGTGGGCAGGAGTAGTGGGCCCTCTGCTTTTCCAACCACTGTCCACCGCCAATTCTATATCCAGCAAATACATCCTTCAGGTATGAAGGCAAAACATTCTCAAATGAAGGAGACCTAAGAGAAATGGTAGACA
>JAQQAC010016209.1:113123875-113162161 GCA_029783875.1 Phataginus tricuspis | reverse complement strand
TTCTCTTCTGAATTTGCTGCTGTCTCTCTGATGTGTGCCTTTTGTTCGACACAGTAATCCCTGCACTCTGTCCAGCTCTTCTACACTACCTGGAGAAACGTCTTTTCCTTATTTCCAATAAATGTCAGATGCTATTAAAATAGAAATCGAGGTTCAATGAATATAGTGCCCGTGCCTTCCTGGTCCAGTTCCTGAGGTCCATGTTTTGTTCAGCAGGTATGCCCTCTGCCACTCTGTGCCTGATGTTGACACAGAAAAGATGGTCCTGGGGATGGAGACCCTTCTGGTGATCATTCAAGCCCAGATGCTGACCCTTCTAAACCAGCTGGTTCCATGCCCCTTGGGAAACGGACCTTGGTCTGGTTTGGCTGGGTCCGTGTGAGGCGAAGTTGCTAGAAGGCTTTTGGAATCGCCTTCCTCATTTCCAAAAAGCTGCTTGGGAGCACAATACCTCATTGTTACAAATCACGAATCCCACTATTATGTTGGTGAACACCTGTGAAAATTTTATTTAGTCCATTTATGCAGGGAACCAGCAGAATGACAGGTGCTTTGGAAAAGCCACAAACATTCATAGATCCTTGATTGTGTGAGTGGTGGAGAAAGAAATGCAGAGCTTATGTGATTGTTAATTTAGAGAAGGAATAGGTTTTTCTCTTTTCTGTTTCTGTGCATGTCACCCTCTTAAACCTACAGTGCTGAAAATAGCCTGTGCTGCCACATCAATGGCTGGGAAAAGTTAAGCATTCCCAGAGAGTCAGGTAAAACGTGGGCTTATAGGAGAGCACTGGGTCAACTCACCCCCATATTTAATTTGGGTGATTTTTCTATGGCATACAAAAAAGGAATCTATCACAACACTTGTTTTCACTTTATTGCCTCTCTCTCTTCATTTGACCAGGTAAACTTTTGTCATTCCTGTGCAATGTTTCGGAGGACTAACTGTGGAGCTGGGGGTACATTATTTGTATTATGTATCTGATGATGTTTTTATTTGTGGAAACATCATTACCTTGTAGTTTGTCTTATAATTGGGCAAAGTCTTCTTGAAATCAGAGGGAATATTTGAGTTTCTTAATACAGTGAGGTTGTTACAGTTCGGAGGGTTCTTAAAAGAATTGAAAGCAGGCCAAGGGTCAGGTTCCAATTCAAGGTCCTGGCAGCTGGCCTTTCTGGATGGGTATGAAGGAGGACTTTGTTAAGCTTATCCCTGTTTGGTTTTAAACATGGATTCTGCTAAAGAGGTTTGAAAAGTGTTTGGAAACTGTTTACTTTATGAAGTAGGCCCAGCATATTCCCTAGGATCTGTGTCCACCTGGCTCTAGCGGCAGGCAGAGTGGGCAGGGCCTACTGGGTGTTGTTTGAACCATGTCAGTAACCCCCTACATCCTACAAAAGTGCTGTGCACTTTTCATGCTCCTCCAACAATGGCTGTGTTAAGGAATTGTTTGGTCTACATTAGTTGTATCATCCCAAGTTATTTTTTATACTCTAAATGTCTTGGAGAGGGTATTAGCTTGCAAGAATCAATCATGCATCGTTAGCATGATTCCATTCAGGAACAAAGCAATGACATTTGTAAGGGAGAAGTGAGGTTCTTTCACATTACCTTGCTGTCTCACCCCTTGAAGTTGTCATTATTAGTGAGTCCCTCACTGCAATCTAGCAACCACTCAATACCCAACCAAGAAGCCCTACTGCAGAAGTGGGGAGAAACAAAGACTGACAAAGGAAGATGGACATAGGAGGGACAAGATAAATGCAGTTAACCTTTCTGGGGTGTGGTTTGATCCAGTAAAGACTTGAAACCTCCAATTAAGGTAACATTACACAAATTTTGTGGCACTGAAATCCACAAAAATTTAATATATGAACAAAGTGGCCTTTGCTTGATTCAGTGTCCTTAGGCCTTGAGTCTCAGGAGAAGCTTGGTGGAATGGACTTGTGAAATGTCTCCGTCTTTCCTGTACCCTCATACATAGAGGCAGACCTGGGGCAGAGATGGAGTATGGAAGGGGGTTCCTCACTGACCTTTTGTAAGTGTCCCTAATCTGTCCACCACAAACCCAGAGGGAGCTGAAGGAGTCAGCTGAGTACACGCCAGTGGTCATGGGGGTATTGAAGCTTCCTTAAGTAGTCTTTTCAGGGATCTGATTCCCTGCCTGCTCCTGTTGGTGTTGGGACACTGTTTGGTCTTCCATAATGGGGTACTGTGACTACTTACGTACTATATCAAGCAATTCTGAGCAGTAATGAGTCTAAAATGAGAGGTAAATCATCTAATGGGACCAGATATGGAAAGGACAAGGATCAGTCAAAACACACACTCCATGAAACAAAATAAGTAAAATGAAAGCCCCTTACTATCTCAAACTATTTAATGGCATGGGGAAATGGTCACACCAGAACAGTAAGGAATAAAAATAATTTACCAAACAGTCAAAACATAGAGAGGGCAATCAAGATCACCCGTCCTTACCACTGCAACAGCTAATCACACCCCATTCTGAAAATATATGAATTTTGTGTTTATTTTGGGGGCAGAGAAGATCCATGACAACATGATGATGGAGAATGTGGTGAAGAGAAGGCAGTCTGGCTGGATTCAGTGGCTACTGGCCTGGACCAAAAGCTCTTTCCCTTCTCTTTACTGTTCTTGGTCCTCTTGGTGTTTGCATCACTGTCTCCTATTCATCCTGAGTGCTTTTCATGCCCACCCTCTTCCTGGACCATCACAGACAGTCACCAAATCCATCTTCCCCTGACTGTCACTTCAGTGAGTCCCTTCTTCTCCGACCCCAAAGTTCCTGCCCTAATTCCAGTCGCCTGCCCTCTTTTGCCTTCTGATTGTGGAAGCCCTGCCACACCTGCCCACCCAATCTTGGAACCCACTTTCCTCTTCCTGCTGTTGTTGTTTCTCTGTCTTACTGCAGCTGAGAGCATTCTGACATATGACCAAGGGGGTCACATTTAGCATTTTAGAACCCTGTTGGATCTATGGATGTAGTGAGCCTCTTAACTTGGGCCTTCAGCTGATGAGTGCACTAGTACCTGTTCTGCAATCTTAATGGAAGACCGAATATTTATGCACACTAGAAGCAAACGCATTCTTTGTGAGATCATTAGAATAGATTCCTAAAACTAATGTATAGATAAAAGTCCATATCACACTTTAACTATTTTGACCTGTCCAAATCTCACTCCAGAAAAGTTGTTTTCAAATTGTGTTCTCACTAGTAGTGTGAGGGAATGTCTCTTTGCCCCTGTCATTATTAAAATTTTAATTTTCAATCAAGATACAATATCCCAATGATAAATACTATTTTCCACAATAAAATGGTATCTTTTGTCCTGCTTTACCCCTGTCACCAAAATTATAAGGCTTTTAGAAAATATTTACTCTCTCCCTCTCTCCTCCTCTCTTCTACCCTACCACACAGTGGGAACAATTCTACCTCTATTTTCACACCCAACTCTCATCTGCTAAGTAATGGGGTTGGTGGAGATAGCTGACATCTGAAAGTATGAAAATAATACAGCTAGGAATTTTTACCATTTTTAGGTCTCTATAAGGAGGTATATTTAACTTATAATATGAAAGCCTATCAATCAACTTTCAGATATTGGATATCAAATGACATTTTAGGGATGAAGACAATGGTAAAATTGAGTTTAGACCTTTTAAAAATCCAGGGAGGACTACATTACTATAAGCAGTGCCTTATAGTTTTAAGAGTACAGGTCTTTTGCCTACTTGGTTCATTTATTCCTAGGTATTTTATTCTTTTTGATGCAATCGTAAATGGAATTGTTTTCCTGATTTCCCTTTCTGCTAGTTCCTTGTTAGTATATAGGAATGCAACAGATTTCTGTATATTGAATTTGTATCTTGCAACTTTGCTGAATTCAATTATTAGTTCTAATAATTTTTTGGCAAAGTCTTTAGAATTTTCTATGTATAATATCATGTCATCTGCAAACAATGACAGTTTAACTTCTTCCTTACCAATTTGGATGCGTTTTATCTCTTTCTCTTGTCTGACTGCTAAGGGAGTTTGCATTAGGTGATTTGCAGGAGGTTTTAAGCAAGGAAGTCTTTGCTCTAGATTGGATGCTGTCAGGAAATAGGGGAAATTCTATGATTGGGTGTCTTAAGAAATATTATTTATAGGGAGGTCAGATTTATAATCCGTGCATTTTGTGTCCTATTTAAGAAATCTTTGCCAAACCTAATAAAAAGATATTCCCCTATGTTTTTCTCTAAAACCTTAATTGCTTTAGCTTTCAAACTTAAGTCTATAGTCCATACTGAATTACTTTTAATGTATGCCAGGAAGTAAGGGCCAATGCTCATTTTTTTCATATGGATATCTAACTGACCTAATAACATTTATTGAAAAGATCATTCTTTCCTCCACTTAACTGACAAAGTGTCTTTGTCATAAGTAGGAGACCATATAAGTGTGGGTTTCTTTCTGGATTTACTGTATTCCATTTGTCTATCTCTCTATCCTTGCACTAATACCACACGGTTTAATTTCTGTTTTTTTATAATAAGCATTGACATATGGCAGTGTAGGCCATCCAGCTTTGTATTTCTTCAATGTTGACTTGGCTATTTTAGACTCTTTGACTTTCCATAAAAATTTTAGAGTCACTTACTAATTTCTGTTAAGGTTAGTTTGTTTCTAGGTTTAAGGTTGAGTTTAAGGTTATTTCTGTTTAAAAAATCTTTGCCTCACCCAAGATCATGAAGATATCCTCCTGTGTTTTATCCTAAAACCTGCTTGATTTTGATTGGAATTACACTGAATTGAAAAACAGATTGTGGATAGTGACAATGTTCAATATTTTGACTTGGGTGATGATTACATGCATGTATACATAAGTCAAAACTCATTGAACTGCACGCTAAGATTTGTGCATTTTATGGTATATTCCTCGGTTTTAAAAAAGCCCCCCCCCAAATTTGGGGAGAATATATATTGTAACAATTTTGAATCTTTCAATTCATTAACATCTTATATCCTTCCATGTTTTTGTTATTTAATTTAGCTTAGTAATATTTTGTAGTTTCCAGTGTTGAAGTACTGTAAATATCTTATAGATTTATTCCTAGATTTTTGAGAATTTTTGACACTATTATAAATGGTATTGTTTTTGTTAAATGCTATTCCCACTAGTTTGTTGTTAGTAAATAAGAATCCAGTTAATTTTTTATAATAGCTTTACTGAGATGTAATTCACATACCACAATATTCATACTTTTAAGGTATACAAGTCAGCATACAGTATGTGGTCTTCCGTGACTGGCTTCTTTCACTTAGTGTTATGTTTCCTAGGATCATTTACATCATAGCATGCATTAGTCCTTCATTCTTTTTTATGGTTGAATAAAATTCCACTGTATGGATAAACCATGTTTTGCTTATTCATTCATTAGTTGCTGAACTTCTGTGTTGTTTCCACTTTTTGTTAATTATTAATAAGGCTGTTCTGAACATTTACATACAAGTTTTTGTCAGGATGTATATTTTCAGTTCTCTTGGATATATACTTAGAAGCAGAATTGCTGGGTGGGTCATGTGGTAACTCTATGCTTAACATTTTGAGGAACTGCTGGGCTGTTTTCCACAGTTGCTGCACCATTTTACTAGCAATATATGACGGCTAAAATTTCTCCACACCCTCACCAACACTTATTATTGTCTGTTTTTAGTTTTTATATACTGATTTTGTATTCAGCAAAATTGCTAACTTTATTTATTATTTCTAATTGTACATTCATTTGGATTTTCTATGTGCACATTGTATCTTCAAATAATGGCTTTCATTTCTTTTCCAATCTTAATACCCTTTATTTCCTTTTATTGGCTAGTTGTACTAGCTGAAACCTCTGAGAGTGGACAAACTTATCTAGTTTGGGACCTCAGAAGAAAGCATTTGATTTTTAACCATTAAATATTATCTTAGATGTAGTTTTTATCTAGATATACTCCATCATTTTAATGAACTTACTGTCAAGTGATTCAGAAAAAATTATATATGCATATATGTTTATGTAATGATGCATATGATTCAGAAAATACCCATTATATATATTTTATAGGTAGATAGATCAATAGATAGGGAGAGAGAGAAAGAAATAGCAAATAGAGTAAATGGACAGGGGAATGGCTTGAATTATTCTTGAACCTTTTCTGAAATTTAAAATTATCTTCATTTTAAAAAGAGGACAAAAGGAAATGTATGTACATGTGTATGCATTTTCCTACTGATGAGTCTTACGTTGTTTCTAATTTTCAACTACTACAAGCAGGGCTGCTGCTTACAGTCCTACCTGTTATTCACTTCTGCAGTGCCGCCTCCCAAGCGAGTGACTGAGGCTACAATCCAGCCCCAGCCCAGGCCACTACACCAAACAAAGGGGGGACTGCACGCACACTTACTAAGGGTTGCTTTATTAATTTAGACAAAAGTGCTGTACAGCTTAGCATGGGTCCTAATCATACCCACATTTTTTTTAATGGTTAGGTCAGCATCTTTATTGGACTTGCTCGTTTGTAGGATATGTATGTCTTAACTTTAAGTGGCATTGCCACATTCATCTCCAATTTTGTTGTACAATGTCATGAGCAGTATATGAGAATTCTCATTTCTCCCATCTCTTCAACACTATATATTGTCATTGTTTTTACTTTTATCATTTTAATAGTTTTGAAATGGGATCCCATTTTTGTTCTATTTAAGGTCGGTCTGATTACTAATGTAATCGTGAATCTCTTCAAATTTTCCTCACTTGGAATTGACTGTTCATATGCCTTCTGGATATCTTTCATTTGTCCTTCTATAACCACTCTCCTGTACTTTACTCTGTGCCAGGAGGCAGACCTTTATGTACTGCGTAAATGGCTCCTTTGCCCTCTGGCTCTGGTTGAGTTTGGCCAGTGGGAGAGCTCCAACCCTACCAGACTGAGAGGTGGCCGTGGCTGAGTTCCTGCCTGAGTTCCTCTATGAAAGGCCACAAATCCTGTTCAGGAATCTCTTCTATAACTATACTTGTTTCCAATAACCACTCCCTGCCCTTAGCCCTTCATGCTTTGGTGAGAAGTAACAGCTGCCCACTAGTGCTAGCCCCATGGTATTTCAAAATCTCTTGTCAGTGTCAGTATTAATCAGCTATTGTTACAGTAATGCTGTATTAAAATTTCCAAAACTCAGCAACAGTCACTTGTTCTCTCTGCTCATGTCCTATGAATTTTTCTGGGGCTATTCTGCTTCAGGGTGCAGTTAGGGTGGGCTTGGTTCTAGGATGCAAGTTGTGTTCACATCGCTCTGCATGAATCACTGCATGGCCCAAACTGAAGGATCAGCCACTACCTGGGGCAAGGTCTTCTCATGGCAATCACAGGAGTGCAAGAAGATTAGCAAAATCACAGAAGCATATTGAGATCCTTTATTCACATAACATCTGCTCATATTGCATTGATAAAAGCAAGTGCATGAGTAAGCCTGGATTTAGAGGAACAGGAATGTATGGTCCATCCCAAAGGGTGGCGGGAGTGGGGAGTGAATATTTGCAGAGCTATTATCCAATCTATCAGTTTCTTTTAACCATACACACACCTTTGTATGTGGTTTCTTCATTTAATTTTTTCCCATTACCCCATTTGTGTGTAGTACTATCCATTTCTTGTTGGAACTCTGATTAAGACTATATCATTCTCACAAACTTCTATAAATTTTTCCAGTTGTCAGGGACATACATTAACCCACCCCCCAATTTAGTGCAGCTGTTTACCTTTCCTTTTTTTGTGTGGACCTTCCCCGTCCTTCCAAAGGCCCTACTCCATCTCTGGCATCAATCTTTTCCCACCTGTTGTGACCCATACTAATAACCTAATATGTACACTCCTATATTTTTCTCCATACTTAGCTAATTCTCTGTGTGTGTGTGTGTGTGTTCATATGTAAGCCTTCTTGGGTTAACGTCTGTTTAACAAAAAAATGGGCACATTATGCAGTTTTCTGCATACTGTTTCTTATTTAACAAAGTCTTGCAAAAATCTTTCCAAATCAGCTAGCATAGATCTAGCCTCTTCTTTTAAAATGCTAAATTATGTTCCAGTGTGTTGCTTCCATTCCCTATTGGACGAGTGAGGTGGATGCTTTAATTTACTGTCTAGATCCATATTTAGGACTGAAGCACTCACTCCTCCAGTGGCTAGAAGTACAGGCTTCTGAGACCCACAGCTGAATAGACCCACACTTCACAGGAATTGCTATGGGTTGAAGGCAGCTGCCTTGCCCAGGGTTACACTACTTCCTCCAGGTAGACCACAGTGACTAATCAGTGCGGAGGCACAAAGGCCTGGCCCCATCTCCTCAATTCAGAATGCTTTGAATCGTCATCCCAGGTCCAGATATCCCTGTAGGATCAGCTGAGGCCTCTGTTGCAACGGTGTTTCTCTTCAAATTCTCCCTCTTCTTGATGCTGCTTCCTACATTCCCTTACAAGTGTTGTTTATGAGGAACTTAAAGGAAAATACTTGGTGCTCTAAGTGGTCCTAAGAAGCAGATTCTGAAATAGGATTTTGGAGTGTGATTGCCTGCCAACTGGCAAGAAATAAGGGCTACATGACTGGTTGTACGTACTCATAACCCTCGTGATGTGGTAGTGGTGCAATCGTCAAAACTTTCACTAGTGGTGAGCTGAGATAGGACACCAGTGCAAGGAAACTGAATGGCAGCTGCAATATCAGTTGTAGGGTTCAGAGGAAGTAGTAATTATAAATATTGTAAAAGTATATGGTTGTTACAAGGTGATATTGATGAGCTTCAGAAACCCCACACTGTATGGCTAAGAATGACTAAAGTCGAAGGCCAAAGGGTCCCAGCTAGGGTGAGAATGCAGAGAAACCTTACTGGCCTGTAACTACTACTCCTTTGGGTACTGAAGTCACAGTCCATTTCTGACTTCTACCAATCACCAAGCCACCCCATGAATGAACAATGCTTCCTCCCATCACTTTCACGTATTCTGGAAAAATTACCCAGATTAGAAACAAGGCAGAGATGATTTTATGACCTTTTAACATCACACCAGTGCTGCCATATGAGACCACCTGAGGATCACCTGACTATCAGGATGTTTAACTTTTCCCAGCCATTGATGTGGGAGCACAGGCTTTTTTCAGCACTGTAGATTCAAGAGGTTAGCATGTAGAGAAACAGTGAAGAGTAAAGCCTATTCCTTCTCTGCCTGTTGGGGAAAGTTAATTTTCTTGTCTGCATATCATCAACCAGGTTTGTACCTAAATTAACAATCACATAAGTTCTACATTTCTTTCTCCACTACTCACACAATCAAGGTTCTATGAATTTTTGTGGCTTTTCCAAAGCACCTGTCATTCTGCTGGTTCCCTGGATAATGGCTTAAAAAATTTTTGACAGCCATTCACCAACAAATGTGTGGGATTCGTGGTTTGTAACAATGAGGTATTGTGCTTTCAAGCAGTATTTTTGGAAATGAGGAAGGCGTTTCCAAAGGCCTTCTAGCCAACTTCGCCTCACACGGACCCAGCCAAACCAGACCAAGGTCCGTTTCCCAAGGGGCATGGAACCAACTGGTTTGGAAGGGTCAGCATCTGGGCTTGAATGATCACCAGAAGGGTCTCCATCCCCAGGACCATCTTTTCTGTGTCAACATCAGGTACAGAGTGGCAGAGGACATACCTGCTGAACAAAACATGGACCTTAGGTACTGGAACAGGAAGGCAGGGGCACTATATTCATTGAAACATGATTTCTATTTTAATAGCATCTGACATTTATTGGAAATAAGGAAAACACTTTTCTCCAGGTAGTGTAGAAGAGCTGGACAGAGCGCAGGGATTACTGTGTTGAACAAAAGGCACACATCAGAGAGACAGCAGCAAATTCAGAAGAGAACTGGATTCTGGGCAAAACTAAGAGGTCCCCAGGAGAAAATGAGAGACTCGATGGGGCTGCCAGGCACTGCTGGGACCTGGCGGCCATCTGGCAGCAGCAGAAGATGTCTCTGGGAGTAAGTGGGGAGGGAAGGGGTCCCACTGAAGGTGAAAGGCTGGCCGGCCCCTCCAAGAGAGTGGCGAGCTGTTTGCACCACTGTCCAGGGGACTGTGGCCAGCTCGGATACCTCCTGGGTGAGTCCAGATCGCTGGAGGCTGTAGTCTGTCGGCGGGATGCGCTGGGCGGTGATAGCAGCGGCAGCGCAGGTCTCGGCACAGGGACGCAGGCCTGGTCGTCTGGCAGGGGGCGGTTGGCTGCGGCCGGGCTGCGGGTGGTCTGTCCGATGGGTAAGAGGAGCCCAGCTTGCAGCTGGAGTGCAGCACAGAGTCCAAGAGTGCGTGGGAGGGACTGGCTGGCTGGAGAGGGCGGCGGCGGCGGGCTCCAGAGCGAGGCCCAGCCGCAGCAGCGGGAACCTGGAGCTATTTCTGGAACAAAGGCAAGCACTACGCGGGAGGGGACAGGGGCGCGGGGGACATCGCGGAGACTCGAGGTGAGGGAGGGGGTGGCGCGGCGGGACGACGCCCGTGACGATCTGCGCAGCGGCCACTGGCGCGGCCAGAGGACCCTCCCGCGAGCACCCGCCCCCAGGCCCGAGGGGCTCCCGGCCTAGAAGTCCTCGTCCTCCACCCATCCAAAGACCCGCTTCATCTCGGCCAGGAAGCCCCGGTAATCACTGAGGAGGGGGCTCTGCTTCCTGATGTAGGGGATCACCCACTGCAGGGCCGGTCCCGTCAGGCGTGTGATGAGGAACGTCACCTTCAGGGCATCGCTGGAGAACAGGGTCTCGTCCACTAGCATGTAGGCGCCCGTCTGCACGATGAACTCCGGGAGCCGGTCGGTGTCGCCGTCGAACGTCTCGGGGAAGGGAATGGGGTTCCTCCAGCGACGCGTCTGGGGTCGGATAGGCAGGGCCAGCAGGGCCTTAATCAGCTGCACTCTGCCGTCCATCTCGCCGCGCTCGCTACGCTGGGCTGCCCGAGGCTTGTCCGTGGTCCGCGGGGAGGCGTGGCGGGAAGTGCGTGCGTGAGGGTGCGGACGTAGGGCCAGGGAGGGCCGGGATGAGAGCGGTCCCGGATTCGGCGGGGCTCCGCCCATAGGCCTGGGTGTCGCTAGTGCGCAGGCGCGACCCGGTGTTGGGGGCGCTAGGGAGGATCGGAGTGGAGGGGCTCGGATGCTTCACGGTAGGGGCCTGAGTCGGAGGGGCAGGGCTTATGGTTCTGAAGTCTTTTTTCTCGTTTCGGCGGTATACCAGGGGAGTTGCCCAAGACCCATGGCTCTCTTTGATGAGGGAGATGGCCCCATTTTCCCTTCCTGGTGTCCAGGTGTCCTTGTGCCCCACTCCTCCCGCCGCTCAGTCTCATCCCTAATGATCCTTTGCTGACCTCTTCTCTGGAGTAAGTTTCTGGGAGCACATTTTCCTGCTTATTCATGAATCTCTCAGGCAGAGAAGTAATTCCCAGCTGGTTGTAGATGTGGTTGCTTTGGACCGTAAGGGAAAGTCCTAAGTGTAGCCAATGTAATCCGGAGCAGCATATTCAAAGAGTAATGCACCATGACCAGTTAATGTAAAGAGGGTTAAATGATTTAAAAACTCTTAATTTGGTGTGTTAAGAGACTAAATGAGGAATCTCAGTATAGAAAATGAAACACAAACGTAAAAGATGTTCAGTGCTTTTCAAACAGGACGTTAAACATTTACATATATAAAAAGAAAGGAAAGAAATAACTAAGAGATTAACCAGTTGAAGAAGGGGTACTAACCATTACAGGTTATATCTAAATTCATTTGTTTGGCTGAGTACAAAATTAATATAAATTCTTCACAAGCTTTCATATAGGTAGAAAATAAGCAGTTAAAGTAGATAATGATGTAATGACTCAATTCAGAAAAGCAATAAAAAAGAAATAGTGCCTACGAAATTCATAAATGCCATTTAAAGAGCATTCTTCAATGCTAAAGAGAGATACAAAAGAATATCAAGCAAACAGACATGCATACCCATATCTGAGATACGATGGTGCAACATCTTAAAGATGTTAATTTTCCTTGTTTGAGGAAATAGAGGAGGTATGGACTTCCGTGGTGCTGCCCCAGGGTTTGAGAAACTGGAGGAGTAGACCTGGCAGGAGCTGGATGAGCTGCATAGCCTGTAATAGAGTCATAAAGTTGACATCTCTGCCTTCATACTGTATGTGTCTCCTTTGCTGGTTACTCTTTGGGTCAAAAAGCTTTTGCTCAGCCCTGCAGCCTTGCATGTAGGCTTGTTAATCATCAAAAGGAATATTGCTCATCACTTAATATTGATGCAACCAGCCCTTCACCCGAAACTCACCTCCCCCAAGGAGATAAAGAAGTATATACAAAAATGACGACTGGATTGTCAAGGACTTACAGGAACATCATGGGTAGACCCATGTCAACAAAATGGAGTCAACTAACCAAGGATGAGAAGTTTCACAGCTCTCTTCAGGCACGTGCTGATAACCAGATGTCTGAGGTCAATTGTTACCTCCTGACCCCAACCCCTCCTGTTTCCCCCTTCCCTAATATAATAAAAGGGACTTGATATCAACCCTAAGTTAAGATGGTGCTTTAGGACATTAGTTTGCCATCTTCTCGGTCTGCTGGCTTGCCAAATACATTGTTTTCCTTGCCCCAACACCTTGTATCTCTATTTCCTGGCATGTCATGTGGTGAGTGGCCCAAGCTTGGACTCAGCAACAAGCTGGCCACTGCCTTGTCACAAGGTGACAGGAGATTTGTCTCCACCATCTTGAGCTGCAGCAGTGCCAGCTGCCCCCATGACCTTTAAAATGCCAAATGCCTCTCTTGGACCTGGCTAACCCAGAATTATTCACAAGTAAAACAAATCCAAATTTATGAAGCAAGAGTTTTCTGACCCTGCACATCACGCAGGGCAGTGTTCCGTAGGAATGAAAAATCACATGAGGTGAAGCCTATGATTGCCTCAGCTTACTGTCAGGAGCAAACACCTAACCTGTCTCTTTAATTTGCTTGTTTGTGTGTGTGTGTGTGTTTGTATGTGTGTTGGTTTGTATGTTTATACTTGCTGATCCCAAATGTAAAGGAGACCTGAGAAGTCCCTCAACACTGCTCAAGTTTTCTCTTGTTTCTTGCCCTGCAGGCCCAACTTTTCTACTGAGGTTTTTTAACATGCTTTCCCCCTGGAAATGTCTTTCCCCAGGCCCAGACCCTCTCCATCCAGGCCTGGACCTCTCGTTGCCACTTAAAGCCTCTCAGGGGGAGTTAGGATGGTAGGGCGAACCAGCCCTCAGTACTCCCTGTTTTGTGGATAGTGACAGCTCAGAGAACCTCCAGCAGCTTAAGGGAAGACACCATATACTCGGCTGGACAGCCAGTGGAGCCAGGCATCCAAGCCACATTTGAATTGTGACAAAGATTCCCTACTGGATTCCTGTCACAAGCTTGGGCAGGCCATCTGTTGCCACCTGTGGCTGCGGTAGTGCTGAAATGGAGTCTGGTTAGTAATAATATCCCACATGTCACTGACCATCTGCTCACCTAACCCCTCAGTTCCTTACAAACTGCTCACCACCCAGACAAGAATTTCTGAGAAGCTCTGGGGAAAGGAGCACATACTAGGGGACACTCTGCTAGGTGGTATGTAGGCAGGTGTAGCTGGGTGAGAGTGGTTCACAGCCTAACGGGTGACCCATTCTTTAGCACAGAGAGGCCAATAATAGGGATATGAATAAGTCCCAGATGCCATGGGAGACCAGGGGAGGTTCTTTGACATCTGCTTGCCGAGAAACCCCTCAGGAAGGACCTGAGCATTGCAGTGAACCTCCATGGACTGGATGCAAGAACAGGGTTGCTGACACCTGCACCCAAGATCTTTATGAAATGCCAGGGAGAGACCAGTGCCCAACCACCCAGCATTGCCCATCTTCAGGCAGGGCAGACAGCCACAGTCATGTTCTCCTTTCTGTTTTTTTGGGGGGGGTGGACTTTAATGACCACAATGAATAGGCTATTTGATGAGTGTTTAAATCATGGTAAGCTGTACAGAGGACATACAATTTTAGTTAATTGGGAATTTTATACAATTAGTGGAAAATGTATTAATACTTCTAAGGGACAATGTCACAAATAATCTTTCACTGACCTGCCTCTCTTGATTCTGCCCTTCAGAATTCAGGAAAAAAATACAATTTATAAGACCAGGTAGTATGGTATAATGAGAAACACTTCAGACATAAGGGACCTAAAGGGCTCTAATGCAGGGTTGACCACAAGTTGACTGCATGCTTGCTGCCTCCAGTTTTGATCCTAGACTGATCTTCCACAGAACCATGCTTAGCACCTGACTCCTGCCCCACCCTCAGCAGGAACAGGAGATGCCCCACCACTCCCTACAATGTCTGGCTGTGTGTTTGTGGTCTTCCTGAAGCAACCACAAGGATCCTGTCAGATTAGGAAGGTGTCTGATTACCTACTACCTTTCTTACCTAAGCAAGAGAACTTCCATCCCGGCCTGGAGACCCCTCACGTCCACCACCAACTGCATGACCATCAGTGCCTCGATCACAGAGCTCAGAGCTCTGCCCTGGTACATCCCTGATGGCAGAACCACGAACTTCCTTGGTCACACTTGTATACATTGCAAATAATAAAAATCTACAAGTGGGAGCTTCTCCAACAAACAAGTTTTGTTAGAAGAACAGAAGTATTTTACAAAATCCAAGAAACCAGAGCAGCAAAGAGTCACAAGGACAGGGAGCAAGGGTAGCTGAGGAGAAATCAGCAGTCTTCTAAGGAAAATTCTCTAAAGAAATGGCATTAAGGAGACTTGGAAATCACTCGGTCTTGGGGTCAAGTTCAATAATCTAAAATTAATAGGACAAAGACTACGATTGGCTCCACTAAGGTGACATGACAAGTGTCAAACCAAGTAGGGACAGCCAGGGCACTCAGTCACACAGCCAGGAGAAGAGCACGTGTACAGTGGGCAGTTCTCAGAGAAAAGGTGCGTGCTGGACTGTCCAATCAACCTGTAACTACTGCCTTCACCCTGTAGGGACCAATGCACGATATATCATTTTGACATCTTTCCATATGTAAAATTCCAAGATTCTTGGTCTAACCACAAATGCACATCTTGTAACCCAAAGCGACTCAAAATCATAGCCCCCTAAAGACAAATGAGTCAAATCCATGAAGAGCTGATGTCTTAGTAGGCTTTCTTAAATAAACATTCCTTCATTTGCTGTACACCCTTAGCACCATTTCTGGAGACTTTAAGTGGCTGGTTTTGAAATAATTTTCACCAGTTTCACTTGGGAGTGGGTCTGTAGAGTTCCTCACGTTCCAAGTTGGAAGTAAGCCTCTGACTTATCTATTTTGATCCTGCCCTTCCAGAGATTTTATAAAACTAAGCACTGTGACATAATGAGAAACTTCAGAGTTTAGGGACCAACTCTAGTGCCAGTGTAAACAGGGTTTAACTGTGTCCGCTGTTTCCAATGCTTCTCCTCCTCCTCCTCTTCTTCTTTCTCATCAGAACGATCCTATAGCACACAGACTGCTCACACTGCAGTGGGAGTCTGGGTGCTGGTTTGATCCCATTGTCTGAAGTTAGATGTGAAGTTACACACATCTGAAGACATCTGAGCAGCTGTCTTCAGAGGAAATGTGTGTGCGTGTGTTTATCAGATATATAACTTAGAATTTATACTGTCTCCTTATAAAAAAGATCAGATGGATGTGCCGAAAGCACTCCCACAAAACAACATTCCTATGAAGATCTTATAAAAAGTTATAATATTTGAAGAGAGCAACAGAGCTTGCTAAATTTTGTTCTGCTCGGCTATTTCCTGATTGGGTTTGGCTGCACAGTCTGATTTACATGGTTGGATAACCTGCACTAAATCCATTATCACACTTTCATTCTGAAATCAAGACGAGTCTCCTCATTCCATGTTGCTTTTATACTTAAAAAGAAACCCAGTTCTTTCGTGGAGGGAGGGGATTGGAGGGTGTTGTTTCGGTGTTTTCTTTTTACAAGGATGTGGAGAGCAAAGCAAAAAGAATGTTAGACATGACAGTGAATTGAATCCAAGCAATGCCTGAAACAGGCATGTGGTTTTCTTTTTAATGGCCCTAAGAATGGGTATGTAAAAATATAAGAAAAATAAGTGAAGACTCTAGAAGACTATAAACAATGTGTCTCTTGAGCAGTTTTTAAATTTTCAGGAAGGTGTGACTATGTATGAAAACTGTAGCAATTTCATCAATTCTTCGACTCATTTTGCCCTGAGTATACTTATTCACCATCATGTTAGACCCAACTATCTGGCTGGAGCTGCCACTTTGGATGATTTTATGTAGAGCCTTAAACTCCACAGCTGCCAAATTCCGCTGAAGACCGAAGTTGTGTCTACATGACCAGGTGGAGTTAGAAAAAATATCAGTTGGTGCATTTTTCCAAGGCCTCTGTTACAAGAAGCAGGACCCTAAAATCCTGACCAACTGTTCAAGGAACTATCCTAATAAATCAGTGCGCTGCACCAACTCAATGCACATCACCCTAAGAGAGACCAAAAAAAAAAGGTTGATTTGCATGTGTCAAACCAGAAAAAAAGTCACACCCTGAAATCTAGCACAGTTATCTGCAACGAAATTGAATAATGGCAATGATGACATAACTTTTAGCTATTTCAATATATGACTGCTAATAATAATTTTAAAATTTCATTAAGAAAATAAATCTCAGTTATGGCATTTGTAGGATTTTATTTCTAATAAATGCTAATAAAATAAACTCTTAGTTTTATGTTTGTCAGCACAGTCCTGTGTTTAATATTTTGCCCCTGGTTTATTGTGTTTATTTTTAAGATTACTTCTTACCTTCAGAGTATGTAGTTAGTGCTGAGCAACATTAGAAAGAACTATGTTCATCTACAGAGTATAATGTACCAACCAACAATTCAAATGATATGTTCAATTTTATTTGAACTTGGGAATCCTGACATCCATACTTAAAGAAGTTCCTCTGATAATATAGCTGTTTTATCAAGAAATATAACTAATGAATATCATATGTTTTTACTTATATGTGGAATCTGAAAAACAAAAAAGATGAACAAACAAAACAAATAGACTCATAAACACAGACAATGGACGGTTGGTTACTATGGGGGAATGAGTGGAATAGTTGAAGGGGATAAAGAGGTACAAACTTTAAATTATAAATTTAGTCACAGGGATGGAAGTATACCATAGGGAATAGAGCTCATAATATTGTAGTATCTTTGTATGGTGAGCATGTAGTAACGTATTTAATTGATGAATCACTAAGTAGTTTATCTGAAGCCAATATAATATTGTATACAAACTATATTCCAATTAAAAAATACTAAAAAAGAAAATTAAATAATATAACTAATTAAGAGGGGGGGAAAAGAGATCTCACCTGGAAATATTGGAAATCAAGTGGTGTCCCCAACCCCAACTCACTAAATTTTTTTTTTAAGGAGAGCAAGTGAGAGGCTTTTATTTAGAGATAAAGCGAGAGGACAGAGCTCCTGGCTCATGCCAGGAAGGGACAAGAGAGCCCTGGGGTGGTGTGTTGTTTAGGGGTTTTATAGGTGGTTGAGAGACAAAGAGCTGGCGATGTACACCTGTTAAGTGGTTCCAAAATGTTCATCTTTGAAGAGAGAGTAAGTTTCTTATTAGTCTTCCTGGTTATTTACAAGAAATTTACTGCTCTGATTTCCTCCCAGGATAGCAGCTTCCTGGTCTGGGAGCATATCACTCAAGACAGCCTGCTTTGCTCCCAAGGTGGGCTGAGTTATTGTCTGTTTGTTAAAGAGTATGTTAAGAAACTTACTTTTTAACTAATGGGGTTTGAAAATGCAATCTTTTTTTCAAGATGGAATCCTTCCTGTGTTTACTACGTTGTTTTGGGCTTGCTTGTTAAATTTCCAGGCTGCAAATAACTTGATTAGGGCTGGAGGAAGAAAAGCAGCACCTGGGTAAAGTCAGAAAAATAAGCTGGACCCCCCAGTAGGTCAAAGCAAATATCACAATGGATTATCTTGCTTTGTTTTTTTTCTGGAGGCCCTCACCCTACTCTGTCTAAACCCCTGGTTCCTGTCTCATTCCCCCCTCTACAGATGGAGCCCCTAGCTGCTGCTAGGGAAAGGGGGTGATGACCGCTCTGGCTGCTTCATGCTGAGAGGGGGCGCAGTAAGGATGCAGGTCTCCATCACTGGTCAGTCCAGAGAGCCTTGGAAGATGGGCACTTCTATCTTGGGTTCCATTTCTATCACCACTTGCAGTTTTATGGCTTCAAAAGGATTTAGAAAACCAGCTCCATATCATAGTAGTCCATGGGACTTCTGGGCTTGACATAGCTTGGACCTGACTTTGGAGGTCCTGGAATGAATCATGCCGGAGTCCAGCTCCAGCTGGGGTGAGGTATCGAAGGGGAGTGAGATGGCGTCGGCGAATGAGAAGACACCCACACTGACTAAGGTGCAAGCATCTCCTAGCATAAGGCTAGTAGTCGTTTATTTTATACAAGTTAACAATCAATAGAATTCTGAGTGGGGAACTTAACAGACAACCATTAATTAACTCTAAACTCAGTTTCCGGCGGTCTCCAGGCTCCTGGGGTGCAGCGTCTTACAAGGTATTGAAACAATAGCAAGGGCAATTAGGTCCTAAAGGCTGTCTTGGTCTTGTTTGTTCTGTCCTTGATTCCTTATCAACTCCCCCTAGCCACTTCTACTCCAGTAAGCATTCAACTGATTAACACACCTTTCCTTTTGTTTCTCACTTAACAAACACCAGCTGGGCCTATTTCTTTTAATTCTTTTCCATATATAAAAAAAACTTGAACTGCACTAACCATTGTTCTATTAATCAAAAACCACCTATTCATGTATAGATCATGAACCCTAGTATATGAAATAGGACTGGGAAACAGAGTCCATCAATTAATTTTTCCCATGCTGCGTTTACCTTTAGAAAAGTACCATTTTCTACCCAAAATCTCTACAGCTACATTAGGGGGTCCTTCTATAGTGGGAAAAGGAAGCTTATTACTAATTCTTTTCTAGGCAATTGGTGAGTCAGGAGGGGGTCCTCCCCGCAGTCCTGGTTCCCATATCTCTTTATGCTGTAATTTCTTATAAAACTCCTCTGCTGTAATATTAGGGCAGAAAGGGGGCAACCTTGTATAGGTTCCAAAGAGGGAGTTTCTTCTGATAAGCAGGAAAGGTAGGGTGAACTTTCCTTGAGCTTTGGCTACCTGCCTTAAGTATTTGGAGCAAAACTGAAAATAAAAGGGGGGTAAATTCTTGTTACATTTCTGAGAATTATGTTGTACATTTTGTTAGAGCTCCAAGTAATAAAGCGCTTGGGAAAGTTAGTAATATAGTGGGAAATAACAAGGGCCAGCTGGGAGGCTTCCAGATCTTCTGAAGGCATCCGCGAGCCTGGACTTTGTCAAGCAGCACGAGTAGCTTGGCCCCCGACAGAATCAGAGACATTTTGTGAATAATTTAAAATGTACACAGAACACTCAACTTTAATTATAGCACAGGTCCCACCTGTGCTGCTGTTAAGATGTCTAGTGCCATTCTATTTTGTATAACTGCTTGGTACATTAGTTTTACTTTAGTATTAAGGGCTTTTGAGTAAAATTGGTTAAGGATTTACAAATGTTGGCGAGAATGTGGAGAGAGGGGAACCCTCCTACATTGCTGGTGGGAATGCAAATTAGTTCAACCATTGTGGAAAGCAGTATGGAGGCTCCTCAAAAAACTCAAAATAGAAATACCATATGACCCAGGAATCCCACTCCTAGGAATTTACCCCAAGAATGCAGCAGCCCAGTTTCAAAAAGACAGATGCACCCCTATGTTTATTGCAGCACTATTTACAATAGCCAAGAAATGGAAGCAATCTAAGTGCCCATCAGTAGATGAATGGATTAAGAAGATGTGGTACATATACACAATGGAATATTACTCAGCCATAAGAAGAAAACAAATCCTACCATTTGCAACAACATGGATGGAGCTAGAGGGTATTATGCTCAGTGAAATAAGCCAAGTAGAAAAAGACAAGTATCAAATGATTTCACTCATATGTGGAGTATAAGAACAAAGAAAAAAACTGAAGGAACAAAACAGCAGCAGACTCACAGAACCCAAGAACGGACTAATAGTTACCAAAGGGAAAGGGACTGGGGAAGAAGGGCGGGAAGGGAGGGATAAGAGGGTAAAAGGGGCATTACGATTGGCAGACATAGGGTGGGGGGGCACGGGACTGTACAGCTCAGAGAAGACAAGTAGTGATTCTCATCTCACTACGCTGATGGACAGTGACTGTAATAGGGTTGGTGGGGGGGACCTGATGAAGCGGGTAGTTTAATCATCACAATATTGCTCATGTAATTGTAGGTTAATGATACTAAAATAAAATAAATTGTAAAAAAAAAATTGGTTAAGGATTTGATATACCAAATTACATCTTCTAAACCAAGAGATGGTCACAGTCCCAAGAGGACTGCTTCAAATGAAGAGCAGGGGAACTTTTTCTAAGGCCAAAGATAAAATTCAGACAGAGGCTGCCATGGACAGTTATGAAGGGGGGGGGTCTATACTCTCAAACACTAGTTTCTGCCACTGCCTGGGAATTATCCTACTAGTCACCCACTGTAAGATATCTAACCTGTGAGACAAAGAGGTCAAGAGTCATCTGCAACTCTCGCATAGGCAGCAGCCTAGCCGGAGGTTCACCCAGCACCATCAGATCAATAGGCCAGAGCCGAGATTCAAGGACCACTGTCTACTAGTCTGCTCTGCCCTCGGAGTCCGCAGATTAGGATAGGAAAGTAGGAAATCGGCTTAGCCACTCCCCGACATTCCTGTCCATCCAGAGGTGGTGGATCAAGGAGCGGCAGACACCGGGAAACCTTTCACGTGAGACTTAAGACTGGTAGCCAATGCTAATTGTCTTTTAAGTGGCTAATGGGTGCCCAGACACTATTTATGAGATAAAAAGTACAGCATTTAGGATGTGGCTGGGGCTCCTCTGGCCTCACTATGTCTGCCATTTTCAATTTTCAGAGTCTGTTGACTGTAATCTTGCTGCTTATATGTACCTGTGCTTATATCCCTTCCTTGGCACCCAGCCTCCTGGACAGAAATAAAACTGGATTGTTGGGTGTATTTTGGAAGTGTGCCAGAATTGGTGAATGCAAGAGTCTGTATGTGCAGTCTGCTGTATAGTGATGACCTTCAGCATCCTCTTCGTGCAGTAGTTTGGGAAAAGGCCAGAATTTAATCACCATCATACTTCACTATGAAGGACTTATCTGCAGAAAATAGTGGAAAGAATGGTTAACTCTTTTATCTCTGAACATTGAGTGAGATAAATTTCCAGCTGCTGTTCTCTATTTTTGTTACTGGACCAATGTTCTATAAATAATTAGGGTGTAACCATTTAATGCTCAAAGAGTTTAATGTGTCTGTAAGAATCAACCTCAGTACTGTCACCACAATACTATAGCCTGCAAATGTCATTCTCTTTGTCAGATACCAGTTTTTATAAGGCATATAGTAGAAAACATAATTGGTAAATTACTCAAGTTCCTTTCACTGTGATTTGGAAATGATAAATCTTTATAGGATGAGACCCTTTTTTGGACAAGCTTTTTTATTAAACAAAAGTTCAATTTGTGTTGGTAAAGATGGCATTCATGTTTAATAATGTTGATTTTCCTCTGGCCACACCATCTTGAGCATTAACCAAAGTACCTCTACTCTTAACAAACTCTGTGGTGTGTTACAGGCATTTAAACTATTTAAAACAAGCCTGTGACTTCTTAAGGAGGAAGATAAATGAGATGTGGCTTAAGAGTAGTATTGGGAAAATGTTCATATTTAACATAAAAGAGTTTAGATATGCCACTGGTATAGTACAGCCTCTGAAACCTCTCTGGTTAAGTATGTATAAATGTCTTAAGTATAAATTTGACCACCTAATTGTCATTTTCTGAATAAGACTACATTCTTAGAATGAAAAGAGTTAAAGAGAACAATTACAGAATGATAATCCTGAAGAAAAAAAAGTACAGCATTTATTCAAGAACAAGAGTGAAGCGTAGATCTCCTACTTTGTGGTGGTGAGCATCGGATTCCATGAAAGTGATGAAGTTAGAGGCACACAGTGAGCATGGAAAGAAAGCAAAGAGTGCCCCTGCCTCACTCAGAGGCCAGGGCAGCCTGAAAAAGCAGGCTGGAAGTCAGAGAGACAGAGAGAGAGAGGCACTCCTCATGGATACCCACCCAGTCGGGTTATATTGGGGTCTGATCCCAGACACGTAGGCCTTTGAGAAGCCGCTGAAGTGTAGCCTCAGCCTAGACTCTCACAGTTGCCCACTGTGGGGCACTTATGGCCCAGTGGCAATGCTGAATCATTGCCAAGATGGTGCCTGCCGGATGAAGACAAGGCGGTGCTTAAACTTGATTAACAAAAAGGATGATTTGCCGGTGTAGTCGCCTTAAGTTCCTGATTGCCTTTGATTGGTAGGTGTAAGTTTCCGCGACTGTGATCAGCTAGTGGACACGCTTTACTTGCATGCTGTGCCCTCCTGCGTGAGAGGCTTACTGCTACGTGACCTTTATGCTGATTGGCCAATGAGCTCTATATATGCCTTGCCGTTTTCCGCAATAAACGAGTTCCTGCTTCGACTGAGCTCCCTGTCGCGTCTGTTTGTCCTCGAGATCGGGGCTGGGGATCAGGCGGACAGCCGGCACTTACCTCTCCCGACCTCACCTTGCCAGGGCATGCTCTCCCCTCACTCCTTTGCAGGTTCGGGGGGGTTCCGTGGAGGGCTAAAAACCCCAACAGCCCACTGCTTTCCTCAGTCCCTCCCATCCAAGGAGATGCCTCTGAAATGGAATCTTGGCCTCCACTCAGGTGACATGCCCAGCTCGCAAGGGAGTTGGGGGATCCATTGAGGGGGGTGCAGGGGAACCTGTCACTTAAGACTTTGAGATCAGCAGCCAGGCTGGTCCCATTTAAGTGGCTGACAAGTGCCCAATGTTGTGTGCCATAGACAGCTTCCTTGTATAAAGACAGTGAAAGAAAAAGGCAGGCTCGGATGCCAATGTTCACTTCTGAAGTTATCCCGGACGAGCCCCCAAAAATGATGTCAGGGTTCTTGTTCGTGGAGTCAAACAATGAACTTCACAAACACTTAAGGAGAACAAGTGAGAGGCGCGAGAGAACAAAGCTCCTGGCTCATACCAGGAGGGAACAAGAGTCCCCCCAACTCACTAAATTTAAGGGTAAAGAAAAGTACATATGCTTAGGGATTTAAAAAGCTCTTATTCTCTTTTCTGTTTTCCTCTTTACTTTTATGAATACAATGTTCATTTTACACATAAGACCTTAGATTTATTTACAAAAGCACTCTGTTTATTAATGAGTTCTAATCTACTAGGGATCTAAGAAGACCATCTAGAAGAAAGAGTGTTCATAAATCAGTAGGTCCCCAGAGCTGGCATTGATGTATGAACCTTCACCACTCTCCTTTGGGTTTTCACTGTTAAATTATTGTATTTCTAAATATACCAAATCCCCCAAATAATTCACTCATTTCTCCCACTCCCCACCTCTGGCAACCACCAATCTGTTCTTTAGAACTATGAGCTCAGTATATATATTTAGATGCTACATATAAGTGAGATTATATGGTATTTGTCTTTCTCTGTCTGACTTATTTCACTTAGCATAAGGCCCTTGAGGTCCATCCATATTGTCTCAAAGACTGACAAGATTTCATTCGTTTTTATAACAATAATATTCCATTATATTTATATATATACCATATTTTCTTGACTAATTCATTCATCAGTGGACACTTAGGTTGTTTCCATATCCTGGCTTTTGTAACTAGTGCTGCCAGGAACATGGGAGTGCAGATATCTTTTTGAATTAGTGTTTTCATTTTCTTCAGATAAATACTCAGGAGCGAAATTGCTGAGTATTTCAAATGATAATTCTATTCTTAATCTTTTGAGGAACCTCCGTACTGTTTTGCATAGTGGCTGCACCAATTCACATTCCCACCAACGGTGTACGAGGGTTCCCTTTTCTCCACATCCTCACCAATACTCTTTATCTCTTGTCCTTTTGATGATAGCCATTCTAACTGTGTGAGGTGATATCTCATTGGGGTTTTGTTTTGCATTTCCCTGATGATTAGTGATTTGGAGCATCTTTTCATGTATCTGTTGGCCATAGGTCTTCTTTGGGAAAATGTCTATTCTGATCTTCTTCCCATTTTAAAATCAGATTTTTTTTTTGCTATTGAGTTGTATGAGTTCTTTATATATTCTTGATATCAGCGCCTTATCAGATATGTGATTTGCAAATATTTTCTCCTATTTAGTAGGTTGCCTTTTCATTTTGTTGATTTTTTATTTCTGTGCAGAAGCTTTAAGTTTGATGTAGTCCCACTTGTTTATTTTTGCTTTTAGAGTCAGGTCCTCCTGATTCATTATATGAGCTTCTGTAGGACCACACCAGTCACCCTACCTCTGTCTTACCCTTAGCAGGGTCAGGAGATTTCCCTCAACAGCCCTACATTCCTCAAATATGTATCTGTGGCCTTCATGTAGTGGCCCAAAGGATCACTTCTCATAGGGAGCTATTAATTTATCTGTTCTGTTTCTTTCCTTAATAAAATACTAAACATCAGGAACTCACAGTTGTGCAGGGCAGCTTGGGATACCTAGTATCTCATGGTGGGGCATTCAGTCTCCTAGTATCTGGATGTCTGAAGTATTTTTTTTAATGTAACTAAAGAACATTTATTTGTTTTTCACTAAGACTTTATCTTCAGGATGTAACTAAACTGTCGCCACCCCCACCCCAACACGAAGAAGGGTTAGTACAGTGAATGTTATAAAGCAGGTATGAACAGTTCGAAGGATTGGAACCAACATCAACTGACAAAGAACAACTTCCATCTAAATTATCATAAAAATGTTTAAGTAAAAAAAAAGAAGGGGCAATGAGGGTTTCAGATTGAACAAGATCCTCACATTTCATCTAATACATTCAATCCTGGCTAGAGTGTACCAAAATGGAAACAGGATTACTATAATACAAAGCTTCCACCATAGTACACTGTACACACCTGTGTTCCAAGCCCAGCCTCATCCCCCTGATGCATTCAACTCAACTATTTCCCCGCCTGTTGGGCCTGCCGATGAAGGATCTTCTCTTTAATCCAGTCTTTGTGATAGGGCTGGTATGTCTGGGTATCAGCTCGGTAAACAAGGCAGCTGAGGTCTGCCAGATCATCGATAAAATCGAACAACTGACTGATATCATATGTGATAGAGGGGCTGTTGGGATTCATTCTCTTCAGATGTTCTTCATACATTTTACAAACACTTTCCTTGCACTCATTTACAGATTCATAGTCAGCGTAAGTTCTGCCTTCTGGCCTCTTGGTAGGCTGTACCAGCAAAATGGTGTGAGACATCATGCCAAACTCTCCCCGCAGCTCCTGCCGACTCTGCCGCTGCACACGAGCTTAGCCGCAAGGCCGCCAACAGCCAATCCCCCATGTCTGAAGTATTTCAAAAGACAATAAAATGGATGAGTACAACAGATCTTAAAATTGCATACTTAATCAAAAGGCTATCCATTTCTCTTTTTGAAATCAATTTCCTATAAATACTCATATAGGATGTATGGGATTGATTTCAAGATAATCCCGTGGAAGTTGGAAAGGGGAGGGGGCAGATATCAAACCGGACTGACTATGGGTTGATACTTATTGTACATTGCAGATAAGGACATGCTGTTTTTCTGTATTTTTTTTTCAGCTTCCACATGTTTGATCATTTCTATCATGTTTGCGAAATGCAGTCTGTCTTGGAAAGCAACCAAAAATTCAGGTTGTCCTGAACACTAAGCTGCTTTATTAAGTTTGTTATTCTCTGGAAAGCAGGAAAGCAAATCTTACAGTGCACACTGTGCACTGGAAATTGCATGCAGAAAAAAGGAGTCAGAGGCTCTGGAGATGTGATCCAATCCTAAACTTTGAGATTTGTTGAAAGATGTTTGAGAGGAAAGCAGCATGGCTATATTTATGTTTTCCATTAATCACAGTCTTTGGGATGAGGAGGGTGAATTTGGCATTGGTCGAGTATGGGACCAAAAACCTTGGTACAGGTGGACGGTGACAGGAAACTTGTGGAGAGTCCATAGGGAACTCATTTGTATCTAATCCAAGGCAAGGCCAATGCGGACAGAAAGTGGAGAGGGGTTCCAGAAACCACAGGAAGTGTTGTCTTACTAACTGGATCCATGGGGAGGACACAGCTGACTGAGAGATGGTTCCTGATTTTGGGGTGGATGGTAGTGACACCATCCAAAATAGGGAACCAAAGAAGAAAAGAAGGGTATTTTGGGGAAAGACAAGAAAGGTTTTTAGGAAAGACAAGTTCAACTTGGAACATTTTGAGTTTGAACATCTGACTGTGCTTGGTTACCATGTTTAAGGGCTGGGTCCTCAGCATTAAGGGATAATGAACTTATTCAAATGTCAAGAATTGAGGCAAACTCACCAGAGGCTGATGTACAAACTAGAATGCCAATCGACTTTCATGATTAAGAATTGTTAGGAGAACTATAATGGTCAGGATAAACTACCAACATGAATTAGAAAGCAGGAGGTATTCTTAAGAGGAAAGGATCCCAGGACAGGTGTATTTTAACTGGGTAGTGGGGACATATATACCTCAGGAGCCCCAGGTGAGGCATAGTATTCTAAAGTTACTTGAGGATTCCAGAGAGAGACAATATGGCTGACTGCAGTTTTAAGCTCTCCATCGATCACATAAGAGACTGAGCAAATCCCTGTGCTTTTTGCAAGACACAGATGATGGAGAAGCATATAGATGGGGAGAGGTGGAAGCAGGGGGCCGAACGAAGTGGGGACGGGAATGTGGCTGGGCTCATGTCCTTCAGCTCTCCTCCCAGGTGCACTGGCAAGGAGAGACAGCACCAAAGATTTGTTCCTGTGGCTGTGGGAGGTCAAGGGTTCAGGCATACTAGGACTTTGGGAAGTTTCCAGCAAAGCTGGGAGTCAGCTGAGGAAGGTGCAAGTTTCAACGGGCTGTCTTTTCCAAAATCAGAAAAATGTTGATGGATATAACTCCCTCTTTTATGTTTTCCTTTTCTTTTTTTTTTTGATGTCTGCTATGCGCTCTGTGCAGCTGAGCGCTAGCAGGTGAGAAATAGAGGAGCATGGTGCAGACAAGGCAGAAGGGAGGAGGAGTTTCCACGGGCAGGTGCGCTGTGGCGGAGCTCCTGCTGTGCAGGATGCTGCAGTGGCTGCTACCTGTGGAGCCCTTCCTGGTGCCCTTTGATCCCCACCACAGCCTGCGAACAGGTATTGCATGTGCCAGTTTTACCTTGGTGAAGCTGGGGCTCAGAAAGTCTGATCGGTATTCCCACAGCCCTTGTTACGTGATAGAGCTGCTGCATCTAACAACAAAGTTGTTATATTAATATTTATTAATATTAAGCTTATTAAGCTCTGCATCTAACAACAAAGGCGGTGCCCTTGACACTGATACAGCTGCCTTTTGGCATTATTGAGACTGAACAGCTCCTATGATGAATAAAATAACTAACAGAGACTAGTCCTTATGTATTAACAAGCTTCCACACAGCAGGCAGCATGCTAAATATTTATTGTTTGGTGTGCATAATTTCACTAATTCCTCAGAGAACCTCTGAATTACTAATCTTTTTGTAGATGAAAAAGTGACTCTCAGAGAGTGAGGGACCTGGCCAGTCACTCCGCTCATAACCTGAAGAGCCAGGTTTCAAACCCAGCTGGTGTCCCCTCCCAAGCCTGCTAGAACCGCGTTGCTTCTAGTTAAAAGAAGGGACTGACAATCTCCCAATATTAATGGTACTCTGAAAAGATCCTGGTGACTTAAGGGGGGCACCCTGCTCCCTGGTTGTATCTGCAAAATCACTGGTGTGGCGTGCATAGAACTAAGAAGCACATACTCAGTTCATAGGTTCTTCTTTGCTTAAGGTCTTGCACCTCGTGTAACTGGAAAACCTATGTATCTCATCCTCATAGCTTATTCATTTACTGAAAGTTCGTTCAGCCAAAGCTGAGTGAAATGCTTCTTGCTCTGGCCTGATCTGGTCTGTGCTAATGGAGCAGAGCCACCTACTGGCAAATCCCTTGAGCTACATGAGAAAACCCTTGTGGGGGTGTCGTTAGGGCCTTTCTGGAAGAGGCACTTTTTGGTAATAGGAAGAAAAGCAAGACCTCGGAGCACAGGAAGTGATTGGGGGAAATGGGTGTCAGTACGAGGCTGTAGAGCCTCTGCTTTAAACATTTCACTATGATTCCCAGAGTAATGTGGTCTGACTTTTTATTAAATTTGACATTGGGGAAAAGTACACCTAACAATGCAAACTCAAACAGCTGTAACTCGCAGGTGGCATGCATGTGGAGAGTTGCTGTTATCGTAAAAATTCACAGAAAGTGAGAAAGTAAAAACAAAAGAGAAATGAGTCTGTTGGTCTCAAAACATTGGCATGAATTGGGGTGTTGCTTCCCTGGGCCTGCATTACTGTGCATGTGGGACAAACTGGGAAACTGGCAGGGGAGTGGGGGGCATCGTGACATTCCCAGGTTCTCATACCTGGTGAGCCTTGGAGATGGAACTCCGTCCGGACCTTTGAGCTCCCAGGCTGGCGTTCTGCCCTCTCTACTCCTGGGGGCAAAAGCCTGTTGTGTAGGAAAGTAGGAAGAGGAGGATAGGGAACACTACACAGGATTATGCACCATATATGAATAAAAGATGTTTTAAAAAGTGCTCAGCTCTGCCATGGTGTTCACCTAGAAAAGGCTTTAGAAAAGACATTCCAGAAAAATCGCAGTCAATGCACGTTCAGATTGTCAGTAGAATTGCCTTCTAGTGGTACCTGGTGCGGCCATTGGGACTCTTGTCACGAGTGCCGTGATATTGCTTTTTAACATATATGATTTTTAAAAAGCAGTTTTTGTGTGCTAGTCCCTGGGTTCTGGGAAAGCTATCTTATGGCTCTGCTGGTCTGGGTGGTCAGGTTATTCTGAGTTAATCTTTGCCCGGAAGGTAGCCATAGTACCCTCACCCCAGGTTACTTCCTGGGTGGAGCCATTGCATTCCTCCCGGCTGAGCCCTAACCCAAAACCTTGCACCCACTCTGCTCTCACAAGTCCTCTGTGGGCTCCCCTAACTGGCCTACTGGTGGTCTGTGCCCAGGGCCCATCACAGGGTCGGGCGTGGCAAGGGGCTCAGGAAATGGGTCTTACTGAGTGAACGGCCAAGGGTCTCTGAGGAATCACCTCCCCTGAGGCCCTGTGGGTGTCACTGAGCCCATTGTTAGGCGCTCTGAAGGTCTTTCCTAGGAGCGTGGAAGCCTTTTGCAGTTTAGAGCCACGGGGGTAGGTTGGCATGTGGCATGAATTGGTATGTGGGACTAGCCAGCTGGGGGCAAGTGGGGTTGATGGGGGAGACCCCTGGTTCCTGTGGAGGCCAGGGAGAAGGAGGGCCATCATGGTAGCCACAGAGGGAGACTTCTGAGAAAGGGCTGGTGGCAGGGTGAGGGAAAAGCTAGACTGGGGTGGCCTTGGAGATTGTTCTAAAGAAGGAGGAGAGGGTCCCAGGTCCAGCCTGCTTCCAGGTGGTCAAGATGGAACACACCCTTGAGATGGAAACAATGACTAACGTGTGGTCATGGGTATCTGCCACTGCTAACCAGGCAATGGGGAGGACCCAGGCATCAGGATTGCTGAGCCGATATGTGTAGCAAGGTGTAAGAATGCAAGGCTGCGTGAAAGTCCTTGGAAGTTCTGGCCCGGCAGCCCACTGCCTTGGGTGGGCTGTGGAGGCCTGCTGTTTGCAGAGGTCAGGCAGATCAGTCAAGGGCTACTGGGGGCTCTCTGGCTGGACTGCTGGCCTCTATGGGTAGGCACTGTCATGGCATCTTGTTCCTGCCGGGGTGGGGGGGCTGGGCAGCCAAAGGGCTAGAACAGGCCTCACTGGGTGGGCAGGGGAAGTGGCTTCAGGACACAGGGAGTTGAGGGGAGTGTAATGTACAGACTTGGAGGCAGCCTCAGGCCCAGGACAAACACAGGGGAGGGTCTGGTTACCCTGCTGGAGGGACTCAGTCTCTGCTCTTCATTGTGGCAATGCTGGAGAATGTCTGGTGAGTGACCGTGCTCTCCTCGTGGCTCTCTCTCCACTACTTGGCTCTGTTTGCTCATTCTGACCCGTTTCCTTTGAAAAGTAGGGGGCAGCCTGCTGGGAATTCTGGAAATGTGAGATGATATGGTGTCAGGTCCAGAAGAAACAGGCAATTATGGGAGGGCAGCATCCAAAGTGCCCAGAAGCCCAGGAAGACCTGTGTCCAAGAAGAAGACCCAGGGTCTAAGTTGAGAGTGAAGCCCAAAGGTTATGTGGACAAGCCTGCTGTGTGGGACAAAACCAGTGCGTCTGTTGCTCCCAGTGGGCAGGCACTGGGGAAAGTCCTAGATAACCCGGTTGCTTACTATAAATCCCCACTCTCTGTGTTAGCCAGTCTTATGGGGAAAGGAATGAGGCCTAGGATTGTTCAGGAACTAATGGGATGGGATGGGGTTACCTTTGTGAGCTACTTATATCACAGGGGTGGGCACAGCTGTAGGCCAGTGAGAAGTTCATCTGTGGAAGAGGCCCACTCGCAAAACAAGACTATACGTCAGAAAATACTTTTAAAGCAAAAACTCATGACCCACAGCTAAAATTCCCCATCAGGGCACAACCATACAGATGGAGAGTTTTGTAAGGGCCAAAGTAGTGAACTAGCTGGACAAAAAGGGTGTGTTGGGAACTGGTCCTGAGAAACATACAGATGCAGAGATGTACACCTGCCCCTGCTCTCCAACTTACCATTGGATTAAAGACAAATAATTCTCTGCTTTCAAACAATTCTATGTTCTACAGAGATTCAATAATCTCTGCTATGGCAGGACCTTTGAAGGATAGAAATGCAACTGGAACTTTCTTTTTTGTGTTGCTGGCTGCTCTCATACCTGAGAGAATTGCTGTCCACTCCACTCTTGGCTGGACAGTATGAAGTACTGTCTTCTGCTCTTCTCTGGATTCAGTATTAGAAACCTGCCCTCTACCCTGTTCTTGAATATTCATTTGGCTATCATGCTACCATCATGGATTTGAGGTCACACATTGTGTGATGGATGTTCTCTCTCTTCAAGTTAAGGAAAGTGCAAGCAAGGGGTCTGCCATCCACATTAGGTTGGCTGAGGAAGAGAAGAGGACAACCCCCTTCCCAGTTTTGGCCTCCTTGTTGATACGAGAATGAGGGTATTTGCCCTGCAGGCTGCTGTGAACCATGCCCCCTGGTGGGGGAGGGGAGGATGTTTGCACATCACTAAGTCCCCTTCCCCCGGGCTTTGACCATGTGCCTTACAAAATGCAGCTTCCTGCTAATGGCACTTGCTCAGCATTTGGTTTTGCACACAGCTGGGACCTTGCAGCCCCTTCACACGTGGGGCTTACCCAGTCACATGATTGTGGTGGTCCACCCTCACAGGCCTAATATTAGGACACTTTCTATGCTCAGAGGGATGGGGAATGCTCTTAGAAGTTACCTGCACAAAGCAGAATGTGTGCCATGTGCAAGTAGGTTACCTGCGCAAAGCAGAATGTGTGCCATGCGCAAGCAGTTCTGCTTTCTTCTCAGTATGTGCTAGTTGTTCAGTCCAGTTATTCGGAAGAAAGCAGGTGGGCTGTCTTCTCCACCCCTCTCTGCAGCAGGGACGCACAGGGGCTCTCTGCACTTTGCAGGTTTTGGGATTTTGTCAGTGAGCATTACCCCGTTACTTTGGTGTGCTGGTTATGGTCATGACCCAAGTCTTCCTCTGCAATATTATTTTTTCATTCGCTAATCTGAATAGGGTTACTAAAGACTTACTAACTCTGGCCACTTATTAAAGAACTACCATGTGACACTAATTCTTTGTCACCCTCATGGGGGGCTCTACTTGACAACCTACCCAGCTCAGGACACATGGCTTTCTTTGGAGACCGAGCATGCACATACAACTGAGATTGGTTGGCTTTTACATGGGGGAATGTGGTGACATGGGGATTCCCCACGGCCTGCAGTCTGGGCTGGTAATGTGACCTGGGGTGGGTTTTCCTTACAAATGCCAGTGTTAGTATGGATAATTCCCACTCTTCATAATGACCTCTATTGACAGTACTTCATGTTTATATTGAGTAATGCAGAGGAATTCTTCTCATCTATTTAAGGAGATTGGTTGCTGAGTCCTCCTGACACGCGTACTCATATCTCTTGGGTTTTGTACCCATTTCTCCCAAGGGAACTGTTCCCTGACCTCTGAGATGGTTCCACTCCTGCTGGATGCTTTATCTGTCCTCTTTCACTTATTGGTGGGTGTGTTGCCTGAGGGTTTCGGCCCCAGGCAAGTTCACTGTGGATTCAGTGACAACGAATAACATCAATGGAATGGTGGGGGTAAAAAGGGACTCATAACAAGCTTTATTCTCACAGAGCACTAGAATCCCATCTGCCTCTCTGCCTCCAGCTCACTCTCTGCTCCAGGCTCTGTCTCCACTTCAGGCTCTGCCTTCACCTCCAGCCTCTGCTCTCCTCTCTCCTGCTCTCTTGCTCTCTTCTCTAGGCTCTTAGCGCTGGGCAGAGCTTTTTTTTCATAGCAATACAGGCAACAGATAGTTCTGGGAAGATGGCAGCATGAACGGAGCGGCAGAATTTTCCTCCCAACATTATATTTATCCATGAAAACACAGCAAATGCAACTGTTCCTAAAAGAGAGACCAGAACACACAGGAAAGCGCACACCGTGCAGCCACACCTGAGAGGACTCGGCAGCTGGCGAGGCGGGTAAGAAACGGAACCGCGAGCCGGCAGAACCCCAGCACTCCCCCACCCCAGTGCACTGGCGGGAGGAGAGGATTCAGAGCCGGGAGGAAGTGGAAGTGCAGGCCCAGGAGATAACCAGCCCCGGATCTGCCTGGGGAGCACGGGCGCACAAAGCACGGTGTGGCGGAGATTGGAGAGACAGAGGGCGCAGGGTCTCAGCAGGAACGCACCTGCTTGCTCGCAGCTGGCTCAGGGAAGGAGAAAAGAGAAGAAAAAAAAAGGAGAAAAGCGCGTGCTTTGTTTTTCAGCAGTCTTAAAGAGACAGGAGCACAGCAGAGGACCGGATTGCCCCGGCACACTCAGCCCAGCAGGCTGGGAGTCCTGGGGAGCTTCGGACCCCATAGCGGGCAACTGGGAAAGGGTAGCCATATTTAGGACTCCCACAGAGCTCAACAGCCTCCCATTCATTCTCACCCCAGCCACAGGTTTAAAGTGCCATGCAGAGTGCGGGCCAAGGCTCTGGAATAATGGGGCAACAGCGCAACCTACAGCATTCACACAGAAACCACCCACGATGGGCTTTTTTTTTTTTTAGGTGTTGCTGCTTTTTCTTTTTCTTTTTCTTTCTTTTCTTTCTTTCTCTCTCTCTTTTTTTATTATTATTAGTATTTTTCTTAATTTTTTTTCTTTTTCTCTTCTTTCTTCTCTTTCCTTTTTAAAGTCATAAAGAGCCCAGCTGACATACGTGACAACTACCAACAACCAATTCTATAGTCATGAGAAGACAGAAGACTATGATACAGACAAAGCTTCAGACACACACAACCCCTGAGAGAGAACCTGAAGGAATGGACATGCAGAGTTTTCCGGAAAAAGAATTCAGAATAAAAGTCATAGCCATGCTGACGGATCTACAGAAAAATGTGCAAGAGCTGAGGGAGGAAATGAGGAAAGACAATGCAGAAATGAGACAAGCCATCGATGGGCTTAACAGCAGACTGGATGAGGTAAAAGACACTGTCAATGAAATACAAAAGAGAGAACAGGAATACAAAGAAGCTGAGGCAGAGAGAGATAAAAGGATCTCTAGGAATGAAAGAATATTAAGAGAACTGTGTGACCAATCCAAACGGAGCAATATTCGCATTATAGGAGTACCACGGGAAGAAGAGAGAGAAAAAGGGATAGAAAGTGTCTTTGAAGAAATAATTGCTGAAAACTTCCCCACTCTGGGGAAGGAAATAGTCTCGCCGTCCACGGAAGCCCAAAGATCTCCAAACTGAGGGACTCAAGGAAGACAACAACAAGACACATAATAATTAAGATGGCAAAGATCAAACATAAAGACAGAGTATTAAAGGCAGCTAGAGAGAGAAAAACATCACCTACAAAGGAAAACCCATCACACTGTCATCAGACTTCTCAACAGAAGAGAATGGCATGATATATTTACAGGCCAGAAGAGAATGGCATGATATATTTAACGTAATGAAACAGAAGGGCCTCGAACCAAGAATATTGTATCCAGCACGATTATCATTTAAATATGACGGAGGGATTAAACAATTTCAAGACAAACACAAGTTGAGAGAGTTTGCCTCTCATAAACCACCACTACAGGATATCTTAAACAGACTTCTCTAGAGGGAAATACCCCTAAGGCTAAAAAGATGTCACCAGAGAAAATAAAATCATAGCAAAGATGGCAGACCATCCAAATACCAACTAAAGGCAAAGAATAAAACACCTAATATATAAAGAAAGGAGGAGGAAGAATAGGAAGGGAGAGATAAAGAAACATCACACGGCGTTCACAATAACTTAACAAGAAAGTTAAGTTAGATTTTCAGATAGTAAAGAAGCAACCCTTGAACCTTTGGTAACCACGAATCTAAAGCCAGCAATGGCAATAAGTACATATCTATCAATAATCACCCTAAATGTAAACGGACTGAATGCACCAATCAAAAGACACAGAGTAACAGAGAGGATAAAAAAGCAAGACCCATCTATATGCTCCTTACAAGAGACTCATCTCAAACCCAAAGATATACACAGACTAAAAGTGAAGGGATGGGAAAAGATATTTCAAGCAAACAACAAAGAGAAAAAAGCAGGTGTTGCAGTACTTGTATCAGATAAAATAGACTTCAAAACGAAGAAAGTAGCAAGAGATAAAGACGGACATTACATAATGATAAAGGGGTCAGTCCAACAAGAACATATAACCATTATAAATATATATGCACCCAACACAGGAGCGCCAGCATATGTAAAACAAATACTAACAGAAGTGAAGGAGGAAATAGATAGCAATGCAATTATTTTAGGAGACTTTAACACACCACTCACTCCAAAGGATAGATCAACCAGGCAGAGGATAAGTAAAGACACAGAGGCACTGAACAACACACTAGAACAGATGGACCTAACAGATATCTACAGAACTCTTCACCCAAAAGCAGCAGGATACACATTCTTCTCAAGTGCACATGGAACATGTTCCAGAATAGACCACATACTAGGCCACAAAAAGAACTTCAGTAAATTCAAAAATATTGAAATCCTACCAACCAACTTCTCAGATCACAAAGGTATAAAACTAGAAATAAATTTTAGAAAGAAATCAAAAAGGCTTACGAATACATGGAGACTTAACAACATTCTCCTAATGAATCAATGGGTTAACGACCAAATCAAAAGAGAAATCAAAGAATATATGGAGACGAATGACAACAACAACACAAAGCCACAACTTCTGTGGGACGCAGCAAAGGCAGTTCTAAGAGGAAAGTATATTGCAATCCAGGCCTATTTAAAGAAGGAAGAACATTCCCAAATGAACAGTCTAAAGACACAATTATTGAAATTGGAAAAAGAAGAACAAATGAGGCCCAAAGTCACCAGAAGGAGGAACATAATAAAGGTCAGAGAAGAAATAAATAAAATTGAGAAGAATAAAACAATAGAAAAAATCAATGAAACCAAGAGCTGGTTCTTTGAAAAAATAAATAAAATAGATAAACCCCTAGCCAGACTCATTAAGAGAAAAAGAGAATCTACACACATAAACCGAATCACAAATGAGAGAGGAAAAATAATGACGGACTCCACAGAAATACAAAGAATTAGAAGAGAATATTACGAGCATCTATATGCTAACAAACTGGAAAACCTAGAAGAAATGGACAACTTCTTAGAAAAATACAGCCTTCCAAGACTGACCAAGCAGGAAACAGAAAAACTAAACAGACCAATCACCAGCAACGAAATTGAATCGGTAATCAAAAAACTACCCAAGAACAAAACCCCAAGACCTGATGGATTCACCTCTGAATTCTACCAGACATATAGAAAAGAAATAACACCCATTCTCCTTGAAGTTTTCCAAAAAATAGAAGAGGAGGGAATACTTCCAAACTCTTTCTATGAAGCCAGCATCACTCTAATACCAAAACCGGGCAAAGACCTCACCAAAAAAGAAAATTACAGACCAATATCCCTGATGAACGTAGATGCAAAAATACTCAACAAAATATTAGCAAACCGAATTAAAAAATACATCAAGAGGATTATACACCATGATCAAGTGGGATTCATCCCAGGGATGCAAGGATGGTACAACATTCGAAAATCCATCAACATCATCCACCACATCAACAAAAAGAAGAACAAAAACCACATGATCATCTCCATAGATGCTGAAAAGGATTTGACAAAATTCAGCATCCATTCATCATTAAAACTCTCAACAAAATGGGTATAGACGGCAAGTTACCTCAACATCATAAAGGCTATATATGACAAACCCACAGCTAACATCATACTTAATAGCGAGAAGCTGAAAGCTTTTCATCTAAGATCAGGAACAAGACAGGGGTGCCCACTCTCTCCACTCTTATTCAACATAGTAGGGAGGTCCTAGCCACGGCAATCAGAGAAAGCAAAGACATACAAGGCATCCAGATTGGTAAAGAAGAAGTCAAATTGTCACTATTTGCAGATGACATGATACTGTACATAAAAAACCCTAAAGATGCCACTCCAAAACGACTAGAACTAATATCTGAATTCAGCAAAGTTGCAGGATACAAAATTAACACACAGAAGTCTGTTGCTTTCCTATACACTAACGATGAACTAACAGAAAGAGAAATCAGAAAGCAATTCCATTCACAATTGCACCTAAAAGAATAAAATACCTAGGAATAAACCTAACGAAGGAAGTGAAAGACCTGTACTCTGAAACTACCAGGCACTCCTAAGATAAATTAAAGAGGACACTAACAAATGGAAATGCATCCCATGCTCTTGGCTAGGTAGAATAAATTTTGCCAAAATGGCTATACTACCTAAAGCAGTCTATAGACTCAATGCAATCCCTATCAAAATACCAACAGCTTTCTTCAATGAACTGGAACAAATAATTCAAAAATTCATATGGAACCAGAAAAGACCCTGAATAGCCAAAACAATCCTGAGAAGGAGGAATCAAACAGGGGGAATTACGCTCCCTGACTTCAAGCTCTACTACAAAGCCACAGTAATCAAGACAATTTGGTACTGGCACAAAAACAGACCCACAGAGCAGTGGTACAGTATAGAAAATCCAAAAATTAACCCAAACATCTACAGTCAATTAATATTTGATAAAGGAGCCCTGGATATACAATGGGGAGAGGACAGCCTCTTCAGCAGCTGGTGTTGGAAAAACTGGACAGCTACATGTAAGAGAATGAAACTGGACTACTGTCTAACCCCATACACAAAGGTAAACTCAAGGTGGATCAAAGACCTGAATGTAAGTCATGAAACCATAAAACTCTTAGAAAAAAACATAGGCAAAAATCTCTTGGACATAAACATGAGTGACTTCTTCATGAACATATCCCCCCGGGCAAGGGAAACAAGAGAAAAAATGAACAAATGGGACTATATCAAGTTGAAAAGCTTCTGTACAGCCAAGGACACCATCAGTAAAACAAAAAGACATCCTACAATATGGGAAAATATATTCATAAATGATGTATCTCATAAGGGGTTGACATCCAAAATATACAAAGAACTCACGCACCTTAACAAACAAAAAACAAATAATCCAATTAAGAAATGAGCACAGGACATGAATAGACACTTCTCTAAAGAAGAAATTCAGATGGCCAATAGGCACATGAAAAGATGCTCCACATGGCTAATCATCAGAGAAATGCAGATTAAAACCACAATGAGATATCACC
>JAQQAC010016209.1:112828343-113121936 GCA_029783875.1 Phataginus tricuspis | reverse complement strand
GGGGGGATATGTTCATGAAGAAGTTACTCATGTTTATGTCCAGGAGATTTTTGCCTATGTTTTTTTCTAAGAGTTTTATGGTTTCATGATTTACATTCAGGTCTTTGATCCACCTTGAGTTTACCTTTGTGTATGGGGTTAGACAGTAGTCCAGTTTCATTCTCTTACATGTAGCTGTCCAGTTTTTCCAACACCAGCTGCTGAAGAGGCTGTCATCTCCCCATTGTATATCCAGGGCTCCTTTATCAAATATTAATTGACTGTAGGTGTTTGGGTTAATGTTTGGATTTTCTATTCTGTTCCACTGGTTCAGTCTACCAATTTAAATGTTAATCTCATCCAAAACATCCTCATAGAAACACCCAGAACAATGTTTGACCAAATATCTGGACACCCTGTGGCCCAATAAAGTTGACACATAAAATGAATCATTGTAGTGACTAAAAAAGGTTTGAACATTACTGACATACTAAACATCCAATATTTTACTGATGAGAAATTTGAAGCTGGAGAGAGAGGAAGGCCCTTAATCTTCTGATCTGCCTTACTGAATTTACCTTTGCTGATAAAATTTATGTGCAGGGCTTCATTTACTTACGGAAGCTTCAGGGTATAATGTTTCCTTGCTTTCTCCAGCTTATAGAGGCCACCACATTCCTTTTCTTGTGACCCTCTTCCTTGATCTCCAAAGGCAGCAATGATAGGTTGAGCCTTTCTTACATCAAATCGTTTCAGCAGACTTTCCTGACTCCCTCTTTCATTTGTAATTACTTTGGGCTGACCTGGATAATCCAGGCTAATCTCCCCCTCTTGAAGTCAGGTGATTAGCAACCTTCATTCCATCTTATAACCTTAATTCCTGCTTGCCAAGTAATATAACGTCTTCACAGATGCTGAGGATTGGGAAATGGACATCTTTGGCAGTCCATTATTCTGCCTACACAATATTACTGCATATGAAAAAAACCTCTCTCTTCACACTGCTGACTGTTTCTAGAGGGACACTGGCTCCCTGGCTCAAGTCTGGACCCTTCCAACTTTCTGGCATTCAGAACCTTCTACAACAGGGCCTTACTTTACTTAGCACCATCTTCTCAGAATTTCTTCTTTTATTGATTATCCTGCCTGGAAAGTGGTTGCTGTTCTTTGGGCCCAGATTACAGAAACAAAACCAACCGACCTAAGGTCAGCTTCTCATTACTAAGTGGTACATGGAATCAAAATTCTCAATGGCTTCTATGCTTCAGGACCTTTGCATTTGCTATTCTTCTGCTTGGAATGCTCTTCCCTCAGATTCTCTCTGGCTACGTCTCTTCTTTCAGGTCTCTGCTCCACAGCATCCCAGATCACTGTATCATAAATGGCATGTCCCTGCACTACTCCATCTCTGTCTCCTTCTATCCCTTATTCTACTTTATTTTCTTTTTAACATTTACCATGACTTTACACAGCCCATATATAAAATTGCTTTGTTTGTTTTTCTTCCTTTCCCCACTAGAATGTGAGCTCCATAAGAATAGAACTTTTTCTTCACTGCTATACCCCCGCCATCCAACAACTAATCCTGTCACCTATTAGGTGCTTAATAAGTATTTGTTTGAATTAATCTTCTCTCTACCCCATTGCCACACATTTATTTTAAGTGCTTATCATCATCTCTCATTTGGATAATTAAAAGTCTTCTAACTGGTCTTTAGGCTTCCCCAATGCCCATTCTATACTCAAATGATGTTTCAAAACCACAGATCAAATTGTGATATTCCCTTGCTCTAAAGAGACTTCAATGACTCATTTTCTTCAGAATAAAATAACTTGGCGGCAAAGCTCTCCATAATTTGGTCCCTGTCCACTTATTATTCGATCATGAAATAAGCATTTCATGAGCACCTACTCTGTGCCAGATACTGTTCTAGATTCTGGAAACACAATAATGAATGAGACAGAATCTCTCTAAAGCTAAAGCTAAAGCTCACAGGACTAGTTTATAGGTCCTGAAATTGATAGGTAAAGGGAACAGAGTGGATTAAGGGACAGAGTCAGAGTGGAACAGCTGAGACAGAAGGTCCCTTCCTATTTCCCAAGTATAAGAAACAGCATTTGTAACTAGTGTCCATCCAGGTAACTGCTTTCTCAAGAAGTGGAAACTTTACCTTGACTTACAAGGAATGGGTATTGGGACAAGGAAGAGAGGCGGAACAGTGCCTGGGGTTTACTTCTGACCTCCACAGGCGGACCCAAAAAGAAAAAAGGAAAGGAAGAAGCACCCAGGGATAAAATACACTAAAAATAAAGTCCTCCTTGCATCGGCAATGGGGACATTGGGAGGACTTTGAGCTGGCTTCTCTGCCCAGTACCCAAAGGGAAGCCTGCTTCTTGGGGGGACCCATCTACTTATACGGAGGCTGCAGTCAGGTTGTCCTTTCAAGGAAGATGATACTGAGGGGAATAGTTCTATACGAAAGCAACACTATTTCTCCTATTCATCAAAGTCCCCCAGTCCTAAACGTAAACGGTCAATGAAGGAACACCAAGTATTTGAAGGGAACAGCAACGTAAAAGAAGTCCAAGAAGAACCAATCAATATCTGATCCTGAGGGAAGCAGATCACAGGACTCAAAGGATCAAAAAGGATCCTTAAAAAGATCCTTTATTTAGCACCCCCTGAAGTATTAGAGAATATATTACATACATAAAACCAAAAAAAGCAATCAGAAATTGAGAAAGTTCTTGGATAAATAAAGATGTGATTAGAAAGTACAATGAATATGAAGTTGACAGCACGAGAGCTAAATTCAGTTCTCAGGAAGACATAGAAAATATGAAATAGATTATGTTTATAAGCTTGTAAAAGGGAAAAATATTTTCAAAGCGGTGTCCACAACTGCTCAGGAGATCTCAGCTTTTGCACTCCATGCCTCTGGGCTCCTGTAGCTATTTTTAGGCCTAAACCTGGTTCCATATTTGGTGGCACAAACATAATCACTGTGAACAACAGCATCCCTCAGATCTGAAGATCTCATTGAAAGTTTTGCTCTTTGTATCATAGGCAATATTTAGAATTAGTAACTGATAAAATAAAAATGAGCCATTTATAAGGACTAGAATTATCCAGATATTTAAAAGAATCCAGGAATATTTGAATGCATACAATTAGAGCTGGACAGAATCTTAGATAGCATCTCAATTTTAGGAAAAGAATCACAGAGAGCAGGTGGGCTGTTCAAGGTCACCCAGAGCCCTAGCATAGAAACTGGCCTCCAAATTCCCAGCCCACTGCAGAACAGAAATCAGCTTAAATCTCATGCATAAACTCTTCCCAGAGCTTCTAAAGTCATACGATTTTTGAAACCTCAGGCACTGCTTCAGTTGAACACACTTTTATCAATAGAAAAAACAATAGCTACTTCACAAAATAATTTTTAAAAGGACCCATCCAAATAGTTTTAGATAAATACAAACAATTCAGTTCAACTGCTGTCAGGGTGACAGGGAAGCCATGTGGGTTTTGACCAGGGTTTAAGTGCCTGTTCTCAAATAAATGTGCTCATTCCAAATGACATCCTAGGGCTTTTAGACACCACAGGTTTCCATAGAGATATGATAAGCACTAAGAAATCACTTCTCAGCCCTGTTTACATTCTATGAGTGATACCTGTGTAGCCTCACCAGCGTGGGCTCAGACTATTAAGACTTTGGACAAATGACCTCTCTGAGCTGTTGGACATTCGAGAAGTTGTAGCTATTATTATTACTATAACTATTACTATTATTATAAATTCTCACTTAAAATAGGGATAATGAAATGCCTACCTCATAGGATTGTTAAGGTAGTTAAATGAGATAATAACTTAGCACTTTGGCATGTGGTAATCACTTGGTGAATGGTAGTAGCTACTAGTAGCAGTAGCAGTATTACATCTAATGCGAAAATTAAGTTAAAAAGTCAGCATGTAAAGTCAAAATCACATGAAAATTATCCTTGAAAAGTCCCACAATTTCCCCATAAAGTACTCTCCATGCCTTTGCATGTACCTGTCCAGGTGATTTACTTCTATCTCATGCTCATCCCATGGCATATACATACTGAAAGGAATGATAACTGGAATTGCTCTTTGTATTTCTTTTATTGGGTGGGGAGACAGGGGCAGCCTGCACAATTGAATTTCCATAATTTAAATGCAGTAGATGGGACCCCCACTGGTTTATTAGTATAAGGAAGCTGGCTCCGTTCAGTTTCATCTACTGTGAGCCCCACCCTTCACTACATTCTTGTTCTCTGAGACACAACAGTCTCTAAGTTTTTTAAAGGCTGACCATCAGATTCCTTTCTGTAGAAACCACAGAATGGAAGTGTTGAAAAGGATCTTGAAAGCGTTGGGCCAGTGCACTGGGTGGCAGAGTATCAGAGTTCCCTATGTGCCTGTGCCCCATATAAGCCAGACAAGCCACTTAACCCCTCTGACTATCCACATGCTCACAGGTGAAATGATGGCCTATGCCCGCTGCCTTCCAAGGTTGTAGAAAAGACTCCACAAGATAGTAATTATCACAATAAAGGTACTAACAATAGCTAACACTGAAGCCTTGATTTTCATAATAGCCTTGAATGAGGTGGTGCCCCTACTTATCCTCAATTTACACAGGGAGAACCTGAGACTCCAGAAGGCGTGTCAAAGCACTTTGAAAACTCACCAGTGCTCCGTAAGGGTAGGGAATGATTGGGGTGAGGATGTTGAGGGTAAAAATACAAATGTGACCTTGGGCAAGTCTCATCCCAAAAGTGGGCCCTGTTTTCTTATCTGTAAAATTAGAAGGTTGAACTCGTTCAAAGTACATTCAAAACTTTTAACAGTCTAAATACAAACGCTTGGAGTAAGGCCCACTGTCTATACACTGTAAAGTAAATTATTTCAAGGACAAATTATAATAAATTTGTTTGTCGAGCTCTCTACAGCAGGTCTATTAGGTCCACATGTTGAAGCATGCATGACATTTCACCCATTGCCAAATTGCCCCTTTCTTTTATTTGCTTGACAAGCATGAATGCTTCAAAATGTTCTGAATATTTCCTTCTTGGACCACAATAAAAGGACCAAGGAACATTCCCAGTAAAGCCTGCTTAGTGCCGGATTATAATTTAATAGTACACCCATGGCTCCTTTGGTGTACCTTACTGAAAGATTTAATGTGCATTTTTCTGTATGGCAAATGGAATGTATTTTGTCCCATGTTTTAATTGTAAATATAACATTAGAGTTTTTCAGAGAGAGAGATGGAAAGGAAGGAAGGAGAAAGAAAGGAAGAAAGAGGAAGGGGAGAGAGAGGGAGAAAGACCCACTGCTCTAGTCCAATCCCAATATTTTTCATTCCCAGATGCTTCCTTCAGTCTTTGCTCAGATCCTTCCAGATTTTCCCACAGTGCATTCATTCATTCCACAGGAATTTATTAAGCCATATCATGCACTAGGCACTTGCTGTTCTAGGGACTGAATATGCAGAAGCCAAGGTCCGAGCCCTGGTTGCAAGCTGTGTGCACATGAAATTTTATTCCCCCTCATTTTTTTTGGCTTAACATTATATCTTAAGCATTTTTCCATGTGTCTTCCCTGAAAGAATGAGGACAGAAAGAATAAAACAGACTCTGTGGTCACAGGGAATCAGTAAGTTAATTAAACATTTGTGCAGGGCTGCTGGGGAAGAAATTAGACGATGATATTAAAGACTGTTTCTTGAACACCTCCTTTGTGATAGGCACTATCTACATGATATTTGTGCATTATTTCATTTATTTTAATCATAAATACAACTCTGAGTTCAGAAACATTATCCTGTGCCCATTTTACATGTAAGGAAACTGAGGCTCAGCGAGGTTATTACTAGCTCAAGATTGTGTCACTTATAAATGTCAAAGCTGGAACTGAAGCCCTGGTTAGTATGGCCCCAAACATTTCCCTTTACTCTTTGGATGGAGTGGGGTCTTCTAGTTCTTTCTTAAGGAGCTTTGATTTGGTTCTATTTCTTTCTTTTTGAGGAGGGTGGGGAGTGGAAAATCATTCCACACCACCTATTGCTCAATTTCATAACTACTTCCAGGTTTAAAAGGAGATAGACACTTTTCCAAAGAACAAATTCAGATGGCCAACAGGCACATGAAAAGATGTTCCACATGGCTAATCATCAGGGAAATGTAAATTAAAACCACAATGAGATATTACCTCACATCAGTAAGGATGGCCAGCATCCAAAAGACAAGGAACAACAAATGCTGGAGAGGATGCGGAGAAAGGGGAGCCCTCCTACACTGCTGGTGGGAATGTAATCTAGTTCAACCACTGTGGAAAGCAATATGGAGATTCCTCAAAAAACTAAAAGTAGAAATACCATTTGACCCAGGAATTCCACTCCTAAGAATTTACCCTAAGAATGTAGCAGCCCAGTTTCAAAAAGACAGATGCATCCCTATGTTTATTGCAGCACTATTTACAATAACCAAGATACAGAAGAAATCTAAGTGTCTGTCAGTAGATGAATGGATAAAGAAGAAGTGGTACATGTACACAGTGGAATATTATTCAGCCATAAGAAGAAAAAAATGACTACCATTTGCAACAACATGAATGGAGCTAGAGGGTATTATGCTCAGTGAAATAAGCCAGGCGGAGAAAGACAAGTATCAAATGATTTCACTCATATGTGGAGTATAAAAACAAAACAAAACAGAAGGAAAAATATAGCAGTAGGCTTATAGACACTGAGAAGGGACTAGTGGTTACCAAAGGGGAGGGGTTGGGGAGGGTGGGGGAAAGGGAGAAGGGGATTAAGGGGCATAATAATTCTCAATCACAACATAGGTAGGTTACAGGGATGGTAGTAGAGCACAGAGAATACAGTTAATGACACTGTAACATCTTGCTGTGCTGATAGACAGTGACCGCACTGGAGGGGGTGAGGACTTTATAATATGGGTAAATGCTGAACCACTGTGTTGTGTATTTGAAACCACCATAAGACTGTATATCACTGATAATTTAATAAAAAAAAGGAGGTAGAAGTAGACAGAAAGAAAATAACATGCAATTTACAGGAAGTGATAGAAAATGGAGTCTTCCTTTCTTTTTCTCTTTTCTCACCTCAAGCCCTACCACTGCATCATTTTTGTTCGGAGAAACAACTTCGAGAACTGTACAAACAAGCTATTAGCAGTGGCCTAAGACACAAATTATTAAGAGAGTAACTAGACAGAATAATCAAGGAATGCCAAAGACCCACAGCTTTATTGCATACATACACCAATGGTTGAAGGGAGGCCAGGGTCACCTTGAACCTTGAGATATCTCCAAGGTAATAACAAAAACACAGTTCCCAAAACAGATGTCCCTGGACAATCATGTAGCTCTTTAGTCTTCAACACCCTGCACAACAGTTTCTCATATATGAGCAATGTGTGGACACTTTCTATTGGAAAAAAATTCCTTCAGACCCTCAGTGTTCATCTCTTATTAGTTAAGTATATGCTAACATAAAAGAAAACATCAATTCCTTATGCTTATAGCAGTTAAACAACTATAAAGCCAGAATGATTTTGCATTTTAAATGCAAGTAAAACTACAAAATCAATGAAATTCAAGTCACTAACATTAACTTGATGGATGATGTTGTTTTGCTGAAACCAAATCACTTTGCCCAGTGTGAATATTGGTAAGTGCATTATTAAAACAGTTCCTCTGATTTAACCATGATATTATCTGCCTTTGCTTGGAGCAAACATATCAGTTATGCATTAGGTTCATCTCAGCTCTTTTCTCCTGGATCCAAAACAATTAAAAACAGTATTCTTTATACTATTATGATTATAAGTAGAAGTGCAAATTCTGATGCTGAAGTTGCATGACAGCACTTGGTTATAAAGCGGTCATCCACTTGACAACGATTCGGGGAAACAACTTGAGGACTGTAGTTTTGGAAACACTAGTGATTAAGAGCGGAAGCTTTGGAGTCTGACAGATCTGGGTTTGTATCCTGACTCTGGCATTGCCATTCCTAGTTGGGGCAGGTTACTTAACCTATCTGTTCCTGAGGTTTCCTCCTCTACAAAGTGGGGATGATATATAATAATAATACTTTAATTTTGCCAGTAGAAACAGGCACTATGACCCACTTTCTAGACATGTGTGACACTTCAGCCTGAAACTACAGAGAAACATCAGAGCAGACCTGCAACTTATTTCAGAGCTTCTTTGTAACTTAAGAACTACACAGAGTTAGGCAAGTTGGAAAAAAGTCTCCTTTTTTCCTGGCCTTCTCCCCTACCCTCCAATATCTGCATATGCTGTCCCAGGTTCATGTTTAGAGTGGAAATGGAAAATATGATGGAGCCTAAAAAGGGAAACAACTGGCAATGCCAGTAAACAGACAATTGAGAATCAGTTGAACCCATGCCATGGGACAGCTATGTTTATCTGAAGCCCACCAATAAGGGCTGCCTTTTTTGCTTCCTGGCCTGGCATGAATTCCTTGATTCTTGAGGCCCCCAAAGTTGAAAATAGCTTAGCCACCTGCCAATGGTTGGTATATTTTTAGGACCAGCAGGATTGGAAACAGGGTTTTGTATGCCTGAAACTTGAACCAGGCTGCTGGGTGGGAATCTCATGTGATCAAAAGAAAGTGTAGTTAAAATTGATCTCACTGTCTCTTACCTCTTTCTCAAACCAAAAGCCCAGTACACTTGAAATTGAATACCATATATTGGTCAAATTATAACAGAAGAATCCAAAGATTTTGTTCTCTCCTTCATCTTAATCCTCACACCAGTCAAGAGAAAAATTGATTCTTCTTGTTTCACTGTGGGTCTCACTCTCCTGAGTGATCCATCCAAGTCACTCTTCCAAACCAACAAGTAGCATGCCTTAAGTGAACACACACTTATGGAGAGAGGCGAGATGAACAGAGAGAGCAGAACAGAAGGACCTAACTTAATCTGGGAGATAGAAAACGTTTCCCTCAGAAAACAGTAGGATTTAAGCTGATTGCACACAAATGTTCATAGCAGCTTTATTTGTAATAGCTGTAAACTATAATCGGCACGAATGTCCATTAACTGGTGAATGGGCAAACTGTGGTATATCCATACAGTGAAATACCACTCAGTAATAAAAGGAAATGAACTACTGATACATACAACATAGGTATTGATACACGCAACATAGATTCACTGTAGATGAATCTCAAAATAATTATGCTGAGTTAAGAAGCCAGACCAAAATAAAAAGGACACACTGTATGATTCCATTTATGTAAAACTCTAGAAAATGCAAACTACATATAGTAAACATGTATAGCTTTTTATATGTCAATCGTACCTCAATAAAGTGGTTTTTAGAAATGCAAACTAATCTATATGACAAACAGCAGTTTGGTGGTTGATTGGAGAGTGGGGTAAGGGAGGGAGGCAGGGATTAAACTGGGTCAGGAGGAAATTTTGACAGGTGATGGATATGTTCACTATCTTGATTGTGGCATTGGCTTCATGGGTGCATACTTGGGTCAAAACTTTTCAAACTGCACTCTTTAAATACATAGAATTTGTTGTATATCTATATAGCTCAACCTATTTGAAAAATATTTTTGAGGTTGAATTTAAGACCTAAAGGACGAATGGTGTGGAACTGTGGCGCTATGTCGGGGGGTGGGGTGGTGGGCTGGGGAAAAGTACACTCCAGGCAGAGAGGAGCATGTGCAAAGTTTCTGAGAGGGCAAAGGTATGATGTGTTTGAGGAGTTCAGAGAAGTCCTGTTTGGGAGGAGGTGAGATACCCAAAGGAAAAGTGGCAGAAAATGAGATCAAGAGGGCAGCAGGGCCCCATATTCATCTATTCTTTCAGCAAATATTTGTGGAGTCCTCACTACATGCCAGGAGCTGTTCTGGGCGTTTGGGATTGTATTAGTTTGCTAGTGCTGTCACAACAAAGTACGTCAGACTGGGTGGCTTAAACAACAGAAATTAATTTCTCCAAGTTCTAGAGGCTAGAAGTTGGACGTCAAGGTGCCAGCAGTATTAGTTTCTTCTGAGGCCTCTCTCTTTGGCTTGTAGATGCCATTTTCTTCCTGTGTCTTCATACGGGCTTCCTCTGTATGTGGCTGTGTCCTAACTTCCTCTTCTTATAAGCACACCAGTCCTATTGAATTAGGGCACCCACATGACCTCATTTTACCTTAATTACCTCTTTAAAGTCCCTCCCTCCAAATACAGTCATATTCTGTGGTACTGGGGGTTAGGATTTCAACATGAATTTGGGGGAAGGCATAGGTGAGCCCATAATCGGGATATAGCTGTGTACAGAACAAAGATGCATGGTCTCATGGAGAGGGTCTCATTCTAGAAGGGGGAGACAGAAAATAAACAATAGTCATAATAAGGTATCTAGACTGTTAGAAAGTGATAAGTTCTATGGGAAAAAAGTAGGGCAGAATGTGGGGATTGGGAATATGACCTGTGTGACAGCAGGTGGAGGTGGGGATGGAAGTAAAGAGTGAGAATTAGTTACACGTTTTGTTCTTTATCTTAGGGGCAATGAAAAGCTATTGAAGTGCTTTAAACAGAGTGGTGACATGATATTTGCTTTTAAAAAAGATTACTCTCCTTATGGAAAACAGAATAAAGGTTTGGGGAGGCAGGTAGGCGGATATGGCAATAGTCCAGATGCAAGGTCATACTGCCTTGAACCAGGTGGTAGTAGGGGGATGGGATGATGTGAATAGGTTCAACATATGTTAAGAAAATTGAATCAGTAGGATTTGGTGATTGAATGTGGAGGGTGAGGAAAATGGACAAAACAAGGATGACTTCTAGGATCCTGTCTTGCATAACAAGATGGATGATGGTGTCATTCAATGGGGTAAGGAACACTAAAAGAGGACCTGGTACAGGAGAGAAGACTGAATGTTTTATTTTGGATGTGGTGAGTAAAATACCTGTATGATGCCCAAATGGAGATACCCAATTGAGACAGGAACCATGGGCTTAGACAGACTAGGGCGAGGGTCTCCGGAAAGAGCAAGGCAGGATATTTACAGTCAAAGCAATGTAACAGTGAAAAGTCCCTATCGAAACTCTGTTCAGCATTATGCAAAGTCAAGGTCACACTAATTCTCTAGGGTAAAGATACCGGACTAGGAATATAGACATCCTCAGTGAGATCAGTTAAAGGTCAAAAGGCCAGGAGCAACTTCGTCTGGAATGTTTGAGTGTTCTGGAAGGGTATCTCAGCATAACCCATGACTTAACTGTAAACAGCCCTAGCAAACAGACAATAACCCAGCCCACCTTGAGGGCAGGGCAGGTGGTACAAGTCCACACCCTAAGCCCTCAATTCCCCAAAATCCTCAACTGCCTATAAATCCCCTAGACAACGCACCACCCCGGGCTCTCTTGTCCCCTCTTGGTGTGTGCCAGGAGCTCTTTCCTCTCACTTTATTTCTAAATAAAAGCCTCTACCCTGGCTCTCCTACCTTGGGTGTTTGCTAAGTTCATTCTTCGACTCCGCAAACAAGAACCCTGGTATCACAATGGTCAATTAGATATGTGGGCCTGGAGGTCAGAGGAAATGCATGCACTGGAAATACAGATCTAGGAATCAGCAACATATAAATGGTGGAAGCAATGGGAGTGGATGAGACCAACAATGCCTGGCAAGACTGTTTCCTGGTCTATTTCATTGCTCCCACTTTCTGCAATGACAATTTCACACTTTCTCCACCCTCTTCAAAACTACCACCCCTACTCAACCAACAGAAAAACATTCATCACCACCACCATCACCACCACCACCACTACCATCATCAGCTGAGCCCAGATCCCAACCTCTTCGGGATCTTGCCCACTATTCTCTCCCTCTTGTGTCTTCAGTCACTCTCTGTTTTCTCCATCTCATCATCATTTATACATGCTCAAGCCTTTCACATCTTTAAAACAGTTTTCCTTGACCTCACTTCCCCCTCCAGCTATCATTCTATTGTTTTTCCCTTCAGTGTTCAACTTCTCCCAAGAGAAGTCTATTCTCCCATCTATTCTCACTGCCTATAGTTCTTCACTTCCCACTCAGGGTCTCAGTCAATGTTAATTTGTATTCCACCCCCATCATACACTAAAATCACTCAGGAAAGTCAGAAGGACTTTCATGTTCTTTAATCTAAAGGGCATTTTTTGATTCCTGTTTTTCTTGATTTCTCAGGAGCATGCATAACAATTGATAGCAGTTGAGAACAAAGGTGGTTCTCTTGAAGTGCCAGACTCACTTCATTCATTTGTGAAAAATATCTGCCAAATACTAAAGTCTGAATAACTACAGTTTGTCATTCTTTCAAGTAAATGCGGAGTTCCATGAAAAAAGCAGTGAGTTCAATTTGTAACTTATATTTTTGAGCAAGTTATTTTTTGAGACGATGTCATACTTTTTTTATGTAGAAGTACTTTATGCATATTTCCTATTTTGTCTCACAGAACATTCAGAAGACCTGTATGCAAGGTTTGAGAATTAATAAAATTAATACTTCTTGCTGCTTACTCAGGTAAAATTGGATCTTGTTTTACTTCACGTGTGTGGTGATGAAAAAAAGTACAATGACATTAGTATACTCTGATGCCACTTCCTTGAATTGTCCTAGGGCACCAGCAGTTTTACTCTTCCCACCATTGCTTTTGCACCATTGGTGACAATATCCAAAAAAAAGTGTGTGTGGGGGGACAATGACTGTCATTATGTAAATTATTTCTTCCTTGTAGGACTTTGGAAAGGGACCCTGAGGGACCATAATTTGAAAATCATCCTTTTAGATTCATCAGGATTTACCCTAAAACTGGTGAATCACATTCTCTAAGAGGTGGATAATGGAAAAAAGTGGGATTCTGTTGGCATGGAAGAGGAACAGAATGAGTATGGATAGTGTTAAAGAACAAAAATTCAACCAAGTGAATGTAAAGATCCAATTGGCTTTATTCTATGATTATGAATCAGACAGCATCCCATGTAAGAAACAGAAAAGTGCTCCGAGTTGTCCAGTATGGAAGGCTTTTATAGACAGAAAGAGGGTGGGACAAGGAATTTATTAGCAAAAGAAATGAAACGGTTGTTCCAAGCAAAGTCATCTTCCCTTAGGGGGAAGGGCAGGGGGTGTTACCATGCAGATTACCTTATTAGTGCTGACCAGGAAATTTCAGCCTGATTTGTTTAAAATTCCACTCCTGCTAGAATTTGAAGCTGTAATTAGGTTAGATATTAAGTCTTGGGACTTAACATAAGTGACTCTATTTCAGTCCTGCTGTTTCTTTTTAATAATAGCCAATCAAATTTCTCTTCATTAAAAAATAAAACAGGTGTAGTGTAATAAGTAAGGGGAAAATGGCATAATAGGAGGTTTGATCAGAAGGTAGAATTTTGAATTAAGATAACTTTCTGCTAATTACAAGGGCAATCCAGAGTAACTGTTGGAGTAGGTAGCTGAGGGGAGGACAGGATCTTTGGAAACAAGGAGGTCAAGGGATAGAATGGCCAAGGGGAATGGTGTGTTGACCATGTGGATACTGAAGGTCCCCAAGATGATGGCATCAGGGCTTGAGGGAGAAAGGGAGACAAAGAGCCAATTGTTAAATTCTCCCGTGGATATAGAATGGTGGCCAGACATTCCATTGATAACAAGGACCAAGATGAGGCAGTGTTAGCATGTTCCTTTGACCTCAAAGGAGGGAGTAATGGTTTTATAGTGGTGTTCCCCAGTGTGGAGGATACCAACCCCACCATCCAGTCTACGGAATGTGGGGTTGAGACAAAGTGGGCACCATTAAAGAGGGTTGCAAAGGAAATGATGCCCTCAGAGGAACACCAGATTTTCATTAACATAAGGAAGTGGAAAAAATTGCTCAGAAAAGGTGTTGAGAATATAAAGGAGTGTGATGGTGATGTAGTAGCCATTCCAGAAAAGGCACGATGTAAGTGTTTGGTTGCTGAAAAAGAGTGGAACTTCAGGAAACAAGAGAAGAAACAGAACATTATGGGGAGAAGTATACTAGGAGATGGGGGAGGAGGGAATATTTGACTAGACAAGGTTGGAGTTAGGAAAACACATCTGAAAATAAGCCTTTAAGTGACCCTAGACTCACTCCTGACATCCTCTGAAAGGATCAGACTTAGACCTCCAGAATTCAGCTAAGGCTCGAATAAAAGGGTTCTGAAGTTTATACATCCTGAGAATACTCAGCATTGGATGGGTGCATGGGGTGGGGGTGGGGGAACTGACAGATGACCTTGTATTTTGTTAGACTATAGGTCATTTCAGGTTGTTTTTCAGAACAAAGAAACATCTGCCTCAAAGAAGTATGCAAATCCATACTTTTTAAGAAATGGAAATACTTGTAGCTTTGAAATCAACTTCTCCAGTTTCTAAGGATCCCATCCAAGTTACTTAAAATTGTAACACTTATTCAGTTACAATTAAGTGTTATAAACAGAACAAAACTATAGTTTAAAAATAAAAAGATTATGAGATTATTATCAGTGGGACCAAAACAGCCAGGATTGTTCTTGGTTTAAATACTTTAAGATAAGGATTCTCACGTTGGTGACATGAGTAGGGTGGCGGAAATCTCCTCCCAAAACCATATATACTTTGAAAATACACCGAATACAACTATTCCTAAAAGAGTGACCAGAAGATACAGTACAGCAGCCAGGCTACATATACATCTGCAAGAACTCAACATCTCACGAAAAGGGTAAGATACAAAGCTGTGACCCGGCAGGACCCGATCACTCCCCCAACCCCAGCTCACCAGCAGGAGGAAAAGAATCACAGTGGGGAAGGAGTGGAAGCACAGGACTGCTAAATAACCAGAACTTCAGGTGCCCTACCCCCTTGGTGGCAATGCAGCACTGAAGCCCCTCATGGAGAAAAGCAGCCTGCCATATATTACCCCCCCCGCTGGCACTGCAAATGAATCAGATGATCTGCCATTGCTGCGGAGCAACTGGAGAGCAGCCCCACCCACAGGAACCACACAGAGGCTTCTCCCAGCATGCAGCTAACCGGGCCAGACCCACAGGCTGCCTCCTGCCCGCAGTTGACTGACACAGACAGCGGAGACCAGTGCAAAATCCAGAAGGCACAAGGGGGCTTTATTCTCATGGCAAACATGCACTGCTTGCCTGCAACCCCTGCTAGTGTCCTAGGCCACCCAGGGGCTGCCCTGCCCACGGCAGCTCAGGGGATTAATCCACAGGCTGCTCCCTGTGCACCGCCAACCAGCACAGACAGAGGAAGCCAATACAGAGTCCAGAAAGCACGTAGGAGCTATGTTCGTGCGGCGAACGTGCACTGATTGCCTGAAACCACCGCCAGTGCCCTAGGCCATCCCAACGGCTGCCCCATGCACGGCAGCTCAGGGTATCACCTCAGAGGCTTCTCCCTGTGTGCAGTTGCCTGGCACAGGCAGCAGAGACTGGTGCAGAGTCCCAAAAGCACGAAGGGGCACCATTCTTGCAGGAGAACACATGTCACTCGCCTGCAACCTCCAACAGTGCCCTAGGACATCCCGAGGGCCGCCCCATACATGGAAGCTCAGGGGATTAACCCAGAGGCTGCTCCCTGTGTGCAGTTGACTGACACAGGCAGCGGAGATGGGCAAGGTGACCAGCAAGCAGGAAGGGACTTTGTTCTCCAAGCTGATGCACACACCACTCACTGGTGATCACTTCCATCACCATGAAGAGGCAGAAGAACCTTATTCAGTACAAAATCCCTCAAACCCCAAAGAGAGAGCCTGGGGAGACTGAAATCACCAATCTTACTGAAAAAGAATTCAAAATAAAAGTCATAAGCATGCTGATGGAGCTACAGAGAAATATGCAAGAGCTAAGAGAGGAATTACGGAGGGAGATAACAGAAATGTAAGAGCAGACTGGATGAGGTGGAAGAGACTGTTAATGGAATAGAAATCAGAGAACAGGAGTACAGAGAAGCTGAGGCAGAGAGAGATCAAAGGATCTCTAGGAATGAAAGAATATTAAGAAAACTGTGTGACCAATCCAAATGGAACAATATTAACAAAAAGAGAGAAAAAAGGGATAGAAAGTGTCTTTGAAGAAATAATTGCTGAAAACTTCCCCAAGTTGTGGAAGGAAATAGTCTCTCAGACCACGGAAGCCCACAGATCTCCCAACACAAGGGACCCAAGGAGGACAACACCAAGACATATAATAATTAAAATGGCAAATATCAAAGACAAGGACAGAGTATTAAAAGCAGCCAGAGAGAGAAAAAAGATTACCTCCAAAGGAAAACCCATTAGCATATCATGGGACTTCTCAGCAGAAACCTTACAGGCCAGAAGAGAATGGCATGATATATTCAGTGCAATGAAACAGAAGAGCCTCAAACCAAGAATACTGTATCCAGCAAGATTATCATTTAAATTTGAAGGAGGGATTAAACAATTCCCAGATAAGCAAAAGTTGAGGGAATTTACCTCCTACAAACCATCTCTACAGTGTATTTTAAAGGGACTGTTCTAGATGGAAGTGCTCCTAAGGATAAACAGATGTCACCAGAGAAAATAAAACCACAGCAAAGAAAGTAGACCAACCAAATATTGACTAAATACAAAATAAAATCAGCTATCTACAAAATCAGTCAAGAGAAGCACAAAAGAGTACAGAATAAAACACCTAACATATAAAGAGCGGAGGAGGAAGAATAAGAAGGGAGAGTAATAAAGAATCACCAGACTGTGTTTATAATAACTTAACAAGAAAGTTAAGTTAGACTGTTAGATAGTAAAGAAGCTACCCTTGAACCTTTGCTAACCATGAATCTAAAACTACCAATAGTAATAAATACATATCTATCGATAATCACCCTAAATGTAAATGGACTGAATGCACCAATCAAAAGACACAGAGTAACAGAGTGGATAAAAAAGCAAGACCCATCTATATGCTGCCTACAAGAGACTCACCTCAAACCCAAAGACAACACAGACTAAAAGTGAAGGGATGGAAAAAGATATTACATGCAAAAAATAGGGAGGAAAAAGCAGGTGTTGCAGTACTTGTATCAGACAAAATAGCCTTCAAAACAAAGAAAGTAACAAGAGATAAAAAAGGACGTTACATAATGATAAAGGGGTCAGTTCAACAAGAGGATATAACCATTATAAATATCTATGCACCCAATGCAGGAGCACCTACATATGTGAAACAAATACTAACAGAATTAAAGAATGAAATAGAATGCAGTGCATTCATTTTAGGAGACTTCAACACACCACTCACTCCAAAGGACAGATAAACCAGACAGAAAATATGTAAGGACACAGAGGCACTGAACAACACACTAGAACATATGGACCTAACAGACATCTACAGAACTCTACACCCAAAAGCAACAGGATACACATTCTTCTCAAGTGCACATAGAACATTTTCCAGAATAGACCACATACTAGGCCACAAAAAGAACCTCAGTAAATTCAAAAATATTGAAATCCTACCAACCAACTTCTCAGATCACAAAAGTATAAAACTAGAAATAAATTTTAGAAATAAATCAAAAGGCTCACAAATACATGGAGACTTAACAGCATTCTCCTAATGAATCAATGGGTTAATGACCAAATCAAAACAGAAATCAAAGAATATATGGAGACTAATGACAACAACAACACAAAGCCACAACTTCTGTGGGATGCAGCAAAGGCAGTTCTAAGAGGAAAGTATATTGCAATCCTGGCCTATTTAAAGAAGGAAGAACAATCCCAAATGAATAGTCTAAAGTCACAATTATTGAAACTGGAAAAAGAAGAACAAAGGACGCCCAAAGTCAGCAGAAGGAGGGACATAATAAAGACCAGAGAAGAAATAAATATAATTGAGAGGACTAAAACAATAGAAAAAATCAATGAAATCAAGAGCTGGTTCTTTGAGAAAATAAGCAAAATAGATAAACCCCTAGCCAGACTTATTAAGAGAAAAAGAGAATCTACACACATAAACAGAATCAGAAATGAGAAAGGAAAAATCACTAGGGATTCCACAGAAATACAATGAATTATTATAGAATACTATGAAAAACTATATGCTAACAAACTGGATAACCTAGAAGAAATGGACAACTTTCTAGAAAATTACAACCTTCCAAGACTGACCAAGGAAAAAACAGAAAATCTAAACAGACCAATTACCAGCAATGAACTTGAATCAGTAATCAAAAACTACCCATGAATAAAACGCCCGAACAAGATGGCTTCACCGCTGAATTTTATCAGACATTTAGAGAAGACATAATACCCATTCTACTTAAAGTTTTCCAAAAAGTAGAAGAGAAGGGAGTACTCTCAAACTCATTCTATGAAGCCAGCATTACTCTAGCACCAAAACCAGGCAAAAACCCAACAAAAAAAGAAAGCTACAGACCAATATCCCTCATGAACATATATGCAAAAATACTCAACAAAATATTAGCAAACTGAATTCAAAAATACATCAAGATGATCATACACCATGATCAAGTAGGATTCACCTCAGGGATGAAAGGATGGTACAACATTCAAAAATCCATCACCATCATCCACCACATCAACAAAAAGAAGAACAAAAATCACATGGTCATCTCCATAGATGCTGAAAAAGTATGACAAAATTCAACACTCACTCATGATAAAAACTCTCAACAAAATGCGTATAGAGGGCAAGTACCTCAACATAATAAAGGCCATATATGACAAATCCACAGCCAACATTATACTTAACAGCGAGAAGCTGAAAACTTTCCCGTAAGATCGGGAACAAGACAAGGATGCACTCTCCCCACTTTTATTCATCATAGTACTGGAGGTCCTAGCCACGGCAATCAGACAACACAAAAAAATAAAAAGCATCCAGATTGGTAAGGAAGAAGTCAAACTGTCACTGTTCACAGATGACATGATATTGTACATAACAAACCCTAAAGACTCCACTCCAAATCTACTAGATCTAATATCTGAATTCAGCAAAGTTGCAGGATACAAAATTAATACACAGAAATCTGTTGCATTCCTAGAAACTAATGATGAACTAGCAGTAAGAGAAATCAGAAAAGCAATTCCATTCACAATTGCATCAAAAAGAATAAAATACCTAGGAATAAACCTAACCAAGGAAGTGAAAGACCTATACCCTGAAAACTACAAGACACTCTTAAGAGAAATTAAACAGGACAATAATAAATGGAAACACATCCCATGCTCTTGGGTAGGAAGAACTAATATTGTCAAAATGGCCATCCTGTCTAAAGGAACCTACAGATTCAGTGCAATCCCTATCAAATTACCAACAGCATTCTTCAATGAACTAGAGCAAATAGTTCTAAAATTCATATGGAATCACAAAAGACCCAGAATAGCCAAAGTAATCCTGAGAAGGAAGAATAAAGCTGGAGGGATTATGCTCCCTGACTTCAAGCTCTACTACAAAGCCACAGTAATCAAGACAATTTGGTACTGGCATAGGAACAGACCCATAGATCAATGGAACAGAATAGAGAGCCCAGATATAAACCCAAGCATATATGGTCAATTAATATACGATAAAGGAGCCATGGATGTACAAGGGGGAAATGACAGCCTCTTCAACAGCTGGTGTTGGCAAAACTGGACAGCTACATGCAAGAGAATGAAACTGGATTATTGTCTAACCCCATACACAAAAGTAAACTCAAAATGGATCAAAGACATGAATGTAAGTCATGAAACCATAAAACTCTTAGAAAAAAACAGGCAAAAATCTCTTGGACATAAACATGAGCAACTTCTTCATGAACACATCTCCCCAGGCAAGGGAAACAAAAGCAAAAATGAACAAGTGGGACTATATCAATCTAAAAAGCTTCTGTACAGCAAAGCATACCATCTGTAGAACAAAAAGACACCCTACAGTATGGGAGAATATATTCATAAATGACATATCTGATAAGGGTTGACATCCAAAATATATAAAGAGCTCATGCACCTCAACAAACAAAAAGCAAATAATCCAATTAAAAATGGGCAGAGGAGCTGAACAGACACTTCTCCAAAGAAGAAATTCAGATGGCCAACAGGCACACGAAAAGATGCTCCACATCGCTAATCATCAGAGAAATGCAAATTAAAACCACAATGAGATATCACCTCACACCAGTTAGGATGGCCACCATCCAAAAGACAAACAACAACAAATGTTGGGGAGGATGTGGAGAAAGGGGAACCCTCCTACACGGCTGGTGGGAATGTAAATTAGTACTACCATTGTGGAAAGCAGTATGGAGGTTACTCAAAAAACTCAAAATAGGAATACCATTTGACCCAGGAATTCCACTCCTAGGAATTTACCCTAAGAATGCAGCAGCCCAGTTTCAAAAAGACAGATGCACCCCTATGTTTATCACAGCACTATTTACAATAGCCAAGAAATGGAAGCAACCTAAGTGTCCATCAGTAGATGAATGTATAAAGAAGATGTGGTACATATATACAATGGAATATTATTCAGCCATAAGAAGAAAACAAATCCTTCCATTTGCAACAACATGGATGGAGCTAGAGGGTATTATGCTCAGTGAAATAAGCCAGGCAGAGAAAGACAAGTATCAGATGATTTCACTCAGTTGTGGAGTATAAGAACAAAGCAAAAACTGAAGGAACAAAATAGCAGAAGACTCACAGAACCCAAGAATGGACTAACAGTTACCAAAGGGAAAGGGACTCGGGAGGATGGGTGGGAAGGGAGGGATAAGGGGGAAAAAGGGATATTACGATTAACACACATAATGTAGCGGTGGGAGGGCATACAGGGAAGGCAGTATAACAGAGAAGACAAGTAGTGATTCTATAGCATCTTACTACGTTCACAGACAGTAACTGTAATTGGGTATGTGGTGGGGACTTAATAATGGGGGGAGTCCAGTAAACATAATGTTGCTCAAGTAATTGTACATTAATGATACCAAAAATAAATAAACAAACAAATAAATACTTTAAGATACTGCTCCAAGCAAACAAAATAAATGGACTTTGTCTTGGCAATGGGTTTCAGCCCTGGGCAAGTTCACTGTTTTAATGTGACCAAAAAATGACAGTAGAACATTCTTGGGGTGAAAGGGTTATACCAAACTTTATTTCCACAGTGGCAGGTCAATCACTAAAATCTTGTACATTCAGAGCGAGTCTGTATGCAGCAAGCTGGTCTCCGCCTCTGGGCCTCTCTGCCCTCGGCGCTGCCATAACTCCAGCCTCTGCTCTGCACTCCTGCAGCCCTGCAGCTGTGCCACCATGTCATCCAGAGCACTTTAAAGGGCAGAGCTCTTTATATAGAGTCAATAGCAGCGTATTGCCCACACCTGTGTGGTGAGCTAGCCAACTAGGGCCAGGTGAGAATCCTGGCCACAGGAACCTTCATTTTATCCACTGACTTGTTACCCATACCTAACTAATCATTAGAGTTTTAATCTGAAAAGCGTCTCCTAGTTTTTGTCATGATGTTTTTAAGACAGTACATCTACAGCGAATCCCTGCCACTGTGGTCAATTTTACCCCAAATGCTGCAGCTCTGGCAGATGACTAAAGGCAAGTAAGCTGTGGATAAAACAAGAGTTCCTTTGGCCAGGATTCTCACCTGGCCCTGGTTGATTAGCTCACTGCACACCTGTGGGCAATATATTGCTGTTGACTCTATATAAAGAGCTCCACTCAGTGCTCTGTGCATGATATGGTGGTATGGCTGCAAGGCTGCAGGAGAGCATAGCAGAGGCTGGAGTGGTGGCAGCACTGAGGACAGAGGCCCAGAGGATGGCTGTGTGGGACGACTGTGCAGAGAGGCCCAGAAGACGGCTGTGTGGGACCACTGTGCAGACAGAGGAGCCCAGAGGCAGAGACCAGTTTGCTGCATACAGACTCACTCTGAGTGAACGGGATTTTAGTGACTGACCTGCCACCTGGAAATAAGGTTGGGTATAACCCTTTCACCCCAAGAACAGTTTTGCCATCAATTTCTTTGGTCACATTGAATCCATAGCAAACTTGCCCGGGGCTGAAACCCATTGGTAAGACAGAAGCCATTTGAGTTGCTGATGGGTAAAGTGCCGTAGCAGTGTTTTCGTGCCTATTTTCATAGGTTTGCTGGTGTGGTCACAGAAGGGTAGCATTGGGCCCAAAACTCCTTGTTTTTTTGCAGTAACAAAGGGACAATCATGGGCCCTCCATCTTTGCTGAGAACACACAGTTATGCAAGCTCGAGTATTCCAGCTGAAAGTACCACTGGCCAATCAGAGTGTATTTTGATGATATAATCATTTATAACTTAGTTTTTATGGGCTAGATAGGTTTTACTTGGAGTTTTGCTTCAAAGACTAGGGACTTTTTTGGGTGTGTGTAACCAGATTAAACAAGAATTGGCTTCTTAAACTCAGAGTCCAGGTGTTTTAAATGTTGGATTTCATTTATTTGGTAGTTACTGATTCCAAATATGTATCTAGACTCGGATTTTACTCCAAATGCCAACATTAAAATGCATTTTGTAGAGGTATATAAAGAACCTCAACATTTAAATCACTCCCATTTCACAGATAAGACAACTGAGGCTATAAGAGACAAACTTGCCAAAGGCCACACACAGCTAGTAAGCCTCAAAGATGAGGTGGTTTTTTTGGTATCTTTAATGTACAAATTACATGTGCAACATTGTGGTTAGTAGACTCTCCCCATCATCAAGTCCCCACCACATACCCCATTACAGTCACTGTCCATCAGCATAGTAAGATGTTATAGAATCACTACTTGTCTTCTCTGTGCTATACTGCCTTCCCCGTGACCCCCTCTCCCCCTGCTACATTATGTGTGCTAATCGTAATGCTCCTTATTCCTCTTATCCCTCCCTTCCCACCCATCTTCCCCATTCCCAAAGATACGGTTGTAACCTAGCTCTGAAAGCTTCTCATCCATGCCCTTCACCACTGCATGGCAGTGTAGTGTATCTGCCTCTGGCAGTGGACATTTGGAAAAATACCTGGAACTGGATTATAGGGCTGGTCACTTTTGAAGTACAGAATCACATGAGCTGAAGTAAAGTATAATTATATACAAGCTACATCTTAAGTATGTGTTGTTATTGCAGGATCTTCCTTCCATGGCTTACTCATCCCAGCCTTTAAAATCACCTGTGCCTCTGTGCTGACACAGACCCAGCTGTGCTGTGGTGTGCATGCTTCCTGTAACCCCATTGTTTTCAGGCTCTGAGTTCTGTCTGCCTTCCCAGTTTGCTCACGAAGTGAGCAGATTTAAGTAGGGAAGTGTGACAAGATGTTATGCTGCCCTTTGGCATGTTCCCTCAGCAGGGTGTCCCAAAAGTCTTAGTGCCATTTTAAGCTTTAAATATATTTTACTGAGCACCTCCCAGCTTACTCGATAGAAAATTCCAGCTTGGTCTGCCATTTATGAGAGAAGCCAAGGAGTTAAGCGTGAAGGGCCAGACCACAGGGAGTACAGGCTTTGGGAAGGAACAGAATGCAAGGGTGGAGACAGCAAGAAAGCAGAAAGCTTCCCAGACCATGATGTGGGACCTCCCTAACAACCTTTGCGATTTTTTAGTAAAGTAACTAAATTCAGAAAATGCTGAGTGGGTGGGAAATGGCAAAACCCATCTGGGCTTGATGGGTTCACGAATGTGAGAGAGCACAGGGACCCTGAAGTTTGAGGATGTAAACACAGGGAAACCCTTTGGAGAGTGCTGAGATATAAGCTGGAATTGGGGGTAACCTGACCCAAGTCCGTATGTGGGCTACACCATCATTAGGTGGTATGGACTCCCCTTGGATTTCCATAGCAAAGTGGACCACTCTCAGTGGCCTATGCCTCTCTCTCTTCATCAGGTCTGAGATTCCTCATAATAAATAACTAACATGTCCTGAGTGCCTTCACTGTTTTCTAGTCTCTTTACAAATGTGCATTATCTCTTCTATTCAGGCCATGAACTTAAGGAAGTTTTACAGATGAAGGATCTGAGCTCAGAGAAGTTAAGCAACTTATCCTAGTGTCCATAGCTAAGGACCCCATGATCCTTCCTGTAAAGCTCACTGCCTCACAAGCCTCATTCCACAGTCACCTTCCATATGCAAAAGACTGACTTTTGCTTCTTTTTCTTTGATACAATTCCTAAGACTACCTCCTGGTCTTGGTCAATTTTAACCAGTACAGTGAATAAAGAGCCTTGTGTAACTGTTGTAAACCTGACAAGTGCAAACCTATAGGTGCCCTGCTTGCCAAAACAGAAGGTTAAAACCATCTTAGCCCTGCCCATAGACTCCTCTTCATGTCACCAAGGCCACCTCAAGCTCCTGGAGCATGAAAAATGCTCCCCAATTTAAAAAATAAAACAAAATCATTCATACATTGTGTTGACATCTAGCTGGCAATTCAATAAATGTTCCTGACTAATTGGTAATTTAGTAATTTTAATTTTTATAATATGGGTCATGAGGTAGAGGGGAAGGAAAATAAGGAACAACTTTTCTGCAGTTGCTTCTGTAGGTTTGGGTGGGAAATCAGGGTAGGAGAAAGTCTGTTTCTAGCACCTTGAACAGAAATTTCTGGCCAGGCCTGCCAGAGACTCCTTGTAGTCCAGGAATTTCATTGTATAGATGGGTGAATTTTGAGGCCCAGGATGAAGACAGGATTTGCCTGAGGTCATACAGCTAGTTAGTGGGTCGGGAACTCAGTTCCTACTGTTACAAAAAGCACTCAAGGCAATTAATTAAAATGGTCTCCTCTGTTCTGCCACCAAATGCCTGCAGCTATGATCACTGTGACTTTTTCCTAAAATGAGGTATGGCAGGAATGAACAGGAGAGAAGCTCTGGGCAAAGGCATCCAAAATAGAATAGCAGTGCAATATGTCTGAACAGCCCAGAATTAAAGGTATGGCCTTAACAACCTTTGTCTGTCCGGATTTGCCATGTGTCTGGGTATTCAGTGAGTGAGAATGCAGCTGAAGCCTTGTTGGTGTTCAATCCTGTTTTAGCCACATCTTCCAGGCCCAGCCCCTGCCTCAAGGGAGTAGGAGAACCAGTCTTCCCCACTCCTCTCAGAATGCCCTTCTCAAGTGACCTCAGGTCAAAAGGAGCGAGCCTATATGAAGCTATGAGCAGCAATACTTCACCTTGAGTCCTAATCCCAAAATCACCAGTGCCAGGGTCTAGCACACTCCGTCTCTCCTGAAGAAGCTAATGTAGGCTCTGCCAAAAGGGAAATCATTTGCTCTTCAAAAATTTTTACTGATCAATGACCTTGTGCACAAGGCTAGGACATGAAGATACGAAGTTGAACTATGGCTGCCCTCGGAGCTCCCAGTAAGGTAGGTGAAGCAGACAGTAAACAGGCAATTTCACAGGCCAGCTCAACATAAGCACCTACGATGCGTCAGACTCAATGCCATGTCCTGGGGATGCTCTGAAGAGAGGGATCTAAGGGAGTGTTGGTCACAAAGTCCTTGGGCATTGAGAAAATCCTGGAAAATCACCACCTGGATCGAGGCAGTAAAGGGCCTTGCTTAACCCTTTGGCTTTGGCTGGTGAATCAGGTTGGTGGCAAGCCAGAGTCTCAAGCCAGTTTCTGAGAGCTTGGGGTAAGGACAAGGGAATTCAAGGGGAAGGTATTGCCCATATTAGTTGCAGGCACAATTGTGACACAGACTAAAGTTTGTCTGCCCTTTTGGGGCCTCCCAAATTCTGCTCCAGTTTTGATTTCTCCTTATCTGAAAAGCTTTTTCTAGAAATAGCTCTAAATGAATTCATTCTGATATGTGGATAACCAGTGACAGCCATGTCTCCCAGACTTGCCTGAGGATAAGAATCACTTGGTGTCATCCCTAATTGCACTGTTCACCTTGTTTTTTCCCTTGTGTGATATTGTGATTTTTAATAAGAAATATATATTTGGTCTTCCTGCCCGTTTCTGGCACAGAGCTCCTTGGAATTTCCTAAGTGATGAGAGCCTATAGGTGTCTTGATATTCATAACAAACGCATTTCAACCACACCTGAGTTGAGGTTAAAAGGTGACTTTTGGAAATCACCTAAGGATGGGGCAGGTTACCAGGGAAACCAACCGTGTGATTGCGGGGTTGGAACTTTTAGTCACAGCCCCCTGGCCCCAGAGAGTGGAGAGGGGCTGGAGGTTGAATCAGTCACAAATGTCCAATAATCTAATCAATCATGTCTATGTAATGAAGGCCCCATAAAAACCAAAAAAACAGGTTTGTTCCCAAGAGCTTCTGAGATGATGAACTAGAACACTTCCATACGCCAGCATGCTGGGCCCCAAACTTCTGGAGACAGAAGCTCCTTTGTTCGGGATTTACCCTTATGTATGTCTTTTTCTGGATGTTGATTCACATCCTCTAATACCCTTGGTAGTAAACTGGTAATCTAGTGAGTAAACTGGTTTCCTGAGTCCTGAGAGCTGCTCAAGTGAATTAATCAAACCCAAAGAGGGGGTCATGGGAACCTCTGATTTATAGATGGTTGTTCAGAAGTACATATAATAACCTGGACAGCGATTGGTGTCTGAAGTGGAGAGCAGTGTGGTGGGACTGAGCCTTTAATCAGTGGGATCTTGTGCTATCTCTGGGTAGATCGTGCCAGAGTTGATATGAATTGTAGAACAACCAGCTCGTGTCAGAGAATTGGCTGGTGGTGTGGAAAACCCATTCTATAGAATTGCTGAAGCAGAATCTTACTGGAAATTTTTATTCAGTGGGTCTGAGGTAGGTTCTGGGAATCTGTTTCTAACAAGGGCTCTATGTGATTCTTATCTTCAGGAAAAGTTGGGAAACCATGAAAGCATTATCACCAGGAATTCTCAGTAAAGGCTTTCATTCCTCATGTGGAATCTTAAATACACATACCTAAGTAGTAGAGTGTAAAGACTTTAAAAAATGTAATAATAAAACAAACCTTGCATTTGAAGAGCATCCTACAGTTACATTATCACATATACTCTAACTATTGCCACATTAACTTCCCAACAGCCTGGTAAACTGGGTAGGCCAAGGATTCTTCTTCCCATGTTAGGGATGAGGAAACGTTGCCAGAGTGTAACTTGTAATGTGTTTGGAGAGAAAACCAATACTCATTAAATGATGCAAGAACACAAAGCAAGATGCGTTCTTTTGCAAAAGAATACCTTATAACACAGTGTACAAGGTCTGAAGGGATATGGAACCCACAGGGATCCTGAAGCAGATAGGAGTCCAAAGCCTCCCAAAGGTAGGAGATATGTCTGTATTTAGAAACTCAGTTATTTTCTATGGCACCGTGAAACTTTTCTACACCGGATTTTCATGCAAACTGTACCAGTTACATTTTCCACAACCACATATTGTTCCACAAACCAGTCTGTCCTGCAAGGGAAGTACAAGCTTTGGTCCTTTTGCAATGCTCTGCTGCCTAACCAGTTTGTGTTTGCAAAATGACACATGGCCAGGTCAGGATGGAGATGTCCTAGGGAAGGGGGGTGGTTGCTGTATGAGGCCTTGCCTGGGATCCTTTATCGTCTACTTACAGCTTCGGGTACAGTAGAGTTGAAGGATTTCATTTCATTATTTGTATTTGAGGTCTTTTTTTTTTTTGTATCCATTGTGTTGATGTCTTTTCTGGATCAGGCATTGTGCTGGCAGCTGTGGGTCAGTTTTGAGGAATTCATAGCCTAGGTAGGAGAGAAAGGAAGACATGAGTAGTGATTACCTATGTCAGGAAGAATTGCAATGCAGAACAAGCAAGATTCTATGGTGATGGAGCAGGAGTTAAATCGTTCTCATTGATCTTGGAAGGTTTATTGAAGGAACTGGCATTTCCACTGAGCCTTGTAAAATAAGTAGGTATTCCAAAGACAGCGAAGGGCTCTATAAACTGGAGCCTAAGCCCAAGATCTACTGGCAACCTACTGCTCAGGTGCGGCAACTGGGGAGAATACTTTGAGGGAGGGGGCCTATGGCATCTGCCCCTTACTCTTCCTTTCTGAATATCATTAAGATTTATTTTGTAAAGTCTATCTTTAATGATGCTCTGAGGGGCCTATAAATGTTACTGACAGTGTGTCCTCTTGTCAAGGGGGAGTATTTTGGGGCAGCCAGAGCTGGTTGAGTTGTCCCAGGCCCCACTGTTTTCCATGGATGGCCAGTTTATTGGGTTAGATATTGGGCACATCAGAAAAGGATTACAGAGGAACTTATAGACCATGCAAAGGGGTTGTAGGTACTGCTGAGACATGTAAGATTTTAAGCAGAAGAGTAACACGGTCACCTATACATCTTCGAGAAATCCCTCTGGTTGCTGTCTGGGAGATGGTATAGACAAAAACAAGAGTGGCAAGAGAGAGTCTAACCAGTAGGCTACTGCAGTGATCCAAGCAAAAAGTCAGGGGGCCTAAACAAGCCTGTAGCACTGAAGATGGAGTGGAGAAAGGTGGTCAATAAGATCGTCTCAGAGGTAGAATCAAACAGCCTTGGGTACTCACTGCGTGTGTGTGTCTGTTGTGTGTATATGTGGGGAATATGACAGGGGTGGAGTCAAGGGTGACTGCCCGTTAACAAGGGCAAAGAGAGATGGCCCTCTAAGAGTCTCCAGTCTCCTCAAGGGGCGGCAGGAGGGAGGGGCAAGTTAGAGACAGAGAAGGAAGAAGTTGGGAGCTCAGAGAAGGAAGAAACCCGAGAGGCCAGGTGGCAGTAAGGAAGCCACGCCTATGGCCCCGCCTGCGACTTCACCTCTCCTCCCTCTTCCTTCCCACCCCCAGCTGCAGCTCATCCTCCAGGGCGGAGAAGGGGTGGCTTTAGAGTCCGCCGGTATCCCAGCAGGCAGTGCAGCCTAGAGTCGCTGACAAAGGACTCGAGGAGCAGTCGCAGCTGCTATCTGAAGAGCCGGTGTAGCCGAGGTGAGAGTTCCCCACCGTCCCGTCACTCACTTTCTTTGTTTTCGCGAAAACGTGGAAGTTACGTGGCCCAGAGACCCCGCGGAAAGAGAGCGCACGGAAACCCCGGCTTGCTCTGACTGACAGCGGGGCTCCGGGGCGCAGCGCCGGGATGCGGGTGGGAGGTGGGGAGCAGGCAGATGGAGCCTTCCTGCCCGGTGTCTGACTGTCAGCTGCCCCGCCGCCTCTGGATCTCGGCCCCAGGGTCTGGCCAGCCCGTGCGTGGCTCTCCCGTGCCCGGGAGCAGGCAGCCGCCTCAGGATCCTCCCGGCGCCTGCCCGGCAGAGTTGGGTTGCCCCGGGGATGCGACTCCAGGGACAACTCTGGCGGATGTTGCGAGGAGGGCTAGGGGAGGGAGGTTGACTCCCTGCTCGGGGTGACGCCGTCGTCGCCCTTCCTCCTCCTCCCCCCTCCTTCCTCCAGCCCCGCCGGTCTCCCGAGCGAGAAACTGGAAGGAAATCCGCGGGGCTGGAGCGAGGCGCCCCGGGATGGCTGAAGGGAGGTGAAAGTGGGGTCCCGAGGCAGGGAGGGAGAGCGAACGCTTTCTTGGAATAATATTGGGGGGTGGAGGAGGTACGTGGCCTGTATTCGTCCCCCTTCCTGTACCTCCGCACGATACTGATGGTTGCAGCAGCTGCTGGGCTGTAAACAGGCTCACATGACTGGTTTCACACGGAGCCGGGCGGTGTGGGATCGAGGGCTTGAAAGGCTGGGCTCCAATCAGGTGAGGCTGAAGTCCTAGGACAGACCGTTGGATACTCCCTCCCCTGCCCTCCAGCCCTTAATCAATGCTCTGCGGTTTCCCCTCCGGGTAAAAAGTAACTGACATCTGCCTTCTGGATTTAAGTAGCATTTCTGGCCCAGTAGAATAGTAGAGTACTCACGTCGGGGAGCGAGAGGGCAAATATGAAATGAAAACGGACCCGGATTTTTGACCTTTGATGGAAATAAGGAATGGACACAAACCTGAAAAAGTGGGTCCTTTGGATCTTGCCTACAAAGCAGTGCTGTTCTTTGGGAGTGCTGCATCCTTGATGTGAATTCCAGACAGAAGGGGGAAAGTCTACTTTTCCGGGCAGGGCACACATGGGATTTAATATATTCTTGATGAAGATCTTGTCCCCGTTTCCTCTAAGTGCCGGGAAATCTTTGCCTGTAAAATGCTATATACAGGATACTGAATAGGGAGTGGACACCAACTTCTAGATTACACATATATTTGGTATAAAGCAGTGGGAAGTTTGGAAAACAGGAAACGGGGCCAAATGTGTCTTTCAAGTTCTTCACATCTACATACCCAAACAGGATGTGAGATTAAATTAGTTTTTGAAGCATTTCTAAACTCTCAAAATAAGAGGTTTACTCAAATACCAGTATATTTGAAAATTTGGAAATTTTCATATCTGAGGGACAGTAGTGATTTCCTTTGCCTGTAAGGTGTAATTAAATGTAATTGGCTATATTCAGTATAAAGTTACCCCTTTATAGGCAAAGATAGAAAATGAACAGATAGCTTATAAACTAATGTGTGTTTCTCCCCTTGAATTGTTCATGCACATTTTCTTCCCATGGAGCTTTCACATTTAATTCTAATTTCTGAAAACATAAAAAAACTACAAGAAAAGCTTCCCTGGCCTCTAATAGCCCAACAAGACAAGTAATCTGCTCTTTGTGTTTTTCAAAAGCTTAAGATGGGAAACAGGAATTTTAAGTGTTGTGTAAACATAAATGAGCAGATCATCAGTGTTGCTCTGAATCTTGTTTTGCCACCATGTAGCATTCTGGAGAAACTTGCCCTACAATAAATTAAGGATCTACTTTGCGAGGCCCTCCATTTCCTCATTGGTAATATGAATCTCCAGGGTCCTTTAGAGTTCTTAAATTGCACACAATAGGGCAGTTTTTGATTAGGAACTACTATTGTTGGACAAAATAAGTTGGCCAGATATGCCAAGATAATGATACCAACAAAAGAACATGCCGTAAGTCACAAGAGGTGTCCCGAGTCCTAACAGAAATAGGAATTGCACCCTGCAACATTCCATTACGTAAATTAGCCATAGAGGTTCACCTGTGCCTCTCCATCAGGAAACTGAAGATTGCCTCTGCTAAATCCTGCCTCCCAAATAAGACAACAGTTCCAGCTGACTTCCCTAACCTTTAGGGCATAATACAAAGTCTGAGTCTTTCACCCACTCAGGCTTCTTGAATTGAGTGGGCTGTGTGATCAGTGAAGAAGTTAGAATAAAAAGAAGGCTTTTGCAGAGTCTCACCTTGGCAGTACCTTGGTTAGATCACCAAAGACCAATGTCTTTTCTCAGCTTTTCAGGGTTTGAAACTTAATTTTGCCAGCACATCCAGAAATTATCAGTTTCAGGGATTGATTCACATTAATCAAACTCACCAAAGATTACTATGTTAATAAAAAGCCATATTATGAGGAGTAGAACTGCCAAGCAAAGCAGAAGACTCATGTACAAGCTGGGGTATCCTTTGGTCTTGACACTATGGGAGCGCATAGAAATTGCTCTTGATCTCCCTGTTTTTCTAGGGACTATGAGGACCACTTCTTTCTTAAAACACCTAGTGATTGATACACTTGACAACATTACAGCTTTTATATAAAGACCATTTCAGTCATACGTTTGTATGAATATATCTAGTCAAGTGATCGAATTTGAGTCCCCTGTAAAACCTCTCTAAAATCTGTTTCCTCTCCATTCCAACTGCTTTCGTCTAGGTCCTCTTCATCTCCCCATGCCACATTCATTAAAGTTTTTGTTTTTGTTTTACTGTAACTACTCTGGAGGCAGGTGCTGTGCTTGACTGATCGATGGCAACCAGTTTCCTACTTTAGATCTTATCAAGTCGTTTCTCTGCTTAAAATCCTTCAGAGGTTTCCCATGGCCTGCAGCAGTAGTTCTGAGAGTGTGGTATGCATCAGAGTCCTCTGGAGGGCTTGTTAAAACACAGATGGCTGGGGCCCAACCCCAGAATTTCTGGTTCAGTAGGTCTAGGGTGGGACCCAAGAATTTGCATTTCTAACAAGTTCCCAGGTGAAGCTACTGCTGGTCCCACACATTTTGAGAACCACTGGCATCCAGAATCAAGTTGAAACTCGTGAACTTGGCATACAAAATTTTTTACCATCTGCCTCCAGCTTACCTTTCAAGCCTCATCTCTTACCACTCCCCCATACAGGCTATTTTTTAACTGTATGCTATGCCAATGCTCATTTTAAGAATCTCTTTCATGCCTCTACACATGTTCCTTCTGGAATTCACCCCCCTCTCCACTCCTACTGCAAACTCCTATTTAAGGCACATTGTCACCTTCTTTATGCTCCAGAGCATTTTGTATCTACCAGCTTTTTTGGAGGGGTAAGACATCTTTCATCTCTTCTCCATATTCCCTGGCAGAGTGCCTAGTATATAATAACTGCTCAGTAAATGTTCATGAAATGAATTTGTGATTCTAAAACTTTTGAGAGTGCTATATGTAGCAACATATATATTTCAATAATGAATTAATATGGATTTTGCTTTGAGAAGTGCATATCTCAAAATAACTGAGCACATTGGGATATTGTAAGACAAGGGTTGGAAATAACGAATTTAAAAGAAATAGTTTCAAATGGACATTACTGGAGAGTGTCCTTATTTTTTAAAAAATCTTAAAACATACTCTACTCAACTTTTACATCTTGGGTATGTAATAATAGCCTATCACTTATACCAGTCAGTCCCATTAGTAAGATATAAAATTATACAAAAAAAATCCAGAAAATATATAAAAACAAAATTGCCTGATATTGAGCAATGAACTTTTTAAAATACAAAATGAACATTTTATAAAATTGCTTGTGAAAAAGTTGACTTTAGGAATGTACCAGCCATTTAAAGCCCTAATAGACAAAACTGGAAATTCAAAGAGGAAGAGAGCTTAGTTGATGACAGGGAAGTTAAGAAAGGTTTTAATACTAGGGAGACTAAAGCAAACGAACTTACTGCTCTTAACTGTTTAGTTGGCCATTGGCAAGGGCTGCCCCAAGTATGCAGGAAGGAGATAGCCTCTGTCCCCAGATAAAAGGGAGCTGCCTGGAAGGTGGGGGAACCCTAATCAAAGTAAACACAAGAGCCAGGGACAGGTAATAAGTAGCGGGTGCACTGTACCCAAGCAGCTGGGTCACTTACTTCTGGGGAAGCCTGTACTTGGAGGCATCCTTAACTGTTTTAAACTTGAAGCCACTTCAGAACAAGAATCCTCAAGGACCACTGATTTCATCTGTTTTTTCTTGCAGCCTCCTCTTTGCAAAAAACAAAACAAAAACAGGAGAGACGGCAAATGATCATATGCTTTTAAAGCGGTTTCTGTACTCTTAAATCTCCAAAGTTTGAAACTATGGTGGTAAAAGGTATTGAAACTCCCTTGTGTATTTCAGAATCTTATCTTCTCCTTCTGGTCAATCCAAAGCGAGGAAAACAGAAAATAATCACACTTTGGGGCATTGGTCTCCCTGGACTGATGGTGGAAAGTGTGTGTGGGAGAGTAGTTTGCAAACTGGTCACAAGGTGGTGTACACACATAAGGTTTTCTTTCAAATTTCATTCGTGATTGCATTTCTGTGTCTTTGGTGCAGAGGAAAAGGACAAGGCAGAGGGGAGTGCTGGTTCTCTCTGTTCTCCACTTACCCCACCCCATGGCAAGCGACCACCACAGATGTACTGTTCCTCATTGGAATCCTTAGCTTGTCTCTTATGGACAAAATGTTTTCAGTTAATAGAGAAGAGGATGTTCCTCGGTGGATAAGGTAGTTATTAGTAGACCACTGTAAGCTAACTGATAAGTATCTGCTAAGTGCCTAACACTGAGCCTGTGCAGGATGTAAACAAAAAAAAACCTAAACAAAAAACTTGAAGAAAAACAATATAGCATTATGCCTGAAATCTGGGGAGTCATAATGAATCCACACAAATAAATTATCAAAATATTCAATCCATATAAAGAAGATGTGGTACATATGCACAATGGAATATAATTCAGCCATAAAAAGAAAATAAATCCTATTTGCAATGACATGGATGGATTTAGAGGGTATTATGCTCAGTGAAATAAGCCATGTGGAGAAAGACAGATACAAAATTTCACTCATTTGTGGAGTATAAAAAAGCAAAACAGAAGGAACAAAGTAACAGTAGACTCAGACACAGAAGGGACTAGTGATAACCAAGGGGGAGGGGGAAGGGGATAAAGTGGCACAATAATTCTCAATCACAATATAAGTTGGCTGTGGGGATGGTAGTACAGCACAGAGAATATAGTCAATGATTCTGTAATGTTTTACTATGTTGATAGTAACTACACTAGAGGTGGTGAAGATTTAATAAGATGGGTAACTGTTGAACCACTGTGTTGTATATTTGAAACCAACTTAAGATTGTATATCAACTATACTTTAATAAAGAAATACTCAATCCATACAGTAAGTGCATTAAAAAATAATGTAATGAAATGAGTGAGATCCATAAAGATCAGAGTAGTAGAGGAAGGCCACAAAGAGGGGGAATTTGGGCTAGGCTTTGAGCAATGAGTAAAAATTTGGTGTCCAGAGAGGAAGAATAAAGTAAACCTTGGTTACTGTGCCCTAATGAATAGTTACTGACAGCCATATCCCTTCTTTCATGATCAGGAAAATAAAGTGTACACAACTTAGTAAGTGGAATTGTCCTCATTTTTTTCTTTGTAAAACTGTAAAGAACACTCATGAATGAAGACTTGAATTTTGGATCAACCTTTGAGAACTCTTCTGGAAAAGCAGGGAAATTTTCTAGAGATGAGGGCATGTGTGACAGTCAGCATTAGGGAGGCGGGACTTTTGAATGGAGAAACAGGGGAGGTGATTACTGTATAGGAAGTGTGAGTTCTAGAAACCAGAGTTCTGCCACTAGTACCTTGTTCCACCATGAGTAAGTCTCTTAACCATCCTGGGCCTGCTTTCCTCCGCAGTACAATGAGAAGGCTTGGGAGCTAACATTCTTTGACTTTGTGTATGTTCGACTTTTGAAAAGCAACCTCATGAACTGACTTTCACTAAGGTTTTACCAGCTTAGTATATAATCTCTCCCCAGGATTTTTGCACTTTATCACTTTGCAGTATAGGCTGGAGCACAGAGAAAGTGTTATTCTCTGAAAAATCATCAATTAAAGGCAGGTGTTCCATTTCGTGGTGCTTGCTGACAGAGTCTCTGATACTGCTTTGGTGACCTACTGCTAATTCCTCTCTAATTTCCACTGGTTGGAGTTTAGGAGGCAATTTATATCTTAGCCAAAGTAAGTGAGAAATAAGAACAGGGACGCGAGAAGAAACAATAAACTGCTCAAAAATGATTAAATGCTTCTTTAACGGTGATCAGGGGATAGACAGCCAATTAATTCATGGGGAACTGTGTACAGACTCAACTTGTAAAGAGAAAGCTTCAAAATTAAAAGAATAAGAATTTCTACTAAGTCTATTAGCACCAAGAGTTTAGCCCCTGATCTGTGTGGTTAATTTTGACTTCTCAGTCTGATTTTTAAACCATCTCATACTCCTTTGTTACAAAAAGTTTTACATTTTCCTAAGCTTGCAAGTCATCTTAAATCTTTATTTTTCTCATTGCGATGACTATCTGCTGCATGTAAAATCACCTTAAGTAATTGAAATCATTCTGTGTAACACATAGTTTAAGGTTTTCAGTGTTATGAAAAGATCATGGATTGGAAAATCCAACTAACAGATTTTTCACACATTGTTTCTAAATTCCTTCTTGTGTTTCAAAACTGGGCTGTTTTTCAAATAAGGCCCTAGTCGAGTTGTTTAATTTGACCTTTTTTTTTTTTACTTTTGGATAGGTATTTATAGGGTTAAGAATCCAAAAGAAAAAAGCATCCAGAGAAAGCTTCCCTCACACCCATGTCCCCATCCACTTACTCTGTTTCTCTGGGGGCAGCCCTGGCTATCCTTCCAAAGATATTTTACCCATATCCAAGAAGACAGGTTTCTATGTTCTTTTATCTTCCTTTCCCACACGAATGGTAGTGTATACTCCACTCCACATTTCACCTTGCTTTTCTTACTTAACACTACCCTTGAAGGTCAGTCCATGTCCACACTTCTTTCTTCATGGCAAACATCTGGTATCCCAACAAATGGCTCTATCATGCTTTACTTAATTAATCCCCTATTAGTGGACAGTTGAGCGTTTCTAATCTTTTGCCGTAACCAACAGCTAGCTCTTACTGAGTGTCATGCTTCCTTCTGTGTGCTACTTGTAGTTTACTTAATCCTTAATGTAATTTATGTTAAAAATTTTAATTATAATATAAATATTATTAACAATTTATATATTATTTTATATATTATTAAATTTTTTATTATAAATCCTTAGTGTAATTTATTTAAGTGCTGCAAAAAAAAAAACAACACACCACCTTCTCATATACCTGATTTCACACAAGGGGATAAACTCCTACAAATAGAATCTCTAGATCCGAGGGTATGTGCATTTAATTTTGGCAGGAATAGTGGATGTGCCGATTTATATTCCTGCCAACACTGCAACACTGCTGAGAACATGCCTGCTTGCTCCCACCACGTACTATCAAACTTTTTGATATTTGCCAATCTGACAGGTGAGAAACACGTGTTTCAGTATCGCTCTAGTTTCTACTTCTCTGGTGAGTGAAGCTATATATCCTTTTGTAAGCTTAAGAACAACTTTTATGTCCTTTTTTGTAAAATATTATAGTGTTTCCTCATTTTTATATTGAGTTGTCTTTTTTCATAATGATTTGTAGGTCCTCTGTATATAGTAGGGAAATTAGACATTGTCTATGATATGCAATGAAAATGTTCTCTTGACTTTGCTTAATAAGTGTTTTGCCATGCAGAATCTTTAGTTTTTATGTAGTTGAATTAATATTTTTTGGCTTCTGGTTAGAAAGCCTGATTATAAAAAAAGATTTCCCATGGTTCCTAGTGTTCTATCGTCTTTTTTTTTTTTTTTTTTTACATTTAAAACTTTGATCCACTTGGAATTTGCCCTAATAAAATTTTGGAATATTATAGAGAGTGAGGGATAAATTCAATTTTTTTTTCCCTAGATGGATACCTGCTTTTACCAACAATTTATTGACTACAGTATCTTCTACAAATGAGGGATGCCACATTTTATCATAAGCGTAATTCTCATCGTAACAGAGAATAAGATGTTGAATATTATTTAGTGATGCCAAATTTGGATGTGCTATTCCCGATAACCAAGCTTACTCAGAAAGTAAGTACAGAGCTTATTATTTTTCTATTGAAAAAAATGACATACCAAACTTCTGAAAGCACATTATCCAAATAGAAATGTGTATGGCTCTTAACAAAAGAAAGAAATTAATGGCAAATAAAAACTCAGAAGTATTTAATCAGATGCTTTTAAGAGTAATATTTTATTTTGTTGGAATAGTTTGTTATAGTGGGGAAAATACTGGACTAGGGGGCAGGAGGGCTGCTGACATTTTTTGTCTCAGCCTGGTCTCTTCCTAATTTAATAACAACAAAAAACACCATTGCCTGGCCTACAGTAAATGCTAAAAGCTTTACAAATATTAATTCAGTATATGTAATTAATAAAAAGTTTCTAATCTGTTATGAATTATGTAAATGTTAAATATTATTACTAGTAAAGATGTTGATAGGCCTTTTCAGTCCAGTAAAAAAAAAAAAGTCAAAACAACCCAACACTGTTAGGAGGTACATGCCTACTATAAACTGTATGGATAGAAAGCAGAATGATGACCTGGGACCGCCTGTGGTACCACCTTCCAAACGCTCTCCCTACCTCCACGTTCCTGTGCCTTTGCTTATGCTGTTCCCTAGATCTGAATGCCTTACCTACCTTTGTTCCCCCACCCGCAACACAGAAGTGTGTACACGTCTTTTCTCTGAAGACTACCTCAAATGTCATTTCCTGGCCCCTCTCCCATGCAGAATTATTCACATAGTCTTCTGATTTCCTAGCACCTTATATACAATGTTTTGCATTATACTAGAAGTAGCTGAAATATTGATTTTGTTTGATCACTTTGACTTAAGCTTCTTGAGGGCAGGGCCTCTGCATTATTCATCTTTGTATCTCTGTGCAACTCCTGACATAGTCCCTGGCCTATAATAGGCATTCAGCTGAAACGAAAGAATGAAAACTTGCATCCATGATTATATAGTATCCTATCTGATAGCAGTTGGAAAGGCCTCAATCAGAATCAGAGCATGTGAGCCCTGATAACTGGTAAAATCAAACAATTTAATCATTTGTTATATTTTTCTTTGAATGTATGAGACCCTGAATGTGAAGTATTAAATGGTTTATGGTCTACTTTAAAACTGTGAGCTACAGAGTGAAAAACAGACATTTTCTGTGGTTGTTTGTTTTAGCTGTTGCATTTATTTTAAACAGCCACATTTTCAGTAGTAGCTCAATTAGTGTGTTGTTGATTAAAATTAGCTTAAGAAATAACTACAGAAATATCGTACTTATCAGACGGTCAGACTTATGCCAGCTACAACTATCTGGAACATATTCAAGAACCCCAGAAGGAACCCAGAAAAGTCTCTGAAGTTGGATGAAAACAGCTCTCAAAACACCTGTATGCTTGATGTAGGAGGGAAGGCGTGGGGCCACATGCATGCCACAGCCTACTTACTGACTTTTATTTTTCATAGAAAACTCCAAGGACTGCTTAGTAAATCTGAATATTCAGCTTCCTTGCAAGACATTTTTGCTTGCTTTGGGTTTCAGTAGAAAAGAGATAAGAGAACTCTCCCAACCATGCTGGCAGCAGGCACTAACTAAGCCATTGTTGAAATGAGTGTAAAAGTGATTCTCATGTTTTTCTCCTGTGAATCCATGGAAACTTCTTTTGTTTTATATTTTTTAGTCTTTTTTTTTGTAGGTATCATGATATACAATTTTATATTGGTTTCAAATATACAGCACTGTGGTTCAACAGTTACCCCTATTATTAAATCCTCACCCCCTACTAGTGCGATTATTGTCAACATAGGAAGATGTTATATGTTTTTTAGTCTTTAAGAATTCTGATTGGCTCACATAAAATCCGTTGTGACAATAATTTATTCTACTTTTAAAAAATCTTGAGGTTTAAAAAGAGTGATGTCCCTTTGATTTCACCTCTGAAATTGGGTGATTTTGGACAACAAGCCTTTATTCCTTTATTCAGGTGTTTATGTAATTAATCATAGGTTGAACTCTTGAATGTGACAGGAGCATGTGTAAATTTCTTTGCATAGCTGGGTGAACACTACATAAGTAAGCCAAGAGGAGAAGTCAAAAGGCATTTTTAAATTATTTGGGGACCTCTTGTAATGCATGCTGAACATGCTTTTTGTGGAGGGACAACACATGAAGACAGGTATCATTCAGTTTTCTTTCTCTCTCCTTCTCTTTCTAGATTGCCAAAATGCTTTGGAGTTTTTAATTGCCTTTAAGAAAAGTCCAAAATAGATTTGAGACTGTAAAGTCAGAAGCTGTAGCAAGGGGGATTCAGTGCCAATGCATCAACAAAAAAGACAGCCAGAGTTAGTGGAAGGAAATCTTCCTGTTTTTGTGTTTCCCACGGAGCTAATATTTTATGCAGATGACCAGTCAACACATAAGCAAGTGTTGACCCTGTATAATCCCTATGAGTTTGCCTTAAAGTTCAAAGGTGAGTCTCCTTGGCCTATTCTATGGCTTTTAATTAGTCCCTACTGATATTTTACTTGTGGAAACTAAAACGCACACACACGCACATGTGCTAATGGTCGTGTGACTTTTCTTTCAGTTTTGTGTACTACTCCAAATAAGTATGTTGTCATTGATGCTGCCGGCGCAGTGAAGCCTCAGTGTTGTGTGGATATGTAAGTCAAAATCATTTCCTAGTAACATGTTTTAAGTGTGTTAACATTTATGTGTGTACTTTGAAAGAGATCTTTCCTTGAAACTGCTCTCACATAGGCATTTATTATATTTTGAATTTTTGCTAAAAGTTTTAGTTACCAAAATTCTTTTAAAGATGTTTCTAAGAGATTTGACTATATGCTTACTAGTAATTCATTATGTTGGAGCTAATATGTGTGTTAGTATTTCCATGAACATTTCCTCATTCTTGTGCTTTTAGTCACAGCTGGGTCATGTATGAAGGTAAAGTTCTAACTTGTTCCTTTAAATTTCTCTAGCTGTAATAAGGATTTAGTTTCCTTTGCAACATCCCACTATTATTTGGGAACATTATTTGCTACATTTCAGCAACTAATAATCCTACACTCTGAGAACAATGGTAACATAAGTCCAGCAGAAATTATTCTGATAATAAGACTGGAAGTTAATCTATACAAAGAGAATGCAAGTGTGTAACTGCTCATCTGTAAAAGGTTATCTGAGTGCTTCCAGATAATTTCATTTTAAAGTGTCAGATAAATGACTGTTTGTTCAAGCTGTTCGTATTTAATTTTCACTTTAGAATTGGTGGTGACCAGATGGGTCCACTGACCAGCCTGTATTTTAAGCTAGCAAGTAAACTGTATATGTTTAAATCTTCTATGAGAAGGAACACTGGGAGTCTTCTCTTTTGAATACATTATCATCTCAAAGCCATAAAATCATGTATCTTTGAGGGTGTGTTTTTGCACATTTGTTTTGATTTTCATTCAACACACAATAAGCAAGGACTATTCCAAAGAAATGTAGACTTTTGCCAAATAAACGTGTTATGTTTGACATAATTATTTTGTGTCCTCTATTAAGAACGAAGTAAAATAAATGGAATTGCAGATAAGTCTCATAAAAATTAAAGTGCTTTATACTCTTTCCAGGGAAATACAGAAGTGTATTGTTAGCCTTCTGTTGCATTGGTCAAACTGGATTACTTACTCAATTACTTATTTTTACCTCCATGCATGGACTTCAATTTTAAGTCTAGGGTGAGGTTTCTTACTTGCACAATAAATAAATGGCAGTGGAAATTTATGAGACTTCTGTGGGGAATAAACAGTTTCATATATCCTACTTAGTAAATATTGCTGCACACAGATATCCAGGGGGTGAAATGTCATTGCTAAAAGGGATTTTCTTTACATACCATTTTTAAGACTTTTATTCTATGTTTTATATTATGTATTTTCATCAAAAATTTCAGAATCACCCATTTCTTTTTGGGTTATACTGTGTTTTCTTAAAGCATCATTAGCAAAATTCTGTTTGGTTATAGTCAGTTAATATTGCTTTATGGTATGAAATCTTTTGCTGAATTCTGTTTGACAGTCCCCCAGAAACCTAAACAGCATTTGTTGTTTAATGTTTTCAGTGTGATTCGTCATAGAGATGTTCGGTCCTGTCACTATGGTGTAATAGACAAATTCCGTCTCCAAGTTTCCGAGCAAAGCCAGAGGAAGGCTTTAGGAAGGAAAGAGGTTATATCTACTCTTCTCCCATCTGCAAAGGAACAACAAAAGGAAGAAGAGGAAAAGAGAATAAAGGAACATTTAACTGAAAGTTTATTTTTTGAGCAGTCGTTTCAACCAGGTAGTTTTGAGTTGCTTTTAAAGCCCTTTTGAGGTCTTACACATTTTTAACATTACAATAACCAGAGAGCTAAGAATGATTACTAGAAAAATAATCAGCCACTTTAAACCTAATCAACTAATTCAAAAATGAAACTAGAAGGTCAGGTACCTAAAATCGAGCAAGAGGCCCAGAGCTCGACTTCAAGAGGAGAGAATGCCTCTCACGAGATGAGGCTGGGACAGGGCAAGTGTTGCCATAGCTTTTTAAATATATAGGACCTGTGAATGTAGTCACTATATTCTATAATGCTGGCACAGTTTGGCAATTACATACTTTTGTTTCTCTGACTTTCCTATATCCTTTCTCATTTAATTAGTTTGAAGAAAGAGAGAGATTGTGTTTGTCAATAGGCCAAGCTTGGTGTACTGTTCATATTGTTTAGAAAAAAATCTCATTAAAGTTGAAGTTAATTAAACTAAGTAGATTATAATATCCCCTGGGAGCTATTAATTGAATCCCTCTCCATTCCTCATTTCCTTCCAGCTTACATATTCAGAAGTGTTATGACGTATTCTTTCAACATTGACACTATCCTCATATTCAACTCTTTGGATGTCATTCTCCCTCCCTCTTCTCATTATCTCTCTCCAACCCTGTTATGAGAGAAGGAAGATAAAATTTCCATAGAAAAACATGGAAACTTTCTGATAGTGATACATGGATGTGATAGCAGCTGTCCTTGAAACTGCAACATTATATATGAGGAATTAAAAAAGACCCACTTGCCATTACATTAATTCATGGATCCCTATCACTTTATTCATCATAGAATGTTTATTTCAATAACACAGGGAGTAGTGCCGCTTTGATTTAATGGCAGCCAAGAGTCTTTTTGGTTCATGTAGGATGTGCCCAGATTTTCTAGGCTAGAGACTAGGTAGCAGCTAAGTAGATTGTTTTCTTCTCAGCAACTATTATTGACTGACAGGGCCAGCTTTTCATCTTTTGAAGTTGAAAGAGAACTTCTGTCAAATGTCACTTTGATCTGAGTTCAGTATTATAAGGTTGATAAATATTTATGAAATGCAAGATTCCCCTTTTACCATGCCTCTTCTAAAACAAGAAAGGCCAAAATAATGAGATTTTGTTTTTTGACACTGAATTCATTTAAAGTGGTCATTGGAAGTCATTTTTGTATTTAACAGACCCGTTTGATAACAAGAATAATAAGGGATAAACGTTTAGTTAAATATATATATATATTTTTCCTTTTCTTTTTAAACTTATTAGAGTTCAGGTAAAAATCATCCTAAAGGGCTAAATAATAAATACAATGTGTATTAATTGGGTATTTTACTCTTATTTTTATAAGGAAGCTGTGGTATCTGAAGTATATTAGAGAATTCTTTTAGTTGTAAAATCGGATGAGGCAAATGAATGAGGATAGGTGATACTGGCATAACACGTGATGGTCTCTGGGAAAAAAAGAATGTCTCAGCCATCCATGTCAGGAAGCCCAGTGAAGGCAGGCACCTTATTTGCCTTAGTTCAGCATGTCCTTGGCACCTAGCACAGTACCTGGCACAGAGTAGTTGCACAAGAAATGTGTGCACAGGCTGCACTAGGAAGGCTGGACTTGTCATGTGGTAGGTCTGTTGCATTGGTTTTCTTTGTCTCACGAGGTTTCCATGGCTACTGCCACTCTAGAGCAAGGGCTGTACCACATTAGAGCCCTGTACGCAGCCTTGGCCAACATGCCCTGTTTCCAGGTTCTTACCCTAATGTTTCTAGGAGTATGGCAGGAAATTGAGTAGTTTTCTTATAATAGAGTATAATGGTGACTGGTTTAGTCTAAGTTGACAACGTGATATTTTAACTTGTTTATTAAATTAATAGTAAATTATGGGTCGTTTCCAATTGTAGAATTCCAAGGGTTTTCAATAAGTTTCTCTGAATTAAAATGTTGAACCACATCAGGATTGTTCTTTGGCCTCCCAAAGAACAATGGAATGTCGTTATTTTTGCGCATCTTTAGCTTCTAATAAAAAACATTTTTTATTAGACATATTACAAGTGCAACAGTGGTGTGACGCTCTGTGAGTTAGCTGGAAATTGGTCGAAGGCTAGATTAAGAAAGACTTGGATTTTAAAATGAATTGAAAGGCAGTAATAGTGAGACATTTGTCCTGAAGTTTACTGTATAAAAGACATACAGCAGTAACAAATTCAAAAAATAAACCAGCACCTATAATCCCACACACTTAACAAGTCTGCTTATATCAGTGTTCCATGTAACTTTCCAGACCTTGTCTATGTGTATAAATACAATTATATAAATATTTTCGTATAACAGAAATCTAAAAAAGAGAAACCCACAAAGCATAGTCGTACAAAATACCAAAGCCCAGGTTATTAAAAAGATGTTTTTAAAGGATGCAGCTGAATCTTAGTGGATTTATTTTAATTACATTACCAGTGAACTGCTATGTCTATGCAATGTTTAAATCTGAGCCCTCTGACTTAAGAAAATTACGCTCTTATTATTGTTTATAATAATGAAAGATTGAAAATGACCTAAATGTCCATCAATTGAGGGTTGATTACATTATGAATATTCATAAGATGGGATATCAGGCAGCCATTTACAAGGATCTGATAGAACAATAGATGGTTATATATTGACATAGAAATAAATTCAAATATATTTCTAAGTGAGAGAAAAAATTATAGAACAGTGTATAATATAGTGTCATTTATGTGAAAAAAAATTTTTAGCATGTTCATATTGGTATTCATAAAATCTGAAAGGGTCTATACCAAGCTTTTAACAGTGTTGTCTCTGGGAGGACTGGATTTCATAGAAACCTTTAGGTTTTCTATATCAGTATGACATTTTTTACAACAATTCTGTAGTATCAGAAATAAATTATTTCCATTATGAGCAATTTTAAATATGCAAATAATTTTGAAATTTCTCTAAGTATTAAAAATTCCTTGAAATTCTCTTTATTGTGGGTTTGCAGTGAATAGTATAGTTGATGTAAACAAATGTTTTCCTTGAAAATTTTGCAACTAATATAAATATAAAGCTACTTCATTTATTGACTAAAATAAGACTTGTTTTTAGGTATTATGCTATTGTTTCATCACCAGCAATAATCATTATAAAATTTGAATTTGTTTTCACCTGTCTGCCTCTGATGAGGCTCATTTAAACTTTGCACAACAGCTAAAGTATTAATAATTTATAAAAGCTGCATTTAATAATAAAAATGAACAGTGTTATTTCATTAATAAAACACAAGGTTGTGTTGATGTTGGCTATTCATTTTAATGAAAGGAGGGGTAGTGGGAAAAAGCCACATGAGAGAAAATGCTGTTACTGGGTTTCTTAAAAATACAGGTATGAATATTGTACACATGTAGCCAGAACTGTAGAATAGCAAGTCTGATAATGTTTCTGAAATTTTATTTTATTGTAGTAAGAACACTTAACATGGGACTGACAGATTTTTGAGTGTACAATACAGTATTCACTATAGGCGTGAGGTACAGCAGCTCTCCAGGACTTACTCATCTTGCATAATTGGGACTTCATGCCATTGATTAGCAGCTCCCATTTCATCCCTGCCCCCAGGCCCTGGCAACCACCTTTCTTCTCTCTCATTCTATGAGTTTGACTATTTTAGATTCCTTATATAGGTGGAATCTTTTGTCCTTCCGTGACTGGTTATTTCATTTAGCATAATATTTGCCAGAAATTGTTTCTGCTGCTTTCTTCTTTGTTATAAGTGAGGATAGAGCCTAGGGCAAAAATTTTCATAGGCAGCTTTAAAACACTCAAGTTGTGCCTTTCTGCTGCCTTAATATTGTCAAAAATGACAGCAGGATGCTGCAGTTATTAGGACCAAACTTGTCTGGAGACCTGAAGATACTCCCAGAAAGTAGTGGAACTCTAGGTCAGCGAGCTCCAAAATGGAGTACGCACAAATGCGTCAGCGTACCGGAAGAAGGTGTGAGAACTTCAGTTTCTATTTTCAGCTCATTCTCTCCAAACTTGCATATTTTATTAAGCACAATAGTGCAGTACTCATGATTTATTAACATACACAGATGATCCATGCTCAGTTTCTGGTGAGGTGGGGTGGGGGGATGGTGACCGTTCACTCGGAACTCGCTACCTCACAATGCCATTTCAACATTCCGTCTGCAGTCAGAGAAGTTATGTGCTTCCACATATATCAAGCAGGTAAGTCCCCCTTGAAGGGAATTATGGGGCAAAAGTCGGAGTAGTTAGTTAGCCAAAATCAGAGTCCTGGTGAGTTAGTGTATATGAACAAACTTTTGTCTTAAGTCGTTTTTAGAAGTGAGCTCAGGGAGTTTTGTCTTTTGCAGAAAACAGAAATGTCTCCTCAGGACCTAGTTTACTAACTGTCTTCCTGGGAGTGCTGTGTATTGCAGCTCTGATGCTTCCTACGCTGGGGGATGTGGAATCGCTGGTGCCTCTCTACCTCCACTTAAGTGTGAATCAAAAATTAGTGGCTGCTTATATCTTAGGTAAGTGTTTTAAAGGTGTTTTTGGGTCATACGTATAAGGAATTTTTATGGCTTAGAAGCGATAGTGGTGGTCTTACGTGTGTTTGGGGTGATGTTAGTCATTCAACTTTTTTGTTTTTAGAAAAAATATTGTTTCAAAAGCACGTTGAGGTAAAATGCATTTTAAAATTTAATTTTTGGCTCACATTTAGTTCTTTCCAGCTTATTTAGTACCTAATACTGTATTTATTCAGTTATTTTCCTTTTGCTGAATTACAGTGGTATAAAACATGTATACACTGTAAAATGTATATATTCTATGATATAGTATTTCTATTTCTAGTAATCGACCCTAGGAAAACACTTAGACAAATGGCAAACAGTGATAAGATGAATGGTGCAGCCTTGTTTAATATCGTGAACATTTCTCTTTAAACCAGTTCCCTTGTTTCCTGTTAAATCATTCTTTTTGTCATTGTCATCCTGGCTTCTATCTTACAGTTATTTAGTTTAACTGAACAAACAGTTGTTTACTACCTGCATGGGTCAAGACTAGGGTTCTGATGGTGACTGGCTTTCCTCAGAGGCTCCTCTCACCTCTTCTGAGATGTCAACCCTCTCTCAGTGTTCCATGGTACACTCTCTTTTCTAATTTCTAAATTGTCTCCCTACCTTCTGTCTGTGTCTCTTCTCTTCCTGTCCACCCCCCCATCTGTTTCTCCTCCTATTATCCATCACTTTGCCATCAGATTTATTTCCAGTCTATTTTAGTTTCACACCACCACTCACTACTGCAAACCCTTCAGTGGTTCCCCATTGTTCATAGAATGAAGTGTAATTCCACAGTTTGGTATTTAAGACTCTCTACACTGTTTGAGACAGCTCTGAGCTAATCTCATCTAGCTGCTTCCCTGGGTACATCCTTGATTAAAGCCTGGTATATTATTGATTGATCCCCAGGAAGCTCATCTGGAGTCCCGGTCCTACCTCCATGCCCATGCCCTCACCAGTCCCTGACCTGAAATGCCTGAGCATCTCATTGTGCTTTATCTGTCATGCCCATCTGTTAAGCTGATTTCAGCATTACCTTTTGGGGTATCTTTTCTGCTGCCCTAGTCCTACCTGATTATTCTCCTTCTCTGTACTTCATCACTCACTTTTTTTTTTACCACTCATTTAGGACTAAGCATATTCTTACATTATTAAATTTTTATGGTTTTATGTATGGAGTCTCTTCAAAAGAGACAAGCCAAGCTGGCGTACGGTGCCTCTGTCTTTGTGGCCCTAGGGCCCTTGGATGCAAAGAGGCTTGCAATGTCTTTGTTGACGAGGTTGGCTGGCTTTACTGACACTTTAAAATACCACGTCTGCTGTCATCAGAGATGATGTGACCCGATAAAGTGGGAAGTATACTTGATGGTTAAAAACTAGCTATGGCCAGACATTAGTGATTTAATTAAACCTATCCAGCAACTGCCCGTTGCTGTAAATTGGATTTCTTCTGTATAATATCCACCAAATTCAAATTGACTTTGAGTTCTTGGTAGAATGCCTGTGTATATGCTGCATTGTATGTGCTCACTGAGGTCTGAATAACTACTTATTGAATGGAAGATTTTGTATAATACAGATCTTGAACTGTTTTCCATTTTTCTTTCTTTCAGGTCTTATCACAATGGCTATACTTAGAACATAAGCAAGGAATTCAGTTGACTTCTGAAGTAAATTTATCTTGAAAATATTAATGTGGACTGCCATTATCTCTATTTTACTCCATCAATATGCTACAAACTATTGAATGACTTACAATAATTGTAACTGTATAATATATATTTTAAATTACTCTATAATTTCATTCAAAGGACTCCAGCACATTATATTACAGACAGCAAGGATGCTTCTGAGTAAGATCTAGGAAATTATTTGAAGAAATTCTTTTTATAACTAAACCTATTGTGCAAAAAACTTGAATTAAAACATCTGTTATTTTCTCATCTTTTTTTCTAATCCACTTTGATTGTTAAGGTCGTGTGTACTTCAAAGTTAAAGGCCTGAAAGAGCAAACTGACTGGCCTGAAAATAAAATGACATTTATTTTCTAGCTATGAACATCAATGTTACTATGTAAATTATGCCCTGTCCTCTATCGTTATAAACAGTTGCCATGGTGTTTCTAAAATAAGAGTTTTACGGTTAATGTGTAGAGGATAAAAAAAAAGGCATAAAGTGCTGGGGAATCATGCTTATCTGAGGGTTTTGCTGAAGACAGAACATAATTCATCTGGTGAACTACCTATTCTATATTCAATATATATTCTATACATTCTATAGAATAGGTAGTGGTCCAGACACCTAGCATGTGGGTTTGTTTTAAACCTCATAGAAGTAGGGTGACCTGTCTGTTTGGTCTAAGGACTCTAAAGTAAAGTAGAATTTATTTAGTTAGTTGGTTCACACAGGCTTTGCATCTGGATAGCGCTTTATGTTAATAGGAGGAAAAATCACTTTATCTTTTCTCTCCAGCCCTTTGCCTGGTCATAAGTGACTAGCCCAGATTGGGATTACCTGATGCCAGGTGGTTTGTATGGAGATGATTTTTCACCTTTAAACTCTAAGCCAAGTATAGAAAATCCTTAATATCTGTGTCTATTTTATATCAGTCACTGAGACATTTTTCAAGTTTCTATTTATTATTAAAACAACTTTACCAAAAAAGGTCCCTGAAGCACAACTATTTACATTTCTTTATAGCCCCTTCTGATCTTTAACGTATGTATGCAGTTTTAACTGTTATTCTCATAGTAACTGATCTTTTGACTTAGGATTTTTATCTAAGAGCACAATGCATTAAGACTTTCTTGAAAATCATCTTTCAGATCTTTGTACAGAAAGAACTTATGCACTGCTACTGTAATATTCTCAAGGAATATACACACATAAAATATATGAGGTTGGTTTTTGTAGGAAGCAGTACTTTGTTTCTATAGTAAAAGATTTTGTGTATACTCTCATAGAGAATCGTCATTGTTTAACCATCTGGGGGGACGCATAAATCATTAAGTGAATCATGTCTGTACATTGTGTAATGACTGAAAAAGCACATAAATGTAATCTATTTTGAACTTTGTAAAAAACAAAGTTTATGTTTAAAGGCCATCCTTGTTTCTCTGGCCATCTCAAGTCTGTGTGTGTGTGTGTGTGTGTGTGTGTGTGTAGTAACACATTGTAAAGAACACAATATACTTTAAAAAAATAAAGGAAAATGGAGACCTAAGTTTCACATTGATTTACACATTTTATTTGGGTTACCTTTGAGGAACCAAAAGCTTTAGGCTCCTATTCCCTAAAGCTGTCTCCTATTCATGTGATTTAAATAGGGAAATAAATATGTGAGCTAAAAATGTTTTAATTTACCAAGGCAGTTGATTTTTTAGAGTTTTGAATAGGTGACAGTCACATGCTTCAAAAGTCAGAAACTACAAAAAGGTGTACAGTAAAAAGTCACTTCTTGCCATATACCTGCTCACCCTGTTTCCTGTTCACTGAGGCCCTTTCAAGTGATCACCTTTATTGGTTTAGATACATTTCCATCCATTGTTTATCCAAATATGTATATATTAGAGGTAACACGTTCTATATAGCACACTGCCCCTAGCTGTTCTTCACTTCCATGATATCTGGGAGAGCTTTCTATGTCAGTAATTAAAGACTATCCTGATTCTTTTTATTATAGCTGCATAATATTGTATGGCTTGTAGCATAATTCATTTTACCAGTTCCCTCCTGACCAGTTCTACCAGCAATGCATGAGTGTGCACGTTCTTCCATAGTCTCATCAGCCATCTGTTTTGCCAATCAGATAAGAAATGGTGTCTCAGTGTAGTTTTAATTTTTGTTAAAAGTGAAGCTATCTTTTCATAGAGCTATTTATTCATATCCTTTGTCCCTCACCCCCTGCTCTCTGGTGGGTGTGTGGATTTTTCTCATTAGCTTGTAGGCGTTCATTATATGAGTTGCGAATATTTCCTTCCAGTTTATAATTTTTCTTTTGACTTTGCTTATGGTGTTTTTACCATGCAAAGTTCACTGTGGGATAGGTGAGTTTACAAATCTTTTATAGCTTCTGGATTTTGAATCATAGAAAACCCTACCCCACTCCAAGGCTACAAGTCATAGAAACACATATATAGGCAAACACCAGTTACAAGACATAATAAATAATCCATTTACAATAGCAAAATATATTAAATTTAAAAAGCCCTAGGTTTAATCTATTTTAAAATCCCCAAACTCTTCATAAGGGAAACTATAAGACACTCCTGGTGAACACAAAACTAGACTTGAACAAATGGAAAGACATCTAGGATGTTCTTGGATATATAGCCTTGATATCGTAAAGATTTCCCTCTTTCTAAGTTACATAAATTTAACATGATTTGAATATCAGGTTTATCATATTTTTTACCTAGACAAATTTATTCTAGAGTTCATATGGAGAAATAGGCATACCTAGAAAACTCTTCAAGGGAAGATTAAAGGGAGAAAATGTCCCAGAAATTAAAACATTTATATAACTCCAATAATTCCAGTAGTGTGGCATTGGCCCATAAACAGACCACTGGAAAAGCATTGGAAGTACAGAGCCCAAGTACATCTAGGAATTTGGTATATGATAGAGGTGTCAAAATGGTGGCAACAAAAAATATGCTGGTCATGTTTTCAAATGGCATGAAAACTGGATAGCCACCTAGAAAAGAATAAAGTTGGACTAATGCATTCCACCAGGATAAACTTTAAATGGATCAAACATTTAAATGTAAAAAATGAAACCATCAAGGTGCTAGACAACAATAGGGAAAATTAATTTCTTATAATCTTGGAAGGGGTTAATTCTTAATAATGACTCAGTAGCAGTGTTTCATATCACAGACAAAATTTGCAATTAGCATCTCCTCTTGGCTGTTTTCCTTCCCCTCCTTGGGGTGTAAGTTCCCAGTTTTGTTAAAGGACACCCCCCCACAATCAGTTTCCGAAGTAGATCCTCAGAATGATAGAACAGCTGGATCTTCCCTATTAGAGATTACTGAATTCAACTCTCTGAAGTCCTCCCCTTTAATTCACAACCGGCTGCATTTTGACAGGCTGTAATCAACAAGACCTGGGTGACTAGCAATCGATCACATACTGATACACTGTGTGTCTGCACCGTCTGGATTTACAGTCCACTGTTGAGTGTATTGTGACATGGGGGAAGGGTGGAAAGAAAATGCACCTCGAATAGACTTTGATCCAATTCTGTGCGGACCTGTGTGGCACACCACACAAATGCTGCAGGAGTTGAAGGGACCTGAACTGGCTCTTCAAGAGTGGGCTTGATTCATATATGGAGGGGAGTTGGGTTCACAAGGAAAGGCAAGGATAAGTGTGCCCGAGGCGAGGTGATTTGTTCTGAAATGATTTCCAGGGAGAGCTTTGAGGCTGTGATGTGTGTGCCATTATTTCCTGTCTACCATGAAGAAAACATTTTCCTGCTGTGATTAAAGGAGCTGAACATGGGCTAGTGAGGAAAGAACCAAGCTTGCCAAGGGCCACAGGTATGACAATGTTTAATTAGGAACGAGGTAAAGAAGTAGTTGTCATCATGAAAACAAATATGACTCATCCTGAAAGCAGCTGGCAAACAGGAAACACACAGCAAGAGGCATGGCAAGAATTGTAATTATCTGTCACAGCAGGGGTTTCTGCCACCTTGAAATTGCTAGGCCGGCACAATTCTGCCACCCGGGTTCACGTCAAAAGGAGCTGTACAGAGTCACATGTAAGGTTTCAGGTTTCTAGAAGGGATTCTGGAAAATTCTAGATATTTTCATTCACTGAACAATTAAGTGGAGAGACTTTATAGCAGCTGCTGAGGAGACACCTACGGGGTTTCAACAGGAACACAGAAGTGGAATGCTGAGGTTTCAAATCTTTGCTATTCTGAAAGAGATGGGCGATTTCAAGTAGCACCTAAAGCCCTGACATTTCTAGAGAACATGCCTAAAAGGAAGAGACTGAAACAGACCTAAAGGAAATTGGAGGGGCAAAGGGTGGGGAGTGGGACTAGGACCATGTAACTACATTAGACTGTCCAGGTGGAGGCCCCAAAGAGCCTAGCTGTATTATCCCAGTAGCAGAATGTCAAGTTAGTGATTATTTCATTAGGAAAATATTTGCTACACCTCTAATCTGGAAGTGATAAACAACATACCAAAGCAGAACATTAGTCTCCAGGATTAAATACCAAACAAAATAACAAGAAGTTGACCCAGCTACAGGCCATTGGGATGAGGCCTTGTCCAGTTACCACATCAAAGACGCTTTAAATCAGCCACAGGCAGAAAAAAGAAGAATCAATTAGGAAGGACAGTTGTTTGGAGAGGCTTTATATGACCCAGAGAACAAAGAAATGCAAATAGACTAAGGTCCAGCTGGCTATTTCCTTATTTATTGATTTAGCTTCTCTCTGACATGCCCCTGTCACTTGGTTAATCAAAAGACGTCCAAAAAATTAAAGTGACGCCTACCCTGGGCTATGACAGCTCAGTACCTAATAAAAACTGGGCTCAGTTCAAGGAAGATGATGATGGGGAAAGTCCAGCTCACTAAATGCATTTTTCAATTAGCTGGGCGATTGCTTTGTGAATCACTGAGTTAACACACAAGATGGGCAGTTCAGGATGTGAACTGAGGTGGGAGAAAGCCCTGATTCAATAAAGTGAAAAGAATAAATGTTTTCATGAGGATGTAGACAAGATTTTAGTCCACCAAGGCAGAGAAACACAATGCAAAATCTGTCTTGACAAAATAACGTGTGAGGTGTGCTAATGTTAAGAGAAAAAAATATGCTAAACCATGGGAAGAATGGGTAAATTAGTTTTGCACAATCAGGGTCACAGGAGACAAGGTCAGGAGTGGACTTATTTGGAGAACTGAAACTAAACCCCTCTCTGTCTTGTAATGAACATGTTTTTGGAGCCACTCACTATACTACGAAACTATCTGCAGCAGAAGATACCCAGATCTCTTCTGCTGTTCACAGGCGTTTAGGAAACGGTGTTTTCTGTTTGTGGTGTTTTTCTTGACAGCCTCTATTATTTGGAGCAGTGTTGGGTTCACAGTAAAATTGAGCAGAAAGTACAGAGGATTCCCATTCACCCACTGATCCCCCCACTGTCACATGCACAGCCTTCCCTACTAGCCACTTCCCCCATGGTGCATTTGTTGCAAAGGATGAAGCTACAATGACACATCGTCACCCAAAGTCCACGGTTTACACTGGGGTTCACTCTTGGTGCTGCACATTTTATGGGTTTGGACAAAATGCATAATGACATGTAGCTGCCATTACAGTGTCATACAGAATAATTTCACTGCCCTAAATATCTTCTGTTGGGGTTTTCTTTTTAACTTGAACATTTTATTACAGAAAAATGTTCAACATATGCAAAAGCAGAAAGAATAGTATAATGAACCCCTCCAATGTACTCATTACCTGCCGTTGATATCACCAACTATGGCCAATCTCAACGAGATTTTGCAAAAGCTAAAGATGGCTATAGGCAGACTGGCATTACTTTTGTGGAAAAAGGTTTCTTGGCAGTAATTTTTGACTGATTGACTTATTTTCGGGTGACCATATGTTAAGCACTAACTGTGCTAGGCACTTCACAAATGATATCTAGACCCTTGCTACTCCAAGTGTGGTTCATGGACCAGCAGCATAGGGCATCACCTGGTTGCATACTGGCAATGAATTGTCTCCCACCCCACACCACATCTCTGAATCACGGTCAGCAGTTTAACACAATCCCCAGATAATATGTACGTACATTAAAAGTTAAGAAGTGCTGAGTACCTACCTAGCCCAGGGTATACACTTAAGACAACCTACTAGGAATCCTGCAACAACACTTCAAGGCAGATATGTCATGCCCAATTTACAGACGAGGTAGCAGAAGCTCAAAGATATCATTTGGCTTTTGCAAGATCTCACAGGTTCAAAACTTATGATTTTACCACTTGTAGCATGCAGCCTTCCATCTAGGGAGTTCACCTCTCCAGCAACTCAGTAAGAAAAGGAGATAGTATGTGTTTATGTAACACAGAACAACAGTCATTGTGGCAACAACAAGAACACAACACCAATAACAGGTCAGAAAAAAAAAACCTGAGCAATTATCAAAGTTACTCCCTCTTGACAGTGACTGTTGACCCAAATATGAACCAAACTGCAACCACAAGCTCTCCCAGAGCAAAGAGATTTGCTATGGGTCCAAAGAGTGGGGAAATGCACTTAAAAAAAAATCAGTCAGACCAGTTTGACATCACATAGAAAGGGCAGGTACTTAATGACAGTATTTCACGTTCCAACCAGCTGGGTGGTCTTAGCCTGTAGCTCTGTGTCAGCATGATAGCTTACACCAAGAAGGGAGCCTTAAGTGGCTGGATACTTCTCGGCAAGGCCATAGGCCCTTATGTTTTCTGGGTAGCCTTTTGAAAGGGATATTACAGGAAAAGGTAGAAAAGAATAATTCGTGGACGATACACACAGTTTAGCAGGAACTCATTAGGTCTCCGGAACTTCTCCCCTGTAATCCTGGGAGAAGATTAGGCCATTTCCTTCTCTTTCTGCTGCTCTAATGACTCTGGTGTCATGCATTAATGGATCAGCATGGCCACTTGGTTTTGCAATAAGCTGATTTGAGGATTAATTAGCCTCTAGCAAGAACCTGAGAAGTTCTCAGCTCACAGCCCCAGGGATCTAGTTCAGGGCAATCTGCCCTCACAAAAAAAAATACCAGGTGAAGAGGAACACAAACTGGTCTGGCGATAGGCCACCACGGGGGTTATTATGATTGACTTTCTACTTTACAACCAAATGAGCTGGACACAACTTGCTATTGTGAAATAGTAACCTACTGAAAAATAGTAAACCCACTGGACTGACTCAACAAAGCTAGTTGTCTTTATGCATGAAATCAAGTTCCAAGTGTATCTTCTCTGCCTTGTAAATAACTATTTGGATCACTTTATCCCACATTTTTTAATCCCAACTTCTAATGGATTTCTTAATATATTATGGCTCACCTTGCCCTCATGCTAAAAAATACAATGAACAATACTAAGAGTTGAGTCAAAATAGGCCAACCCCAACAAAACTTTACCTCAGGTAAAGTACATAAGACTTTAAAAGTCATTTTAAGAACGTTTTTATTAACATGTAAGGACATTTTTTTAATTTTGCTATCATTAATGTACAATTACATGAACAGCATTATGGTTACTAGACTCCCGTATTATCAAGTCCCCCCCACATACCCGATTACAGTCACTGTCCATCAGCGTAGTGAGATGCTATAGTATCACTACTTGCCTTCTCTGTGTTATACTGCCTTCCCCATATACCGCCTCCCATGCCACGTTATGTGTGCTAATCGTAATACCCCTTTTCCCCCTTATCCCTCCCTTCCCACCCATCTTTTCCAGTTCCTTTCCCTTTAGTTAACTGTTAGTCCATTCTTGGATTCGGTGAGTCTGTTGCTGTTTTGTTTCTTCAGTTTTTCCTTTGTTCTTATACTCCACAGATGAGTGAAATCATTTGATACTTGTCTTTCTCTGCCTGGCTGATTTCACTGAGCATAATACCCTCCAGCTCCATCCATGTTGTTGCAAATGCTAGGATGTGTTTTCTTCTTATGGCTGAATAATATTCCATTGTGTATATGTACCACCTCTTCTTTATCCATTCATCTACTGATGGACACTTAGGTTGTTTCCATTTCTTGGCTATTGTAAATAGTGCTGCGATAAACATAGGGGTGCATATGTCTTTTTCAAACTGGGCTGCTGCATTCTTAGGGTAAATTCCTAGGAGTGGAATTCCTGGGTCAAATGGTATCATGTAAGGACATTTTAAAACAATATTTTAATACAGTATTTGAAGGTTTTAGTTGCCGAATTTTCCTGTGAAGCACAAACACATTTCTAAGGTCTGTTGATCTAAATGACCACCTTTCTACAGTTAGGAGGACAGCTATTTCTTATCCCTCTTTTGCAGATAAGGAAAGTGAGGCTCTGAGAGTCACAGTTACCTGCCCTCCACAAGAAGGCCTCCCAGAGAAAAAGGGCTAGGACCAAGGTCACTGTCTAGACCAGGAGTGTGCTTTTCGCTTAGTACAGGTTGAAGACCAAGATAGCACAAGAGTAGCCACAAAAATTACCTCCTAAAAAAATCAAAGCAGCTGAGTGCATGTCAGGATTATTAAATGAGACATATCTTTACACTCTGGAAATTGCAAATTATACCCATAGGTTATTGGTGAGGGAGTGTTAAAAAGCAAAATTCAATCAAGCACATTTGAGAATCTAATTGGTTTTATTAAGTGATTTATGAATTGGGCAGCATCCCCCCTTGCAAGTAGAGAAATGCTCCAAGGTGCTGTACAAAATAGAAGTTTTTTGTTTTTGTAGTTGGAAGGGTAGGACATAACATTATTAGCAAAAGAGATTAGGGATTGTTTCAAGTCAGGTCACCCTCCCTTAGGAGGAGCATGGGGATCTTATGCAGATGATGTCACTAGGACAGTCCAAACTGATTGGTTTAAAATTCTACTCCTGGGAAAGGCTGAAATTAGGTTGGGCATTAAGCCCCAGTTTAGTGACTTCACCTAGGATAAGTGACCCCATGTTGGGCCTGTGTTTCTTTTGAAGAGGGGGAAACACTGAGGCATGAGTAGTTGCATTCACTGTGCACACTGAAGGCCTCTGGGTTGTCATCCATGATGTGGACCTCAAGCAATGGCACTTGGGGTGGGGCACATAGCTAGCTGCTTTCTCCTCTTACTCCCTCACTGTTGTACCCTTGAGACTGGGACCATGGGCTTAGACAGAATAGGGTGAGTGCCTCCAGAAAAAGCAAGGCAGGATAATTACAGTCAGAGCAATGTACCTACATGCAAGGAAACCCCCCACCAAAACTCTGTGTTGAACATTAAGCTCTAGAGTCATTCTTCAGTAAGATCAGCTAATATTCCCCAGATAAAGGAAAGTAGCCCATGTTTTTATTATGCTAATCATTTGTAATCATGTGTAAGATTCACTTTAGCATGCTAAAAGGCCCAGGCCTATGTGCTGTCTTTCCTCCTACAGACCTAATGAGGTGATTTGCAATCTGGGTAATTAATAATGGCAAGCAAGCCCTGTCATAAACAACATAGTAAAGGCAGGAAGGATTCCACCTTAAAGATAAGATTGCATTTTAATACCCAGGAAGTTAAGAAGTAAGATTCTTAACTCTTTAGCAAACAGACAATACCTCAGCCCACCTTGGGGGCTGGGCAGGTGGTCTGTTTGATATGCTCCCAGACCAAGACATCAGTATCTCAGGGAGAATTAGAGCAGGGAGTTCCTTGTGTTAATTCTAAATATTCAGGGACCACTTAACAAGTCCACACCCTTAAGCCTTTTATCATGGTCCCAAAAATCCTCAACTGCCTATAAAACCCCCAGACAATGCACAACTATGGCCTCTCTTGTCCCCTCCTTCTGTAAGCCAGGAGCTCTGTCCTCTCACTTTACCTCTAAATAAAAGCTTCTCCCTGGCTCTCCTACCTTGGGTGTTTGCAAACTTCATTCTTCACTTCTGCAAACAAGAACCCCAGCATCGCTCTCCTCATTTAAGGGGAAGTAAGGAATTTCCTGGAAGGCAGGGGTCCCTACTCAGAAAGTAGAGAGCTGGGGCACTATTGCCCCAACTTCAAAAAGGAGGATGGCATTCAGTAGAGTAGCAGTGTCTCCCGGCCCAAAGTCAGATGCCTGTCGTACCTCTAACCTTGGGGCTGGTGATGAAGGGAACCATTAGTTTAAAGTCATTTCTTATAAAGGGCACATCCTCATGGGTCTGAGTCTGGTTTTGTGTATGTGCTGCTATCCAGTTGAGGAGAACATTATGCCTTTGTGAACTGAAGAGCAAGTTAAATTTGTGCAAAGTAGAAAGATTCCAAAACAGTCCAGGGGAGAGGAGGTGGGGGATCTAAATTAATCCTAGCCATGGAACCCCATTGGCTTCATTTCTGCTAGACCCTTCTGGTCTTGGCATGATTTTGAGTCAGTATTTTCTGATATTATAGGCTTTGGAACGCCCTGTAAAACTTTCTTACACACAAGGGAGTCTGGGGAGTTGGGCTCCAGTTTGGATTATCTCATAGAATGACCCTTGTAGATAACACATGTTTAGCCCAGGAAATAAATTCCACACATGAACCATTTACATTTGAAAGGCTCCATTGCTGGAGGCCAGACTATTTAATCTACAGTTAAGGAAGGGATTTCTGGAATTTTCTGTGAGCTTTCCAGGCTTCTTGCATCTCATCCCTCTCACTAGGTAAAAGGAATGGAAACAGATGCTTGTTTGGGACAGAACGGTATGTGCCAGGAAAGTCAGCATGTGAGAGAGCATTTTGTACTGTATAACCTAAAGATAAGATGTTTTTAAATTGTTAAATAAGTTTACAGAAGACAACAATATTCTTACTCTTAATGTTTATATCAAACACTGAAACACTCATAAGATCACGGAGAAGGTTCTGGTTTTCATGTTGCAGGGGCTGGATGGACACTTGGAAGAGATGTTGGAGAGGGAATTTGAGCCCAGGATGGGAAACTGGGCCAGAGCATCACTTCTTTGAGCCTGAGATTCTGTGAAAACTAGAAGTGCCAAACCATCTTCTTAAGGAAACTTTACTTTTTAAAGTATAAAATTATAGAGATGGAGATCAAATTAATGGTTCCTAGAGGTTAGGGATGGTGGGGGGCAGAAGGGGGCAGGTGTGTGTGACTATAAAGAGATACACCAGGGAGATCTTTGGATGACCAAGTCGTTTCTTGTATCTTGATTGTGGTGGTGGTTCCACAAATCTATACTTGTAATAAAATGGCATAGAACTGTACACACACTGTGTACCTATGTCAGTTTTCTGGCCTTTATATGGTACTATAATTATGTGCAATGTAATCATTAGGGAAGACTGGATGGAGAACAACTTCCTGTGAATCTACAATTATTTCAAAATAAAAGTTAAAAAAAATGCAAGCACAATCCTGCATTTCTTTTAAGTGTTTCACAGCCCTTAATTTATCCAATTTTTCTTTTGAGAAAATTACACCTCCCCCTCCCCACCGCCACACACCTTATTTCCTTGACTCTTGGGAATTCGAACTGAAGACTTAGGAGAAAACTTTTCCTTTTCTATGTTAATGTCTTGAGGAAAAAAAAGTCAGGGAACACATGTGCCCTTCTTTTATTTTAATCTTCAGATCTGATGTTTCTGCTGGAGCTGTCTGATTGGCAATGCCTGAAGCAGACTGGGATGATTTTACATCTGACTAAGCCAGCTCTTCTCCTTGCTATGAAAAAAAGCAGAAACATGTTAAATTTCTTTCATGCCTTCTATGTGAATAGAAGCATAAGGGTAGGAAGGATGGAGAGGGCAAGCCAGTGGGGTTTAGGGTTTTGTGGTTCTGAAATGAGAGGCACCAGGCCCCTGGACAAAGCAGAGGCTCCTCTCAGCTCCTAGGGAGCTGTGCTCCTGGGTTTGGGAAATGCAGGGAAGTTTCCTTACGAGGTCAGGCACTTAGAAGGTTGAAAGTTCAGATAGCTTCAGCAAGGGGCAGTTTGAGTTGAATGTAGAAATTCAAACCAGCTTCTTCTCCCCACCACCCCAAGTGCACCAGAAGAGGAGGTGGACAGAGCTTGAGCAGTTCAGTGGGGACAGATGATTGTAATAGGCAGGTTATAAAGGGATTTGGAATGGGAGCATCTGCTGCAGGTTGTCAGCTTCTCAGCACACTCTATCCCTCAGAGGCCCCATCTTGGCCTTTGTAGATTTTGTAGATCTCACTGAAACTTCTTTACTATGTCTCATTTGGCCCAGGCAACCAAGCACTTGACTATATGCTATCTCATATTATTCTCTTATTTTGAGTCACAGGAGCCTGGCTTCAAATCCTAGTTCTACCACTTACTAGCTATGTGATCTTGAGCAAGTTATCTTAAACCCTCTGCTCCTTAGTTTGCTCATCTGTGGAATGGAGGTAATACCTGCCTTACCTAACAAGTGTGGTTGGGCACACGGCTCGTTGTTAATGAATTCTTCTTGGCTAGGTTAAATGAAGCTTTCCTGGATGCCTCAGTGATGTTGATGGAGACCCAGAAATGGGCATCAGGGAACATCAACATTCCATTTCAAAGATGTGATGGTAATGTGCTGAATTCTTTATTTCCTTGCTACATTGTTATAATGAAACTGTTAGGAAGGAAAGGACTCAGCTCAGTGTCACAGGGAAGTCATATATAGTGAGACGAGAGACCAACATCAAGAAAACAAAGTAAGTTTTAATACACTCTGCACAGAGTAACAGAGCAGGCCTGCCTAAGATAAGACAGGCAGGCGTGGATGCTCATTCTGAGGCTTCTTTTATGTGGTTTTGGCAGGGCAGAGAGGTCCTTGATTGAAAGCTGTCAGCTCTCTAGGCTGGTTCTGATTGGCGGGTTAGAGAGCCCAGAGTCTCACGGTCTATCCCAGAGGTCCTGGCACAGCTGGCTGCCCAGGACTTTAATGCATCCCACCTCAGACATCTCCAAGTGGGATATGGATAACTAGTCTTGTGGTTTCCTAGTGAAGGGTTAAAGAGGCTTACCATGATCTAAGATGATCCCAAGAGCTGGAGACAGTGGAAATCAAGGCTGTCAGGTCTTTGTGGGAGCCAGAAGGTGGCTCAACCAAACAGAAAATGGAAAGGAGACAGTGTCAGGCAGCTAAAAAACCTATTTGGGAGATGGCCAGGGTTGGACTTGGGTGTGATTTACTGTGTGCCTGGTTGCGAAGATGTTGTCTTGTGGGTGGCAGGGAGCCTGATGCTCTGTCCCCGATCTGCGACCACCTTATCCTGTCATGGGAGTCTTCTAGTGGCAGCTTGCCCTAGTGGCATTTTAGTGTGGCCTACCTGTGGCGACTTTTGGCAAAAATGGCTGCCCAACAGAAAATGAAAGTAAGAGTGACTTACCACTGCTTTATCCGAGTCACAGCACCAAAATATATTAGGAAGGAAAGGTCTCGGTTTGGTGTTGCATGGAAGTCAGATACAGTGAGACAAGAAACCAAAGTCAAGAAAGAAAAGTAAGTTTTAATGCACTCTGCAGAGAGTAATGGAGTGGGCCTGCCTAACATAAGACAGGCAGGCATGGATGCTCATTCCAAGGCTTCTTTTATGTGGTTTTGACAGGGAAGAGAGGTCCTTGATTGACAGCTGTCAGCTCTCTAGGCTTTTTTCTGATTGGTGAAATGGGGACAGGGGCTGTGCTGTGCCTGTGCCTCTGATGTTTCTTATCTGGGGGGACCCTGGACATTTCCTGAGTCACTCTTGGACCCTGTGGCTTCATCTGATTAACTCTCTGAGTCATTTTTGGCTTTCTGGTTCTATTTGATAAACTCCCTGGGTCATCTTTGGGGGGCCCTTTCTCCTTTCCATCCCACTCATTTCTGTCTTTCTGCCTAACAAAACTGTCATTGTGATAAGGCTTGCCATTAGCACAAATATAACTTCAATTTTTTAGCTCAAGTAAAATTAAAGTCAATGGCTTAAGTGTTTTGATGAATCGCTTCTTGACCAGTTTAGCAGGTATGAAGCAGGAAAAAAATCAATTACAGACTGATGTGCTTATTATTATGGAATTCAGAAGATCATCAAATTATAGGAAAAGAGCCTGAAATTGATCCAGTCACCTCTATATTCCATTCATTCTCTTTGGACCACACCTCAGCCTATAGTCATTTATGAGATACTGGAAAGAGTAATGGATCAGTAAATGAAAATCAGAGCTATTGCCCCAGATTTAGCCATTCATTCACTCATTCAGCCAATAAATATTTGCTGAGTGCTTGCCATGAGGCTGGCCTCAGTGCTTCACAGACACGATCCTTTCCTGCATGGAATTTACATCAGTAGCTGTGTGACCTGTGGGAAGTCACTTCACTTCCCTGGGTCTCATGCTCCCCATCTATCAAATGGTGATAAATCTTTTTATATCACAGTTGTGAGAATTCTATGAGAGAATGCAGACTGGGATTGCTCTCTATTATTGTTCTCTATGTAATGGTTACATGAATAGCTTGTGATCATTTGAAGATTATGTTCAGTATATTTCAAGGGGGCTGAGCATTTTCTTCCTATCTCATTTTCCTTCTTTACATGTTGGCAAGCCAACCAAGACCAGAGTGAGCAGGGGGAACAGAGAGCTCTATTACACTGGGATGAAGCTCAGAAGGAATAGCACTCCACTTTGTGTTGCCAAATGGGTTGGGCTTCAGACATGTTTTTGTTATGGGTTGAGTCAGGTCCCCCAGAAAGACATGTTTAAGTCTTAGCCCTGGGCCCCTGGGAATGTGATCTTATTTGGAAATAGGGCTGGCAGACAATAAGCAAGTCAAGATGAGGTCTTGTGGGTGGGCTCTAATCCTATCTGACTGGTGTCCTTATTCTTTTTTTTATCAAGGTATCATTGATATACAATCTTATGCTGATTGGTGTCCTTATAACAAGAGGGAAATTTGGACACAGCCATGTAGGAAGAGATGATGTCTTTCAGACACATAGGGATAATGACGCAGCCACAAGCCAGGGAAGGCCTGGGGCTCCCAGCAGCTGAGAGAGACAAGGGAGGATCCTCTCCTAGAGACTTTGGGGGGAGCATGGCTCTGCCACACCTCGATTTCAAACTCCTAGCTCCTAGATCCAGAACTGTGAGAGAATAAATTTCTGTTGTTTTAATCCATGCAGTTTGTGGTAATGTGTTATAGCAGCCACAGAAAACAAACAGTCTCCAAACTGAAATAGCCCCACCACATACTTCCCTCTACCCTCCATGTATTCATGGTGTCCTTCCTTTTCTGTACGTGAATCCACATGAAAATGATTCCTTGATCACAGTGCCTAAAACTGTGGGTCTCCAGAATGGCAGAAGGGCTTGTGCAGGATATTGAATTCTGTGTTATGCTTTTCAAATAAGTCAAAATGGAAGGCAAAAGTGCCCTTCCCCCAACGTTTACCCTCTCTGCTCTCAAGTTTGATGGAAAATAGTAAGACAAGGCAGGCATGGGGCTGTGGGTAAAATTGTAACATTTCCAGAGTATCTGGCCTGGCTTTAGTGCATTTGCCTATCCTCAGAGGTGGAGAGAGGTTCATCTCCATGTCAATGGGTAATTACCTGGGCAACCTAGTGTGTGTCTGAACCTGAGAGTTTAAGGGGAGGGGCTGGGTTGCTTGCTGGCTTGCTTCTTCCAGAGCAGGGGAGAGAGAGATGGCGTTGGGCTGCAGTTTGTAAGCAATAAATGGGTTTTAAACTTTAGTTCTTCTTTTGACTGATTTCAGTTTTTAGAGGTATTTTTCCCTGTGATTTCCTCTCCCCAGACTTACAGGGGCCTACTGAGCTAACAGCTGCTGCTGCTATCCCTCAGCATGGAGATTATCTTGGGAAAGCCATGGAGTCCATTTTGGGCCCTGATAAAGGCCAGTGGGGCTTGCAGGAGAACCAACCTCAACTAGGGCAAATTATCATTGTACTTTAGAGCCAAGCTACCAGCTTGTCTCTGCCTAGACTCCACTCTTGCAACTAGCCAGAGGCTGCTGTCCTATCAAAGGAGGCCTCCCTTCTGTAGGACAAATGAGCAATTCATTTAGCAATGAATATGGATTATTTTGAAAACTACTATTTGGCAACCACAATACTGACAACTGATTGAGGCAAGAGTCATTAACGGATCCTAAAACTAGTGAGTGAAAGTTTTATGAGAAATATGTTATTTACATAGTCTCAAAGTATCTCCCATATGTAAATTACTGAGTACAAAAAGAAAAATAGTATCATTAAGGTGGAAAAGCCTGGCAAACATCATCTTAACCAAGTCATCAAAGTTAACATCACCAACCATCATCATGTGTCCTTTTAATATTTTAGTCCTGCCAGAAATGTAGAACCTTTCTGCATGATGACACATTGGGCAGGCCCAAACCGAGGGACTTTCCACAAAATAAGTGGCTGGTATTCTTCCAAAATGTTGATGTCCCGTGAAACACAAAGAAAGGTTGAGGGCGTTTCTGGATTGAAGGAGACTTATGAGAAGTAAGGGACCTGGGAACTAAATACAGTGTGCCATCCTAGGCTGGGTCACGATCCAGAAAAAAATAGTTATGAGGGACATTCCTGGGGGAATTAGCAACATTAGAATATGACCTGTAGATTATATAATAGCAGAGTGTATCAATGGTACCTTTCTTGAATTTGCTAATTTTACTGTATTTGTATAACAGAATGTCTTTGGTCTGAGAAAACACATTGAAGTATTAAGGGACAAAGGGACATGATGTTTGCAACTATTCTTAAGTGTTTTGTAAAAAAGAAAGCGTGTGCCAGTGTAGAGAGAATGGTAAATGTAACAGGATGCTAGCAACATGTGAATGTTACTAAAGGGTATATGAAGATCCTTTTTACTATTTTTACATACAATTTTCTGTAAGTTGCAAGTATTTCCAATTACAATTTAAAAAATATATTATTTTGAGCATTTAACCATGTACTCAATGCTGTGCTAAGTGTGAGATATTCAAGGGAGAACCAGACACAATCACTATCCTTAACCCGAGAGCTCACAGCCTGGGCAGGTGGGACAAATAAAGAGGCCAGCACAATTCAGTGGGATAAAGGAGGCTGGGAGAGTACAGAGGCGGTATGCCAAACCCAGACTTCTTGGGAAAGGGGGCCAGAGGAGGCTCTTTACATTGGAGGTAAAGGGGAAGCTTAAAGTCAGGGGAACTAATGAAGTTTGGGGTGCCAATCGTGGGATATAAGGAAGGTGCCTGGGCCTGTAGGCAGCAAGAGGAAGCCACCTGCTTCCGGAGGACAGACAACAGGCATGGATTAGCAGGTGCTGGGGGCCAGGCCAAAGTCGCCATAGCCTCTGAGGTAACATAAGAAGTACAAATGTAAGCGAAACAACTTAAGGCCGAAAGGTTGAACACAATGTGCTCACTGATGGTGGAGGATGGCCTCCACGGTGCTGCGTACTGCATGTCCTAGAGACATCAGCTCCCAGATTGATGAATACTAGTAACTTGGGTAAGGGCATGGCCCAGATTAGTTAGGATTGCTAATAATAGACTGTGAGGCAAGAAGAGAACATCAAGGGATCGTAAGAAAATAAAGAAGTGTTTTTTCAAGAACAGGATGAGCGTTACAAGCAATAAGAATAAGGTAGTACCCAATTAACACACAACAGGATGGGGAGAGATTGTTAATAGGAAAAATCCCAAGAACAATACCAGGTCCCGTAATAAAGGGAAATCATCGAGGCAGTACTGCTGTTTCCCAAGTCGATGGGGGAATGGGAATTTCCATTCAATTATGAGATATAAGAGCCAGGAAGACAAAATACATGAATGTTCTAGCAAGGGCCTGGTGGGAGTTCATTTTTTTCCTTCTCTGAAAAATTTTATATTACGGAAAATTTACAAAAGTAATGAGAACAGCATTAGCTTAAACCACACAAAATTGCTGAAATTGACTATTTTTAACCTGAAAAAATGGCCATTTCGGGTTTCAAATGAAAATGAACCCCCATAGAAGACAGTACTGCACAGAGAAGCCAAGTAGTGACTCTATAGCATCTTACTACGCTGATGGACAGTGACTGCAATGGGGTGGGGGTGGGGACTTGATAATATGGGTGAATGTAGTAACCAGTGCTTTTTCGTGTGAAAACGTCATAAGAGTGTATATCAATTATACCTTAATTAAAAAAATAATGTCATTGCACACTTAATAGAATACAATATGGAGCACATATAACTTCAATATGCACTGGGAAACCACACAATTCATTTGATTTGCTTTACCGTGGTGGTGTGGAACTGAACCCACAATATCTCTGAGGTGTGCCTAATAACAAATCCAAAATGCCAGACTGTCCACTCCACATCTACAAATGTATTTGTAAGAACAGTTTAAATGGCCCAGAGAGCAAATAAATAAGTAGAACATTTGCCACAAAAAAAAGAAAAAAAAGAAAATGAACCCCCATATACCCATCACCCAGCCTCAGCAATTACTGACACATGATCAAACGCATGTCATCCAAATTCCCACCCATTAGCCAGGCAGACTGACTGGTTAAAGCAAATCTCTGGTGGGGGTTCTTGTTGTGCTTTTTGTTTAATGATTTAATATCCATAAAAGAGATTCAAATTATATATAGACATAGTATACATGTATATTTAATGTTTTTAGTTATTTTCTCAGTAAGTACTATATTCACATGGCTCAAAATTCAAAAGGTACTTCACACTGTATACTTTTAATGTATACAATTTTTGCCAATTATACTTACATAAAGCAAAAAAGGAAGGTACAAAACAAAAGGACAAGTGGAAAGTCCCCTTCCAAACAAACCCAGTCACCTAGCCAATAGCTCTCCCTCCTTGGAAGCAACCAGTGTTAACAATTTTTTATGTATCCTTCTGCAGATGTTTTATGTATATGTTAGCAAATAGACTGCAAGCTATTCCTGTTGATATGCACCTTGCTTCTTCCACTTAACAAAAGGCAATTCTTCCTTTTTTCCATCTAGCCAGCATTCCGTGATGAACGACAATTATTTAACTAATCAAATCTCTGTTGATGGACTTTTAGGCTGTTTTCAGTGTGGGACTGTTACAGACAATGCTGCAATGACTCACCTTACCCATCATCTTTCACAAAAGCGAGTAAGTGCATCTGTGTGAGAAACTCCTCAAAGCCCAACTGCTGGACGAAAGGGAACATGTACTTGTAATTTTGATAGCTATTGCCAAATTGCCCTCCATCAGGTAGGAGCCATTTTAATGCCACTGTCACCCTTTATCATGCATGGTGTCCTTGCTGCCCCATTCCACTTACTCCCAGAGCCCCATAGGGGACCACTTCAACATCTCGAGCTCAGAAACAGCCCTCTCATCCTATAAGCCTCCTTCTATATTCTCTAGACCCTGTGGCCACCAGTCTGTCCTCCTTCACCCCTCCTTTCCCAGAGGCCACCAGTAGCCTACTGGCATCCTTGCTTCTAAGTCGGCTCCATGATAAGTCATTTCAGCCATGCTCGTGTTGACCCCCCGACTCACTCTTCCCTTGACCTTCTGCAGCACCTGCTCTGTTAATTCCCAGCCCTATGAAAACCCCACAATCCATTCTTTCCAACCCCCACTCCCAGGCTGCTAACTATTACTGGAGAAGGTCATGAAATTGGCTCCGCTACAAAGCTAGGCCAGCCAGCCTCAGCGGGGCCCCGAGGGCTGCAAGGCAGTCCTTTTATATATCTGTATCAAATTTCTCTCAGTGGTTGTTCCAAATCCTCTCTCCCTCCTCAGATCCCCTACTCCCACCCCCTCACTCTGATCCCTCAGTGGGGAGCCCAGCTTTGGATTTCAATGACAGGACACAGGTCATCAAGCAGGAGCTCCCCCAATTCTTCCCTCTTCAACTTGCCCTCTCCCAGTTCTCTGCATGTTCACCTGTGCCTGTTCACCCCCCCACCGCCTCATGGAAGCAAGGGACTTCCTTCTCAGGGCTGCCTCTTCCATCTGTGTGTGCCCGTGACACTAGGTTCTCTTGTCTTCTGCAGTTGACCTTAGGAGCCATCCTCTCTCCCTTTGGGCAGGCTCTGCCTCCCCGCTAGATTTTTCCTTTCAGCCTAAAAACACTTCCCCCAATATCTGTGTCATTGTTCCACACTACCACCAAACTTCTAAAGTGTAGTCATCTTTAAAATTACACAAGTAATTCATGCCTTCTAGCTTCACTTTCTTCTTCCAAGTCAGCCCCAAAATTGAACAAAATCAGAAAATACTAGGCAAAAAAGAAGAAAATATAAACTACTCATAGTCATAATCATCCAACTGTTAATATTTTAATGAATTTCTTCCCAATTTTTTTATATGGACATACATACCTTTATATATCTATATGTATTTTTTCTTACAAAAGTCGATCATAGTACACTATTTGTCAAAATAGATCTCGGATATCTGTTTTGCCACTTATTTGTTGTCTGACACTGAGTTAGCTTCCCTGAGTCCATTTCCTCCTGTGTAAAATGAGGACTATTACAGTAACTACCTCACAGGGCTGTTAGGAGGACTAAATGAGATAAATATACGTAAGAACACTTATCACAGTGCCTGACATATAGCAACTTGAATTAATGTTAGTTATTATGATCTTTCCACGTCAATGAATATAGCTCCACACAGTAATCTAATGAGTTCTGTCACTGCTGTGTCTAATAGGAGTGACAGAAGCACGCAGTGATTCACCAACACACATTCATTTGCCACACCAACAAGTATATCTGTGGAACAAACTCCTAAAAGCAGAAGTGCTGGTTCAAAGGCTATGTGCATTTATAATTTTGATAGCTATTGCCAAACTGCACTCCATTAAGTGAGAGTTACCACGATTTCTCTGACTGAGCCCTCATGGATGGATATTGAGGCTGGAGGGAAGGAGGCAGCAGAAAGCAAAGTGGGAAGAAAGGAAAGACAAACTGTATCAATTCCAGTTGTCTCTAATTCAAGTCCTTTTGGGAAAGAAGTGGAATATAAATGCAATAATACCCTGGTAGAAAGACAGTGCCTAGATTCTGTTAACCTGCTTAGTCTCTCTGAGTGTGACTGCTATTCAACTCCCTGAGAAGTGTACTTTCTTAAAAAAAAAAGCCATTTTCATTCATGGGAAACAATATGGACTTTGAACCATTCAACCAGAGAATTTGAACCACAGATGTCTTTTCCTGATTTCAGTTACCATTGAATAATGAAAATTCTACAGTCACATAGATGAACCTGAAAGGCTTTTACAACCATGAAAAGCTCAATATAATGTAATAATCCTGGAATGTGAGCATTGGTGCAAACTTTCAATATTTGATTTACAAAGGGGAGACGAACACTAGTATTGAGTAAATGATAATAGTTTTAACTGGCTTAGAGAAAATTTGAGACTAAAGAAAGCTTCTCATGGAGACAAAAAAAGCAAGGAACATAAGGAGTTAGATTTCTGGTGCAGAGCAGGCATTGTTTAATGATTCCAAATAGCCCACGGATGTGCTATGTTATGCGGGTTCTAAGCCACACTGGATCTGTTTAGTACAGACCCTTTATGGTGGGGTAGAAATGTCTAAAGGCAAGCACACTACCCCTGATTTTGCATGTGGGAAAGAAGACATCTTTTAGTTAATGGCCTGCTGAATGTGGCACATTTTCTTGTACACAAATGGCTTCTTCTCCTGCCCAACATCTGAGAAGCCCCAGACAAGATTCAGACAACCCTAGAATTTATATTGGAGTTCCTATTTGGTAAGGTGAGATTAGCGAAGTTTGTTGCTTGGTAACACATACTCTATAAAGCTTCAGATCTTGGGTATGGTGAAATAGACCAACTAATCTACTGCTTTGTTTCACTTTAAAAAAAAAATTTAATTTTTAATTTCTTTCTTGTCACAAGATCCAGAGGCTGATACAACATTTCTTAGCTTTCCAGGTACGAACAGCCCCTAACCAACAGGACCCTGGCAAGTATCTATGAAGTCAGACTCTTCTCCTGCCAGTAAGTGAGGGAGTTTTGGAGGATACAAACTCGTTTACTGTGTCATCAGGATTTAGCAAGCCACAGCTTCTCTTTCACTGAGTGTGATTTACCTACGAATTCATCCTGAGTTAACTAAAAGAAGTGGGCAGTCATATGAAGCTATTCCTAAGAATTTTAGGAGCTTCTGGAGAAAGTTATGTCAGCTTATTTTCTAAATCAAATAAGATTATCTTTTAAAGGAAATATGCTCTTTAGGGGATCATTTTAAACAGTAATAAATAATTGCATTTGGTCAAACACCAAAACCCAAGATATACAAGGTAAATTCTTTGAAAACAAATATAATTTGATGAACAATTCTGATAAGATAAACATATTTAAACATATTTCCTCACACTCATTGATGGCTTTCTAATTTGAAATAACATCTAACACAATAAATCCTTTTGAAAAGTAGGATCTCAAAATCAAAATATTGTTCAAATGAACTACACACAGGAGCTACATGTTTGAATATACATTGCTTGTGGGACGACAAATGGAAAAATCACTTTGGAAAACAGGCTGGCAATTTCTTATGAAGTTAAACATGCACTCACCAGATAATATTATTAGCAATTCTACTAGGTATTTACTCAAGAGAAACTAAAACATATGTCCACACAAAATCTTTTTTTACTGAAATATAGTTGATATACAATCTTATATTGGTTTCAAGTATACAACATTGTGGTTCAAGAGTTACCCATATTATTAAATTCTCACCCCAACTAGTGCGGTTAGTATCTGTCAATCCAAGAAGATGTTACAGAACACACAAAATCTTAAACACAAATATTCACAGCAGCTTTATTCATAATAGCCCCCAGTTGGAAACAACCCAAATGTTCTTCAAAAGATGAATGGATAAACAAACTGTACCATATACATACAATAAAATACAACACAGTAATAAAAAATAATGAACTATTGATATAGGAAGCAACATGGATTGATCTCAAGGATTTTCTAAGCAAAAGCAACCAGATACACAAGAGTACATACTGCATGATTCCATGTGTATATACATGAAATTCTGTAAAAGAGAAAACCTAATCTGTAGTGGTGAAGTAAAGGAGAACAGTGGTAATTGTGGGAGTGGAGGAAGATTAACTACAAAGGGGCAATGGACATTATCTGCGGTAATGGAAGTGGTCTATGTCTTGATTGCAAGCTTAAAATGAGTACAATTTGAAGTATGTAAATTATATCTTAATAAAATTGACTTAAAAATAGCATAAATGTAAAAATCTTCAAAAGTTCTTTCTGCTTAGCAAGTATAAGTATTAAGCATCCCATGTAAACTGTGTACCAAGATACAGTCCCTACAATTAGGAAACTACTCTCTTGAAAAAAATAAGTACACAGGCATATATGCATGGTGGAAGGCATTGGGCTAGGTGCTATTTGGAGCTTGAATATACAGTTTACCAGGTTCTTCTAAAGAGTGTCTACCATGTAGGACGAATAGCAAAAGGAATAAAAGCTAAAGGATTAATTAGGCTTGAAAGAAAACCAATGTAGCCACCAGGTTGGTCAGGAAAACTGGAATTAGAACAAAGACAAGAAGTGATATTACATGTCACCATGAACCCTGACTTGTCACTGTTATCTTGTGAGATGTCTCCCCACAGAGAAGCCAATCAATCTGGATGCAGCTTGACCTTCTCTAAAAACTGGCACCAATGACTAGGACAAAAAATAGAAAATGGTATAGAAGAAGAGGTTTTTCAGATTCTTTGGCCAGACTGCAGGACATGCCTTTCTCTTCTCATCAGTATGGAAGCTCTCTCATTCTCCTTTCAGTCTTTGGTAAAAAGTTCTACTAAGGTCTTAATAAATGCAAGAGATTGGGTGGGGAATTGATCTGGAATATTTTATTCATCTTTAGATCAGTTTAGATCACTTTTTTACTTTACAATATAGTATAAACATCTTTCCATGGCAAGTGATACATGACCATGTATCACTTTAGAAATTAAAAGATGAGGGAAATAGAAAATTGAGTCTCTTTCATATATAATCCTGGGATAGTATTCATAGCTGAACAGGGAGGTATTCTGAAATTACTTTTTTAATCAGTGGAATATAATAATATCACAGTTCTTTAGGAACGGATAATGATATGTGAAAAAAATAAGTGTGGAGTGTTGTGGTCATTTCTAGGTGTCACACGTGAAGGATATTGACAAAATGGAAAATGTTCAAAGGCCAATCGCCAGAATGGTAACAAGGTCTGGAAACCATCTCGCAGAAAAAGGACTAGAATGGAAACCTAGAGGAGAAAGTGTTGGGGACATGGTAACTGTTGTTAAATATCTAAAAGTCTATATATATGGGAGAGGAGATGGAGCTTGCTTATTTTGTGGCATTTGTTATGACAAAGTAGGACCAAAGGATGGAAAGTAGATTTTAGTTCATATTAGAAAAAATTTTTGAATGAGCAGAGCTTTCCAATAGTTGAAAGGCTCCTTGGCTTTCCTTCAATTAAAGCACAAAAAGAAGCAAGCGAAGAGTCCAATAGCGGCAAGGAAGCCCTGGTCCTCTCATCCCCGCCCTCATATGATTAATAATTGCATTTGAGTTTCTAAAGCATATTTATTTTAAGTTTGATTATTTCTTGATTATACAAGTAACAGATATTCTATGAGGAAAAATATGAAAACACAGATATGCAAAGAGAAAAGCAAATGAAAACAAGGTCATCCATTTCCCCAACTACCAAAGACTTAAACATTTTGGCATAAGCCTTACAGACTTTTTTCTGTTATATATCCATATAAAATATATGCATATATGTTTTAAAAACAAAAATGAGATCACCTGATGAAGGGGGTAGTTTAATCATCACAATATTGTTCATGTAATTGTAGGTTAATGATACTAAAATAAAATAAATTGTAAAAAAAAATAATAATAAATAAATAAATAAATAAAAATAAAAAAATGAGATCCCATTAGTCACACTGCTTTTTTACTTTACAATATAGTATAAACATCTTTCCATGGCAAGTGATATATGACCACATCATCATTCTTTATAGGTGCAGAGATTTCCATGAAATGCATGTACTGTAATTTGTTTAACCCAGTGTTTCAAGGGTATTCTACATAACACCAATAGCAAAGATAACCTTCAAAAAAAGAGAACTTAGGTGAAACAGTTTTAAAATGCTTCATAACATATCCCCTTTCTTGTGCTTTCATGATGTTCCAGAAACAAGTTTAACTGAGTTTCCCAAATTTACTCAACCATAGATGTCCTGTGGCCTACCACTTCTTTAATTCTTTGGGGCACTTATTCACATTTTATAAAACACCCTGAGAAATGATGGCTTAGCTGATCCTTTATTATTAGATACTAGTTTTTTTTTTGTATTAGATACTTGTTTTTTGTTTTTTATATAAAACTTGTCACTGTAATGATTTTTAAGAAGACAATTTGGTGGCATTAATTATATTCACAATGTTGTACAAATATTCCCATTATCTATTTCCAAAACTTTTTCATTATCCCAAACAGAAACTCTATACCTATTAAGAATAACTCCCTATTCCCCCTCCCACCAGCCTCTGGTAACCTATAATCTACTTTCTGTGTCTATGAATTCATCTGTTCTAAACATCTCATGTAAGTGGAGTCATGCAATGTTTGTTCTTTTGTGTCTAGCTTATTTCAATTAGCATAATGTTTTCAAGGTTCACCCATGTTGTAGCATGTATCGGAACTTCATTCCTTTTCATAATTGAATAATAATCCATTGTATGGATATATCACAATTTTACCCATTCACCTAGTGATGGACACTTGGGTTGTTTCCACATTTTGACTATTTTGAAAAATGCTGCAAGGAACACTGGCATACGAGTATCTGTGTGAGTCCTGGTTTTGAAGGAGTAGAATTGTTGGATCATATAGTTCTATGTTTAATATCTTAAGGAACTTCCAAACTTTTTTCCCTAGTCACTGTATCATTTTACATTTGAACTAGCAATGTACTAGCATCCTATTCCTACACATCCTCACCATTTATTATCTGTATTTTTGATTATGGCCACCATAGTGGGTATGAAGTGGTAGCCCTTTGTAGTTTTTATTTGCATTTCCCTAATGGCTAATAATGTTGAACATCTTTTCATGTACTTATAGGCCATTTGTATATCTTCTTTGGAGAAATGTCTATTCATAAAGTCCTTTACCCCTATTTTAATTGGATGTCTTTTTGCTGTTGAGTTATAGTTATATATTCTGGATTAAACCTTATTAGATAGGATTTACAAATATTTTTACTTCGCAGGAGGGAAAAACGATATTGGAGTAGGAAGGCAAGATGGAAACCTCCTCCCCCACCACACACCAAGGAAGCAACTACAACAAATACAACGAACCTTGAAAACGACCTGAAGACTGAAGAACAGACCACCTACACCTGGGGAAGAAGAGACCACACAGAGAAAGGTAAAGTGGCAGAGCCTCAGTTGAGTGGGACCCAAGCCTTTCCTCTATCCCAGACCACAAGCAGGAGGAAGAGGAACAGAGTAGGAAGGGGATAGATGCTCAGGAACTCTGCACACCTGGCCCTGGAGATCTTCCCTGGGAACATGAGTCCACATTTCCATTGCACTTTGGTGATTAGTGGGATGGACACCAGGGAGAGTTGGAGCATTATTGGGGCTGAGACTCCTACCACTTGTGGAGGACCGGCATGCTCTGTCAGTCCCACTGAAATGCAACCCAGAGGCAGCAGTTTGAAAGATTTGCCAGCTGTGGGAGGGGTGCCAGAGGAGTGAGAGTTGGACAGACTCTCTCTGCAGGAGAAAAGGTAGGTAGACTATACTTCTCCAGCCCTCCCTTGGCCCAACAGTTCAGGCATTTACAAGAACCCCAAATGCTCCATCTCCCTCACTGGCAGCTCAGCCCCAAGGTGCTTCCCTGTGCACCTGCCCACCCGTCCACCCCATCAGCCCAGCAGTGTCATACTTTGATGCCTGGGAGGCAGAAGGAGACTTTACCGGCTTTCTTAGACCTGTCACCGCCCAACTAGGGAGGTGCCTGTGGGAGCCAGCTCCAAGCACTCCTTCCTTCTCCCGGGAGGCCCAACCCAGTGCCCAGAGCCCCTTTCCCACATGTGACTGCATGTCATTACACCCACTGCTGTATGAAATACCAAGTAATTTGCCTCTGGGCACCATCCCAGAGCTGAGTACCTGCCCCACCCACCCTGTTAGCCCAGTAGCCCTGCCATCACTGCAGGACAGGCAGAGGGTAGCCTCACCTATAACAATCCCAGCAGAAGCTCTGCTGCTCTATTCACAAAGGACCAGCTGAGGCAAAGTACCCTCTGTGTAGAACTGAGATAGACCACTGGAGGCAGACAGACAGAAAGGTGGCCCCACCCAGAGCTCACCAATAGCAACTGGGGTTCTACCATAAAGGAGAACCAGGCACTGGAGAGTAAAGTCTTGAGCTTCTGGGCAGCCCTTTTCATAAAGCCATTATTCTCTAGATCAGTAGACCAGGAAGCATAGAAGATCTATCTAATACAAAGGAAGAAACACAGAAACCCTGACAGAATGAGGAGGCAGAAGAATATGTTCCAAACAAAACTACATGATAAGACACCAGAAAGAGGGCTAAATGAAATGGAGATCACCAATCTTGATAAAGATTTCAAAGTAACAGTCATAAAAATGCTCACTGATTTACAGAAAAATATTCACGATCTCAGGAAGGCCTTCAACAGAGATAGAAGAGCTGAAAAAGAGTCACTCCGAGCTGAAGGATATAGTAACTGAAATGAAATACACAATGGAGGGAATGAATAATATTACTAGAGAGAGAAAAAAGATCACTTATAAGGGAAACTCCATAAGGCTATCAGCAGACTTCTCAGCAGAAACTTTACAGGTCCGAAAGGAGTGGCATGAAATATTTAATGTACTGAAACAGAAGGACCTTCAACCAAGAATCCTCTACCAAGCAAGATTATCATTCAAATTTGAAGGAGAGATTAAACATTTCCCAGATAAATGAAGGCTGAAGGAATTTATAATGACTAAAACAGGATATGTTAAAGAGACTTCTGTAGATGGAAATGTTCTTAAGCCTAAATAGTTTTTACCAGTGAAAATAAACCCATGGTAAAGGTAGTTGACCAATTATTTACCAAGCAAGTATGAAATTAAATCAAAATAAAAGTAGTAAGACCAACTATACACAAAATCAATCAAGGGATATGCAAAACAATGTAGATTATGACATCTAATACAAAAAGTGTGAAGGAGAAAGAAGAATGAAAAAGAAGTACTTTTAGATTGTGTTTGAAATAGAGCAATTATCAACTTAATATAGACTCTTGTATACTTAGGAACTATCCATGAACCTTATGGTCACCACAAACATAAAGCCTATAATAGATACAAAAAGAAATTTAAAAAGAGAAATCCAATCACAACGCTTAAGAAAACCATCAAATAATGAGAAGAGTGTAAGAGAGGAACTACAAAAACAACAAGAAAACAAATAATAAAATGCCAATAAGTACATACCTATCAATAATTACCTTAAATGTAAATGGACTGAATGCATCAATGAAAAGACAAAGAGTGGAAGAATGGATGAAGAAACAAGAACCATCTATATGCTGCCTACAAGAGACTCATTTCAGACCCAAAGACATACACAGACTGAAAGTGAAGGGGTGGAAAAAGACATTTTATATAAATAATAGGGAGAGAAAAGTAGGAGTAGCAGTACTTATATCAGACAAAATAGACTTCAAAACATTGGAAGTAACAAGACACAAAGACGGACATTATGTAATGATAAAAAGGGGTGAGTCCAACAAGAGGATATAACCATTATAAATATCTATGTACCCAACTTAGAAGCACCTCAATATGTAAAATAAATACTAATGGAATTTAAGAGGGAAACAGATCGAAACTCATTCATACTAGATTTTAACACACTACTAACATCAATGGAAAAATCACACAGGCAGAAAATAAACAAGGAAACAGAAGTACTGAACTATACATTAGATCAGATGAACTTAATAGGTATCTACAGAACACTGCCCTCCAAAGCAGAAGGATACACATTTTTCTCAAGTGTACATGGAACGTTTTCCAGAATACATCACATAATAGGCCACAAAAAGGGGCTCAATGAATTCAAAAAGATTAAAATTGTATCAAGCAGCTTTTCAAACCACAATGGTATAAAACTAGAAATAAATTAGACAAAGAAAAAAAAAGCTCATAAACACATGGAAGCTAAACAACATGCTTCTAAATAATCAATGGATTGATGAAAAAATCAAAACAAATCAAGCAATACATGGAGACAAATGAAAACAAAAATACAATAGTCCAAAATTTGTGGGACACCATAAAAGTGGGTCTGCAACAGAAGTACATAGTAATACAGGCTTACCTCAAGAAACAAAAATAATCCCAAATAAACAGTCTAAACTCACAATGAAAGAAACTAGAAAAAGAAGAGCAAATAAAATCCAAAGTTAGGAGAAGGGACATAATAAAGATCAGAACAGAAATAAATAGAAAACAATAAAACAATAGAAAAAATCAATAAAATCAAGAGCTGGTTCTTTGAGAAAATAAACAAAATATACAAAGCCCTAGCCAGACTTAGCAAGAGAAAAAGAGTCCACAAATGAACAAAATTAGAAATGAAGAAGGAATAGTCACAATGGACACTACAGAAATAGAAAGAATTATTAGAGAATCTATGAAAACTTATATGCCAGTAAATTGGACAACCTAGAAGAAATGGACAAATTCCTAGAAAAATACAATGTTCCAAGACTGACACAAGAAGAAACAGAAAATCTGAACAGACTAATTACCAGTAGTGAAATTGACTTGGTAATAAAAAAAAGTTCCCACAAACAAAAGTCCAGGACCATATGACTTCACAAGCTGAATTGTACCAAACATTTAAAAAAGAGTGAATACCCATGCTTCTTAAAGTATTCCAAAAAGTAGAAAAGGAGGCAATACTTCCAAACTCATTCTATGAGGCCAGCATCACTCTAATACCAAAACCAGAGAAAGATGCTACAAAAAAAGAAAATTACAGACCTATATCCCTGATGAACACAGACGCAAAAATCCTGAACAAAATACTAGCAAACAGAATTAAAAAATACATCAAAAGGATCATCCATAATGACCAAGTGGGATTTATTCCAGGGATGTAAGGATGGTACAATATTTGTAAATCAGTCAATATCATACACCACGTTAATGAAAAGATGGATAAAACCACATGATAATTTCAATAGATGCTGAAAAATTCAACATCCATTCACGAGAAAAACTCTCAACAAAATGGGTATAGAGGGTGCATATCTCACCATAACAGAGGCCATATATGACAAACCCACAGCTAACATCATACTCAATGGTAAAAAGCTGACAGCTTTTCCTCTAAGATCAGGAACAAGACAAGGTTGTCCAGTCTCACCACTCTGACTCAACATGGTACTGGAGGTCCTAGCCATGGCAATCAGACAAGATAAAGAGATAAAAGGCATTCAAACTAGTAAGGAAGAAGTAAAACTGTCACTATTTGCAGATGACATGATATTATATATAGAAAACCCTAAAGACTCCACCAAAAAACTATTAGCACTAATAACTGGATTCAGTAAAGTTTCAGGATACAAAAATAATACCCAGAGATCTGTTGCATTCCTATATGCTAACAACGAACTAGCAGAAAGAGATATCAGGAAAACAATTTCATTTACAATTGTATCAAAAAGAGTAAAATACCTAGGAATAAACCTAACCAAGGAGGTAAAAGACTTGTACTCAGAAAGCTGTAAGATACTCATGAGAGAAATTAAAGAAGACACAAATAAATGGAAATCTATCCCCTGCTCACGGATAGAAAAAATTAATATTGTCAAAATGGCCATCTTTACCAAAGCAATTTAAAGATTCGATACAATCCTTACCAAAATAACAATGACATTTTTCAATGAACTAGAGCAAACAATCCTAAAATTCATATGGAACCATGAAAGACACCAAATAGCCAAAGCAATCTTGAGAAAGAAGAACAAAGCTGGGCGTATTACACTCTCTGACTTCAAGCTATACTACAAAGTCACAGCAATCAAAACAGTATGGTAAAGGCACAAGAACAGACCCATAGATCAATGGAACAGAATAGAGATCCCGGATATAAACTCACACATACATAGTTAATTGATATATGATAAAGGATCCATGAATATACAGTGGGGAAAAGACAGCATCATCAATAAATGGCATAGAGAAAACTGGACAGCTACATGAAAGGGAATGAAACTGGATTACTGTCTAACTCCATACACAAAAGTAAACCCAAAATGGATCAAAGACCTGAATGTAAGACATGAAACTATAAAACTCTTAGAAGGAAACATAGGCAAAATATCTCTGGAACACAAGCATGAGAAATTTTATCCTGGACACATCTCCTTAGGCAAGGGAAACAAAATAAAAATGAACAAGTGGGACTACACCAAACTAAAAAGCTTCTGTACAGCAAAGGACACCATCAGCAGAACAAAAAGGCAACCTACAGTATGGAAGAATATAATCATAAACAATTCATATGATAAGGGTCTAACATCCAAAATATATAAAGAACTCATGTGCCTCAACACCAATAAAACAAATAGCCTGGTTAAAAAATGGGAAGAGGAGCTGAACAGACATTGTTCCAAAGAATACAGATGGCCAACAGGCACATGAAAAGATTCCCCACATCACTAATCATCAGGGAAATACCAACCAAAACCACAATGAAGTATCACCTCACACCAGTTAGAATGGCCACTATCTAAAAGACAAGAAATAAAAAGTGTTGGTGAGGATGTGGAGAAATGGGAACCCTCTTACACTGTTTGTGGGAATGTAAATTGGTACAGCTACTGTGGAAAGCAGTATGGATGTTCCTCAAAAAACAAAAAATAGATATACCATAAAACTCAGTAATTCCACTTCTAGTAATTTACCCAAAGAAAACAAAAATCCCTGATTCAAAAAGATATATGCATCCCTATGTTTATTGCTTCATTATTTACAATAGCCAAGATACAGAAGCAACTAAAGTTTCCATCAATACATTAATGGATAAAGAAGATGTTGTACATATACTCAATGGAATATTACTCAGTCATAAAAAAGAAAAGAAATCCTGCCATTGCAACAACATGGATGGGTCTAGAGGGTATAAGTGAAATAAGCCAGGCAGAGAAAGACAAATACCACATGATTTCATTTATTTGTGGAATATAAAAACAAACACAACAAATGAACAAAAGAGCAGTAGATTCATAGACAATGAGAAGTGATTGGTGGTTATTATGGGGAAGGGTTGGGATATGTGGGTATGGGGTGGATAAAGGGGCACAAAAATTCTTAATCATAATATAAGTAGGTCACATGGATTGTAGTACAGCATAAAGAATATAGCCAATGATTCTGTAACATCTTCCTATGTTGGCAGATAGTAACTACACTAGTGGGGGCGAGGATTCAATAATATGGGTAACTGTTGAACCTCTGTGTTGCACACTTGAAACCAATATAAGATTGTATATCAATGATACTTCAATTAAAAAAAATTACCTTCTGGAAAAAGTATTTTTCTCATTCTATAGGTTGTTTTTTCACTGTTTTGTTAATGTCCTTTAATGCACAAATGTTCTTAATTTTGATAAAGTCCAATTTATTTATTTTTTTCTTTTGTTGCTCATGCTCTTGGTGCTATATCAAAGAACCCATTGTCAAATCTAAGGTAATAAAGATTTACCCCTGTTTATTTCCTAGGAGTTTAATTATTTTAGTTCATAACATTTAGGTCACTGATCCATTTTGAGTTAATTTTTGCATATGGTGTGAGGTAGAAGTCCAACTTCATTATTTGGCATATGGATATCCAGTTGCTCCAGCACCATTTGTTGAAAACATTAGGTTTTTACTATTACAAATAACACTAAATATCCTTTTCAACTTGTCCCATATTTTTTCCCTAAGAAAAAATCCTACATGAGTTGCTGTTTCAAAATGTATACATTTTTGAAGGCTTTGATGCATACTATCAAACTTCCAGAAAGGACATTAGGAATCTGCCACAGTGAATTCAAATCGCACTTTTCCCACACTCTCAACAGTCTTATATATTATAAAAAACCTTAAAATCTCTGCTAATCAATGTGGCATGGGAATGTATTCCAAATCAAGTATAAGGGAGTTTAAACTGTGGTTCCCTTAATAACCCCAATATGCTAGGCTCAGCACCTTCCTTTCTAAAAACCTCACACTTACGAAAAGATTATCCAAGAACAGGACTTGATATAAACTCTTGCAGAATATAACATAAGCCTAGATAAAGAAGCAAACTAAACCCTTCTTCTCAGAAGAGCGAGATTAGAAATGGAAAATATAATTAAGTTCCTCTTCTGGATAATGTAATTTCAAAATACTTCCTTCCAGCAAAGTCCCAAACCAGCTGTTTGCAACTTTGAAGTATGTCCTTTTTCTTTGTGCTCAGTGGGAAGTTACCAAGCACAAGACCCATGCCAAGACATCAACTAAAGTTAGAGCAATTTTTCTTATAGCCATGTGATAATTATTGTGGAAGAAGTAAAAGCTGTTTTGCTGATAGACAGCTTTTTAGTACTAGTTGAGCACTTCAAAATGTGTATTAGGACAGAGTTTTTATAGTTGATGTACCTTTTGGCCTGTCTCCTTTGTTTCTCTGAAACAAACACACCAAGCACATCTTTACTTTGTTTTGTCTCAAGCTGTAGTTACAGTAGAAAGAACATTTTATGCTGAATGCTTTGTCAGTGGGAACTTGTTATTAATATGGAAATCCAGAGAGGGCCATTCATCCATACAAAATAGGAAACCAGGGGGAAATTAGCTTCCCACATTTCATCATAAAGCATGAATAATTCATGGAAGAGAGGAAGCTATTGATGAGGCTGAACAAAATGAGTTACTTGTCCCCAGAAAGAATCAAAATATTAGGTATCAAGCTTTGTAATTTCCTAAATATTTTCTTAAAGCCTTCTGAAGTTTAATGCCATCATGACTTTCACTGTCATGCTAGCAAAGATGAAGGCAGATGTTTTTACAGAATCAACAAAATTTTAAGAGACAGAAAGGAACTTATAAATATCAAGTCCAGCTCCATTTTACAGATTGGAAAGAGGTGAAGTGACCTGTCCAAAGTCATATAGAGGTAGGGACAGAGCTGGAGCTACAAGTCAGGTCTCCAAACCTCTGTATTCACTAATAATGCAGTCTTGTCACTGCCCTAAAAAGTTGCTATGAACAATTGTGTTACCAGTGTACTTTGCTGTCAATAACGCCACAGAGAGCTCTAATTTCCTACATACACCTTATGGTTCAATTTATACGATTCAGTTATTAACTGCATTAATTAAATGCATTTCTTTTTAGAGACTATGTTCATTAAGTCACACTATTAAGAAAGTTGAGCAACCTTCCAACATTCCTGTATGATGTGTGACTCTTTCCACCTATATATTATAGACATTTGTAAAAATCAGTCTTATTTAGTTCTGAGTTAAGAACAATATTTAAAAAAATCTGTGAGATATCATGGAATTTAAGGGAAATAAAGCTACTTTTTTGCCAGAGTATTTATTGTTTTCTGGCCTTTTCTTTTTCTTTTTTTTTAATTGTTTTATTTACTTATTTAAAAAATTTAATTAAGGTATTATTGATATACACTCTTATGAAGGTTTCACATGAAAAGACAATGTGGTTACTACATTTACCCATATTATCAAGTCCGCACTCATACCCCAATGCAGTCACTGTCCATCAGTGTAGTAAGATGCCATAGATTCACTGTTTGCCTTCTTTGTGCTACACTGCTTTCCCCGTGACCCAACACATCATGTGTACTAAAGAGAATACCCCTCAATCCTCTTCTCCCACCCTCCCGGCCTGCCCTCCCCAACCCCTCCCCTTTGATAACGGTAGTCCCTTCTTGGAGTCTCTGAGTCTGCTGCTATTTTGTTCCTTCAGTTTTGCTGCTTTGTTATACTCCACAAATGAGGGAAATCATTTGGCACTTGTCTTTCTCCACCTGGCTTATTTCACTGAGCATAATATCCTCCAGCTCCATCCATGTTGTTGCAAATGGTAGGATTTGTTTCTTTCTTATGGCTGAATAGTATTCCATTGTGTATATGTACCACCTCCTCTTTATCCATTCATCTACTGATGAACACTTAGGTTGCTTCCATTTCTTGGCTATTGTAAATAGTGCTGCGATAAACATAGCGGTACATGTGTCTTTTTGAATCTGAGAAGTTGTATTCTTTGGGTAAATTCCAAGGGGTTGGATTCCCAGGTCAAATGGTATTTCTATTCTTAGTTTTTTGAGGAACCTCCATATTGCTTTCCACAATGGTCGAACTAGCTTACATTCCCACCAGCAGTGTAGGAGGGTTCCCCTTTCTCCGCATCATTGCCAGCATTTGTTGTTCTTAGTCTTTTGGATAGTGGCCATCTTTACTGGTGTGAGGTGATATCTCATTGTGGTTTTAATTTGCATTTCTCTGATGATTAGCGATGTGGAGCATCTTTTCGTGGGTCTGTTGGCCATCTGAATTTATTCTTTGGAGAATTGTCTCTTCATATCCTCTACCCATTTTGTAATTGGGTTATTTGCTTCTTGGGTGTTGACATGTGTGAGTTCTTTATATATTTTGGATTATAACCCCTTGTCAGATATGTCATTTACAAATATATTCTCCGATACTGTAGGATGCCTTTTTGTTCTGCTGATGGTGTCCTTTGCCATACAGAAGCTTTTTAGTTTGATGCAGTCCCGTGTGTTCATTTTTCCTTTGGTTCTCTGGCTCAAGGAGATGTGTTTAGGAAGAAGTTGCGCATCCTTATATTCAGGAGATTGTTGCCTATGTTGTCTTCTAAGGATCGTATGGTTTCATGACTTACATTCAGGTCTTTGATCCATTTTGAGTTGACTTTTGTGTATGGGGTTAAACAATAATCCAGTTTCATTCTCTTGCATGTAGCTGTCCATTTTTGCCAACACCAGTTGTTGAAGAGGCTGTCATTTCCCCCATTGTATGTCCATGGCTCCTTTATCACATATTAATTGACCATATATGGTTGGGTTCATATCAGGGCTCTTTAGTCTGTTTCATTGGTCTATGGGTCTGTTCTTGTGCCAGTACCAAATTGTCTTGATTACTTTGGCTTTGTAGTAGAGCTTGAAGTTGGGGAGCATAATCCCCCCAGCTTTATTCTTCCTTCTCAGGATTGCTTTGGCTATTCGGGATCTTTTGTGGTTCCATATGAATTTTAGAACGATTTTCTCTAGTTCATTGAAGAATGCTGTTGGTATTTTGACAGGAATTGCATTGTATCTGTAGATTGGTTTAGGCAGGATGGCCATTTTGACAATATTAATTCTTCCTATCCATGAGCACAGGATGTGTTTCAACTTATTGGTATCTTCTTTAATTTCTCCCATGAGTGTCTTCTAGTTTTCAGACTATAGGTCTTTCACTTCCTTGGTTAGGTTTATTCCTAGGTATTTTATTCTTTCTGATGCAACTGTGACTGGAATTCTTTTCCTGATTTCTCTCTCTGCTAGTTCATTGTTAGTATATAGGAATGCCACAGATTTCTGCGTACTAATTTTGTATCCCACAACTTTACTGAATTCCAATATTAGATATAGTAGTTTTGGAGTGGATTCTTTAGGATTTTTTATGTACAATATCACATCATCTGCAAACAGGGACAGTTTGACTTCTTCCTTGCCAATCTGGATGCCTTTTATTTCTCTGTGTTGTCTGATTGCTGCGGCTAGGACCTCCAGTACTATGTTGAATAGAAGTGGGAGAGTGGACATACTTGCCTTGTTCCCGATCTTAAAGGAAAAGCTTTCAGCTTCTCCCTGTTAAGTATAATGTTGGCTGTGGGTTTGTCATATATGACCTTTATTATGTTTATTATGTTGCCCTCTATACCCATTTTGTTGAGTTTTTATCATGAATGGATGTTGAATGGTTTTTCAGCATCTATGGAGATGATCATGTGTTTTTTGTCCTTCTTTTTGTTGATGTGGTGGATGATGTTGATGGATTTTTGAATGTTGTACCCTCCTTGCATCCCTGGAATAAATCCTACTTGATCATGATGGATGATATTTTTGGTGTATTTTTTAATTCAGTTTGCTAATATTTTTTTGAGTATTTTTGCATCTATGTTCATCAGGGATATTGGCCTGTAATTTTCTTTTTTTTTTGGTGTCTTTGCCTGGTTTTGGTATTCCAGTGATGCTGGCCTCAGTGAATGAGTTTGGAAGTATTCCCTCTTCTTCTACTCTTTGGAAAACTTTAAGGAGGATGGGTATTGGGTCTTCACTAAATGTTTGATAAAATTCAGTAGTAAAGCCATCTGGTCCAAGGGTTTTGTTCTTAGGTAGGTTTTTGATTACCAGTTCAATTTAGTTGCTGGTAATTTATAAACAGATATTCTATTTCTATCTGGGTCAGTCTTGGAAAGTTGAATTTTTCTAGAAAGTTGTCCATTTCTTCTAGGTTATCCAGTTTGTTAGCATGTAATTTTTCAGAGTATTCTCTAATAATTCTTTGTATTTCTGTGGTGTCCGTAGTGATTTTTTCTTTCTCATTTCTGATTCTGTTTATGTAAGTAGACCCTCTTTTTTTCTTGATAAGTCTGGCTAGGAGGTTATCTATTTTGTTTATTTTCTCAAAGAACCAGCTCTTGCATTCATTGATTCTTCTATTGTTTTATTCTTCTCGATTTTATTTATTTCTGCTTTAATCTTTATTATGTCCCTCCTTCTACTCACTTTGGGCCTCATTTGTTCTTCTTTTTCTAGTTTCCTTAATTGTGAGTTTAGTCTGCTCATATGGGATTGTTATTCTTTCCTGAGGTAGGCCTGTATTGCAATATACTTTACTCTTAGCACAGGCTTCGCTGTATCCCACAGATTTTGCGGTGTAGAATTATCATTGTCATTTGTCTCCATATATTGCTTGATCTCTGTTTTTATTTGGTCATTGATCCATTGGTTATTTAGGAGCATGTTGTGAAACCTCCATGTGTTTGTGGGATTTTTCATTTTCTTTGTGTAATTTATTTCTAGTTTCATACCTTTGTGGTCTGAGAAACTGGTTGGTACAATTTCAATCTTTTTGAATTTACTGAGGTTCTTTTTGTGGCCTAGTATGTGGTCTATTCTGGAAAATGTTCCATGTGCACTTGAGAAGAATGTGTATTCTGCTGCTTTTGGGTGTAGGGTTCCCCGCTTTCCCAAGTGGCTGGAATCGCAGTCTCTCCAGGAATTCTGCCTGTCTTAGCTTTCCAACCCCCTACTCACGAGAGTACCATGCAAGCACCATGAAATGTAGGTTTGTGCTCCCAGAGCAGATCTCTGGGGTTAGGTATTCAACAGTCCCAGGCTTCCACTCCCTCCCCACTGCGTTTCTCTTCCTCCCATTGATGAGCTGGGGTTGGGGAAGGGCTTGGGTTCTGCAGGGCCATAGCTTTGGTGTGTTACCCTGTTTCGTGAAGTTTATTCTTTTCTCCAGGTGTATGCAGTCTGTTGCAGTCCTCTTTCCTGTTGCTCTTTCAGGAGTAGTTGTAGTAATTATATTTTCATATTGTTAGGAGGAAGCCTCTATCTCACTTCTCACACCGCTATCTTTAATCCTGTCTCTCCTTTCTGGCATTTTCTATATGCACAATTTCAACTATCTGACAGTAAAGTCTAGCTCTGTGAAAGATTTTTCAAACACAACTTTTAAGATCTGAAATATTTAAAAACACACCTGGCAAATCATAATTAGTTTTCTCCATAGATACCCAAAGTACCATACATGCATTTTCATCATGGATATTTATATATAGTTGCTTCCAGGTGAATTTTAAAAATTCATTTAGGAGATGAGATTAAATATACCCTGCAGTTGGAGTACTAACAATTCAAGGAGCAGGGACAAAGATTCATGCAGAATTAGAATCCCAACTGGTGTGCTTTTAATAGCTCATTTTATTTGCCTCAGTTCTAAATAGCCAATGAAACAGGTTACCTAGATGCAAGTTTTAACCCCATCCCCCCTTTTAATATAAGAGCTTCCTAATAGTGAGAGTTACCCAATGATAGAATGAAATTTCATGTGAGGGAGTGAGTTCATTACTATAAGATTTTAAATGAAGGCTAAAAGATAATCTATCTGGAATGCTTAAAAGGATTCCTGTATTGAGAGGTCGATTAAAAAATGTCTAAAATCCTCAAGTTCTAAGATTTTATGATTCCTGTATTATCTTTTTCTTCTACTTTTACAGCACAGAGGTCCTTTCATATGTGTATCCATAATTATATTATCTTAAACTGCTTTGTATCATTATTGTTTTGTTTGAAGTAATATGCTTATCCAACTGGGATTCATTAACTCAATTTTTAGTTAAAATATTATAGAGGGAAAAATAAATCAAAATGTCTAGGATTTGTGCTGCTGTGAGGACATAGGTAAATGGCTTAGAATACAACATCCACTGCCTCTCCTGTCACTACAGTTCCCGAGCTCCCAGATCTAGTAATGGTCTATGACAAGGCCGAGATGAAGTACAATTACTTCTGTACTTATGTTACCCTGCTTGAAGACAGAGGTGGTATCTCACTCATCTTCATACATTCTGTAATTTTAAGTATTGCTTCCTATACATAGAAAGAATTCATTAGCTACTTATTAAATATACTTGAAATTACAGGCTTAATTGATTCAGTCATTATAAATTTTAAGAACCATATTTTCTTTTTCCTGATCTGAGAATGTAACTTATTACTGCTGTGGGTTTTCATGTTAGGATGAATTTGGAGTGCTGCTCTTTTACAAAGTTCTAAGTAAAATAGTATCTGATTGAACAAGAACACATTTAAGATTTAAAAATGCTTTAAAAATACATGAAAAACAATTTCCTTTCATTTATCTTTTTATTGATGATGTGAAAACTAGCATATATGTAATACATACATATATATCTATAAATACTTATATAAGAAGGACACATATCAACACTTATGTACAATATGATCACCTCTTGTTGTCATATTTTTAAAAATGGGTTATAAGGTAGATGATTTAAAAAACTAATATAAGAAAAATGAAACAAGCAACATAAAAATTCTAAAATTATCTTGTTATGGGTTGAATTGCATCGTCAAAAAAGATAATGTTGAAGTCCTAACCCGCAGGATTTATGAATGTGAGTTTATCTAGAAAGAGGGTCTTTGCCGGTATAATCAAGTTAAGATGAGGTCATACTGGAGTAGGGTGGACGGTAAATCCAATGACTGGTGTCTTTATAAGAAGGCCATGTGAAAACAAAGGGACACAGGGAGAACCCCATGTAATGACTGAGACAGATTTCAGTGCTATGTCTACAGAGCAAGGCTTTCTGGCAACCACCAGAAGCTAGGAGTAAAACATTAACAGATGCTCCCTCAGAGCCTTCAGACAGAACCAACTCCACTGGCAGCTTGATCTTGGATTTTTAGCTTCCAAAAATTTGAGAGAATCCATTTCTACTGGTTTAGGCTACCCAGTTTATGATACTTTGTTATGGCAGCTCTAGGAAACTAATACATGTCCTTCATTATGGAAAACTGACATGACAATTACTTGGCATGTTTAGGATGACAAACTATAGGCTTACCACAATTTTAAAAAATCAGCCACAAAATGCTGGCACGTAAAAGTTAGAATTGCTTTGGTCTGAAAAATCAATAAATGGAAAACCATTTAAGAACTGGATCCTCCCAATACGTAAGCTCAAAAGGCAACCGAATGGAAGCCAACCACAAAATCCTTAGTTCTGAGCATATTATATAGTGAGTTGTGGCATCCTAGGGTACAACCAAAACAATAAGGACTAATTGAATAGAGTAAAAGACATTTTCTGAGTTGAGAGAAGTATTATTGAGATGATCAAGATTACCATGATTTATGGATAAAAGTTCCTTATGGAACTGAAGTAGTCTCATCCCCATTGTTCACTTTCTCTATTCTTAGTCTTTGCATTTGAACATTCTACAAAACTTTTTTCTCTAAATTATCAATAGTCCATGAGGACCTTTTTGTCCATAGCTCATTCCATGGGGGCCTCCTTACATGTTCACAATTGGGCCACTGAAAGTCTGACGAGTAAAGAAGCTCAGGAACAAAGGCAATATTGATAGTTCACTAGTCCTTAGCCGACTTGTAGAATCCTGTCCCAGTTTCAGGAGGCCATCAAGATCCCGGTCATCTCACAAATATTCAATTTCATTTATTCATAGGTTAATAGAGTCTTCCCCCACACAAATAACCATTTTAATCAATTTCAAAAGAAAAATTCTTTGTGCTACAGTCTTTTTCCAACATGGGGCATATCTTCATCAGATTTTCATCATTCTGATTATTTCCAATGACAAGGAAAAACTTCTAATAAATATTTTAGATGACCATTCTTATTTCATTAGCTGAGGAAATTTAAACTAAATTTCAACTTAGTTTCATGAGGATGCATTTCTATTTTTCAAAATGGTAATACTACTCTCAGTTACTTAAAGCACTTACTTTAGATTTAGAATTTTTAACACATTATTTTTCTTATTCAAAAACAACCCTTAAAGCTTTTGAATAGAAAATTGGGGTTTAAGCAAACATTTATAGTCCTTAGGGAACTAGAAGCTCACGGTTCTTGCAGAAAAGTCCTAACATATTAAGCCTGTATTTAATCAAATCAGTAGTCATGTTGATGAATAAAAGGTAATTTGTAGACATTGTGTAGACACAATTTATTGACATTGTCTTTTCCATGCTAATAATCAGGTTACATACAAGTTGAGTGACGCCCTGATTACATATTATTTTCCTGTTATTCAATTAGCTTTTATTCATCTTGCTTCACCAGCCTATTCCTTCCCACCAAATTGAACACACAAGGATTCATGTACAAAACAGGCAATACTTGGATCAGTATGGTGTAACTAGCTTAGTTTTATTTATTTATTTATTTATTTATTCTGCCAAGAAAGAAAACAGGTATTTATTTAGCCCCTACCATAATGGGTACTTTGCTTAGATTATAAAACCTTCCTTGCCTTTGCACTGACCAAAAGGCTTTAAGTCATCATAAAGCCTGAAAATTTCTCAGTGTGCCATCTCCTTAGTTAATCCCCACAGCAGTCCTGTCAGCATCATTATCCTAAGAATACCTAATAAGACTCTTCTAAAACTGGCCTCTCTTGGTTTAGTAAGATGGCTTTAGCTGCAAATGAGGTGCAAACTTTTCACTGAAAAGGTGTCTCTAGCCCAGTATTCAAAGTATTCTGATTGGGCCGGCTCATGACTAATGCCAGAGAAAGGTAACATCATGATTGGCATAAGAAAATAGCCCCAGAGCGTTTGGACATTTCTGTCATTTAAGCTTCTCCTGGCACTAGCTTAGTTTTAAAAACTGGTTTTGATGGGTGATTTTTCCTTACCAAGTGGAAACTAACAATTACTAAAAATATTAAGAACTAACATGGATATTCAGTATATAATTTTAAAAAATAATTTTACCTGTTGATTAATGGAACAATTATATTTCATCAGAACTTGTAATTTTATTTATTATATAGAATTGTCAATTATTTTCTTAAAAAGTTAAGGTTCAAAAGGTTTCTATACATCAGCAGTTTGAAGATATATGATTTTATCTTTGACACAGTTCTTATTTGGAAAACATCTTTGAAAATATTACTATATTGCTTTTAAGGGCATATCCAGGAATTAGACATGCAAGTTCTGTAGATAAACATAATTTTAGGAAACTGAAAAAAAAAGCTAAGTAGGAAATAGTCTAAATTGCACGATTCTGTTATTGCTCCAACTTGTGTGTGGGAGGGAGAGAGAGAGAGAGAGCATGTGTGTTTCTCCATTGGTGAGAAAGTATTGGATGGTTGAATCACTTAGTTGAAAGTTCACCTACTAGAAAAATGGAGAACCAGAATCAGAAGGCAACACAAGAGTTTGTGACAGTGCTGATTTTAGCTGGGGAATTACAAGAAAACCCTGCACCTCTGTAGTTTCCATCAAGAGCATCTGAAGATAGACTAGGAGAAGAAAATGCCCCTCATTGAGAATGGAATTCAGGAGATCACTGCACTCTCTCCTGTGTCTACAAATGAATGCAAAATACATGAAGCAAAGAACTGGCACTAATTACAAGAGCAGTTTCACAAGAGGAATAAAACAAAACCAACAGTAACAATAAAGAACAATCTATTCATTGTACTACCCATTTTGATTATTAAACCATGCTTTTTTGGTATGAAGATGTTCAGCCTAACAAAGCACACAAAAATCCAAGGTAGAAAAGATGGGCAGAAGGTGACTTTTTCCAAGCTTGCATTTTTATGTATTTCTCTAATGCCTCTTAATCTAATGCCAAAACCTCACTTCTAAAAATTATTATGTCACACATCAATGTTAGGGAGAAAAACTAAGGTTAATAGTATCCACTTGGGATATTAGTTTTATAACTTCCAAAAATATTTAATAATATACAATACTTCTGAATATACATAATAGCTAAAGCAGATTTAAAAACCAAATGATAAGTAGCCAATGAATGTTTAAAACCTCATATTAATACTCATCACACATTCATATCAGATGGTTGGGTAGTATCAGAACTAAGTATATTGGTTATGCCTTGGAAAAATCTCTTTGGAGGATCTTCATTTGCCATGCCACCTGTGGCAAAAAAGCAGATCAAGACAGACATATTTTATTTAACATGTTTATTATGCTTTTAATTGCAAAAGCAAAACTGGCTCATTTGCAATTAATTTATAAAATACATAAAAACACATGAAAAATTTTACATCACTATTATCTAGAGACAACCACTTTTTAGCAATTCCTGAATGTGTGTATGTATACATGATTGTTTTTAAACAAAATTGTTTTTGTACTGTATATAATACTAGTATGTGATCCACTTCTTGTTTTTAATGATGGCAATTTTCTCATATTATTAAATAAATTCTACAACATATTATATAGCTACATAGTAAGGCTGTACCATAATTTAATCTCATTCCTTATTTTAAACCTTTGAGTTGTTGCCATCTTTATTTTGCTAAGCAACGATGAACTAAATACATCAATTCTTTTACACTATACAATGAACAAAGAAAAATATTTTCAAAGGTTAAGGAGAAACAGTTAATTTCAAAAAAATGCATTGCTGTAATCTTCATCACAAGTAAATGTTAAAATCTACACAATGTCACACATTCATGTGATAACCGTGTGTGGATGTGAGAAAAATGGATGTTCAAACTCATAACTTCAAGGGTGGAATATATTTGAACCATAAAACACTAAGGCTACCTATTCATTAAAAAATATCCCTAGGAATAGATTCTACAGGCCTTCCTAGGAGTATAATCACAGCTCATAAAGCTCAAAAGAAGTCTGGGCATCCAGGATCCTGTCCCATGCCAGAGTATGCTTAAACAACTATAGAAAAACAACTCATCTCTCCTTTTTGGTTTACATTCAAGGCAAGACAAATCAAAACAAATTCATCATTGAAGAAAATTAAAAATTTCTTTGCTAAAATCATTGTTACTGTAAAACAACATTTACACCTGCCCACTTTCTGCAGATATCTCAGAATTCCTACTTGAAGCCTTATTTGCTCTTGCTTATTTCTAATGGAAGCAACTGCTGTTTATATTAATAAAATATGTCTTCATATGCTTGGAGACTCTCAACCTTTATCTCACATTCTCCTCTGCTTTACAGAGTCCTCATTCTTTTTCCCTTTGTCTATCCTACCAGGCCCTCTTTTTGATTTTTAATAACTATCTTTTCCCACATTTCACTTGTATTAGTAGACTCCAAATAGTCTGACTTAAACTACAGACTATGTTGTATATACAAAATTTGCTTTGGAATTCTTTGGGACACCTGGAAGAAATGAGGCAGTCATCCTCCAGAGCAGCTAAGAATCAGGTACAACAGGCTTGTGTGAGATATGCCACAACCACTAAGATGCTAGGCAGAAACTAAATCTGGCCAAAATTGAAATATAAAAACAATTGCCTAATCATAAATCCTAAGCAAATTCCAGGCATTTTCAATGTTATAAAACATTTTACATGTAAATGTCTTAAAAGGAGAATTGTTTTAATTTAGTAAAACACTGTCTTCAATTTAAGCATATTTAAAGTACTCAAATGGCCCCAATTTTCCTAATAGCTCTTAAACTGTTAATATATTTGAATGTTTCTTCAACATTAGTCCAAATTCACTGCACAAGCAAAAGAGCTCTAAGCCAGGTCATTGATCCATTGTCATAAAACAACGTGCTTAGAAACTAGAAAAAGAAGAACAAATGAGGCCCAAACTCAGTAGAAGGAGGGACATAATAAATATTAGAGCATAAATAAAAAAATAGAGAAGACTAAAACAATAGAAAGAATCAATGAAAGTAGGAGCTTGTTCTTTGAGAAACTAAACAAAATAGATAAACCCCTAGGCAGACTTACCAAGAAAAAAAAGAGTCTACACACATAAACACAATCAGAAATGAAAATGGAAAAATCACTACGGACACCACAAAAATACAAAGAATTATTAGACAATACTCTGAAAAATTATATGCTAGCAAACTGGATAACCTAGAAGAAATGGACAAGTTTCTAGAAAAATACAACTTTCCAAGGTTGACCCTGGAAGAAACAGAAAATCTGCACAGACTAATTACCAGCAATGAAACTGAATTGCTAATCCAAAAACTACCTAAGAACAAAACCCCTGGACCAGATTGCTTCACCACTGAATTTTATCAAACATGTAGAAAAGGCGTAATACCCATCCTCCTTAAAGTTTTCTAAAAAGTAGAAGAGGAGGGAATACTTCGAGACTCATTCTATGAGGCCAGCATCACTCTAATACCAAAACCAGGCAAAGACACCACAAAAAAAGAAAAGTACAGACCAATATCCCTTATGAAGTTAGATGCAAAAATGCACAAAATATTAGCAAACCGAATTCAAAAATACATCAAAAAGATCATCCATCATGACCAAGTGGGATTTATTGCAGAGATGCAAGGATGGTGCAATATCAGAAAATTCCATCAACATCATCCACCACATCAACAAAAACAAGGAGAAAAACCACATGATCATCTCCATAGATGCCAAAAAAGCATTTGACAAAATTCAACATCCATTCATGATAAAAACTCTCAACAAAATGGGTATAGATGGCAAGTACCTCAATAATAAAAGCCATATATGATGAACCCACAGCCAACATCATAGTTAACAGCGAGAAGCTGAAAGCTTTTCTTTTAAGATCGGGAACAAGACAAGGATGCCCACTCTCCCAACTTTTTACTCAACATAGTACTGGAGGTCCTACACATGGCAATCACACAACACAAAAAATAAAAGGCACCTAGATTGGTAAAGAAGAAGTTAAACTGTCCCTGTTTGCAGATGACATGATACTGTACATAAAAAACCCTAAAGAATCCACTCCAAAAGACTAGCTCTAATATCTGAATTCAGCAAAGTTGCAGGATACAAAATTAATACACAGAAATCTGTTGCATTCCTATACAATAATGATGAACTTGCAGAAAGAGAAATCAGGAAAACAATCCCATTCACAATTGCATCAAAAAGAATGAAATACCTAGGAATAAACCTAACGAAGGAAGTGAAAGACCTATACTTTGAAAACTACAAGACACTCATGAGAAAAACTAAAGAAGATACAAATAAATGGAATACATCCATGCTCATGGATAGGAAAAATCAATATTGGGAAAATGGCCATCCTGCCTAAAGCAATCTACAGATTCAATGCAATCCCTATCAAAATACCAACAGCATTCTTAAACTAGAGCAAATAGTTCTAAAATTCACATGGAACCACAAAAGACCCCGAATAGCCAAAGCAATCATGAGAAGAAGAATAAAGTTGGGGGGATTATGCTCCCCGACTTCAAGCTCTACTACAAAGCCACAGTAATCAAGACAATTTGGTACTGGCACAAGAACAGATCAACAGACCAATGGAACAGACTAGAGAGCCCTGATATAAAGCAAAGCATATATGGGCAATTAATATACGATAAATTAGCCATGGACATAACAATGGGGAAATGACAGCCTCTTCAACAAGTGTTGTTGGCAAAACTAGACAGCTACATACAAGAGACTAAAACTGGATTATTGTCTAACCCCATACACAAAAGTAACCTCAAAATGGATCAAAGACCTGAATGTAACTCATGAAAACATAAAACTCTTAGAAGACAACATAGGCAAAAATCTCCTGAATGTAAGCATGAGCAACTTTTTCCTGAACGCATATCCTTGGTAAGGGAAACAAAAGCAAGAATGAACAAATGGGATTACATCAAGCTAAAAAGCTTCTGTACAGCAAAGGACACCATCAGCAGAACAAAAAGGCATCCTACAGTATGGGAGAATATATTTGTAAACGACATATCTGACAAGTCATTAACATCCAAAATATATAAAGAACTGACCCACATCAAAACCCAAAAGCAAATAACCCGATTCAAAAATGGATGGAGGATATGAACAGGCAATTCTCCGAAGAAGAAATTCAGATGGCCAACAGGCACATGAAAAGATGCTCCACATCGCTAATTATCAGGGAAATGCAAATTAAAACCACAATGAGATATCACCTCACACCAGTTAGGATGGCCAGTATCAAAGAGACTAAGAACAACAAATGCTGGCAAGGGTGTGGAGAAAGGGGAACCCTCCTACACTGCTGGTGGGGATGTAAGCTAGTTCAACCATTGTGGAAAGCAATATGGAGGTTCCTCAAAAAACTCAAAATAGAAATACCATTTGACCCTGGAATTCCACTCCTAGGAATATACCCAAAAAATACAATTTCTTAGATTCAAAAAGACATATGCAACCCTATGTTTATCACTGCATTATTTATAATAGCCAAGAAATGGAAGCAGCCTAAGTGTCTATCAGTAGATGAATGGATAAAGAAGATGTGGTACATATATACAATGGAATACTATTCAGCCATAAGAAACAAATCCTACCATTTGCAACAACATGTATGGAGCTAGAGGGTATTATGCTCAGTAAAATAAGCCAGGCAGAGAAAGACAAATACCAAATGATTTCCCTCATTTGTGGAGTATAATGATGAAGCAAAACTGAAGGAACAAAACAGCAACAGACTCACAAACTCCAAGAAGGGATAGCAGTTACCAATGGGGAGGGGTGTGGGAGGGCGGGTGGGGAGGGAGGGAGAAGGGGATTGAGGGGATTATAATTGGTGCACATGGTGTGGGGGAATCACAGGGAAGACAGTGTAGCACAGAGAAGACAAGTAGTGACTCTGTGGCATCTTACTACACTGATGGACAGTGACTGCAATGGGGTATGGGGTTGAACTCAATAATATGGGTGAATGTAGTAACCACATTGTTTTTTCATGTGAAACCTTCAAAAGAGTGTATATCAATAATACCTTAATAAAATAATTGTACATAAATAGAAATAAATAAATAAAACAACCTGCTTAGTTTGGAAAAGAGTATTCTTGAGATCTGATCTAGTCTTACTCTTAGAATATAAATGCATGCTGAGTTAGGTATGTTGTTAGAACAACTGCCATTATTTAATCCAAAATACACAGAAAATTGAAGTACATTTCAACTTCTTTTCCTGTAGTTTTATTTTCCTTCTTTTCCCAGCCCCTCTTCTCCTCCTCTTTTTCTTCTGCTGCTCTTTCTTCTTTCCCATTTTAATGGATTTTCCACAAATAAACATTTTTAAAGTTTAATCTCCTTTTCTATTTACCCATTTTCCCTCCCTATTATAGTTAAACTTTGTACTAAGCCTGTAATTCAGCAGTGGTATTAACAAAAAAGGAAGAGTATCATAGCTTAGTGAGGCAGGGTTGAAAAATTAGTCCACGACTGCCGGAGTTATAAAAAAAAAAAGTCTCTTCTTTTGACTGCCTTTTTATTACTGAGTACGTAGGTCGTTTTCCATATATTTAACCAAAAACAGCCCCCATAAAGAAGTGAAACCTCAAAAAACATACATCATACCATATATTTCTAGTACAGTAACTAGACTAATTTGTGTCAATTTATTCATAGGATATCACCATGTATGTGTAATGGTGGGGCAGGACTGGGGTTGAGACTCAACAGAACATTAGATGACAGACTCTATTTGTTCATTCATTCATTCATTCCCCACCTTGTTTCAGAAAGTATTTCAGGTAGTTAGCTTGGTGAATTATACTTACATGATCAAAATCATAATAGTTGACTACACAGGAATTCAATTTCTCAATTCACATTTATACGGCACTTTATAACTTTTAGAATGTCTTTACATATAGTTTTGTTTGAGTAAAATGAAAGGCCTCTTGTAACTTAACAAATATATGTTAAACAAATCCTTTACAATGAATTTTTGTAGGACACTTGATTTTATATGATATTTTATTAAAATAATTTAAGGTTATATATATTTCTTCTGGTAGATGAAAGTATGTTTTCTTTTTAATGGTCCAAGGATGCTTGGTCTAATCTTGTAGGTGGTGCTTTGATTTCTTCTAAAACAAAATTATCACAGTTATTACAAGAAAATTTTGAACAAAATCAGCTATGACTGTTCATTATAACGGATCTAAGGACATACACTAAAAGAGGGTTCTGTGTAGGATCCCACATCACATCACCTTATCACTTTTCTCTAAATCTAGGGAAAAACAGGAATGCCTCAGGACTGCAAACTGTCTTGTAACGCATAAGGATTCAGGATTTTCTAAGCTGTTGGGAAAAAAGCTTGAAAGACCTGTAGTCCCAGCTGTGGCTTTCCTTAAATCATGCGTGAATCAATGAGCAGGTACGGTTCTTTAAAGTTCAAGAGTTAGCTCTGATCAGAGGAACACTCTTGGTCAAAGGAAAATTATGTTCAGCAGGGTTAATGAGCTACTGATTCTTCATATGTTCACATGTTCTCACGTGTTCTTAGTCACTTGGTTCTTTTCAATACACAAAATGATACAATAATAAAGTTTTAATTTAGTGAAAAAGACATTACTTCTTTGGTTGTTACAGAATATAGAGCTATAATTTCTTTTCCGAAAATTCTCATTTTATATGCTATTTGATATTTTCATAAAACTTAAACTTACATTGTAAATTGTTGCGTAGGACTGGAGGTAGGATTTGGATGCAAAGTGGTGCAATTCACACACGTTTGTGATGACGGAGAAAAATACTGTTAAAACCAAATTGGAACAGAGGTTTTAAAACCACCAGTTTTATCAGAAAGCAGATCAGTGGCTTCCTAGGTTGGGGAGGGTTTTTGTGGGGGAAGGAGATTGAGTGCAAAATATCACAAGGAAATTGTTAGTGTGGGAACTGTTCTATATCTTGATCATGGTTATAGTTACAGGACTGTGCACAATTTCCAAAATTAATCAGGTCATATATTTACAAGTTGCTGACTTTCGTCATATGTAAATAATAGTTTCAGAATTGGAAAGGAAGGGAAAATTGTCAAAGGATGGGAAATCAGATATATTATAACAAAATATATCCCTCCAAAGATTCGGGTAGTGAAACACTAATAAATATTTCAAGGGACAGACATTTAGGCACTTCATTCTTACCTGTCCAATCCGCATGGTGGGAGAAGCTGCTGAAGATACTGGAATGGAATTAGTGAGCTGTGGAGAAGTTGGTTTCTCTACATCGTTGTCACTCTGTGTAACCAGAAAGCAGAATACAATCATAGCACCAACTGTTTACCTACCAGATACTTAAGGAGATAGCTGTTGCATGGGGAAGAAAATCCTTACTGAGTCAGTGGCTATGCCATGGCGAGGTGCTCTTACCATCTTAAAGCAAGCAGGGAACCCAAGATTCACTTCAAAAGCAAAGGCACCCTTTACCTTTAGGGAAAGAGAGCTACATGGTGCTTGAGGGGCTTCCCTAGCACTCCAAAAGACCTAGAATGTGAGTACTCAATATTAAGCAATGTCTATTATATGCATAAATTCCAAATTAAAATTTTTCTCTTTGGGTTTGACATGTACTTTGTTACTGAAAACTACAATATTATGCCCAGGAAATGATAAAAAAGGATTAGAACTAAGTTAAAAATGAGACAGTAAAAATAACTACAGCTGTAAAAGTGCTTATAGATTTTATGTAGACAAAATCACTACTGCACAGCTCAGGATTTTATAATGTGTTTTTCTTCTTTTCCAAGACACAACTAAAGTTCTGTTGCATGTTCCCTTCCTCCTCCTAACACATTAGCAGATTAACTCACGCATGCCAACACCTAAAGTAATTACAATTAGATCAGTTAGGGGAATCCAACAACACTATAAATTGTATTAACACCAAAACATGAAAAGTGACAGACTCCAGAGGTTACCTACTCATTCTTTAGGACCTATTCCTAAATCTGGGATAGATGTCCACCTAAGGCCCTCAGGGCTTAAAGGAAAATAAGATATCACTGCTCTTGCTGATGACCCTCTTCCATATCTAATAATTTCAAATCTGGAACTTGACATCAAACCAGAATCTCTTCTACTCAAATTTCAGCTCAATTCTTGTTCTGTCATTACCTGAGATATCAATGGAAAAGAACCCTAAATATCATCCAGCTACCACATAATGTATACAGAGACATTGAAAAATGCTAGCAAGGGATTTAATCAAATTTCAAACATGTTTAAATTAAATGTTGTATGTTAAAATATTAGTGGGACTATATGTGTCACAAGAATAAAAATTCAGTATTTTCCCAGTAAATCCATTGTGGTTTAAAACTCTAATGTATAGGCAGAGGATTAAATATTACAGCATGAGAGGTGAGACAGAGGTTTCCTCCTAAAACCGCATATAATACGAAAATATAATAAATACAACTAATCCTGAAAGAGCAACAGGAAAGAGGACTGCACCAGACTGCATACACCTGGAGAAAAGAATAAACCTCACGGTACAGGGTAACGTACCAAAGCCATGCCCTGGCAGGACCCAAGCCCTTCCCCCACCCCAGCTCACCAGTGGGAGGTAGAGAAACAGAGCAGGGAGTGAGTGGAGACTGGGGACTGCTGAATACCTAACTCCGGAGATCTGATATGGGAGCACAAACCTACATTTCATGGTGTTTTCGTGCTACTCACGTGATTACGGGGTTGGAAAGCCAAGACAGGCAGAATACCTGGAGAGACTGAGATTCCAGCCACATGTGGAAAGCAGGGATCCACATATGGCTACTCTGGGACAAAAGAAAGATGGGCAGTCTGAGAGACTTCCTAACAAGGAAGCCCTTAGCAAGAGGGCTGCTAAAGGGGCAAGGATTGCACAGAGTTTACTGCTCAGGAGAAAGTACAGGTAGACAAAATTGTCCGGGTACACTCTGCCCAGCACGTTGGGAGCTTTCACGAACTTCAGGAGGTCCAGCTCCCTGGCTGGCTACAGAGTTCCAAGGACACCCTCCGTGATATGCAGCCTACTGCGCCTTTCTCCCGGCCAGCCTGACCTGGCAAACATAACCTGGCAATAGGGCACCCAGAGGGAAGCCCTGTCTACAGCAACTACAAATACAAAACACAGAGGCTTATACCTGTGTGCCTGGCCCATTGGTTCTGGCAGAGGAGACATGCATAGTGCCGGGAAGCAGGAAACAGCTCTTTCCTCCCCCCAGGCACCAATACGGCTCCCGTGTGACCCCTGACATTGCGTCAGGAGCTGAACACCTCAAGACAGTAGAGCTTCTGGGCATTAGAGGGCACCATATACAAATGTGAAATGCCAAAGGAACCTAGATCAAAGTAAAATTATGAAAACAACCCCTGAGAAAAATTCAAATGAAATCGACCTCATGAATCTGCCTGAAAGGGATTTCAAAATAAAAATCATTAACATGCTCATGAAGGTATATAAAAATATTCAAGAACTCAGGGATGAATTCCTATTGGAGATCCAATCATTACGGAACACAGTATCAGAAATGAAACATACAATGGAAAGTTTTAAAAGCAGATTAGATACAGTGGAGGAGATGATAAATGAAATAGAAATTAGAGAAGAGGAATATAAAGAAGCTGAGGCACAGAGAGAAAAAAGGATCTCTAAGAATGAAAGAATATTGAGAGAATTGTGTGACCAATCCAAACGGAACATTATTCGCATTATAGGGGTACCAGAAGACGAAGAGAGAGAAAAGGGGATAGAAACTGTCTTTGAGGAGGTAATTGCTGAAAACTTCCCCAATCTGGGGAAGGAAATAGTCTCTCAGACCATGGAGGTGCACAGATCTCCCAACCCAAGGGACCCAAGGAAGACAACACCAAGACATATAGTAATTAAAATGGCAAAGATCACAGGCAAGGACAGACTATTAAAAGCAGCCAGAGAGAAAAATAAGATAACCTACAAAGGAAAGCCCATCAGGCTATCATCAGACTTCTCAGCAGAAACCTTACAGGCCAGAAGGAAGTGGCATGGTGTATTTAATGCAATGAAGCAGAAGGGCCTTGAACCAAGATTACTTTATCTGGCAAGGTTATCATATAAATTTGAAGGAGGGATTAAACAATCTCCAGATAAGCAAAAGCTGAGAGAATTTACCTCCCACAAACTCTCTACAGTGTATTTTGGAGAGACTGCTACAGATGGAAGTGTTCCTAAGGTTTAATAGCTGTCACCAGAGGTAATAAAATCACAGTAAAAAAGTTGAACAGTTAATTACTAAGCAAATGAAAAATAAATCAACTATCAAAAAAGTCAATCAAGGGATAGACAAAGAGTACGAAATATGATAACTAATACATAAAGAATGGAGGAGGAAGAAAAAGGAAGAGAAAAAAAGAACCTATAGACTGTATTTGTAATAGCATATTAAGTGAGTTAAGTTAAACTCTTAGATAGTAAGGAAGTTAACCTTGAACCTTTGGTAACCACGAATCTAAAGCCAGCAATAGCAATAAGCACATACCTATTGATAATCACCCTAAATGTAAATGAACTGAATGCACCAATCAAAAGACATAGAGTCACTGAATGGATTAAAAAAAAAAGATCCATCTATATGGTGCCTACAAGAGACTCACTTAAAACCCAAAGACATACACAGACCAAAAGTGAAGGGACAGAAAAAGATATTTCATGCAACTAATAGGGAGAAAAAAGCAGGAGTTGCAGTACTTGTATCAGACAAATAGACTTCAAAACAAAGAAAGTCACAAGAGACAAAGAAGGACATTACATAATGATAAAGGTGTCAATCCAACAAGAATATATAACCATTATAAATATCTATGCACCCAACACAGGAAGACCTACATATGTGAAACAAATACTAACAGAATTAAAGGAGGAAATAGAAAGCAATGCATTCATTCTAGGAGACTTCAACACTACACTCACTCCAAAGGAGAGATCAACCAGATGGAAAATAAGTAAGGAAACAGAAGCACTGAATGACACATTAGAACAGATGGACCTAACAGACATCTAGAGAACTCTACAACCAAAAGCAGCAGAATGCACATTCTTCTCCAGTGCACATGGAACATTTTCAAGAATAGATCATATACTAGGCCACAAAAAGAGCCTCAGTGAATTCAAAAAGATTGAAATTGTACCAATCAGATTCTCAGACCATAAAGGTATGAAACTAGAAATAAATTACACAAAGAAAATGAAAAATCCCACAAATGGAGGCTTCACAACATGCTCCTAAATAACCAATGGATCAATGACCAAAAAAAAAAAAAACAGAGATCAAGCAATATATGGAGACAAATGACAATGAAAATTCAACACCGCAAATTCTGTGGGATGCAGTGAAGCTGTGCTAAGAGGAAAGTACATTGCAATACAGGCCTACCTGAGGAAAGAACAATCCCATATGAGCAGTCTAAACTCACAATTAACGAAACTAGAAAAAGAAGAACAAATAAGGCCCAAAGTCAGTAGAAGGAGGGACATAATAAAGATTAAAGCAGAAATAAATAAAATCGAGAGGAATAAAACAATAGAAGAATCAATGAAAGCAAGAGATGGTTCTTTGAGAAAATAAACAAAATAGATAAACCCTAGCCAGACTCATCAAGAAAAAAAGAGAGTCTACTCACATAAAAAGAATCAGAAATGAGAAAGAAAAAATCACTACAGATACCACAGAAATACAAAGAATTATTAGAGAATACTATGAAAAATTACATGCTAACAAACTGGATAACATAGACAAAATGGACAACTTTCTAGAAAAATTCAACCTTCCAAGACTGACCCAGATAGAAATAGAATATCTAAAGAGACCAATTACCAGCAATGAAATTGAACTGGTAATCAGAAACCTACCTAAGAAGAAAATGCCTGCACCAGATGGCTTCACCGCTGAATTTCATCAAATATTTAGTGAAGACCTAATACCCATCGTCCTTTAAGTTTTCCAAGGACTAAAAGAAGAGGGAAATTCCCAAACTCATTCTATGAGGCCAGCATCACTCTAATACCAAAACCAGGCGAAGACACCACAGAAAAAGAAAATTACAGAACAATATCCCTGATGAACATAGATGCAAAAATACTCAACAAAATATTAGCAAACCGAATTCAAAAATACATCAAAAAGATCATCCATCATGATCAACTAGGATTTATTCCATGGATGCAAGGGTGGTATAACATTCGAAAATCCATCAACATCATCCACCACATCAACAACAAGAAGGACAAAAACCACATGATCATCTCCATAGATGCTGAAAAAGCATTTGACAAAATTCAATATCCATTCATGAAAAAAACTCAATAAATGGGTATAGAGGGCAAGTACCTCAACATAATAAAGGCCATATATGACAAACCCACAGCCACCATTATACTTAACAGTGAGAGGCTGAAAGATTTTCCTTTAAGATTGGGAACAAGACAAGGATGTCCACTCTCCCCACTTCTATTCAACATAGTACTGGAGGTCCTAGCCACGGCAATCAGACAACATAAAGAAATAAAAGGCATCCAGATTGGCAGTGAAGAAGTTAAACTGTCCCTGTTTGCAGATGACATGATATTGTACATAAAAAACCCTAAAGAATCTACTCCAAAACTACTAGATCTAATATCTGAATTCAGCAAAGTTGTGGGATACAAAATTAATGCGCAGAAATCTGTGTTATTCCTATACACAAACAATGAACTAGCAGAGAGAGAAATCAGGAAAACAATTCCATTCACAGTTGCATCAAAAAGAATAAAATACTTAGGAATAAACCTAACCAAGGAAGTGAAAGACCTATACTCTGAAAACTACAAGACACGCATGAGAGAAATTAGAGAAGATACCAATAAATGGAAACACATCCCCTGCTCATGGATAGGAATAATTAATATTGTCTAAATGGCCATCCTGCCTAAACCAATCTACAGATACAATGCAATTCCTATCAAAATACCAACAGCATTGTTCAACGAACTAGAGCAAATCATTCTAAAATTATAAGAAACCACAAAAGACCCCGAATAGCCAAAGCAATCCTGAAAAGGAAGAATAAAGCTGGGGAGATTACGCTCCCCAACTTCAAGCTCTACTACAAAGCCACAGTAATCAACACAATTTGGTACTGGCACAAGAACAGATGCATAGACCAATGGAACAGACTAGAGAGTCCTGATATAAACCCAAGCATATATGGTCAATTAACATATGATAAATGAGCCATGGACATACAATGGGAAAATGACAGCCTCTTCAACAACTGGTGTTGGCAAAACTGGACATCTAGCTACATGCAAGAGAATGAAACTGGATTATTGTTTAACCCCATACACAAAAGTAAACTCAAAATGGATCAAAGACCTGAATGTAAGTCATGAAACCATAAAATTCTTAGAAGACAATATAGGCAACAATCTCCTGAACATAAGCATGAGCAACTTCTTCCTGAATGTATCTCCTCGAGTGAGGGAAACAAAAGCAAAAATGAATACATGGGACTACATCAAACTAAAAAGCTTCTGTATGGCAAAGGACACCATCAACAGAACAAAAAGGCATCCTACAGTATGGGAGAATATATTTGTAAATTACATATCCAACAAGGGGTTATCATCCAAAATATATAAAGAACTCACACATCTCAACACCCAAAAGGCAAATAACCCGATTAAAAATTGGGCAGAGGATACGAAGAGACAATTCTCCAAAGAAGAAATTCAGATGGTCAACAGACACATGAAAGATGCTCCATATCAGTGATCATCAGGGAAATGCAAATTAAAACCACAATGAGATATCACCTCACACCAGTAAGGATGGCCACCATCCAAAAGACTAAGAACAACAAATGCTGGCGTAGATGCAGAGAAAGGGGAACCCTCCTGAACTACAAGTGGGAATGTAAGCTAACTCAACCATTGTGGAAAGCAATATGGAGGTTCCTCAAAAAACTAAAAACAGAAATACCATTTGACCCAGGAATCTTACTCCTTGGAATTTACCCAAAGAATACAACTTCTCAGATTCAAAAAGACATATGCACCCCTATGTTTATCACAGCACTATTTACAATAGCCAAGATATGGAAGCAACCTAAGTGTCCATCAGTAGATGAATGAATAAAGAGGAGGTGGTACATATACACAATGGAATCCTATTCAGCCATAAGAAAGAAACAAATTCTTCCATTTGCAACAACATGGATGGAGCTGGAGGATATTATGCTCAGTGAAATAAGCCAAGTGGAGAAATAAAAATACCAAATGATTTCCCTCATTTGTGGAGTATAACAAGGCAGCAAAACTGAAGGAACAAAAATAGCATCAGACTCACAGACTCCAAGAAGGAACTAGTGGTTTCCAAAGGGGAAGGGTCTGGGAAGGCGGGTCAGAGGAAGGGATAAGGGGATTGAGAGGTATTATGTTTAGTACACATGGTGTGGGGGGTCACGGGGAAAAGAGTGTAGCACAGAGAAGGCAAACAGTGAATCTGTGGCATCTTACTACACTGATGGACAGTGACTGCAGTGGGGTATGTGTGTGGACTCGATAATATGTGTAAAAGTAGTCACCACATTGTTTTTTCAAGTGAAACCTTCATAAGAGTGTATATCCATAACATCTTAATAAAAAATGTTTTTATTCCTGTAATATATAAATTATGTAGTTAACAAATTATGTAGAAGGGAGTTAAATCATTTACTGTTTTGTCATCTAAGAAATTTAACCAGACCAAGTGAACGCTTTTTAGACCCACTAGGACAGAGGGAACTGGTTCACAGCAATGGTGTATCAGACAACTATTTACTTTAAGTCCCACATTCAAACAATGCTAGCTATTTTTCTTATTTTGATATCATTAATGTACAATTACATGAGCAACATTATGGTTACTAGACTCCCCCTATTATCAAGTATTTAAGATCGGGAACAAGACAAGGATGTCCACTCTCCCCACTTCTATTCAACATAGTACTGGAGGTCCTAGCCATGGCAATCAAACCACACAAAGAAATAAAAGGCATCCAGATTGGCAAGGAATAAGTTTCTTGCCATATATCCCATTACAGTCACTGTCCTTCAGCATAGTAAGATGCTATAGAATCACTACTTGTCTTCTCTGTGTTGTACTGCCTTCCCCGTGTCCCTATCGCACTGCTGCATTATGTGTGCTAATCGTAATTCCCCTTTTCCCCCCTTATCCCTCCCATCCCACCCATCCTCCCCAGTCCCTCCCCCTTTGGTAACTGTTAGTCCATTCTTGGGTTCTGTGAGTCTGCTGATGTTTTGTTACTTCAGTTTTTGCTTTGTTCTTATGCTCCACAGGGTGAAATATTTTGATGCTTTTCTTTCTCTGCCTTGCTTATTTCACTGAGCATAATACCCTCTAGCTCCATCCAAGTTGTTGCAAAAGGTAGGATTTGTTTTCTTCTTATGTCTTAATAATACTCCATTGTGTATATGTACCAGATCTTCTTTATCCTTTCATCTACTAATGGACACTTAGGTTGCTTCTATTTCTTGGCTATTGTAAATAGTGCTGCAATAAACATAGGGGTGCATATGTCTTTTTCAAACTGGGCTGCCGCACTCTTAGGGTAAATTCCTAGGAGTGGGATTCCTGGGTCAAATGGTATTTCTATTTTTAGTTTTTGAAGAACCTCCATACTGCTTTCCACAATGGTTGAACTAATTTACATTCCCACCAGCAGTGTAGGAGGGCTCCTCTTTCTCCACATCCTCGCCAACATTTGTTGTTGTTTGGATGGTGGCCATCCTAACTGGTGTGAGGTGATATCTCATTATGGCTTTAATTTGTATATCTCTGATGATTAGCGATGTGGATCATCTTTTCATGTGCTTGTTGGCCATCTGAATTTCTTCTTTGGAGAAGTGTCTGTTCAGCTCCTCTGCCCATTTTTTAATTGGCTTATTTGCTTTTTGTTTGTTGATGTGCGTGAGCTCTTTATATAATTTGGATGTCAACCCCTTATCGGATATGTCTTTTATGAATATGTTCTCCCAAACTGTAGGATGTCTTTTTGTTCTGATGGTGTCCTTTTCTGTACAGAAACTTTTTAGTTTGATATAGTCCCACTTGTTCATTTCTGATTTTGTTTCCCTTGCCCAGGGAGATATGTTCATGAAGAAGTTGTTCATGGTTATGTCCAAGAGATTTTTGCCTATGTTTTTTTCTAAGAGTTTTATGGTTTCATGACTTACATTCAGGTCTTGATCCATTTTGAGTTTACTTTTGTGTATGGGGTTAGACAATAATTCAGTTTCAATCTCTTACATGTGTCTGTCCAGATTTGCCAACACCAGCTGTTGAAGAGGCTGTCATTCCCCATTGTATATCCATGGCTCCTTTATTATATATTAATTGACCATATATGCTTGGGTTTATATCTGGGCTCTCTAGTCTATTCCATTGGTCTATGCGTCTGTTTTTGTGCCAGTACCAAATTGTCTTGATAACTGTGGTTTTGTAGTAGAGCTTGAAGTTGGGAAGCAAGATCTCCCCTACTTTATTCTTCCTTGTCAAGATTGCTTTGGCTATTTGGGGTCTTTTGTAGCTCCATATGAATTTTAGAACGATTTGTTCCAGTTCATTGAAGAATGCTGTAGATATTTTGATATGGATTTCATTGAATCTGTAGATTGCTTTAGGCAGGATGGCCATTTTGACAATATCTTCCTATCCATGAGCACGGGATGTGTTTCCATTTATTGGTATCTTCTTTAATTTCTCTCATGAGTGTCTTGTAGTTTTCAGAGTATAGGTCTTTCAATTCCTTGGTTAGGTTTATTCCTAGGTATTTTATTCTTTTTGATGCAATTGTGAATGGAATTGTTTTCCTGATTTCTTTTTCTGCTAGTTCATTGTTAGTGTATAGGAATGCAACAGATTTCTGTGTATTAATTTTGTGTCCTGCAACTTTGCTGAACTCAGATATTAGATATAGTAGTTTTGGAGTGGATTCTTTAGCATTTTTTATGCGCAATATCATGTCATCTGCAAACAGGGAAAATTTGACTTCTTTCTTGCCAATATGGATGCCTTTTATTTCTTTTTGTTGTCTGATAATGCTAGCTATTTTTATGGGTAAATCATAAACTTTTTCTCAAGAGCAATTAAAAATTATTTATGCAGCATATATAGTTTTTGTTTCAAAAGAGAGCTTATATTTCCAGAAATTACAGCAAAACTAGGTAGTGACAACATTGAAAATCAGTAAAAATTCCAAATTTTCTACAAAATTAGATTGTTAGTACCATACTAGTTTCAGATTTTCTTCCCAAGCATGACTTATCTGTATTGCAGTATGTACCTCCATACAAAAGAAGAGACATCAGTACTGCAGTTTGCCTATCTGGAAGAAAAGATGTAACTGCATATGCAAATGATCAGAATAGAAATTCAAAGTACACTACTCACCATTCATGCATTGGTTCTCTATATCTTAAATCCATACTTTCTTCCTGAAAGGCAAGAACATGAGAATAAACTGATCCTATTCTTTTATGAAGGGATTTTATTTGGCTTCACCTTTATTATTATTCACTGGGCTGTACAAGAACTGGAGCATACGTGAATCTCTAAACAAGCATCTGGTTCCCTACTTTTCATTGTTGTATCTACCACATCAAAGATCTATTACTTATACATTACAGTATATCATATATGCAAGAACTGATGAGATAAAAAAACTTTGTACCTTTCTTCATTCAAAAGAGAAATCAAACATTCAATATTATATGATGTTTCTGACCATTAATACCGATATTAATAAATATTACTCATAGTTCAAAGCAAAGTAAATGTCTATCAGTACGAGTCTGTTTAAGTAAATGATGGTACTATCATGATTTAAATCTCATCACTGACACTGGAAAACATGTATTACATATTAAGTAGGACAAAAAACAGATACTGTTTAGTTAAAATTGGAAATGAAAGGTTTTCAAAAGGATATTTACCACCAAGTTAACGGTACTTAGTTATCAATGAGCAGTGAGATTTGGGGTAATTTGTTCCATATTGTTTGGCCTTTTTATAATGTGCAAGTACCATTTTCATATAAAAAGTTATTTCTTTAAATAATCCACATATGGAAAGACATCCTGTGTTTGTGGATTGGAAGCCTTGATATTGTTAAGATGGTATTAACACCCAAAGTGATCTACAGATGTAATGCAACTGCTATCAAAATCCCAATGATATTTTTTGCAGAAATAGAAAAATGCATTCTAAAATTCACATAGAAGGGGTCCTGAATACCAAAACAATCTCCAAAAAGAAGAATAAACTTAGAGGACTCTTACTTCCTGATTTCAAAACTTACTACAAAGCTATAGTATCAAAACAGTGTGGTAGTGGCATAAGGACAAACATACAGATCAATGTAATAGATTAGAGAGCTCAGCAACAAACCTTCACATATATGGTCAATTGATTTTCAACAAGGCTGCCAAACCATTTGATGGGGAAAGGAAAGTCTTTTCAACAAATGATGCTGGGAAAACTGACACTGGAAAACATGTATTACATAGTAAGTAAGACAAAAAACAGATACTATTTAGGTAAAATTGGAAATGAAAGGTGTTTAGAAGGATATTTCAGCAAAAGAATGAAGTTAAACCCTTTCCTTAAATCGTATACAAAAATTAACTAAAATTGATGAAAGACCTAAATGTAATAGCTAAAACTATAAAGTTCTTAGAAGAAAACAGGGAAAAGCTCTATGACATTGGATCTGGCAATGCTTTTTTAGATATGATACCAAAAGCATAGATAACAAAAGAAAAAATAGATAAATTGGACTTCATAAAAAGTTAAAACTTCTGTGAATCAAAACACACCATCAAGAGAGTGAAAAAAACAATCAAAGAATTAGAGAAGCTGTTTATAAATCAATTATCTGAGAAAGGATTAATATCAAGAATATATAAAGAACTCCTACAATTCAATAACAATAAGAAAGCAAACAACTCAATTAAAATATGGGCAAAGGACTTGAATAGACATTTCTTCAAAGAAGATATGTAAATGGTCAATAGGCACATAAAACAATGCTCAACATCACTTGTCATTAGGCAAATGAGGATCAAAACCACAATGAGCTACAACTTCATAATCATTAGGATAGCTATCACTTAAAATATGGAAAATAAAAAGTGTTGGTGAGATTGTGAAGAAATTGGAATCCTCATGCATTGCTGGAAGGAATGTAAAATGGTATAGACTCTGTGGAAAACAATTTGGCAGCCGCTCAAAAAGTTAAACATTGAATTAAAATATGATCCAGCAATCACACTCCTAGGTATACACCCAAAATAACTGAAAGCAAGGACTCAAACAGATACTTTTACAATAATGTTCAGAGCAGTGGTATTCATAATAGCCAAAAGTTGGACAACCCAAGTGTCCATCACCAGATGAATGGATAAAAATGTGGTATATTCATGCAATGGAATATTATTCAGCCAGATAAAGGAATGAAGTTCTGACACATGTTACAACATGGATGATCCTTGAAAACATTAGGCTAAGTGAAAGAAGCCAGACACAAAAGAACCAATATTGTATGATTCCACTTATATGAGGTACCTAGAGTAGTCAAATTCAGAGAGACTGAAAGTAGAATAGAGGTTACAGGAGATGGGGGTAAAATGGGGAGTTATTGCTGAATGGGGACAAAGTTTCTGTTTGGCATGATGAAAAAGTTCTAGAAATGGAGAGTGATGATGGTTGCCCAACATTGTGAATGTACTCAGTGCCACTGAATTATCCTCATAAAAATGGTTTAAAAAAAATCATAAACCAAATTCATCCTGTCATTCTTAAAATCGTATTTCACATATATTAAAGTACCTAGGATAGTTCTGGGCCAATATGGTGCTAAGTATTATGAGGAACATGAAATAAGCAGATGAGCTTTCCCTAAAGAAGTCTAGAATCATATTTGAGAGTCAAGCTTTAAATACATTAGGTCAGTGCTCTTCAAAGTAAACATGACCACAGCCAAGGAGGTGTATAAGATGATCCACTGAGAAGCAAAAAGAATAAATGGAAATTCAATTTACATATTTTAAAATCTGAGAAAGTAAGCAATGAAGGCTTGCTGATAGTAGATATCCAGATTGATATAGGTGCCCTGACTCAGTCCACAGGATCCAAAGATCTTGTGAGAGGAGACTTTTTTTGGCCTTTTGATAGTTACAAGTAATTTCAGTTCACCTGCCAAGTTAGGTGAACATATGGATATATTGCCTAGTTTTAACTAAAACAAGTTCCACAAAATGGACAAGTGCCTTAATAAGTTGACACATAGAGACCTTGGGCAAAAGATTAGTAATGCAAGTCTAAGCAAATAATGGAAATGGCAAAAATGAAACAGATGCTACTCCGAGCACAGCTCATCATATGGCACATTACTGTGAAAACATAATGCTGGGCTAATATGCTCTATTAAGGAGATGGCTAAAATAACTTTAAATCATGAAGGCTATTGGAAATATGAGTTCATATTGACTCTCAATAATTATCTATAGTTAACAAAATAAAATCTAAAAATTTCTGAAAATATCAATTCCATTTTATCTCATCCTTTTTGTATTTTTATTTTGCGTATATTCTATAATTCACATTATATACTACTGCAGGACTACATGTCCATAATGTAAATACAATATACATATATTGGAAGCATGTGCTCGCTTTTTACTGATGCAGTGTGTGATCAAAAGTTTAAATATTATTGTCTATAGTATAAACAATAAATGTTATGGGCAGTCTGTAATAGAAGAGTGGTGTGAGTTATATGAATTAAAATTTGATGCAGGCCTTGAAAGATGTTTAAAATCTGGACAAGAAGAGGGTGGAAGGGAGGGTATTCCAAGCAGAAGGAACCATATAAAGAAGTTTAGGGGCAGTAAAGAATATGGCAGGTTTGATGGAGTGAGACTAGCTTGACTGACAGAGTTTGTGCTATGAATTCATGAGAGAGAAAACTGGAGCGCAAAACAGGGCCAGATTTATAGGCTCTTAGATAAAGAGTTTGAACTTACAGAGTTTCGGCAGAATAGCATAGTTGTTAGGACCATAGGCTTTGAAGTCAAACAGAACTGAGTTAAATTCCAGTTCTGAAACTTACTATGTGTACAACCTTAGGCTAGTAACTTAACCTGAACCTCAATTTCTTCATCCATATGAAGCTGATGGTAATCATGAGGATAATGAGGTGGTTGTACTATTCTTATCACAGCACGTGGCAACCTATGTAAGTGTTCAGTATAGTCTGGCTATTCTGCTTATGATTCAGTAGGTAATGGGAAGCCATTGCCAACTTTTTGCACAGGAGAGGAAAAGGTGAAAACAACGTTTAGAAAAGTTACCTTGGTGTTGGTTGTGGGAGTCAGAGTAAACTGGAGCAGAGAGAGGAAATCTACTAGAGCATTATTACAGTAATCTGGATCCAAGGGACAGAAGGAAGTAGCAGTAGGAACGGAGAGGATGTTGTCACGGAAGAATTAATAGGATTAAATGCCTAATTAGACACAGTAGAAAAATAAGACAAACTGAATATGAACCTAGAACTTTGAGACTCAAACCTTTATGATTGTGACTATTTTGATGCCATTGCAGAAAACGAGGGAAATTGGGAAAGGCAGTTTAAGAAGTTAATCAGTCTTTTAAAACAATGGAAAAACTGTATATCTTTTCAGTAAAATATAATTGTTAGAGCAATTCTTCCATTTAATATTTACATAGATGTTTTCTCTAATGAGGAGCTCAAAGTATTTTGTAACTCACTCAATTCACAAAAGCAAGTTTCCCAGAACTAGAAAAGAATTTTGCTTATTGTTCCTCTCACTGAAAGTTGGAGCATTAACCAATATCAGCAATTTTGAGGGTATTAGTAACAGTGAGTGGATTCTTATTATTTATATCTTGCTTATTTCCAAAACAGATATGAAATAATACTGTTAAAATAAAGATAAAAGGCCAGGAGCCATGTAACTGTCAAGGGCAAAGAGGATGGTATGCTAGAAACCTAGGTTAAGGAGAGTTGCTGCACTTGAGCACTAAACTTAGCTTTCCACCTTATAGTATCTAAGGTAAAAATGGAAATACTAAAGTTGTCTACTTTTGCTCTCTGAAGAAGAGTATGCCTGAAAGATTTTAGTTGGCCAGTGCCAGCACAGTGCCCAATAAATGCTTGTTGAAAGAATGAAATGATTTGTAAACTAAGATCAAATTGCATCTCTTTAAAACAAGCTAGGCTATTCCCTTAAAGAATGTCTCTTCATAAGAGACTGGGTACTTAATAGGTTCCACGGAAAACTCAAAAACATATCACAGAAATCTAATGTTGCTGCTTTATTAGATTAGAAAATGGTAGCAAGGTCCATTAGACAGATTAACTGTGAAACCTGGCCAGCAGAAGATAAAGCTCGCAGACACATCTTATGTAACATATGAAATCTAAATTGTCCAAATCATAATCATGCCCTGTACTCCAGCTGGCATAATCTATTTTAAAGGGATTCACCCCATAAAGTTCCCTTACATCTGTGTCTAAACCCATTTTAATTTATCCAAACCTGGTAAGACAAAAAAAAGACTGTACTTGTTGCTAAAATTTACATTTGTGAAGATGTAAATACAAGGGATGCTAGAAATGCAGGGGTATTATAGTAAGGAGACAACTGACTTTACTTAAGGCACTACAAAGAAAGTCAAGTTTTTACTGGGTACCAATGACTTTCTATCCTATTTAGTAAGTCGAAAAATAAATGTAATGTTATAAAACAATGTACTGTGAGCAAACTGTTATAGGTTGAACTGTGCTTGCCCAAGCCCCACATGTTGAAGTCCTAACTCCTGATGTCTCAGAATGTGACTGTATTTGGAAATAAGGTCTTTGCAGAAGCAATCAAGTTACGGCAAGGTCATTAGGGTAGGTCCTAATCCAAAACGACTGATGTCCTTATAAAAAGGAGAAATTTGGGGACAGACACGTGTACAGGGAAAATATCATGTGAACAGGAAGATAGTTATCTAGGAGCCAAGGACAGAGGCTGGGAACAGATCCTTCTCTCATGGTCTTCAGAAAGAAGCAACCCTGCCAACATCTTGATCTCAGACTTCTGGTCTCCAGAACTTGGAGACAATAAATTTCTGTGACTTAAACCCCCCCAGTTTGTGGTACTTTGTTATGGCAACCCTAGCAAACTAATACACAAACTATTTCTGCAGGGCAGTTATTTATGGTTAGGGCATTGGGATATAGGGACCTAAAAGCTGGGTGCCTTCAAGCCTCTTGAAATACAAGCTCAATTGTTATTAGGAAAGGAAAACTACATAAAAAGAATAATTCATGAATACTTAGGAATTACTATGTTTAGAAAAGTAACTTCCATGGTAATCCTCTCACTGTATATACAAAAAATCATTACATTGCACACCTTATGCTAACCCCATGTTATATGTCAATTATATCTCAGTAAAGCTGGGTGGGGGGACAGGTGTGGAGAAAAGTTACTTCTAGCTTGATGTGCTCAAGCTCTCAATTACTGAGAAAACAGCTAACAACCAGTCAAGAAGAAATGATCCATTAAGTGCCTTAATAGGAAAGGGGCAACTTAAACCGTACACTTACTTAAATGTTGACCCAGAACCTCATATTGACTTGGGCTGTGCGCTTATTGAAAAGTAAAAGCAAATTTAATCAATTCAGTTTATAGGAAATACAGGGACTAAAAGAACGTATTAAACAACGCCACATGGAAGCAGAGGCACAATGTGGGGCATTCTACAGGACAAGCGGCCTGGCTTCTTCAATAAATATGTGGAACAAAAGCAGGAGGGGAAGCCTGTGTTTAATAAAAGAGACCTGAGAGATCATGGTTAGAATATGTCTGAATCAGCAAAACAGGCATTTTTGAGAATCAGGAAAAATTTAACATGGACTGGTTATTAGATGACATTAAGAAATAATTTTGTTAGATGTAATGATGGCATTGTGATCATATATATATATTTTAAAAAGTCCTTGTCAGAAATTTATACTGAATGTTTATGGGTAAAAAGATATAAGGTATTTACTGAAAAGCATCCTTCTCCCCCAGAATAGAAGGAGATAGATGAAAAATGATATACAAAATGTGGGTAATAATTAAAGCTTGGTACTGAGTACATGGAGGTTCTATTTTGTGTGTTTTGAAATGTTTTCTTTTTCCATGTAGTGAGCCAGGCACCAGGCCTATATTAATTCCTTTCATCCTTGCCACAATCTGATGAGGGAGCTGCTGTTATTTCTCCCATTTTACTGAAAAATGAAATAAAATTAAATAAATGACTTAATTAATGTTATTAGTGTGAAAGTTCAGAATGTAATGAGGTGAGAACCAGGCATTTTTGTTTTGTCCTTAACAGGTTATGTCCAATAGCTAAAAAGAAGTCATGGTTAAAGAATACATGTAAAGAAATACACAGCTTCAGGTAGTTATCAGCCATTAAACTGCTGAAAATAAGTCTTAAATTTCCATTCAATCAGTATCCAAATTGAAAGTTAATGTTATTTCTGATTACCCATTTCATTCACTTTCTACTTGTGTTTCATGTTAAATGTTTTAAATATACATTCTGTTGCTATGGAAACACATGACATTACAATTGATATTACTAACCAGTTAAACTGATCCCAAGCTTCATCATCAAATAACAAGATGCAATCAATTTTCAAATGTTGGTCTAATTTAGAGAAAGCAAAAAACAAATTGACCGCTAAACCAGAGGTCACCTTACCTACTAGTTTTAGGTTCTTTAAGAATTTCTAAAATAGCTGCATATTAACCAAGTCAAACAGTAAAACAATGTTTTATCTATTAAAAAGTAAAAGAATTTTTTTTTGCCATACTTTCTTGCTAGTGGATGATAAGCTGGACCATAGGGGAGCCATGGGGTGAAAGGGAAGAGGAAAAGGAAGCAGGAGGAAACTAGGTTCACAGGATACTATGGGTTTGTGTCACTACAACAGAGGAAGGGCAGCTGGAAAAGAATCCCGTAATCTGGGGCTAAATCTTGCCTCTGATGCTCACTAACTGTAGACATTGGGTAAATTCCTAAATTTCTCCCATCTAGTTTCTGACCTTATATGGTTGTTGTGAGGCAAAATGAGACCACAGATGTAGAGTACCTATTATAGTGTTAAGTGAATAAAAACTGCTTCATAACCGTTAAGCCCCTCCTTGAACAAAAGTCTGCTTGCAGTTGGGTTAAAAAATCCTACCACCTGTGGTGGAGTGGTGATTTGATCTTTCAAGTTCTGTGGCTAATCCTTGGATAATTAAAAAATTTAATTCTCTATTAGGTTTTTGCTATTAAACACACATGCACATACACACACACGTACACACACACACCCAAACATAAGCCAGTGAGGTACAATGTGTCCCTGAACTCAGATCAGTACGGAGTGAACACGAAATGATAGCATAAAGGCCACTTTATCTGTCCAAAAAAACCTTCTTCATCGGAGGGTTTAAAAAACAGACATGATAATTATAGTTACTGTGAACCTGAAAGTTAATTTTTACATATAACATTCTTCTTTTCTGAAATCCCTGAAAGAAGCGAGATTCAAGGTAGAAGAGTATATAGTCTTTCTGGAAATGATCAACATTAAAGTAGTTAATGACCCAAATAAATATAGGACTCCTTAGTTGTTTATGTTTTTGTTTTAGAGAAAGCATTCCTGGAATTAAAAACTTAATCATACGTGACCTCACATAGAATTCATGAACCATAGGTATTTTGTTTAAAGAAAAACAAAATTTTCTTTTTTTAATGAACAGCTGTCAGTTTTGAAAGTTTTCGTACCTGCTTGATTTGTTGAAGGCGAGTTATGCAAGTGCGAATTGGAAAAGGTGGCAAAAACTGAAATTTAAAATATAAAAGTGAAGTTTGCTTTAATGTTTCTGATTAATTGTTTCTAAACATTAAGTCAATGTTGAATTATCTAAAGTATTTCTTGACTGTCTAATGCATGCTAGCAATAGGATTCGTTCAGCTTAAAATTAAAAAAACTCAGTTGAATCCTGACTGAAAATTATACTCACCAAAAGTCTAAATATATCAGGATAGAACAAGATAACGATTAACATAAGAAGTATAGGGCAGAGAACATCAATAGAACATCTTGTTTATCTCTGTCTTTCCTTTCCCAAGGCACTAGATCTTAGAATCACTTCATTTTTTTCTTGCCAGTTTTAGCCCACTATTAAAGCTTAGTGACAGGCATTACCCAGAAAAAGCTGAAACAGTCATTAAATCACAGCTAACTGACCAAACATACAAAAGAAACATAAACAAAACTCCATCAAATATCTTGGAATCTAGCTGGGGAAACCAAAATTTCACAATATGGAATGACTTAAGGCAGTCACTTGTAAGTAGTTAAGCACATTTTACTTTCTCCTTTTAGGTCTTTTCTCAAAGCTTATGAGCACCCACACAAGAGGGAAATGAAAGAATGGAGGGATTTAAAGCTAAGTGCGAAAATGAAGTTTGAAAATTACCATTAGAATTCATTTATCCACCCTAGCTGTATCCTGGTTAGTTCTTGAAATGCCAGACAATTTACCGTCTTACTTCCACATTATATCTTAAGAGCCGTTGAGTTGTGCAGTCAAAAATATTTAATGAGCACCTACTAGATGCTAATGCACAGTGCTAGGCCCTGAGGATCCAAAGATAAATAAGACACACTTTCCTGTCCTTGAGAGATTCAAAGTCCAGGTAGGGAAAACTAGGTCACAGGTAAGTGCCAGGAGTTTTATTTTGTGGGAGTTTAAGGAACAGAATATTACTGTGCCTGGGGTCTGGGAGAAGGCTTCGCAGAGAAGGGTAGGAATTCATTAGAGAGAGAAGAGGAGGGAGGGTATTTCAGGGAATGGGAAGAGATGTTTGGGCAGAGAGGTATGTTTGGGGAACAGAGAGCTTCAGTGTGGCTGAAACTTGGTACATGATAGGGCATGGCAGGAAGCAAATCTGTTGAAATTTGGCTGAAAACAGATTGTGGTTTTTGGGCTTTAGACTTTGAGCTTAGTAGGAAACCTAAAGCATAGGTCCTTCTGAGTTCTTAAACCTCAAAGATATTTTAAACAAGAAGATCATACCTGTTTTAGAAAGGCAACACTAGTAGCACATGCAGAACACACTGGGGGTGGATGGAAGAGTGACTAGAAGCAGGGTCACAAGCTAGGGTGAAGATGATGAGGATCTGAATGATGAAGGGAGGGGAGAAGAGGCGGCAGATTGGAGAAATGATCAGAAACTGACAAGATCTAAAGATTGGCCAGGAGTTCCCAGCTGAAACCTACAGGTAGATGGTGGCCAAGAAAGGCAGTAAGTAGAGCAGGTTGGTGGGTGGGAGAAGATGAGAGCTCATAAAATGTGTGTTGGACAAATAAATGTTTTTATGAAGTAGAGTCTTGAATTTTTTTAGGTTTTAAAAATGTCTCATATGACTTTTTAAGGAGCATATTGTCTCACTAATTATATTTTGTTTAAAAGAGTGTTCAAAAAACAAAATAGAAGGAACAAAACAGCTGCAGATTCATAGACACTGAGAAGTGGCTGGTGGTTACCATGGGGGAGGGGTTGGGGTGGGTTGGTGGGAAGGGTGAGGGGGATAAAGGGGTACAAAAATCTCAATCATAATTTAAGTTGGTCACAGGGATGTAACTGCAAGATGCAGAATATAGCCAATGATTCTATAACATTTTCCTAGGTTGACAGATAGTAAATGCCCTAGTGGGGGTGAGCATTTAATAATATGGGTAACTGTGGGACCACTACGTTGTATACTTGAAACCAGTGAAAATTGTATATCAACAATACTTCAATAAAAAAAGAAAGTGTTCAAATCAGTTTGTTTTTGCTAATCATCTGCTGGAAGGTAGAGGAAACAGCCATGTTTGTAAAAGTAACAATAGAAAATTCATATGTGGATAATTGAAAATTCACTACATATAAATTATATTTGAAAATTAGTGACAATTACTTCATCATAATAATTCACTATCAGAAAAAAATAGGTCTAACTCCTCAGTATTTTAATACTTATTGAGCCTTTATTATGTGTAAGGAAATGTTTTTCTGCTCAGTGGGGAAGGAAAGATTTTTTTTTTAAAACCTAATAAGCCATAGTTATTACCTTCAGAGACATTACAAACCAGACATGAAAGCGAATATTACATAGTAGACAAGGAAATGGTTGTTAAATGGAGGCAAATCTGTGTGGGAATAAAAAGCAAAGCTTAAGTGAATGGGCGTAGTTTGGAGACAGGCATTTGAGCTGGGCCGTGTGAGCCGAGGAGTTTGACAGCATAAGCAACAGAAAAGTGAAAGTGCTCGGCATGATTTAGGAAAGGCTACTAGTCTTGTTTGAGTGGAAAGCCAGGCAACTGTGGAGGGATAGAGGATTCTGAAGCCGAGAGGGTGAAGATGCTGGAAAGCCTTGACTGCCATACTCAAAAAAGTTTGAACTGTGGAAAACTTACCTATTTTGGTTGATATTTCAAGAAAATTCTTAATTCACATCAATAAGACTACTATCTAACCATTGTCACAAAAGTCAGGAAACTCCTTGATAAAACTTGCCCAAAAGGGAGACATTAGGCATATGATTTGTTGCTATATGGAAGTGTTATGAAGAGAGCTCATAACAGCATTTCTCTTTCAAGCATCTATTTATATTAAATGTGATAATGGAATTAATGCTTATAATATGCTGAATAGTGCCTGGTACATAGTATGTGTTCATTAAATGGCAAATGACTCTACCACAACCACCATTATTACTATCATCATCAAATACTTCTAGAAGTCAACGTTTAATGATATATAAACAACAACTACAGTATCTGTTCCCTGCTGCCAAGCATTCATTCTTTTTCCCATCTGATCTTTTATTTAATTTTTAATATACCTTATTTATTATAGCAGTTTTAGGTTCATAGCCAAATTGAGTAGGAGGCACAGAAATTTCCCCTGTCCTCATAGAAGCATAGCCTCCTCCACTATCAAAAGCCAAACAAAAGTGGTAAATTCTTTTAATAGGTGAACCTACATTGACACATCATTATGACCCTCAGTTCATAGTTTACACTAGAGTTCACTCTTGCTATTATACATTCTATGGGTTTGGACAAATATGTAATGACCCATATCCATCATTACAGAATTGTACCAAGTAGTTTCAATGTTCTCTAAAAATCCTCTGTGCTTTACCTATTCATCCTGATCTCTTATTTTTTTCAACAGAAATCCACTTACTTTTCTTCTCTTTATAAAGCAATAAATTCTCAGTATAAAACATAACTAATGGGGGAAAAAACAGCATCACCCACCATCCAGAGATGACCACAGTAAATATCTCAGTATTTATTTTTCCAGACCTGGATCCTACTGTACATACTATTTTACAGTTTTTAAAAAATAACTTAATACATTCTGGCTTTGCATCTTGGGGACACTTGCAGTTCTCAGCCCCTGGGCCAGCTTCTATCAAAATGCCTATTGTTCATGAAATTCCGTGCAAGCTCAGCTTGGAGGGTAACCACTCTACACCCCCAAGCGCATGTGGGTCAGTCAAAGTGTACATCAACTTTGATGCTGAGTGGGATGCTTTGAAAACTGAAACATCCATCAAGAACAAGGGTGTGGATGAGGTCACCACTGCCAATATAATCAACCACAGCAATGAACAGATATGATACTGCCTTTGCCCACCAGAGAAAGACCAAAAAGGAACCTGCCTCACCACTGAGGTCAGCCCTTGTGCAGCCACGTGGATAAGGTGATTAGGGGCCTACTGAACACACCTGCTCAGTATAAGGCTTCCAAGCTGAAAGCCTCCTCCATGAAGGGGCAGCAGACTGATGAGGACTCCCTCAGTGAGATCATCTCCTCAAGGACCAACCAGGCACTGCAGGAAATCGACAGTCTACAAGGAAATGTACAAGACTGATCTTGAAAAGAACATTATTTTGGATACATCTGCTGACTTCCACAAGCTGATGGTTGCCCTTGCAAAGGGCAGAAGGGCAAAGGATGGAGCCGTCATTGATTATGAACTGATTGACCCAAGATACCCGGGATCATGATGCAGGAGCCAAGAGGAAAGGAACTGATGTTTCCAAGAGGATCAGCATCATGACTGAGCAGAGTGTGCATCCTTTCCAGAAAGCATTTGAAGGTACAAGAGCTACAGCTGTTACAATCAAGAAGGAGGTCAAAGGGGACCTGGAAAATGCTTTCCTGAACCCGGTCCAGGGTATTCAGAACAAGCCCCTGTATTTTGCTGACTGACTGTATGACTCTATGAAGTGCAACGGAGCTAATGATAAGGTCCTGATTAGAATCCTGATTTCCAGCAGTGAAAGGGACATGTTGAAAACTGCTGCTGAGTCCCTGCTCTACCACATCCAGGGAGACAGTACGGACAACTATCAGAAGGCACTGCTGTGCCTGTGCACTGGGGCCGATGGAAGCCTGAGTCAGCACAAGCACCCCAGAGTGGTGTTCCTCGGCTTCCAGCTAACAGTTTTAGAAAATCAGCTTGTGACTAACAGCCCATTGTGTCCATCCCTGAGGATGATGTTAGTATTGCCCCCCCATCCCAGCCTTATTTGAGTTGCCTAAGCACTACCTGGCTTTCTTGGCAAGTCTATTCTTTTAGCCAAAGAAATGAACAGTCTACGGAGTTGGAAGTGAAACCTATGACGTGAAACAATCTGCCTCCTGTGTACTGTGTCATAAACCAATTAGGAAACTGAATTTCTACTCTGGAAACAAAAGAAAATTAACAATACATTCCACTTCTCTTTCCATGTTAAAAATCACCTGCAACACCATTTTTGAAGGCTGAATATTATACTATATGGATGTACCACAATAATAAGCACTCATTATGTGCCAGACACATATACTCTCACTCAGTTCTTACAATGCCATGACATAGATATTATTATTGCCTCCATTTTAAAGAATAGAAAACTGAGGGTAGAGAAATCAAGCAACTTGCCCAAGGTCATACAGCTAGTAATTGCTATAACTGGGATTTAAACATGAATAATGAAGGCTTATTCATTTAACCTATTCCTTGTTGTTGGACATTCATACTATGCCACAGTTGTTCCTTGTTCTTATAAATGATGCTGTGATGTTAACCTTTAAGCTAATGTTTGCACATATCCTTAATGAATTCTTTAGGACAAATTTATAGAGTTGCAATTTCTGGGTCACAAGGCTGGTGACACACATTGTCAAACTGCCCTCCAGAAAGCTCATACAAATTTACTTTCCAGCAGTGTATGAAGATACCAACTTCCTTGTACCTCTCCAACATTAGGTATTATTACTAATTTTTAAAATATTTCTATGCCCATTCTTAAGGCATACTGTAAAAGTAATCTGATTTCCCAAGCAAGTAGAAAATATCATGATTTATCCAGTTTGGGATATTCTCCCCCAGTGCTCCCTTTTATTAGCATTGATTACTGAGAAGTTGTTGGGCAGTGACATGCACCAAATTTTTAAAATTTAGGTTTTCCTTGAAAAAAACCCCTCAAATAGATGCATGTGCACACACATACACACACACACACGCTGCACAAGAAGACTTTTAATATGTTTAATTAAATGCCATAAAATCATATCACCATTCAAATGCCCAGAAAGTTTACAATATGGAATGTGAAACATAAGGTTTGTAAGATTTATAATCTAATTGAAAACACATGCTAACCTGAACTTAGACATACACTCCAAATACAGAAATTATGGTAGTTTAGTTGTATTATAATGGCACGATATTTTAAAAAAACAAAAGAGAATTTCATGGTGTGGCAAATTGTTCCAAACTAATTATGAAAGACTTCTTGGAAGAGATTGTTTTTAATTGTCATCTAAGGGATGGGAAGGGATTAGTTTAATTTCAGGCAAAGGCTTAGAATTTCCTACTGGAAAACTTTACCCAGGAAATCCTGAGATTAACTCATTGAAATTGATGACATCAACAGGGATGTAGTGTGAGATCTCTGGGGAAAGGTAGGATCTGAGCTATAGAATCATAAGCCACAGAAAGGTTTTTAAATTGGACAAAATGTAGGTGAAATATTGGACTTAGCTGATTCTTTTAGTAATCACGTGGAAAATTATTTGGAGAAAAGAAGGCTTCTGGAAGAGAATTCTCCCACAGGTTAAGTACTACAGGTGGTGTTTACAAGAGAATTAACCTCAGATAATTTTGGTACATGAAACAAAGTAGTAAAATAGAGAAACAGAGTTTCTTGAGATGCCAAGCCTCACTGGTGTCTTTTGTATAAATTTCTCATTGTGCCTTTCTCTCACATTCTGGGGGGAAAAAAAATCCTTGGGAGGAAGCAAGGAAATATGTCATGGGGGAGGAGAAGATTGAGAGGGTACTGGGTGACCTGATGCCCAAGAAATACCTCCAGTGACGTAAACCAAATAAGAAAGATCAAGCTAAGTTTCATTTAAGAGAGACCACAGAAAACTAATATTGTGAAGACATTGTTCTTTAAAAATAAATTTTAACTTTACTATATAGTTGCTATTTTTAACCTATTTCCTAATGTAGTTACTAGAGATAAAACGCATAGAGAATCCTGAAGAAGAGTTGTATGCTATGTTTATGAATGTCTCGGCCTGGTTCCTGAAATGATTTAAAGTAGTTTACAAAGATACCGAATGCGAATTGAATGTAGAAGGACAGAGCATAAAGCAGGGCCAGGGATGTATTACACACTCGCAACTGGGCGGGCCACAAATTGGATTTAGAGTTTGTAGTTACCAACGTGAAAAGCAAAACCTAATCAGATAAATATCAGTAGCCATAAAATTAAAGTGGATAAATTGCTCCAGAAAAGCCTAACTGTTACTGATAGGAAGATGAAACATTCTCCTGCTTGTTTTGGAGTAGGAGGGGGCCGAGATGGAGAAAAGACGCAGCTGCACCAGCTCAACAGAGGTGCCAGGAAAAGAATTCCTACTGGAAGAGTGGGGAACAGGCCTGCAAATCTCAGAGTTCTAGGGAGACTCAACAAAGGGGTAATTAAGGGGAAAGTCATAGTCCCCATGGTCAGAAGACGGCCTTGGGTTTCTGCTCATCAGAAGTGGGGTGGAATGACGTCCTGAGAGTGGTGAAGAAAATATTTGAGCTTAATTAAGAAAATAATTGTGAGAAAGCAGATTTTTACCAGGTGTGGAACTATGCATCTTTGTGTGTTAAACGGCACCCACAGTTCTTCAATGCCCTCTGCCACCACAATTTTTTCTAAAACACTGTTTCACCTTCACTAAAATACAGAAAAACCAGCACCTATTTAAAAAAGTTTAATTGTGGGAAAATATATATCAAAATTTACCATCTTACCCATTTTTAAGGGTACAGTTTAGTAGTGTGAAGTCCATTCTCATTGCTGTGCAACCAATCTCCAGAGTTCTTTTCATCTTGCAAAACTAAAATTCTATATTAATTAAAAATCACCTCCCCATCACCCACTCCCCACAGCCTCTGGCAACCACAATTCAACTTTCTGTCTCTATGAATTTGATTACTCTAGGTTTCTGCAGCACCAATTTTAAGGGCAGTCCAGTGTAGAATCAAACCCTTAAACTTATGGTTCATGATTATCACTCAGCAATGCTTGTGTTTTTTCAAGAATGATGCTACTATTTTGTAATGCAATATATCAGGTAGAAATGAAAACACCTGTATTGTTGGTGCATTGTGAAAAACACTCAAATAGTGTAGAAATACTATGAATGAAGTAAAATCTTCCTATAATTCCATGCTCTAGTGATAACTACTAACAATAGATTGATGCATATCCTTCTCAACATCTGTATATATAAGACCATGTGAAACATATAGTTCTGAATGCTGCATCCATTATTAGGCACAGAGGTGAGACCACTGAGGATGGTAGAGTTAAAAGATGGAAGGAACCTGGGTCTCTGATGACATCACTGAGTCACTGCACTAACCAACCTTGGAACCTCTTTTCCTCAAGGCTTTTTGTTATTTGAGGTAATAAATATACCTTACTGTTTAAGTTGCTTATAATTGAATTTTCTTACCTCTGCTAAAAGCATTTTAATTATCATGTCATTCTCCTAGAAAACTCAACATATGTCTACTGAAGGCAAGTATACACCTACAGAAGTGCTAGAATAATAACGAAGTGATATTTTGAACAAAAAAGCATGGGCATAATGCTGCTCTAGCAAGCTAAACCAATCAGCCTTGAAGTGCCCATCATCAAATAAGGTTAAAAGATGTCAGTTCTGCTTTACAGAAGGTAGTTTATTTTAAATATGTGTCATATAAATGGAACCTTATGCAAATTAAGAGCCTAGAACACCTAAGGAAAATTATGCATTAAAAAAAAATGCCAGGTTAACCACGAATCTAAAGCCAGCAATGGCAATAAGTACATATCTATCGATAATCACCCTAAATGTAAATGGACTGAGTGCACCAATCAAAAGACACAGCATAATAGAATGGATGAAAAAGCAAGACTCATCTATATGCTGCTTACAAGAGACTCACCTCAAACCCAAAGATATACACAGACTAAAAGGGAAGGGATGGAAAAAGATATTTCATGTAAACAACAAAAAGAAAAAATCAGGTGTTGCAGTACTTGTATCAGACAAAATAGACTTCAAAACGAAGAAAGTAGCAAGAGATAAAGAAGGACATTACATAATGATAAAGGGGTCAGTCCAACAAGAGGATATAATCATTATAAATATATATGCACCCAACACAGTAGCGCCAACATATGTGAAACAAATACTAACAGAATTAAAGGAGGAAATAGACAGCAATGCATTCATTTTAGGAGACTTCAACACACCACTCACTCCAAAGCACAGATCAACCAGACAGAAAATAAGTAAAGACACAGAGGCACTGAACAACACACTAGAACAGATGGATCTAACAGACATCTACAGAACTCTGCACCCAAAAGCAGCAGGATACACATTCTTCTCAAGTGCACATGGAACATTTTCCAGAATAGACGACATACTAGGCCACAAAAAAAACCTCAATAAAGTCAAAAATATTGAAATTCTACCAACCCACTTCTCAGATCACAAAGGTATAAAACTAGGGATAAACTTTACAAAGAAAACAAAAGGCTCACAAATACATGGAGACTTAACAACATTCTCCTAATTAATCAGTGGGTTAATGACCAAATCAAAACAGAAATCAAAGAATATATGGAGACTAATGACAACAACAACACAAAGCCACAACTTCTGTGGGACGCAGCAAAGGCAGTTCTAAGAGGAAAGTATATTGCAATCCAGGCCTATTTAAAGAAGGAAGAACATTCCCCAATGAACAGTCTAAAGAAACAATTACTGAAATTGGAAAAAGAAGAACAAATAAGGCCCAACGTCACCAGAAGGAGGGACATAATAAAGATCAGAGAAGAAATAAATAAAATTGAGAATAATAATACAATAGAAAAAATCAATGAAACCAAGAGCTGGTTCTTTGAAAAAATACACAAACTAGATAACCCCCTAGCCAGACTCACTAAGAGAAAAAGAGAATCTACACACATAAACAGAATCAGAAATGAGAAAGGAAAAATAACGACAGGCCCCACAGAAATACAAAGAATTATAAGAGAATATTATGAGAATCTATATGCTAACAAGCTGGAAAACCTAGAAGAAATGGACAACTTCTTAGAAAAATACAGCCTTCCAAGACTCACCAAGCAGGAAACAGAAAAACTAAACAGACCAATCACCAGCAACGAAATTGAATCGGTAATCAAAAAATTACCCAAGAACAAAAACCCCGGACCTGATGGATTCACCTCTGAATTCTACCAGACATATAGAGAAGAAATAATACCCATTCTCCTTAAAGTTTTCCAAAAAAATAGAAGAGGAGGGAATATTTCCAAACTCTTTCTATGAAGCCAGCATCACTCTAATACCAAAACCGGGCAAAGACCTCACTAAAAAAGAAAATTACAGACCAATATCCCTGATGAACGTAGATGCAAAAATACTCAACAAAATATTAGCAAACCGAATTCAAAAATACATCAAGAGGGTCATACACAATGATCAAGTGGGATTCATCCCAGGGATGCAAGGATGGTAAAACATTCGAAAATCCATCAACATCATCCATCTCATTAATAAAAAGAAGAACAAAAACCACATGATCATCTCCATAGATGCTGAAAAAGCATTTGATAAAATTCAGCATCCATTCATGATTAAGACTCTCAACAAAATGGGTATAGACGGCAAGTACCTCAACATCATAAAGGCTATATATGACAAACCCACAGCTAACATCATACTTAACAGCGAGAAGCTGAAAGCTTTTCATCTAAGATCGGGAACAAGACAGGGGTGCCCACTCTCTCCACTGTTATTCAACATAGTACTGGAGGTCCTAGCCATGGCAATCAGACAAAACAAAGACATACAAGGTATCCAGATTGGTAAAGAAGAAGTCAAATTGTCACTATTTGCAGATGACATGATACTGTATATAAAACACCCTAAAGACTCCACTCCAAAACTACTAGAACTAATACCTGAATTCGGCAAAGTTGCAGGATACAAAATTAACACACAGAAATCTGTTGCTTTCCTATACACTAATGATGAACTAACAGAAAGAGAAATCAGAAAAACAATTCCATTCACAATTGCATCTAAAAGAATAAAATACCTAGGAATAAACCTAACGAAGGAAGTGAAAGACCTGTACTCTGAAAACTACAAGACACTCCTAGGAGAAATTAAAGAAGACACTAACAAATGGAAATGCATCCCATGCTCTTGGCTAGGAAGAATAAATATTGTCAAAATGGCTATACGACCTAAAGCAATCTACAGATTCAATGCAATCCCTATCAAACTGCCAACAGCTTTCTTCAATGAACTGGAACAAATAATTCTAAAATTCATATGGAACCAGAAAAACCCCGAATAGCCAAAGCAATCCTGAGAAGGAGGAATCAAACAGGGGGAATTACGCTACCTGACTTCAAGCTCTACTACAAAGCCACAGTAATCAAGACAATTTGGTACTGGCACAAAAACAGACCCACAGACCAGTGGAACAGAATAGAAAATCCAAACATTAACCCAAACATCTACAGTCAATTAATATTTGATAAAGGAGCCTTGGATATACAATAGGGAGATGACAGCCTCTTCAGCAGCTGGTGTTGGACAAACTGGACAGCTACATGTAAGAGAATGAAACTGGACTACTGTCTAACCCCATACACAAAGGTGAACTCAAGGTGGATCAAAGACCTGAATGCAAGTCATGAAACCATAAAACTCTTAGAAAAAATCATAGGCAAAAATCTCTTGGACATAAACATGAGCAACTTCTTCATGAACATAGCTCCCCGGGCAAGGGAAACAAAAGCAAAAATGAACAAATGGGACTATATCAAGATGAAAACCTTCTGTACAGCAAAGGACAACATCAGTAGAACAAAAAGACATCCTACAATATGGGAAAATATATTCATAAATGATGTATCCGATAAAGGGTTGACATCCAATATATATAAAGAACTCTCGCACCTTAACAAACAAAAAGCAAATAATCCAATTAAGAAATTGGCAGAGGACATGAATAGACACTTCTCTAAAGAAGAAATTCAGATGGCCAACAGGCACATGAAAAGATGCTACACATCGCTAATCATCAGAGAAATGCAGATTAAAACCACAATGAGATATCATCTGACCGCAGTGAGGATGGCCAACATCCAAAACACAAACAACAACAAATGTTGGCGAGGATGTGGAGAAAAGGGAACCCTCCTACACTGCTGGTGGGAAGGTGAATTAGTTCAACCATTGTGGAAAGCAGTATAGAGATTCCTCAGAAAACTCAAAATAGAAATACCATTTGACCCAGGAATTCCACTCCTAAGAATTTACCCTAAGAATGTAGCAGCCCAGTTTAAAAAAGACAGATGCACCCCTATGTTTATCGCAGCACTATTTCCAATTGCCAAGAAATGGAAGCAACCTAAGTGTCCATCAGTAGATGAAAGGATAAAGAAGAGGTGGTGCATATACACAATGGAATATTATTCAGCCATAAGAAGAAAACAAATCCTACCATTTGCAACAACATGATGGAGCTAGAGGGTATTATGCTCAGTGAAATAAGCCAAGCCGTAAAAGACAAGTATCAAATGATTTCACTCATATGTGGAGTATCAGAACAAAGAATAAAACTGAAGGAACAAAACAGCAGCAGACTCACAGAACCCAAGAACTGACTAATAGTTACCAAAGGGAAAGGGACTGGGGAAGATGGGTGGGAAGGGAGGGATAAGGGGGAGAAAGGGGCATTACGATTAGCAGATGTAATGTTGGGGGGGCAAGGGGAGGGCTGTACAACTCAGAGAAGACAAGTAGTGATTCTATAGCATCTCATTACGCTGATGGACAGTGACTGTAATGGGGTTGGTGGGGGGGACGTGATGAAGGGGGTAGTTTAATACCATAATATTGCACATGTAATTATAGATTAATGATACCAAAATAAATTTTTTTAAAATGCCAGGTACATGGTTGCTCCACATATGTAATATTACTAATAAAAACATCCAATATTTATTGAACATTTAGTATGTGCCAGTGCCATAGCTGAGTGCTTTACAGTGATTTTTTTACATGTAATAAGCATTTTTCTTTAAATTACAGTAAAATACACATAAAATTTACCATTTTAACTATGTTCAAGTACACCAATTCAGTGCTATTAAGTACATTCACATTTTTGTGCTATGTGCTCTAAGTCTTTTTTCCTTCCAGTTTTATTGATATGTTACACTGATTAATGTAATCAACTCAACAGACCTATGAGGCAGATACTACTACACTCCCATTTTACAGATGAGGGAATTAAGGCATAGAAAGGGTAATTTGCCCTCAGTAACCAAGCTAGTATGTATGGTGCTATTCATAGGTTCTCATCACTCAGTCATTCTTCAACTCTTATCTATCTATCCCATGACTTCATCCCCACCACTTCTCTCTCCACTGAACTTGCTTTTAATAAAGAAATTAATGAATCTCCTCCATAATTCAAAGGACACCTTTCAGTCTTTGTCATGTTTGACCACTTGACAGCTTTTCTTGGTTCTTCTGAGTCTCCTCCCACCTCTCTGACCATTCCATTTTAATTTTCTTTGGCAGAGCACTGGTGGTTTTTAAAGCCTTTTCCTATGCTCTCTTGTCTTTTCCTTTTATACTCTCTCATATCATTCATTTCCATGGCTTTAAATAATGATCTATTGATGACTCCTAAATGTGTGTGCCTAGCCTAGATGTCAACCCTGGGTTTCAAACTAATATATCTAACATCTCTCCTTAGAGCTCCCAGAGAACCTCAAACTTAACATGTCCAAAATTAAATCTGTCTTCCCTTCTAAAGCTACTCCTCTTCCAATGTTCCTTTTTTTCTGTGGTACAATCATCCCATCAGTTGCCCAAGCCAGAGACCTAGTAGTCATCTTTGCCTCTACCATTTCCACTCTCCCTCAGATCTATCATCAATTGATTCTACTTTTCAATTATCTCATGACTCTGCCACTTTTCTCCATGCTCACTGCCATCCCATTAGTCCAAGTTACTATTAGCTCTTTGCCAGGGTTATTGCAGTTGCCTCCTATCTGATCTTCCTGTATCTACCTGTGCCCTATTCCAATCCACTTTCCACTCTGCAGCCAGGGTAATCTTTTAAAAATGCAAATCTGATCATATCAATTACAGACTTAGAACCCTTCAGTGGCTTCCCACTGACTTTAGCATAAAGTACAAAATCTTTAGCATGATTTAGAAGGCCCTACAGATCTTGCACTACTCTACATCTTCAACTTCATCTCTCACCACTTCATCTTTACTTTCACTCGAGCTAGAATGCACTTCTTTCAAATTATCTGCATATTCTGTTCTCTACACACCACATTCCTTTTCACTTCCAGGCTTTCAGACATGCTATTTTTTTTTACCTAGAATACTGTCTTCTCCTCCAACTAATATCCCAAACTAGATAACTCTTACACATTAGTAAAATCTCAGCTAAGATGTCCTTTCCTCCCTAAAACCCTCAAACTAGGTTAGATATCCCTGGCAACAAGAACAGGGCTTAATACATAATAGGTCCCTAAAAATGCATTGACTTGGCTGAGTAGAAAAGAAGACTGGATAGGGCTTTGATAGATAAGCAAGAGCTCAATAAATATTGAATGAATGAGTAAACAAGTGAGGGGATAGAAGAGGGAAGATTTGTTTAATGAACAATTCTATTTTTTTCAGTATAACATTAGTGAATGTGGAAGAATAATATTGAATATCATTCTATGAAGAGGAAAATGTCCACTTTTAAGAGTAGGAAGGTAATAATTTTAAAATGGGTTCCAAGATATAACATTTTCCTCAAATATGTTCTATGGAGTCCATCATATTAAAAAAATCATGTAAGATAAATCTATGAACAATTATATGTCAGCAAATTAGACAATCTAGATGAAATGGGCAAATTCTTCTAAAAACACACAAATTACCAAACTGACTCAAAAGGAAATAAAGACTCTCAACAGACCTGTAAACAAATAAAGAATAGAAGTTGTTTTAGAAATCTTCCAACAAAGAAAAGTTTAGGCCCAGATGGCTTCCCTGGTGAATTCTACCCCACATTTAAGTAAGAATCAACATCAATCCTACTCAAACTCTTCTAAAAATAGAAGAGGAGAAACATTTCCTAACACATTCTATGAGATCAACATTACTGTGACACCAAAATCAGCAAAGATATTCCATGAAAAGAAAACTACAAATATCCCTTATGAATAAAGATGGGAAAATCCCCAACAAAATAACAGCAAATAGAATCCAATAGTACATTAATATAATTATATACCAGGACCAAGTGATATTTATCCCAGGAATGCAAAGGTGGTTCAACATAAGCAAGTCAATGTAATACATTATATTAACAGAATGGAGGAGAAGAAAACCATATGGTTGTCTCCACAAATGCAGAAAAAGCGTTTGAAACAATGTGACACCCTTTCATGATAAAAATACTCAGTATGTAAGAGTAGAAAAGAACTTTTCTAATAATAAAGGGCACTTACCAAAACCTACAGTTAAGATCATACTAATAATGAAAGACTGAATGCTTACAGCCTATCAGCAGGAATAAAACAAAGATGTGCACTTTTTGAAACAAGAGCGACATGGTGGTTGAATGACATTGTGAAGGCACTGAATGCCTCTGAATTGTATACTTGAAAATTGTTAACTATATGCTATACGAATTTTACCCTCAATAAAAAGATTCATAAAGTGAAATCAATTATTCACTTGCCTTAGTGATCTATAAGCATATTTCCTATGTTTACAGGACAATTAGTAGATAAGAGTTATAATTTAGAGATTACATTATAACACCATGAAAAACAACCTTTATTTTCAATTCATGATAAATGCAAGATAAAAGCCAAACTAAAAGCCTGAAAACTACTCTTAGGAGAGCCTGAAAAATTTCCTCTCAAAATTAGAATGTTCTTTTAAAAATGAAGCCAGATGGTCTTATACATAAAAACAAATCTCAATGTTAAATCCATGTGGGACTTAAAAGTTAATTCTGCTGCAGCAATCACAATTGTAGTTCACGTGTTTGTTTCTCCCTCTATACTGTTTCTCAAAGCAAGAACTTGTTAGAAATTCAAATTCTCAGGCCCTGCCCAAGACCTCCTGATTCAGAAACTCTGGGGTTAAGGGCCATAGTCTGTTTTAACAAGCCTTCCAGGTGCACACTCAAGTTTGAGGACCAGTGATTGAGGCCAGTAGCACAAGTCTTGGCCAGTGAGGCTGCTATAAGCATTTTCTTACCAGACAGTGTCCTGTCATAGTTGTACTGTTTGTTCTAGTTCTTAATGTGTCAGCTTGGAACACCTGTGAATTATCACTAAGAAGAAAAAGAAAACATGTGTCATTTAAAACCTGATACAAAATTTTTTTAAAGAAATATTTCAAATACTTAAACAGCAGTGCTATTAATGTAAATGGCTTCTTCGTGGACACAGCCATGCAGATGTAGAAATTAAAAAACACACATATGCACACACACATTAAACAAAGCCTTAGTTGGCTGAGCCTACACAAGTGTCCATGTAAGGTAAGGAATTCTCAAGTATAACACTTTACTGCTAATCATGCTACCAACCAAGAGTAAGTATAATTTATTGTGGCCTTGGAAATACATCATTTTGTGTAAACTGTAATTGATTTAAATTTATGATCGGAGCTACAATGTGCTAGTAACAATTTCATCTCAGGTTCAAAATTTTCACATGAACAAGAGGGATAATCAGTAACAGGGTCGACAGAACTGACATTTCCAGAGATATGTTTTGTTTGGCCTACTTGGTGTTAAAAACGTTTTTGAATTAGCTGCACACACTTGAAACACTGAGAGATTTCACATAAAGAATCCAGATTCCAGACGCCTGGCTTCTATTGAACATTTGCAAGATGTTGCTACAACTGGGCCACATTCCCAACATGGCAACAACAGACTAAGGCTGAGTAGCCACTGTCTGCTGAAGATGGGGCTGTCTCCTCAGCTTTGACGGTGCCCACCCAGCTGTCCCCAGCCCTGTTTGAGCTTGGGACCCTAAAGAAGTCATCTTTTCCTCTTTATGTCATTTTTTTTATAACATTGTATTTTGAAGTAGGTTAAGACTCAAAAGTTGCAAACATAATACAGAGGGTTCCCATGGACCTTTCATCCAGGCTTTCCCAATGACAGTAAGAAGTCATCTTTAACATTTTCTTTCTGGCCACCTATATCCAGTCAGGTGCCAGGTCTTCTAGATTTCACCTCTGTGATCTCTCTTATATTCACCTTATTCTTTTTGGGCTCCTAGCCAAAAAACCAATTGAAAGCCTTTTTGCTTTTCCACAGACTGCAATAGTTTATAGTTGGTCACCTCCCCTCTGTTCTCTCCCTATTGCAATGTTTGACTACCAGATCACCTTCCTAAAAAAGAGCTTGCTCTCCTGCTGACAATTTCAGTAACTGTCTTCATACTCTGCAGAATTCAGTTACGTTCTTCTCTCTGACATTCAAAGCCCTCACCCGTTTAGCTCTATACTTTTGGATTTTATGGACTAGTAAAATTTCAGAACAAAATCTTGGAACAATCATACATTTGCTGCCATTTTCTTTTGCTAAGTAAGGTCATTAAAAAAGAAAATCTCACCACCTCCCAACACCATCATTTCATTTATAGAAGGACATTTTGGTATTTGAAACTATTAGGACCAACAATCTCAGAATAAAGTACAATCTTGCCCAGGAAAGGACGATTGGCAACTTCATAACAATGTATTTATGTATGCTGCACTGAACTTTTTCAAAGTCCATGGGTTAGTGAAAATGCCACTTGTAATCAGCACAACTCAGCAGATGCACGCTTGGGAGCCAGTTATTCAAAGCTGACCAACTCTCCAGGATACACCTATGCTTTTCTGCCTCCGAGCCTGCTCTGTATACTTGGAATGCTGTCCCAGCTCTTCAGCCCCATCTTCCAGGCTGAATTCTATCAATCCATTAGTACCCATCTCAAATGCTACCATTCCAAGAACTTTTACCTTATCCCTCACCAATCCCGCTGTCATTTCTCACTCCCTTATTAGAATTTCCCTAGCACTTTCTTTCTCTCCGTGAACACAGATCTTACTCTACCATACATTTAAGTCTTTTGAATATTTGTCTTATTAAAAGCTGGGCCTTGAGATACATCTTTGTAGCATGGTAATTTGCATATAACAGGCAGTAACTCAACATTTTATGAGAAGATATATGTACGGGTCTAATTTCTACTTCTTCTCCCAGTCATTTTCCCCATATGAGAACAGAAATATATCCTGCCCATTTTATTTAATAAGACCATAACTGAAAGAAACCATTGAAGCAGCATAAACTTCAATTGGTATGAGTCGCTCAACATTAATTCATAAAATCCTAGGTGGTATCTACAACTGAGTTAAGTGCTACTTACAACTTGGAAAAAAGTGAAGATAATATAACTAGATAGATGTTCAATGCTCCACATCAAATGATCAGTAAGCAGTTCTGTTTAAACTACAATATATTTATGTCAGTGATATTCCCAAAGCAATCATTCTTCATGGCCACTATTCTCCCAGGATCGTAAGAATTCAATAAACCAGATGATTGGCAAGCTTTTTCTGCAAAGGGCTAGATAGTAAATATTTTGGGCTTTGTCGGCCTTACAATCTCTGTTGCGATTACTTTGCCATTGTAGTGGGAAAGAGGCCATGTTCCAATAAGTAAACAAATGGGCGTGACCATGTTCCAATAAAACTTAATTTACAAAACCAAGTGGTGGGCTGGATTTGGCTCAAGGGCAGTAGTTGGGTGTATAAAGTTATTGACACCAGTAGTGAAGTCAGCCAACTTAGAAGGTTAAAGAGTAAAAAGAACTAAGAGGTTAAAAACTTTTAACATTGGTATTTTTATTAATTCAAGATGTACACAAAATAGAGCAGGGACTTCATAAAAACAGTAATACTTGTATTAAAGAGTTGACATTTAAGGAACAAATTCTGCAAATGCTGGTTCAAGAGAGATTGAGAGTCTTTAAATGCAAGAAGCATCAAGCAAAAAGTGGAAAATTACTTGAAAGTGCAACAATATTTAGTGAGCTGTGAAAGAGGCATGACAAGTATTAGAGGCCCAATGAAGGGAAAGTGAGCAGTGTACATATGCAGCTGAGAAGAACTGAGGAGAACATGAACTCAAATAAGGGTCAGGGTAATTCTACTCTAAACTTTTCTTGCTTCAGTGTAACTTCTCTGACCGCACCCTAAATGTGCCACAACAGCACAAATATGCCCTCAGGGGATCATTTGGACAAGTTCCCTGACCCCAGGCATGTTATATATCATTCCTGTGTTACATCATTTTGACCAACAAGAGTGCCTTGACTTGGTCTGTTTTGGGTTTCTTTATCTTTAACTCCTACTAGATAAGTATACAATTGCCCCTCACCATTCTGTACCAGTTTCACTTCATGCCTCAGGACCTTAAGCTACGGAACTGGACACATAAAAATTTCAAATCCTTTGCAGAACCAAGCAAACTGTGGAGAGATCACTCTCTTTGCTTTCAGGACTTTGGGGATCAGGGAACGGGGCCTGCCTGCCCGGCCCCTCCCCAGCACTTAATGTATTAAACAAACAGGATCCATGGTGTTCCTTCAAGTATATATCCCCCATCATTTGCAACTTGTTTTTTCATTTCATTAAGGCTTCCAATAAAACCAACATTCTCCCCAAGGGCATTCTTCTACTAGCAGAGTGGGTCCATAATAATTCATATATTCACACAACAGGGTTAGACTAAAATCCTGAATTTATACAACATTTTTGTTCTGAGCACAACATGCAAAACCCCCACTTTTATTTTTCTGCCTGCCTTTTAATTAAAACAGGTAATGTATTATTTTTTGGTCAATCTTAGTTTGCTTTTCATTTGGTGACAATATATTCTCCCTTACTGCAAATGACCAGAAAGCTGCATTTGTTTGGAGTTAATCAGCTTAGCTGATGTTGACTATTGGAGAAAGCACTACCTTAGGAGTCAGGAGACACAGTAGCAAATGGCTCTGCTACTACGTCATTTTGGAGATCTATGAGGCTCACTTTCCTCACGTTAAAGAGAGGGGGTAGATCTGGTCTCTGAGTTCACTTCTAACAGTGTGATTTACCACTATCAATTAGTATGAAGCCAGCAAAACAGGAGGAACAAAGTTTATAACATTTGTAGTGAATGCATTTCTCAGACATTTTTACAATACTGATAAAATTTTATGATACTGGAATGTGAGATGCAAGATCTCACTTTAAAATTCTAAGAAATAATAAGCAACAGCCATGCCAGACTTCTGGATATGTGCAGGAAGTACTGTTGACCATCAGTGTTTCTAAATCTTATCTTTGTCATCATCAACCCTCTAAGGAGCTTTTTTTAGACATTCTTCCCCGCTAATAGCTCCCTCCTGAAAATTCCCATGAAACTTGTATATGGGAATCTGTGCTTTACACATAAAATGTGTAGGATTTTTTGCACACACCCCCAGGAACAAGTTAGGGCAATACTGGCCATTGATGATGCAAAATTTAGATCACATTTCTGTGGTACCTAAACTTTTTGTTCAAATAAAAACCAGGTGTAAAACAGACCCAAGCTTATTTACTTGACAGTTTCCATTTGCTGGAGGTGAAGGTCAGAGGTGACAAAGCAGAGAGAATGACAAAAATTACAGTCATCACAGAAGGTTTGGAGGCAAGGGCGGGAGTGCTTGGTTTCTTCAAATGAATTGGTAAGAGTTGGGGTGAAGTTAGAAAAAGTTGTGCTCCACACCAATTGGTTGCTGCTTTCAGGTTCTGGTGGGCCGTCAGTAGAGGACGTTCAGGTTCCCTCCAGCCAGCCCGCCCCACCCCCACCCCCGCCGGGCTGAGGGTGTGATCTCTGGGCTCCAGGAACAAGGGAGAATACCTGCAGAACCTCGATGAGTAAAGGAATGGAAACGCTATCGGAAATCACTTTCTCCAACTCTTGCCACCCACCCCACCCCTGCTTGCTTCCTCCAGTTTCTCCATCCTGCTCACCCAAGCTCATTGATCAAGAGGACGCTGTTGGATCTTCTCAGGATATTGCCGTCTGTGGTGGTGGAATTCGGCAGCAGCCCCAAGTCTAATTCCATTTCTCCTGTGCCAGGTCCGTGTTGGGGAAGAAGCCACTGCTTAGTTCAAAGTTCCCGAGGTTTCTGACTCCAGTTCACATAAATTCAACTCGATTTGGTGGCAAGATGATGTAGGGAGAGAGGAAAAGGGGAAAAAGAGAAAACAGGAGGAAACTTTTAGATGAGTGCCATGCTCTCCTTGGCAGCCCTACCATCCCTAACATCAGAGGACACAAAATGGGACAAGGCTGGCTCCGAACCTCCTACTGCAGAAGTTTGGTGATCCTACTGCTGAGATCCTCCACCTCCACGCTATAGTGAAAGTGGGTAACTTATCTTGGTCACCTCCGTGAATCCTTCTCCTTTATCTCTCTTAGCCAAAGCAACCGCTGATAGGCCTTTCCTGACAAAACAAAAACTACAACCTGCCGCCCTTAGGAACCAGGACACCGCCCCTCTGAGCATGCGCCTCTTGTCCAGCCTGCCAACGCAGGCTTATTACGTACGCAGTGATTGTTGCCGAAGCCTTCGCCAGGTTTGCTAGGGGCGCACGCGCAAAGAAGCCCCTCCCCTCCTACAAACAGCCAACTGGGTCCTCCCTTTTTTCTTGGTAGTGCAGATTCACTAGAGTTGTTTCTCTTGTCTGTTAACCCAAAAATGTTTTTGTTAACTATTATTTGGAAAGAAATGGTGGGCAGGAGTATATGGTGGATGGGGGCGCCATCCTTTCTTCCCTATATGTCTAATACTGAATTTTCTGTTTTGCTTAGACCGTTTGGTCAGCGTTATGACTGAGGCCAACAAGCTTGTTACCACACATGAGGAATGTTTCCATTCTGTTACAGCAGGCAGACTACACCTTTGTAATTTTAAAACGCTAAAGCCTGATTAAGAAACCCCAAACCATTCCTAAGTGCTTTGAGGCTACCTGCTCCCAAAGGGTTTTGGTAAGGCGCTAACCCAACTCAATCAGTTGTGCAGGCAAATTATTATTTTCCATGTATTTGTATTTTCGTTATTCTATGATTGTACTATGTATATTTTTACACTAAATAAAATCTAGCTCTTCAAAGCTATTCATCTAAGAAAAAGATTTGAGTTAAAGCAGTGAGGCTTATTTTCTTAAAACAAATATCTCAGAATTTACTATCCATCCAAATCAGTGTTTCCATTGAACAATACTATTATGGCTCAAAATATTTTAAGAACTGATCTTTTAGAATTTTTTACCACCAGTTAATGAACCACAGTGAGTTCTGAAACCTGAAGTCCACGTTATTAAATTTTGTAAAACCCCACATTTTAGGAACCATATAGGAACTGAACTGGCAGAGAAGGCAAGTGAAACTACTGAAATGGGAGTTATTAATTAAAATAGTCATATAATGGTGTATCATTTTACAGTTGAAAAAATATTTTCACATATCTGAATTCATACAATCATTAACCCTATCAGGTAATCAGTGGTGAACTTAAAATAATGGGATTATCTTGAAATGGTTCATGACAAGTTATGTTATGAAAGATTATAATCATTCTTCATTCTAAAAATAGAATAAGAAAAGCTTACTTATATTAGGCAGAATTAAGTTACCTAAATCCCCAGACATGAAGACAGTTTGGAGTCTCCATTCCTGATATAAGACAGGTTAACAATAACTACCATTTTGGGGGCACTAACTTGTGGTAGGTACCATACTAAACTCTTTAAATATGTGATTGCATGTAAGCTTACAATAACTCTTGTGAAATAGGCATCATCATAACACCCATTTTTCAAAGGAGGAAACCAGAGCCCAGAGAGCTTACTCAAATTACAACTACTAATTGGCAAAGCCAAGATGCCACTGCCCCTCTATTTAAGTCAAAAGACAGGGTGCCTCTAGATATTTCTCTGGACACTATTTCTGTAGTCATAAGCACTCGATAAATACTTACTAAATTATTTTATGGATAAAGGCAGCCTTAAATAAAGAATTCTGTATACTATAGTGGCAAACACATTTAAAGAAATTATTTTTACTGCTTCCCATTTCTATCCACCAGCAGATTATTACATCAACCTAGTTGTGTTTCATGATCAGCTCTTGCTGTTCCATACTCATAAGCCATGCTCTCTGATCATTGGTTTGCTTAGAGTTTACTTTGACAATTAAACTCCTCCTTTTTGTAAATCCCAGTCTACTGCTCTCTGCCCAGGCCTCTCACCTATAAAAGGTGTTCGAAGAATACATCATAATCAGCCCTTTGTTTTACCAGTTGTCATAGCAACTTTTAAGCAACATGTTAAACCTTTAGTTATCAAAAGACAAGTCAAATACAAGTTAAACCCAAGCCCACAAACCATGAACACCCCAAAAGATTTACATGAAGGGTAAAAGGAGGCAAGAATAATACGAATAAAACCTGGCAATGATGGCCAAGGTAGCACCTGTTTTCTCAGATATCCTTGAGTTTCTCCTAATTGTTAAAATCCTGAAAGTTAGGCATTCTACTAAATTGTTTGACTTCTCAGAGTTATGGACTATGCCAAATGGTCAACAAATTGTTTGTTTAGTAGCTATTGGGAAAATAGAATGTGCTATGATTTTTTGAGCAGATGGGGGGTGTGGGTTGTTGAGACCTTGAGATAAAAAGAGATAATATAAATTGATCAAACACAGAGGTTGAGTTTCTAATCCAGCTGGCAGAGTATAGACAACTTAAAGGCAATTATTCAAAAGTGCTTTAAAAACTCATATCACAGCAGAAGCCAAAAACAGGAATAAAACGATGATTGGGCTTGGCAAATTTAACATGGGACAATTGAATTGAAGAGGCAGGTAAAACTACTTTTGCTAAATCTTGAAACTAATTTAATAATTATTAAATTTCCTGTACTTTCTAGGTATGTATGATTAATATAATAAAATGATCATCTTCCTCCCAGGGTCATTCAAGTGGGGAGGATTGAGTTACTATTTCTAAAGCTCTTAGAATAGTGCCTAGCACACAGTAACTGCTATGTATGTGTTTGTTAAATAAAATAAATAATTCCAGATTTCACATATGCCGAATACTGATTGTTAGGGTCTCCACAAATCTCAGGAAGAAAAGAAAATTCTGGTTTTGTTACTTGGTCTTCAGGACGTTTTATAATATCGTTGAACCCAAGTGCTTGTAAAATGGAGGTGAGTGCTTCTCACTAGCCATATGAACTCTCGTTTAATTCTCTTTATTTTTACATCATTGCTTTTGTCTTTTCCACTTCCTTTTGGTCTAGGGCCTCCAAATCGGTGACCTGAAAAAGAAATCGGCCATTCCAGACAAAGACCAACAAAATCCAGATTTAAGAAATGATTGGGAATCACAGAGGTCAGAAATTGGGAACAAAAAAATAGCGGAAACCACATGTTATTATTTCTTTTGAATATCGGCCGAAACTCCTCTTGAAAGATGATGTTCCAGTGTCTCCAAACTATTGGTTCTTTTCAAAGTCGGGCGCCAGGGTCTCCTGGCCAATGCTGTGGAGGAAGGCGCGGGGCCCCCAAGAACGCTCCTCCCCTTTGGGAGAAGGTTTGCGGGGCGGGACTCCCACGCATGCTCCACGCCCGTAGGCCCATTGGCGCGGCCGCCAGGCGCGTGCGCAGGACCTGATGGGTGCCCGGACGCGGAAGATCTGGCCCTGTGGAGGTTCCCGCTTCTGAAGCGTGGAAGGAGGAAGAGGCGGCAGGTTGTAGATTTTGCTCTTGGCCCCAAGGGGTTCCCCTGGGCCATTAGAACCCAAAAGAGGAAGAAGAGGCACCGCGGAGGCGGCCGAGGGGCCGAACCCCCGACCTGTCCTCCAGGCGGAGAGTTGGGAGTAGGAAGGGGAGAAGTAACGAACACAGGGCTGAGGAGCCTCCGAGACTGAGTTCCGGAGCATGGGGGCCTGGACCGGGTCCCTGAGCATGGGGAGCTGGAGCCGCCGAGGCCGCCCGACCGGGCCCAGCCCGTCTGTCAGCTCCTCGGAGCTAGCTTTGCCAGGGCAGTCGCGTTGTCTGTAGCCCGGACCCGCTTGAGGTCGTCGGCCGAAAGATCGCAGCATCGGTTCCGCCGCTGCCTAGCTTCCTCCGCCTCCTTCGTCTCTTCTCTTCCCCGTACGTCGTCCTTCTTTTCCTCCCTTGTGCTCCCCTTCCCTCCCCTCTGTCCTCTTCCTTTCCCCCTTCTGTCCTCCTGCTTTTCCATCTGTCCTTTTCCCCTCTTGCTCTTTTACGTTCTTCTTCCATCCCTCTCTTTCCTCTATCCTACGTCCACCACAACCTCTCCTTTCCTGTCATCCTCCCTTCCTCATCCTCATCCTCCTTCCCTCCTCGTCCTGTCCAGCTTTTCTCCGCCCCTTAGCCGCCGCCCCCAAGCCTCCGCCCCTTAGCCCCCGCCCCCAGCTGCCAGTCCCCAGCAGCTCAGTCCTGCAGTAAGTATTGGGAGTCCATAGCTAAGCACCAGGAACTGAGAGCACTGTCTGTTGTGCCTGCCTACAAGGCTCCGACATGGCTCAGGAGAAAATGGAGCTGGACTTTGAGCCTGACACATCTGATGGGGTCATCCTAAGGAGATCTAGCAGCGCTCCCCTGATCCATGGGCTCAGGTGAGCAGGGTTGGGGAGGATGGAGTATGGGGTTCAGGGGCTCCTGGACCCCCTAACAAGCGGTCTTCCCGAAAGTGAGAGTTGGAGCTCATTTGGGCTTTCTAAATTGAGGGGGTGGGGACTTGTTTGCCTGGCAGTAACTTGGGTGCCAAGGTGGAGTGAAAGTTTGACTCCAAACTGTGCAATGTGGGGAAAACCCAGCCCTCTCTACCTGGGGCTCTGTTGGCCCACTCTAAAAGAAACTTAAAGAAGCTTCTGGCTCTTCTAACAGGTTGCTTGGCCTGACTAATTTACACCACTGAATGTCATACTGAAGCCCCTGGAACTAGACTTGCAACTTGACACCTCTCTCTAAGAGCTGCTATTTCTAAGCTTAGTTTAGGAATCCTGGCATTAACAGAGGTTTACTTTAACAAATCACAATTTATCTAATAACTTGTAGTGAAATGGTGTGTTCACGTCTTATCAAGTGATTTGGATTTGTTGTAATGTTTTCAGATCCTAAAACTTCCTGAAATGCGTTCCAGTGAATAAAAAAAGAAGGGTGGCATGTAGCTTAAGTCAGTGAAAACATAGGTTTAGGAAACAATGGAAAGAATCCACCCTTGAATTTTAGTGGTAAGGTCTTGTGTTTTCATGTGAATAAGTCACCAGAGGGTCTATTTTAAAGTAGAATCTTGTGATAGTGAAGGTTAGGTTGGCAGACCTCCTGAGCCTATTACATTTCACTTTTATCAGTAGACAGTTCATCTTAGGTGTAGAGCCAGTTTTTGAGACTCTCTAGAAATGGAATTAGTCCAAAAAAGGGGATGGGAGTAGAGTTGGCCAAAAACGTTAATCAAGCACAGTAAAGACAAAGAGGTAATCCTTGTCTATCAAACTGATTATAATATCCATATTTTTGGGAAAAAACATATTTGCTTTTTTTCTTTCATTGAATTCTGAAATTGAGGGAATGAGTTTTTGCTTTCCTAATGCTGTCCTCTCCTCTACATTTATTTTTGATACTACAGGAATAAACTGGTCTTTCTGGGCTATCTTTTTAAATCTGGTAAGCAAGCATTTGTTAGGGACTAGGGTGATCCCATTGACCTGCATTTAGACTCCTGTGGAAATAACATGCTGTTTTTTGAATCACAATTTCAGTAGTTACTTGAAAGGTAGCATGATGTGACAGAAGAGGGTATGAGAAGTGCAGGCCTAGTCCCAATTTTCTCTTGAACTGGCTATGATCATGAATGAGTCACTTCGCCTTTCTGAGTCTCTGTTTTCTCATTTAAAATTTAGGAGAGCTGGATTAGGTGATTTCAGTGGTCCCTTGAAGCCCAACCCAGTTCAATCCTGAAAATACTCTTGACGTCTTACCATGGGCACAGCCCTCTGCTAGGCACTGCAGGGATGTTACAGAAAAATAAACAAAACACCTCCATCAAGGGGTTTAAGACACACACACACACATTTTAATAAAGGGTAAAGTTGGTGTCTCGAGAAGCATCTAATGTCCCATTTTGTTCTTTGGGTTCAAAGGAGGGAATGATTGCATCAGGTTGTGGAAGGAAGAGAGGTTTCATGGAAGGCATAGCATTAAGATGGGTGTTGAAGGAGAGGAAGGATTTTGACAGATGGTGGTAGGAGGGAGACATTTGAGGCAGAAGGGACCACATCAGCAAAACTCCAGGTATGTTTATTTAGTTGAACAGTGGGGTTCAAAGTAGACCGTATGCATAGGGCAATACTGGGAGGTGTGCTGATTGGGCTCCCCAGCTCCTCTCACATCATGGCACACACAGGAAGCAGTCACATTTTTAGGTCCTCTGGGGTAAACAGAGGAGGTTGCTCATGTCTGGTGGTAACTGGTTTGGAGGTGTGAGCTCTGACCAGAAGCAGCTGGAGGCAGCCAGTCTGGAGCTCCGCCCCATACCTCTCCTAGCTGCCCCCCAACCCCTGAGGAGGTCAGTATCACAGCAAACCACTTGGAATCTCTGAAGAGGCTCTCAAGAGGAGGGTGAGGAGTTTATTCATTGTATGAAATGAAGAGCCATCAAAGATTTCATTGTTAATTAGAGAATTGGCAATATGGACAAAGGCTATCGTCAATGAGAAGACATTAATAATTCTATTTTTATTTTTTAGTGACCTTTCACAGGTTTTTCAACCATACACATTTAGAACTCGGAGGAATAGTACAATGATTATGAGCCATCACAGCCTGGTAAGTAGAGAAGTAAGTATCCTTAGTGGCATGGATTGGGGAAAACACCTTCAAATCTAGTTCTTTCTTAAGGTGATGTACTGTGCACAGTTGTTTGAAAAAGAAGACAATTATTTTACCCATCTTCTTTATGGCCATTTTCAGCTTTTGGTACAAAAAGGAGAGTTGGTTACATTTTTTCTTGGCTGTGAGACTTTGTATTTTTAAAACTTCATTCCTTTTTGTCACTACGTGGTTGTGTTTTGTGCATTATGATTAAGGTAAGTCAGGATTAACCTCTGAAGAGAGCTGAAAAAAGTGGTCTTTATTTGTCCTAGCATGCAAAAATCACTGAAACGGGAGCAGAGGGTTTATTTTTGACAATCATCTGTTGGACAGTGCTGTTTATCCAAAGTACAAAACTCCTTTAAAATGCTTGTATTCATATTCTTGGTAGAGTTGGCAATTGTGACTTTTTTATATAGCCAGAGCTGTTGTGCATCACCTTGTTAGTTGATCGCATTCGGAGGAATTATGATGAGGTTTTATATATCTGAGATGTAAGCAAACAGCAGACCTCTAAATGGCTGAACTAGATTTCCATAGTCTCCACATAAAGGTTCATTAGTTTATAGAAGAGCCTCTCTGACCTCTGAATCATCTAAAATTTATGCACAGTTACAATAAGCTTCCAACCCAGTAGTGTGTGAGAAGCAGCAAATCAGAAGAGGTACATTAGGAAAAAGGTATACTCATGGCTGCTAGCAAGGGAGGAGATGGGAAACGAAAGCAGACAGGTTTTTAAGAAATTAGTCTGAGGCCTAGTATAAGGGCTTAGAGCCTGTTTATAGACCCCAAGGGTGTCACTGGCATAGAACTATAGAATAATGATGTTCTTAAGGATACCTGAGTCATTAACCTTTCCTTAAATTCTAGTAATTCCTACACTTGTATGATATTTTACATGTTGCAAAGTACTTTCACACATTTAATTCTCATGGCGACCCCTATGAAGTAGGCAGGGCAAAAGGTTGTTTTTCCCAATAAAAAGAGGCAGCAGCTAAAACTCAGCTGATATGACTTGCTCAGAATCACACAATTAGTACATGGCAGAGCTGGGATTAGAATAGAGATCTTCCAGTGCCATTCTCTTTGGTAAAATCTGTTTAAGAAAGGGGAAAAATAGGATACTTTTAAGAAAGATTTCTTGCTAAATAAAGTGGCTAAAAATACTTAAAGGGAAAAATGTTAGCTATCTGGAGGTTTGATTCACTTCACCTTCTTCCCCTGAGGATACTGGAAACTATACTTATTTTTGCTGTGTAAATGAAAAACATTTCTACAAGTTATACAGCTGTGTTCCTGTTATCAATGGCATAGCAAGGAAGGGAAAATGAATTTGCCTCTATACTTTGCTCTCTTCTAAGATGGGAAGATTCTTATCAGCTCTGTCGAGGCTTATCTCACCGCTCCCTGACAAATACCCTCTGCTCTCTGCACAAAAACACCTGGTTTGCTAAAGAGGCCATGTTGATTCATTCTGCTGGTCCTTATGTGCTGTCTTTCACCACATCCTTTTCTCCTTTCTAGCTTTCCAGTTTGGGAGGCTTTCCACAGCACCCTTTGGGTACTTCTGTCATCATCTTGACTGCACCATATACAGTATATCACAATGTACTCTATACATCTTAATACACATATCTGTGTCCCATGTTAACCTGCAAAAAGTAAGATGTTGCTGAATGAAATGGAAAGGCAGGTCCTGATGAAAGACATCCAGAAGTCGGATCTTCATGATTTAACAACTGATTAGCTCTAAAGACAGGGAAGAGGAGGACTCAAAGTGACTGAAATTTTATTTCTTGGTGGTCAGAGGAAAAGTATTGCCTTTATTATGAATAGGGAAATTGAGAGGAACTGGTCGTTTGCAGGGCTGGAAGATAAATTCTTTCTGGGCATGTTGGGTTCCAGGGGCCACTGGCCTCATGCTGCACTCTAAAGCAATGTTCTAAATCTTTTGAAAAACTCTACAAGCTTCCTATCTTACCACCTTTCACTCTCAGCAGATGACCCTCCTCACTTCCCAGAGAAGACAGACACTCATTTTGTATAAACGTCAGCTTTCTTCTCTTCAAAGTGTCTTTACGTTCACGTGTGTTCTAATGGTTCATACGTTTTCTGACTCTCTTGTCACTTTGCTTCATCTGTTGTCTCCTTTCTATCTTGTGTCTTCAGTCTCATCCTCACTGACTCTTTTCCTCCCACCTTTTCCCAACTCACACATCTAGTATCTGGAAAACAAACTTTTCTTCTTTCATAGGTCTTTCTTTCTCTTTCTCCTTCCTGTCTCTGAGCTTTTTCAAAGCTGCATCTACACTCAGCTGCCTTGAATTCTTTGTCTCCTAATGTCTTACCAGCTATTCAGCCAATTCGTGATAGCACTACTCTTACCACAACTCCATTAAAAAAAAGCCTTTTGCAAAAGTCATCAACGCCCACTTTGTTGCCAATGTCAGGTCCATCTTTTCTTTTTCCACTTGAGCTCTTTGCTTTACTTAATACCATTAACCAGTACCCCCTTGATTTGGCTTTTTCACTGCCTATATATTACTATTGTTTCTGGTACTAGGCACAGCTTTTCTCTTTTCTGTCCCTCTTTCAGGTCTGCTTTCCATTTCTGTCTAAAATGGGCAAGTTATCCCATCATGTAGATGCAGTCACTGAATTTCTGATTATCTTCACAGCCAGCATTTTGCAATCCTTACGTTGGCTCCCCTGATTATTTCACTGCCTTTGGGATTTCTTTTGTTCTCTAATGGACATACCCATTCCACATTCTCCTGTTGCAGTCTTTCTGCCTTACTTACTAGCCTAGTAGTTTAGTGTTTTTCATATGACCTTATTAAGAGTTCACCAGTAAACATATATTACTTTCATAATGGAAAAAAATACTTTTTAAAAGGATTATAGGGGTAAAGTTTTTCTCTTTTCAAAGCCTAGGAAAGGAAAAAGTAAGAGAAGGGGGTTGGTAATGAAGGATATCTTTTGAGGTAAAATCATATATCAGTGTATATCAGTGTAAAAAATTTCACCTGTATTAGCTTTTGCCTAAAAACCTTAAAGCACTTTATCATCATTTTATACTACTACTCACTATATTAGTATTTTAAAATGTTATAATAGGATAGGGTCTCTTGTAACAGGATAATTGTCTTACTTGGTTTTATAGTATTACAGATTCATTTGCATTTCATTAAGGAATAAATAGTAGTTGTACATCATGTAGATGCAATTAGACATTAGGGCTATTAGAACCCTGTAAGATCTGTTGATATGAATTGTACCTTACATTTTGTGATTATTTTGGAGGAACATAATATGGCCCCCAAATCATTTCAGCTTTGTTTTATTAGAAAGATTATGATGTTATAGAAAGCAACAGGTATTTTTAAAATACATCCTGTTTTCTATGTTGATTTTTTCTAATTAGTAAGGTTTGTGCTGATGGCATTAGTGGTCACATTTTAGAATTGGTTTAGACATTGCAAGCAAGATCTCCTTATTGTAGTTTTAAAGTGTTTTCAATAAACAGTCATAGTCAAAATATTGTACTGGGCTTATTAGCCTGTCTTTTCCATTTGTATGTTGGTAATAAAAATGAAAAAAATCTGTTTTTTCTTTCCGTTCTAATAGAGTTCCTTTTAGATAAGTGGGGTGATGGCTATTTCCAAGGCCTGGAATCTTTTTTTTACATAAATGTACATAGCTCTGCATTTATTGAGAAAAGTGTTGAAGTCAGTACCTATCTAGTGACAGATGGTGCTTTGAGGTTGGACACCTGGTGTACTAAAGACTGAATGTAGTGCCTCTAGCACATTAATGTTCAGTGATTTAAAGAGCTAGATTTGTAAGAATATGAAAAATTACCTAAAAAGAGATTATACACTGGTACTGACAGCAGACTGCTGCTTGGTGATTCAGAAAATAGTAATCGTTTACTTTTTCTTTCCAGTTGCTGTCATCCTCCCTTAATCGTATTCCTAGTAGCAGACTGCATCAAATCAAAAGGGTAAATTTTACTTACTTGCTCAGATCTGTAATTTTCTGATTTTAATATTTTGATTTTATTTTCATTTTGAAGATTCATGTATTATAAAATGAGTCAGGCTGCAACTCTGGTTAGTTACAGACATTACAATTTTGAGTATTCAGATAGAATACAGATGTGGCGTGGGTAGCAGTCTTAGAATGTTATTTCTGCTGTACTATAATTATGTCAAATACGGTAGAAAAGTCTTTTTTATTTTCTTTGAAATAGAGAATTGTGTAGATAAATATTATGTTTTCAGCATATGTTTGTCTTTGCAGGAGGAAAGCATGGATTTGATGAACAGAGAAGCTGCGCATGAAAGGTTTGCTTCATGAGAACAGGGCATAGCCTAATGTGTGTCTTGTTTATGAACACTGATGGCCTTTCATTTTTGTTTGTTTTAGGGAAGTGCAAACAGCCATGCAGATAAGCCAATCATGGGATGAGAGCTTGAGCCTGGTAAAGTTTTCTCATGTTTGCTTGCTTTTTATTTTCCAGAAAACTTTATATTGATCATTGGCTTCATTAATTTTTTCATACACTCTGTCCCTTCTGTATTCAAATTTGTATTCAGTTTTTGAACTCTGTTTTCCACCATAATATTTGATTGTAACTTTTTTAGAGCCTCTATGTTTCTACTGTAAAAATGTAGGCATGTTTGAGTAGTAAAGAAGAGCTGGGATGTGCTGAGTTGTGCATTATGAGGAAATAACACTTTATGTTTACAGAGTGATAGTGATTTTGACAAGCCGGAGAAATTATATTCTCCTAAAAGGATCGACTTCACCCCAGTTTCTCCAGCACCATCACCCACCAGAGGATTTGGAAAGGTAGGCTCATTGGCAAGATGTTAACTCTATTTCATACATTGAGCTGTTTACTCTTTAGAACACAGACACACACACAAATCACCTTACATTAAAAGAATCCAATGACTAGAAGGAAAATTGACAAGTCTATGATAGTAATTTGAAAAAAAATCTGTCTCTATGTTTTCTCATATATGTATATATGAGAGATCCAGACAGATAAGCAGTTCTAAGGATGTTGTTTCTGTCATTTTGAGAAGAACCTTTTGAAAACTGAAGCATTACAACTGTTTTAATGTTAAGTATGTTTTTTCTAGCAATGTTTTTCACCATCCTTACAAATGTTTGTGAGCAGCAGTGGGCTGCCGCCAAGTCCCATTCCTAGTCCAAGACACTTTTCCAGGTAAGTGAACCTACTTTTTAAATGTGGTTGAATTACTTCTCGTTAAATTTGTCTCTCCAGTGAACTTTTGTCCCAACACTTTATTATGGAAGTTTTCAAACAGACAGAAAAATTGAAAGAAATTACAGTGAACATCCATTTACCTATCACCTATATTCTACCATCAATATTTTACCAGATTCATTTTTTTTTGAGACTTAGTGCCAGTTTACATTCAAAGGACACACAAGATAATATATGCTTTAATAAGGATAAGGAAAAAATTTGTTCAAGATTGTAGAACAGACAAATCCAAATAACTTTATAAGGTTTGTCTTAAAAAATTGTTATGGATATGTTGTTTTATAGAATGATTTTAAAAATAGCTTAAAATGCCATGTTATTCCCAGTTGCCATTTGCCAGGTCAGATCATGTCTTGGCATTTCAGTTGCTCAACCCACCACACTGGCATTTTCCATTTCTCTCTTTATGACTGTCAATTTTATTGATTTATTTGGTGGGCTGTAATGTTTATCTTGCATCTTAGAAGTATTTATCATCCTCCTGTTTATTCTTTGAAGCAGGAGGAGTCAGAGTCCAGTCAAGTGCATTAGGCCCAGTGTTCTTGGTCCTCTCAAAAGAAAAGGTAAGCCTCACACTTTTGACATTAAACCTAGTTGAGCTTGAATTACGAATTAGATTTTGTCTGAAATTAATTCAAGGCATGACTTCTTTTTCTAAAGAAATGTGGAAATTCTTCCCAATATATGATTTACTGATTTTAAATTTTGTAAATCAGTTATTTGATACTGTCTATATTTTTTATACTTCATAACTGAATCTTATTCAGATATTCATATTATCAATGTATATTCCAAAATTTTTGCCTCTCTCAGTGTTCTGAATATAAAAAAGATGCAAGTTGATATGTGGCAGAAACATATGCTTATGTCATAGCACATAGGTCTATAAACATGCATATGTTAAAATAGAAGCCACCACCAAATTACGTCTTGGCACAGAAAGAATTGCCTCATATTCAAGTCTATAGGGTTTTTGATATAATGGGGGTGCTCCCGTTACCTTATTTGAACCACAAAGTGCTGAACTAAAATGATCTTGCTCAATGCTAGTTTTAGATGCTTATATTGGGCACCTGATGGAGTCTATTAAGAAAAGGCTAAGAAATTTAACATAGGTTTAGTCATTATTCCTGGGGCTATGACCACATGATTGCAAGTGTTGGATGTCATTTTAAACAAGAGTTTTAACCATATTTTTTAAAAAGTAATTTAGTTAGTGGTTTCTTGGTGCAGATCGCCTTTGGGGCCAGAAAACAAATCAGCTCTCCTAATATTAGGTAACAGATACTTGCAGTTGAGAACTTCCCAGTGATAGCATCATACACAGATTCAGAAAGTGCTGTATTTCAGACAACTTAAAATTAAAGATGGTGTGTTCTGGAAAATAGATCCTGATACAGTGATGATATTTGTATTTAGTGAATACGTTTTGTTTTATAGACCAATAGTCTTTTTCTGTTTGCTGCAAGAAATTACTTACAATCCAAAGAACCTTCACAGGAGCTATTACATGAAAATAACACTTGGAGATTAAAGCTTTTATTGTTGTTGTTACTACCGATTGTAAGTATGTTGGAGGAAGTTGAATTAGTATGATTGTTCAGTTTCAAAGCTATTCCAGAATATACCAGCAGATGGAGGGATTCTTTGCTAAAAAGAGGTAGTCTTTTGTTGATGAGGTGTTATTGAAAGCCTGACAGCAGCTTTTGAAGGCTGCATATTACAGCATGGAAAAAGGCAAATAAAAACAAAGCCTTTCCTGAGTTGCAGTAATTTTCAGAATAGCTCTACAGGAAAGATAATATGAAGTAATTGATAATGTGGAAATAATGAATGTTGCATTTTTCTTGCTTGATCTTTTTTCCATCATAATCGTGTACAGGTTTAAGTTCATAGTTACTAATTTCTTACTGGAGTAACGCAAGCCCCTGAATTAAATTTTCCTTAATTTTCCATCTCAAAGCTCAGATAAAGAGCTTCAAAACCAAAGGTATGTGTGTCTTTTAAATCATAGCTTACTTTTCTATCTAATTTAGGGTTGTTAGTCTTTGCATTCCTGGTGGCAAAATGTTAACCATTAGTTGTACTGGTGCAAACTTTTTTTGTTACCTGTTCTTAGAAAATCTCTTAAGATTGAGGTAGCCAGTACAATACTAGTTTTGTAAAGTGATTAATAATTGCTTTCAATGACAGATGAGCATTCAAACTTACTTTTTAGTTTTCATATTCATTAAGTAGTCTAATGCATCCTTTGATTAGTATGTACTGTTTATCAGAGTACATACTATTTAACCCATTTGACTTCAACTCAGGAAATGTTCCAATATTAAAATATGTAAAATCAACAGTTTTTGCTAACTGACTAGGATAAATTATTATTCACTCTGAGCTTCAGCTGTGTGGGGATATTGTATTTCTACTGTGGTTAGCCTTGATTCATTTTGCCTGATAGAGTCAGTATTCTCCTTTTCTATTACAGAACATGACTATATCCATAACATGTAGTATATAATAAATTAGAAGGCTTTTTTTTAAGGGCTGCTGGCTTTTTGGTTGAAGTTATATGGAAGTATATTTCTTCTACCTTAAAGCACATGGAAAAAATAGCTTTCAAATAATGGCTTGAAGAAGCATTCCGAGCTTTGGCTAAACAAAGCTCATCCACTTTAGAATCAAGCCTGTATGTGTAAAATTGTTTTACAGTAGCATCATCTCTTTCTGTTTTAGGTGAAATGGAGACAGAAAGCCAGCCCAAGAGGCTTTTCCAAGGCACTACCAATATGCTGTCTCCAGAGGCTGCACAACTGTCTGATCTCAGTTCATGGTAAAAAGTGAAATAAAATCAAAAGGCTGTTAGGGTATGATCTATTTGAAGAGCCACATCAAAAGTATATTGGGATCATTTAAAATATATTCAACTTTTTATCCATGATCTCTAGAGGGGAATTCTCCACGGAGGTATAGATAATGTGAAAAAACAGATAATTTGAAACTCATGAGTACTTCCTTTGGAAAAGTGTGTATGTCCTTGGCACCTTCACCTTCCTTCCTAGCCCCTGTTAGGTTGGCCTCTCTCAGCAGGTGCTAATGGTGTGAGAGAGTGGCAACAGCTGGATGGTGTGAGAAAGAGTTTCTGGGTTGCTGTGGGTAATGTGCATTGATTATAGCTACTCTGCCTGCATTTTGTATTAATATCTTTTTGACTTAACAGAGAGTACCAGCATTCTCTTAAGCATGGTATTTTCTAAATAGTATTTTCTGTTGCTTTAAAATCTTTTTGAAAATTTTGGGATATTCCATCATAGTGCTAATAACCAAGATTTCCTTTTTATAAGAACACTTCCTGATTCCCTTGGTCCACTTCCATATATTTTTGTTTATTAGTCTTACCCATCCAGGTTTAGGTGTCTAACTTAAGGCCCTTCAATGTTTTTGTGCAAAAGTTAACTTCTTTTCCTATACCTGATGTTGAGCACTTTGGATAGTGACACATATTGGAAGGAAGAGGAAGGGAGAGTAGCAGTGGCTTAGGTAATATTTGTAATCTTTCAGTAGGTATTTCTAATCAACGCACTGAGCACCTGTGTTCTAGACACAATTGAGTAGTTTGAGTAGTGCCTTTCAGAGCTTTTTGTTCCCTGAATTTTAGAACTGAGGGTCTTTTTTAAGAGCTCAAGAGGACATTTTAAAACTAAAATTCTCCTCTAAATGGGAGAATTGTGTAAGCCATTTATAAGGCAGTAGGATTGATGATTTCTTCTTCCCAAATAACTTATTCATTGATACATGTAAGTTAATCTGTGCTTCTAGTTGACCAAGAAGTCACAGATTATTCTAGTTTATTAGACTCATTGATCAGTACTATTCTAACCTTGGAACAGATGCCTTTTAGATTGTTTTAGCTATTTTCAGCTCCACAGTCTCTCCTCTCTCATCTATGTCCTTGGTAGCTCAATGTGCTAATTTTGGTACAGAGTGCTTTTCCAGGTATGTAGATGATTGCAAAGAGAAAACTTCTAAAGCTTGTCAAGAGGGCTAGTGGATGAAACTCTATACTTAGTGGAAACTGCATATCACATTTATGGTAAAGTGTGTTTTAATATAGGCACATGACGTTATAAATAGATTTGCTTACCCAGTTACTAACCAAGTAACCAAGTTAGGTAAAAGATAAGAAGGCATTTTGTCAAGTTAAAAGCATTCAGGTTGAAGTGATTTTTTGAAAAATAGTCTTGTAGACTGACTGCAGGATGCCATAAACCAGGTTCATGTGAATAAGTAAGAAAGGAAAGAAAAGGCATGGTATTTACCAAGGATCCTCTCCCCTTGTTCAGATGATCGTTCCTCTGAGCAGCACAGCCTAAGCTGTTGATGATGGTGGCTATTGCGAGGTGTTTATTTCTGTTGCCACCACTCCCATTCTCTGTAGACCTGCTACTGGCCCTGGTGATGAAGGGCACTTTGATCTGTAAACACAAAGTGTTGCCTGACACTGGAGAGATTTACTTTGTTTATGGCCACTCAGGGCCAACACATGGCTCAAGTCATATGTTAAAAAGAACTTCATTTTCAAAATTCACAAAACCAAGTGTTAAGGATATTTAAGTAATTAAACTTTAAATGACTTTTTACTAAGTTTGCAGCACCTGGAATTCTGAGGATATTAAAGCTTAAAATTGCACTAAGACTTTTGGGATATCTTGTATCCTAATATTGCTGACATTTATTGTCTACACGGAAGAGATTTTAAAATGTGAGTCATTCGTGATATGTAAAAATTGGATCCCACTTTTGCAAAAGTTTTTTCCCTGTCTCTTTAAATGCAGTTTCATTGACCAGATATCCATATTCTTCGAAATGGGATTGGAGACAGGAACAAGCTGTGTTCTGGTTTCTGTTGGCAAGGATAGCGATCTACATGATAGCTAAGGAAATAATTTTTATACATTTTAGGGGGCAGAAAAGGCATCAGTTGGATCATGAGTAGATATTATCTCATCATTTAAATCATTAGTTTGTTCCCTGCCCTACCCCACAAAGAAAAGTTGGGTTTTAAGACTTTAAAGTTAGGTGATGTATAAACATTCTGACATCTTTGAACTATAAATTAAACGGGAAGTTAGAGTATGGACCCATTTGGACTTTGCGTCCAGTGTGCCAGCACTGCCCAGGGTAATAGTAGGTCTCCTCTCTTTTTTTTTGGTCTCCTCTTTATATCATATTTTTACTAAATGAAAGTTCTGGATCTTTGCCAGCCAAATCTGGGGAACATTGTCAACCACAAGGCAGGGGTTAGATCATTCTGCTTTTAGTCCTTAGGAACATCAAGAGTTTGATCATAGTTCGGCAGTACACCTTTGCATGGTGTTTTGATTCTCTTTGCATGTTGGCGACTCTTGTTCTGCTCCTCATTGTTTTGGGAATCAGACTGTCTGTGCTATGCTATATAAAGTAAAGGAGTTTTCAGGGCTGCTGGCCATGAAGTGAAGATGAAATGGTAGTCTATTTCTCCTACAGAAAAAGAAAAAGTTTCCCATGAAATTTCTTGCCCAGTGCATCATTGTTAACATGACTGCTAATTTAACCTTTATGGTTTTAACATTTTCCATTAGATTTATCTTAGTGGCTTTAACTTTATTTTTAATGTTATATGTATCATGGCAAGAAAACATTATCATGCATATGTGACATAAGATTTAGAATAAGATTTGTGATTTATTTAATAACAGAAATGAATAACATATACTTGGAAGGTTTTAATGTAACATCTGTGATGATACTTTTAAACTCCTATCCCTAAGGTGCCTGGAAATTATATTTAAATCTGTGATTTTAAAAACTTAGAGGTTAAATGGAAAGATAATGCTGGGTCTTCCTAAAGTAGGTAGTAGAGACCAGAGAAGATACCATAGGGACTAGTTTAACCCACACTAAGAGATTTTACCATGCCCCGTGGTCTTACCTTATACTGTAATCTGTGCTGGGATTGACAGGGCCATGGCTAATTTCTAGTGCATTTACCTGCCTGCCATTCATCTGTAGGATCCAATTTATTGATTCTACAAGGAACAGAGTGGCTCAGATGGGCAATAGTATGAGTCACACTGAACATCCTAATTTTATTGTTAGGTTATCATTTGAATGTTTTAATGGTTCTCTTATACATAGTTTTTTAAGATAGAGGGCACTACTTTAACTGTCATAAGCATGTTTGGTTGTGTGGTTCAAATATTGCCTCGATATGTATGTTCAGTAGTTGGAATGAATTAGTTCACTTCTGATTCATCTACTCCTGTGTCCAATTTGAATTGTCTAGGTGCTTTGCTTTCCTGCCATTGTCTGTCTTTCAGTCATTAGTCTTAAGGCTCATTAACACTTCCATCAGAGCTTAAGCTAGGGAAGAAAGATGAGCAAAACTCAAGTTGGGCTGTATTTTGTTGCTTTTAGAAATCCTGGTAGATGGTTAATAGTGGACACTGTCAAAATCACTTTTGTTCAGTGATCTCTCTGTGGATTAAAAAATCATGTAATTCTTGCTTTTCCCTGAAATACTAATGGTGGGTAATTTGTGACCTATAGTCTTTGCTTCCATGACCATGTATAGTAGTGCCAGATTAATTAGAATAGAAACTAGATTTTAGTTTAGTGAAAATATCTGGTTAGATGTTTACCAAGTTCTGAACCTAAATTGCACTGGAGACTAAATATAAGTATACTATTTTTCTGTTAATGAACAAAATTGCATATATGTTTATATTTCATAACAGGAGAAATTCTTTAAAAAAATGTGAAATGAAATATTCAGTTTAATATATTTTTTTTTGGTAACTTCCCCATTAGCTTATTTCTCTTAAGGTAATCAGTGTGAGATGACAGATTTCTCTGCATGAGTCATGTTCTGTGTTTCTGAATGAATACAAGATTCACCTAAGCAAGCAGGTCTTATTACAAATGGAATCTTTTAGCCCAGGCCTCACCATAAGTCTGGTGATTGGAATAAGAAAGTCTTTATTTATATTCAGATTATCTGCTTGGTGGCCAAATTTTAATCTAAGCCTGTTTCTTCCTGCCAGGTACCACAGAGCATGTCCTTTGGCTGCCCAGCCACTATGTGCTTTAGGAAAGTAAATTCATTTTAATATTAGTCTAGGCAAAATGCTGCAGCAGGAAAAATAACTCATGTTCCAAAGGCAAATAGAAAAGTCTTTTGATTTTCCAATGTCTTAGATTATCTGTGCAACTTTCTTTCAGTAGTTTGAATAATTCATATTTTAGACCCATTTTACCATTTGGTTGAACAAATATGAGAGCCAGCAAAATTTTCCAAACTTCTTGTTTAAAAATGTATTATTAACGATGCATTTGACAGCAGTGAGCATAGAGTAGGAGTATTGTGGACTATACCTTTTCCGTTTTCATTTTTACTTTTCTGAAGCCTATTTGTATTCTCCCTCTACCTAAAAACAATCCACAGTCAATATAAAGAAATGACATTTTGAAGAAGAATAGAGGAGTAGAGAAGCAGGGGGAGAAAGTTATATTTCATTGAGCATCGTACAGGGTACAGAAGCTTCCAAATGTCTATGCGTTGCTTAACACTAGAACTGTATTGACACGGACATTCATAAAAATGATAGTATTAAAGACTTATAATATTTAGCCTCAGAGCATGTTGGACCAGGATGGGCTTTTGCAAAGTAGCTAGTGACAAAACTTAAACTAGAACCCAAATTTCCTGATTCCTAATTCCTTCTCCAATTTTATGCTTTGTTTCCTTTTCAAAAGTAAAGTGTCTGTGTAAATCCTAAAACTGCCTGAATACCTGTCCAGCTTTGTCTCTCACTGTGTTGTCCTTACTCTCTGTACGACATCCACACAGCCTGCTTTTGGCTCTTAAAACTACTCCTGCTTCCTCCCAAACCATACCTGGTTAATGCCTACTCATCTTCCAGATGACAGCTAAATAGTATTTTGGGGCATCTTTCAGATGACAGCTAAATAGTATTTTGGGGGAGCCTTGTTCGTCCACATCAGATTAGGTTACCCATGTTATATATTTCAGAGCCCCTTGTATCTTTCCTTTATTGCTTCGATCACAGATTATATGTTTATTAGCATGATTATTTAAATGTTTGTCTCCTGCACTACACTTTAAATTTGATGAGGGCAGGGACCATGTCTGTCTTAATGCACCATTGTATTTCTACTATCTAGCATACCTTGTGTACTTGGCAGGTACTCAAATACATATTAGAATAAATTAATGAGTGAATGAATGAATTTGGGCCAAATATAGAGCATAGAGTTTATATGTTGGGTTGAAGGGAATCAAAGCCAGAAGGGCAGCCTGATGCCAAATTGTGAAGGGTCTTAATTGTGAATATTGATGTATGAATCAGGATTTATGAGGCAGGCCAGATTGATTGTTGGAGCCATGAGAGCCTGGGCTGGATGGGTAAGGTATCTGTGGGCTCAGATGACCAGATCAGGAGTTTTAGTGAAATAGGAGCAGAAGCTAGCTGTCTGGATCCAAGAGGTGCAAGGACTGTGAGGGTGTTGGGTCTAGATATAGAGCATTCCTTTTAGAGCTTAGCTGGGTAGTAAGTGAAGGGCTCGGAGAAAGGGGTCCTTTAGAGATAACAGGGGGCCCTTTGGGTTTGAAAGCAAGAGAAAAGGAAACAGTGTAAAATGCATAAAATGAGATGAACATAAAAGGCAAATAATAGAGGGAAAAACTAGAAAAAATGTGTTTGACCTGAAGGCCTCTTGGGAGTAGGGAAGTGGTAAAATCTCGAGCAGTTGAAAGACTTTGTTTTGGAGTAGAGGAACTGTGAAGCAGTGTACTTGATAGAATACTTCAGACAGTCCAGGGTTCCTCAGTGAGTAAGCATTCCTGTCACTCTAAGACTGCTGGGAAGATAAAATAAAAATAGAAATCTCTTGAGCTGAAAGTGAGGGAGCTCTGTCACGAAAATCATGACATGTCCAGAGGAGAGCTTATTATATGTTGTACATTCTGGTGCCTCCAGGAGAGCACTCAAATGATACAGAGCCTTGAATGTGTTACTTTGGATTTCTATGACTGTCTTTTCACAGGTATCTAAATACAGTACCTTATGTAGTTCATTGCTGTTGCTTTTACGTTCTTTATTATTTACGAATGCTCTACTGATTCGTGAGTTCTTGAAACTATGTCGTTGCATGTTATGTTTACCTTTACCCTGATAGATGCATCTGCTTATAATTCTTTTTGCTTTGTCCTCAGTTCAGATATTTTGGATGGCAGTAGTAGCAGCAGTGGCTTATCCTCAGACTCACTGGCTAAAGGCAGCACAACCGCAGAGTCTCCAGTAGCATGCTCCAATTCATGCTCTCCGTTCATCTTGATGGATGATCTCTCACCCAAGTGACTTAACCCATTTCTGATTCAGTGTTTTAACTGCTGTTTCCTACATAAAACGTTGAGTGAGGAATGCAGAGAACTTTGATCCATAAAGAGGATTAAAGTGTTCCAGATTTAAGCCATCTTGATGCCATTCTTTTTTGGCATCTCTCTTCTCTAAAGTTCGATTTGACAAGTGTAGTGACCTTACTTATGTCTCTTTTTGCTGGTCTCATTTTAACTAAATCTCAGATATTCATTTTTGATTGTGTAGAGTATATATATTTTTTCTCAGTGCCTCAAAGAGCACCTATATTAGAGTCTGTACATTTAAGGAAAGAACTGATCCGTATTTTCAGTAATGTTTTTTTTTTCCCAGCACTGATATGACAGCTTGAGTTGATCAAAAATTCTCTTGCTTGAGAGATGTTTTTGTTCTCTGTTGACTACATAGTTTCAAATCTCTTTATTTCATGGTAATAGGTGAATTGCTTTTGATTATATTAAATTTTTATTATTCTGCATCGGCTTAAAGTACATTATTTTGTTTCCCTTTCCTGTTTGAGCTGCTTACTTGCCATTCCTCACAGAGGGGAAGAAACATGTAGGTGCTTTCATTCCTATCCATATGGCTTCTTTGCTGTGGAAGTGTGTGACGTGTCGATTGGTTTTAGTGCTGAGAATGTAAATGCACTTAACAGGATGCCTGGATGACTCACCACATGTTCTTATGACTTAGCTACCACAGTTGATGTTTTTCTCCCCAAAATTGTTGCCCTAAGGAATATATAAAATATTGTTAATGTTTCTAGGTGGTGTTATCAAGGAGAAGAAATTCCTGCCTTGACCAGATGTGTGGAGCATCTACAAATGAATGAATAATGTTATTTACACACAAACCACTGTGTAGAAAAACATACATGGAGCTTGACAGCTCGTCTTGGTCTGTATTATGAGGTCTGAGGTGCCTTGGGGTACAGAGCTGTGCTGTCAAGATGTGTATCATCAGGTAGGGTAGAAAAGGAGGCTTTATGTGTCTGATTGCCACATACTGTTCTGATTGCTGCTTTTCTCTGATTACTTTTTCTTCATTGGATTTGTTTGTTGTCTGGTGAGTGGTGCTGCTGACTGTTTTGGTTATTGTGTTGCCACCAGAATCAGAATCCAGTTCTTGTTCATGCTGCCATATAGTAAGAGCAGTTAAATATCTACAAAGAAGCTTTTAGGAGCTGAGAAACTAATATTACTGTGCATTCTGCTTTTATGAAGCTGCTTGAGCTGTGAATAGTGTATATGATATTAAGTCTGAGGTACCATAAGTTACTCAATTTTTAAAGGAGGAAAATCCTGATAGACCTATATAAAAAACTGGAGTGTAATCTGTTGTTATTTATTATTTAAAACTGTGTAAACATGTCTGTTGCAATAGATTTCTTTTAATGTTCAGACATTGTGGTTGGATTGTCTGTTTAATATGCAAATTTACCTGTTAGGATCATAATATTCCATTTTTAAATAAATGTAAGAAATGGAAACTACTGCGTTTGTGTCTTTTGAAGGCAGAGATTCTTAAACTTTTAAGAAAGGTGATGCACTTTGAGAGTACTCACAGAGTCGTAATACTGTATGGCTTGAAGGGAAACCTATTCTCTGAATTATAGGAGAGCATCACTTAGCTTGCAGTAAGCAGTCCTGTTACAGCATCAAATGTATTGTTTACTTTAAATGGTAATAACTGCCATAATGGCCGTTAATGGCTTTATTTCTCATATTGCTTTCACCTGTGCAAACTCCATAATCCTTCAAACCTAACATAAATGTATATATTATGAAGATTGTTCCCTAGTATGCCATTTTAAAGAAAAATTACTTCAGTGGTATTCAGTGTATTTATTCTGTTTCTGCCTTTATAATACTTGAGAGAGATGTTTTTATCTTACAGGATATTTATCCACCCTTCACTCTACTGTATTCTTTGCCTTAAAGGGATACCTTTGGCCATCATTTTTTGGCTCTAATTTAGGACTCATAAGAAATAAACCTCTGGAATGTGACATTTACATTTATTTTTGAAGTTCAGTGGAATTGGGACAGGAAAATGGAATAGTTCCAGTCGTATGAGAACTAGACCAGATGATTCACTTCATTGTTTAAACCAAGGTTCATTTTTATTGTTTAAATTGACTAGAAAGTTAAGTTTGTGCAGGGATTGTTTCAGAATAAAAGATAGAGATGCTAACCTCCAGATGAACTTTCTTGACAGTACCCCTTTATTTTTATATAAAGTCTCATACTTGAAAAATGATCATTGTTATAAAGTAAAATCCTCTCTTCCTGTTCTAATATTGTATCGTATTTCAGGCTTCTTTTTCAAAACAAGTATAAGAGATGATATGATAACATCCTATAGATGCTCTTTTTCTTGACTGACTCATGTAAGCACTGTGTTTCATGATAACTACTTTTGGAATAATAGGAAGTTTTGTGAAATGCTGACCTTATGTATCTCTTAGAATGCAAGTTTAATAAAGTGTGTACACAAAGTTTAATATTCCATAAAAGTTTTTAAAGTCATTTTATCCTTATTAAGAATTATTTTCTGCCTCCATATCCCAATATTACATTCTCTGTTTCTAATTACAGTTGAATTTTGAGTAAAGAGATATTAGGAACGCAAAAGAACTAATAGCTATTTTGAAGTTTGGGCAGTTTCCCAAAACAAAGAGAAACCTCTCCACATAATCTGTCAAATTTTCAAGAGCATTTTGTAGAATTTGACAATTTAGAAGGTTCTTGCCAAGGCCACACATACTTATTTTCAGTGTGTTTCATCTTGTTATTTGTTTTACATATTCATAAGACTAAACTGTTTTGGAACAAGATCGGGGGCTAGACAGGCAAAAAAAAAAAGCCTTGTATGCATGACTTAGATTGCAAATGCTCAACTTTCTTTCAGTACTTAAAAATATATATGAACTATTTTCACATTTGCAGAAAAGTTGCAAGAGTAGCCTAAAGAGCTGTATATCCTCACCCATGTTCCCCAATTTGCTTTATCATTTTCTCTCTGTTTCTCTCTGTGTGTGTGCACATATTTTTTCTGAACCATCTGAGAATAAGTTATAGACATAATACCCTATTATCCTTAAATGCTTCAGTGTAAATTTCTTAAAGATGTGGACATTGACATAACTACATTACAGCTCTCAAAATCCAGAAACTAACTTTGATGTAAAACTACCATTTCATCTATAGACCCCATTCAAATTTTGCCTATGGTTCCAAAAAAGCTCTTTTAGGGAAAGAGAGAAATAACGACTTCAGCCTGGATTCAATCCAGGATTATATACACTTAGCTGTTATCTTTCCTTGGTCTTCCTCAACCTGGAAGTCCCTAGCCTTGTCTTTTTAGATCTTCATAAGTATTGGCCAGTTATTTTGAAAAGTTCCCTTCAATTTAGGTTTGACTGGTATTTCCTTCTTATTAAATTCAGGCTGTGCGTTTTTAGCAGAAATAACACAGAAGCAATGCTGTGTTCTCAATGTGTCATTTTCAGGGGGCACGTTGTGTCACTCTCCGTCTAGTTACTAATAATGGTGACCTTGATCTTTGGGTTAAGGTGGTGTCTGCCATGTTTCTCCACTTCACAGTGTTTTCCCTTTGAAATTAATAGGATATTTTGTATGGCGATGCTTTGGGAGTATGTAAATTGTCTGTTTCCTCATCAAACTCACTCCCTAGTTTCAGTATCCATTGATCTTTTTTGCCTGATGGCATGTTTACCTAATGGTGACTCTAATTCTGTCATTCCTTCTACACTTATTAGTTGGCCTTCTACTTTAAAGAAGAAATTTCCTCTCTGCCATTTATTTGCATCAGTGTGGATTCATAGATTCCTATTTCAGTGGGGTTTAATCCATTGTCATAATTGATTTGATATTCACATCTCAGGTTTGGACAGTGAGAACCTCTCCAAGCTGGATCCTGTGTCCTTTTGACAAATCCCGGTAATTTTTTATGTTTTAATTTCTGATGTAAGCTGTCCCAGATTCATACATTTTTGCCCCAGCCATGGGATTAGCCATTTCTCTAGAGTCCTGATTCCTTTTAATGGGGAATGGTATTTCAAAACCAAGCTTTAGGCACTGGGTATAACCATTGCTCCTGGGGCATCATGGCTTAATGCTCTTCTCAGCACAGAGAAATACATGTAAATGTATATTTATGTGTGCATACATATCTATGTCTGTTCATCTATGAAAAATCACGAGTTCAAACTGGAACCTCCAATTCCAGTTTAACACCACAGTGTTCATTCCAGCATCTACCCTATCCTATCTTTCTCTGACAGAGCTGCCTGCTTCCATTTATCCCCAATATAATGGCTCATTTTCCCTATAAATAACCAATTTCTGATCCTGCCACCTGGTTGCCTCTTCAGCTCCAGCCATCTCCTTGGCTGTGACCCTGATACCTCTCCAGCCCTGCCAGCCTCAGGCTGCCTCTACAGAAGAGAAAGGGACGAGGCACTAACCATTCAAGTTTTAAATATCTCTGACTCATGTCCATCCCAGCCACCACCCACAAGCCCCTCTTCCTCTGTGTTTAACTGTCCACAACTCAGGGATTTCTTATGTGCATCAGTTTAACAAATATTTAGCTCCCAGGAGTTCTGGAATATTCTATGTTGATGTGGGTGATGATTTATGGGTTCATTTTTAGCAACTGTATGGTATTCCCTTGTACGAACATCCCAGAATTAATTAACTAATCTTAATTGATGGTAATTTAGGTTCTTTATAATTTATTACTATACAAACCTTCTGTAATTTATTTGACTAATCTTAATTGATGGTCATTTAGGTTCTTCATAATTTATTAGTATACACAAGTAATAACATTTATCTTTGCTTCCATAAGTATTTCTGGAGGAGAGATTCTTAGAAGTGATAAATTGCTGGGTCAAAGGGTATGTGCATTTTATTATTTTCTTTTTGAAGAGGTAATACAAGTTCAGTTTAAAAAATCCAAACAGTAAAAAGGGCCTGAAGGGGAAAGTCAGTTTTCCTTCTGTTCTTGATCCCCAGTCCCATAAGGTCCTTCCTCAAAAGCAACCAGTATTATTAGCTTCTGGTAGGTTCTTCCAGAGGTAGTTTATGCATTGCACATGCATTTATATATTTTATAGGCACTGCTTAAAGCCACACCTCCATCCCACCAAGATTGTACCAATTTTTAATCTCACTAATAGGGTATGAGAATCCCCATTACCCGCTAGAGATGATTCAAGGGTTCTGGAAAGATTTGAATAAAAGAAATAGATTTTATTAATTCATTCATTCATTGGAAATACATTCATGTGTTTTTAAAACTCTACAGGTACAAAAGAGCAGACAGTGAAATGTCTCCCTCCGATCTTCATCCCCCAGCCACCATAGCTACTCTTTCCCAAAGCAATTATGTTTTCAATTTCCTGTGTGTCCTTATAAAGTTTGCATATGCAAGCAAATATATCAATATTTTATTTTTCCCCAAATTTTACACAAGCAATAGTATATTTGTATGTGCTATTGCTGTGTAATCTCACCTTTCCCCCTAAAACTTTAGTGACTTAAAACAATAATTGTTTATTCTTATGAGTCTATGGGTAAGCTGTATGGTTCTACTGTTAAGGGCTGGGCTCAGCTCATCTCAGTTGATCAGTTAGTCAGCCAAGGATCTGACGGTCTAGAATGGCTTCAGCTGGGGTTATTCAGCTCTACCCCACAGGGTCTTTCACCCTCCAGCTTGTTCTCATTGTGTCAGGGTTTCACAGGAAAAGAACATAAGGCCTCTGGAAGCCTAGGCTTGGACCTGGCACACCATGACTTCTGTTATATTTTATTGATTAAAGCAAGTTCCAAGGCTACCCAGATTCAAGGGATGTGAGGAGCTGCAAAGGCACATTGCAAGGAGTGTGGATTTAGAGAGGGGAACAGGTAGGATGATTTATTCCATCAAACACAATGCTCTAGGTATTGTTTTGTACCTTACCTTTTTTCCCTAACACTGTATCTTGGAGATGATGTTATATTGGTCCTCAAAAAGCTTCATCGTTTTTTTATTCCATTTTTATGAGGGAGATTATTTCTCCCAATCTTTTGCTATTATCTAACAATGCTGTAATTAATAACATTAATCCTATGTCATGTAAATTCCTACATGTGAACTACTGGGTCAAAGGGTATAAGGTATTTGTAATTTTGATAAATACATCCAAATTTAATTTGAAAACATTTTTCAACTTTATATTTAGAAAAATGTGAAACCTGTAGAAAAGTTGAAAGAATAGTTCAGTGAATGAATAGTTAAGCAAAATTGTATTTTCCCATATGCCTGCCCACCAAGATTTAAAAATTCACATTTTCCCACATTGGTTCTCTCTTTCTTACTCCCTCTGTCTCCTCCATCTCCTCTCCTCTCTATATGTATATATATTGACACACAGTTTTATGAACCATTTGAAATAAGTTGCAGACATCTAGACACCTTTTAGACACTTTTTCATCGTGTATTGCCTAAAACCAATGGTGTTGCCTACATAATCATAATTTTGTTAGCACACTATAGAAATTTAACATTGATAGAATAATATTTAACTCATAGTCCATATTCATATTTCCCAAACTGAATAATCTTTCTTAGAGCCTTTTATTTCAATCAAGAATCCAAAATTCAGCATCAAAGATCATGCAAATTAATTTAGTTGTCAGGTCTCTTTAGTTTCTTTAATATGGAACTGTCCCCTACTTTTTTTCATCTTTCATGAAATACTCATTTTGAAGAGTCTGAGCCAGTTGTCCTGCATAACGTCCTGTAATTTGGAGTTGTCAGATTGTTTCCTCGTGATTAGATTCAGTTAAACATTACATTAAAAAACATTTTTGGCAAGAATACCACGTAGGTGATTCCTGTTGCTTCACATCAGGAGGTACACAATGTTCGTTGTCCCATTGTTGATGCCAGGTTTGATCACTTGGTCAAGGTAGTGTTCCCCACATTTCTCCACTGTTAAGGTGCCTTTTTCTCTTTGTAATTAACATTGAATTAATATTAGGAATGTAGTTGTGACTGTGTAAATGTCCTGTTCCCCAACGGCTTTCACCTAGTAGTTTTAGTATCCATCAGTGGTGCCTACCTGAATCAGTTTTTAAGACAGTGGCTGAAAAATGATATTTTCCAAGTTTTTAAGATGGTAGCTGCAAAATGTTTCCCTAATTCTGTCATTCCTTCCACATTTATTAGCTAGCATTCCTCTGTAAAGAAAGCTGCCCCCTTCCTTTTTGTGTATCACTTCAAAGTCTTCTTTTTTAATTACTATCCAATGTGTTATAACCTGTTGCCATAATTGTACTGGTGCACGAACAGACAGATGAATGGAACAAAGCAGAAAGTCCAGAAGTAAACACAAGTATATATGGAAATCTAATATGTAATAAAGTTGTTATACCCAGATCACTGGGGCGAAGGTGGACTTTTTAATAAATGCTATATGGGATAACTGGATAGCTATAAAAATAGATAATTTGGTTCCATACTGTACACTGTACACTGGAATAAACTCCAAATGAGTCTAAATGTTAAAAAAAACATACAAGTACTAGAAGGAATTATGGATGAATTCCTTTATAACCTGATGGAGGAAGCCTTTCTAAGTACAACTCTAAATCCAGATGCAAAGAAAAGGATGGGAATTTCAACTACATAAAAATGAAAGTAAAAACCTTTTGCATAGCAAAAACCTTAAGCAAAGTCAAAAGAAAGTCAACAAAATGGAAAAAATACTTACTGCATAGATAGGTACTACATAAAGGGCTAATATCTCAAATATATAAATAACTCTTAAATTTCAGAGGGGAAAAAAGAGGCTAAAAATCCCAAGAAGAAAATAGGCAAAAACATGAATACACAACACAGTGCACAGAAGAAAATATACAAATGACCCTTAAATGTATGAAAAGATATTCAACTTTACACTTACTGAGAGATACAAATACGTTTTTTCATATATGCAGTTGACTGGATCACTGGAGGAGGGGAATGGTTGAATGAATGAATGAATGTACTACTGGGTCCTTATCCTTACCAATGGACTGTCACTGAATAACTGAATGAATATAGTGAAGGCAAGCTCCACATTTGAGTCTGCTTGCATTTAGTCTACATGTTTTCTTTAGTTCCCTCTCCCCCTTTTGTTTCAAGATCTCTTTCCTAATTTTTCTCCCAAATTTCCATCTCATGTCCATTTGTTAACTAAAGTAAAACTTTAAACATGACCCATAGCATAAAATCAAAAATAAGAAAATTTGCAAGTTTTAAAGAGAAATTTGGTGTTAACATCTGAATATGTCCTTGAATATGTCCTCCTTTCTTGTCTTTCTGTAATTATTTTCTCATGCACCAAAACAAGAAAACTGAGAAGTAATTGTTAAAATCATTCCAGCATTTGATCTCATTGCTTAAACTGCTTCCTACAATTTTGTTGCAAACCTACAGTATTTTAGCTTTGCTGTTGTGAATTAACTCAGGACATTAACCAATATAACTTTGTTTCTTCAAGAAAACTCATTCCACAGCAAAGGAAACCCTCAACAAAACAAAAAGACAACCTACTGAATGGGAGAATATATTTGTAAATGACATGTCTGATAAGGAACTAATATCCAAAACATATAAAAGAACTCATACAATTCAACACCAAAAAACCCAAATAATCCAATTAAAATATGGGAAGAGAACCTGAACAGACATTTTTCTAAAGACATACAGATGGCCAGATGCATCAAAAGATACTCCACATCACTAATCATCAGGGAAATGCACATCAAAATCACAATGAGGTATCACCTTACACCAGTCAGAATGCCTACTACCCAGAAGACAAAAAATAACAAGTGTTGGTGAGGATGTGGAGAAAAGGGAACCCTTCTACACTGTTGGTAGGAATGTACATTTGTCCAGCCACTGTGGAAAACAACATGGATGTTCCTCAAAAAACAAAATAGAAATACCACACAACCCAGCAATCCCACTGCTGGGAATTTATCCAAAGAAAACAAAATCAGTAATTCAAAAGAGATATATGCACACCTATGATTATTGCAGCATTGTTTACAATAGCCAAGCTATGGAAGCAACCCAAGTGGCCATCAATAGAGAAATAGATAAAGAAGATGTGGTACATGTACACAATGGAATATTACTCAGCCACATAAAAGGAAGTCTTGCCATTTGCAATAACTTGGATGGACATAAATGGTATCATGCTAAGTGGAATAAGCTGGGCAGAGAAAAATACCATATGGTTTCACTTAAATGTGAAATCTAAAAAACAAAACAAACAAAAAAGAAAGAGACCCAAAAATATGGACAACCAACTGTTGTTTACCATAAGGAGGGTGGTTAGGGGATGGGTATAATAGATGAAGGGGATAAAGAGGTACAAACTGCAAATTGTAAAATAAGTTAGACATAGGGATGGAAGCACAACATAGAGAATATAACCAGTAATATTGTGATATCTTGGTATGATAATGGGATAACTATACTTACTATGGCAAGCAACTAGCATATATAATTATCAAGTCACTATGTTGTATAACTGAAATGAGTATAATATTGTATATCAACTTTATTCCAATTTTAAAAAATGCATTCCAGGCACCACAAAGTAAATAATATCAATAAATGTTTGAAATGTAACACACTTGTAAGTTGGGGTAACTAACTGCCTGTTGATGGAATTTGTTAATGAGCCCTTAAGCAGTTGTCCTTTTTTTCTACTACTATAAATCCTTGATGTATTTTTCTATTACACTTAATTTTCAACATGTCGAATAAGGCTTTCTTCAAATGTTGATTTTTACCTCAGAACTTGAATGAGTCACTTGATTTTACAAGCCCAGAAAAACAGACTTTCCCCCAGACAGTCATTTTAAAAGGAGCCTCTTGGTAGTAGATCCTATTTTCTATAATTCTGTATGGATTGATCCAGTAAATGTTACTTTGAAATTTTGCTCACTTGAAACGTACTATAGAAAAATCACGTGTATTCCAGTAGAGCAGCTTGAGTTTACTATAAATCTATTTTGTGCATATTTAGGAGTTTTGATAGCTTGTATAAATAAGCATGCTGCTTAGCAGCAGTTTACTACAGAAAAACAACATTTTGCAGGGTATTTTTTTAAGGCTTTGATGGATGTGAATACAAATTGAATTGGGACAACTAAGGGTTTGAAGTTAAAACTTAGGTAGCAACTTTTCAATAACTTATTGTGAAAGTACTCATTGTTCACTGGAGAATAAATGAAAAGTAAAGGAAAATAGAAGAGAAGTTTAGTGAAAATAAAAATCACCGTAATTACCCTAGGTGGAACTAGCTATAGTTTGTGGGGTCTTTTCTATATAATTGAGTTCATACTCTATATACCATATTTTAGTCTATGAAAGCACTTAAAACACTGAGTATTTTTTAAAGAAACAGTCGTCTAGGGTATTTAAGTTGTGTGGGTTTGCACACTACTGTGACGAATGGTTTGAGAATCTGTCTAGAAATCAACTCACAGAAGTTCTGTTTCGATTACCTGCAGATGTCAGTGTGGATCTGAGTGTGGTTCAACAGTTTGTTATACGATGTGGTGGACAGTTGAAGTCCAGTTGTGAACCAGTTGCTTATTAAGCAAATATCGGTTTAGATTGGATGAGAAATATGATCTGTAAGGGCCTTAAGTCTCTGAAAAATTTTTACAAAGTTTTAATAAGCATGGCCGTATTTTGTAGTTACAGAGTTCCCAGAAGATTATACCTGCTTGTTCCCACCCCTAACTGACCAAGCTCTCTTAAATTTGTTACAGTGCTAGGGGAAGTAGAATCGATATAGTTGGGCTTATTAAATTTGACATCAACCCAGATGGCAAGATGGAGGGATATATTATGAGCTCTGTTTGTTTACTTTCTGCTTTTATCACATATTTAAATAAAAAGTTTAAAACCAATAATTCCAACTCTCAAAGAGCATCTTCTTTGCCATGCATTCCTACTCTTCCTTTGTTTGCTACATGATTCCACTCTGATCCAACTTTAAATCATAAAAAAGAGTGTTTATTAGGCAAAACATTTTCAGAGGGACTTGCAGTGGCTCATCATAGCAAAACCCTGTTCTTTCTTGGGCCACGGCACAAACCTACCATCTGTTTCATTAGCTAGCAAGCTATCCCTCAGCTATAATTTGCTATATATATTGGTACGTAAATTGTTGGTAACCTATGTTTACCTAGCAACAGAATCTGTTTGGCAGAAAGCTGTGGGAAAGGAAGCATTCTCTTTCTTTTTGTTTTTTTTTTAAGCAGTTTCTTCATCTACAAATTTTCTTCAAATGCAAGAAAGGCAGATATATTGTCTGAAACAATGATTTATATCATTTTAATGCAAATTGCACAGAAAATATTCACTTTGGAGACTATTTTTGCTACTTTGATTACCTTGTATATAACTGAATGCTCTCTTTTAAATTTGTCTTTTGTAAGGAAACTTCGTGCAAATCACTGTGAAAAACTGTCTTTGACCTTGTAGCTGTCAAAGATCACTGAGTCTGGGGATCATTATACTGGACACTACCTACTTGTGTCCAGTGTAAATTTCTCCTTGTTTCCCAGTGTTCTTAGTGTCACTTGTGGGTTTTGGATGTTGAATTTACATTTTAATAACATTGGTCAGGAGACAGAGAAAGACAAATACTGTATAGTTTCAATTATATGTGGAATTAAAAAAAAGTCAAACTCACAGAAATAGTAGAATCGTGTTTGCCAGGGGCTGGGTGATGGGGGAAATGGGGAGATGTCAGTTAAGGGGTACAAACTACCAGTTAGAAGATGAGTAAGTTCTGAGGACCTAATATACAACATGGTGATTATAGTTAATAATACTGAGTTGTGGACTTGAAATTTGCCATCTACAAGAGAGTGTATCTTAAGCATTCTCACAAGAAAGTTAACTGTGAAATAATGGATATATTCATTAACTTGATTGTGTTAATTGTTTCACTGTGTATAAGTATCAAATTATCATGTGATAAACTTTATTTTATTTTATTTTTTGTTAATGTTTTATTAACATATTATTGATATACACTCTTATGAAGGTTTCACATGAAAAAAAAATGTGGTTACTACTTTTACCCATATTATCAATTCCATACTCATACCCCAATGCACTCACTGTCCATCAGTGTAGTAAGATGCCACAGATTCATTGTTTGCCTTCTCTGTGCTACACTGTTTTCCCCATGACCCTCAACACCATGTGTACTAAACATAATGCCCATCAGTCCCCTTCTCCCTCCCTCCCCACACGTCTTCCAAAACACTTCCCCTTTGGTAACCACTAGTCCCTTCTTGGAGTCAGTGAGCCTGCCGCTATTTTATTCCTTCAATTTTGCTGCGTTGTTATACTCCACCAATGAGGGAAATCATTTGGCACTTGTCTTTCTCCACCTGGCTTATTTCACTGAGCATAATATCCTCCAGCTCCATTCATGTTGCAAATGGTAGGATTTGTTTCTTTCTTATGACTGAATAATATTCCATTGTGTATATGTACTACCTCTTCTTTATCCGTTCATCTACTGATGGGCACTTAGGTTGCTTCCACATCTTGGCTATTGTAAATAGTGCTGCGATAAACATAGGATTGCATATGTCTTTTTGAATCTGAGAAGTTGTATCTTTGGGTAAATTCCAAGGATTGGGATTACTGGGTCAAATGATATTTCTATTTTTAGTTTTTCAGGAACCTCCATATTGCTTTCCACAATAGTTGAACTAGCTTACATTCCCACCAGCAGTGTAGGAGGGTTCCCCTTTCTCTGCATCCTCGCCAGCATTTGTTGTTCTTAGTTGTTGGATGGTGGCCATCCTTACTGGTGTGAGGTGATATCTCATTGTGGTTTTAATTTGCATTTCCCTGATGATTAGTGATGTGGAGCATCTTTTCATGTGTCTGTTGGCCATCTGAATTTCTTCTTTGGAGAATTGTCTCCTCATATCCTCTGCCCATTTTTTAATCGGATTATTTGCTTTTTGGGTGTAGAGGCATGTGAGTTCATTATATATTTTTGATGTTAACCCCTTGTCGGTTATGTCATTTACAAATATATTCTCCCATACTGTAGGATGCATTTTTGTTCTGTTAATAGTGTCCTTTGCCATACAGAAGCTTTTTAGTTTGATGACCCACGTGTTCATTTTTGCTTTTGTTTCCCTGGCTCGAGGAGATGCATTCAGGAAGAAGTTGCTCATCCTTATATTCAGGATATTCTGATTCTATGTGTAGACTCTGTTTTTTTTCTTGATAAGTCTGGCTAGGGGTTTATCTATTTTGTTTATTTTCTCAAAGAACCAGCTCCTGCTTTCATGGATCCTTTCTATTGTTTTATTCTTCTCAATTTCATTTATTTATGCTCTAATCTTCATTAGGTCCCTCCTTCTACTGACCTTGGGCCTCATTTGTTCTTCTTTCTCTACTTTCATTAATTATGAGTTTAGACTGTTCCTTTGGGATTGTTCTTCTTTCCTGAGGTGTGCCTGTATTGCAGTATACTTTCCTCCTAGCATGGCCTTTTCTTCATCCCATAGATTTTGCAGTGTTGAATTATTGTTGTCATTTGTCACCATATATTGCTTGATCACTGTTTTTATTTGGTCATTGATCCATTGGTTATTTAGGAGCATGTTGTGAAGCCTCCATGTGTTTGTGAGATTTTTCATTTTCTTTGCATAATTTATTTCTAGTTTCATACCTTTGTGGTCTGAGAAACTGGTTGGTACAATTTCAATCTTTTTGAATTTACTGAGGTTCTTTTTGTGGCCTAGGATATGGTCTATAAATATTCCATGTGCACTTGATATGAATGTGTATTCTGCTGGTTTTGGGTATAGAGTTCTGTAGATGTCTGTTAAGTCCATCTGTTCTAATGTGTTGTTCAGTGCCCCTGTCTCTTTATTTTCTGTCTGGTTGATCTGTCCTTTGGAGTGAGGGGAGTGTTGAACTCTTCTAGAATGAATGCATTGCATTCTATTTCCCCTTTTAATTCTGGAATTAAATTAAAGAATTTTAATTAAAGAATTTTAATTCTTTCACATATGTAGGTGCTCCTGTGTTGGGTGCATAGATATTTATAATGGTTATATCTTCTTGTTGGATTGACCCCTTTGTCATTATGTAATGTCCTTCTTTGTCTCTTGTGACTTTCTCTGTTTTGAAGTCTATTTTGTTTGATACAAGTACTGCAACTCCTGCTTTTTTCTCCCTGTTAGTTGCATGAAATATCTTTTTCTGTCCCTTCACTTTTAGTCTGTGTATGTCTTTGGGTTTAAAGTGAGTATCTTGTAGGCAGCATATAGATGGGTCTTGTTTTTTAATCCTTTTAGTGACTCTATGTCTTTTGATTGGGGCATTCGGACCATTTACATTTAGGGTCATTATCGATAGGTATGTACTTATTGCCATTGCAGGCTTTAGATTCGTGGTTGCCAAAGGTTGAAGAGTAAATTCCTTACTATCTAAGAGTCTAACTTAACTCAATTAATATTCTATTACAAACACAGTCTAATGGGTTTTTTTTTCCTCCTCCTTTTTCTTCCCCCTCCATTCTTTATATATTAGGTATCATATTCTGTACTCTGTCTATCCCTTGATTGACTTTGGGGATAGATTATTTAATTTTGCAATTGCTTAGTAATTAACTATTCTACTTTCTTTACTGTGGTTTTATTACCTCTAGTGACAGCTGTTAAACCGTAGAACACTTCCATCTATAGTAGTCCCTCCAAAATACACTGTAGAGACAGTTTGTGGGATGTAAATTCTCTCAGCTTTTGCTTATATGGAAATTGTTTAATCCCTCCTTCAAATTTAAATGATAACCTTGCTGGATAATGTATTCTTGGTTCGAGGCCCTTCTGCTTCATTGCATTAAATACATCATGCCACTCCCTTCTGACCTGTAAGGTTTCTGTTGAGAAGTCTGATGATAGCCTGATGGGCTTTCCTTTGTAGGTGATCTTATTTCTCTCTCTGGCTGCTTTTAATAGTCTGTCTTTATCCTTGATCTTTGCGATTTTAATTACTATATGTCTTGGTGTTGTCTTCCTTGGGTCCCTTGTGTTGGGAGATCTGTGCACCTCCATGGCCTGAGATACTATCTCCTCCCCCAGATTGGGGAAATTTTCAGCAATTACCTCCTCAAAGACACTTTTTATCCCTTTTTCTCTCTCTTCGTCTTCTGGTACCCTTATAATGTGAATATTGTTCCGTTTGGATTGGTCACACATTTCTCTCAATAGTCTTTCATTCTTAGAGATCCTTTTTTCTCTCTGTGCCCCAACTTCTTTGTATTCCTCTTCTCTAATTTCTATTTATCATCTCCTGAACCATATCTAATCTGCTTTTAAAACTTTCCATTGTATGTTTCATTTCTGATACTGTGTTTCGTAATGATTGGACCTCCAACCAGAATTCATTCCTGAGTTCTTGAATATTTTTCTGTACCTCCATGAGCATGTTAATGATTTTTATTTTGAAATCCCTTTCAGGCAGATTCATGAGGTCGATTTCATTTGAATCTTTCTCAGGGGTTGTATTCATATTCATAATTTTACTTCGAACCAGATTCCTTTGGCGTTTCATATTTGTATATGGCGCCCTCCAGTGCCCAGAAAGCTGTACTGTCTGGAGCTGCTCAGCCCCTGAAGCAATGTCAGGGGTGGTAGAGGAGAGCGGTATTGGTGCCTGGTGGGAAGAAAGAGCTGTTTCCTGCTTCCCATCTACTGTGACTGTCTCCACTGCCAGAACCAGTGGGCTGAGCACATAGGTATAAGCCTCTCTGCTTTGCATTTGTAGTTGGTGTAGACAGGGATTCCTTCTGGCTGGCCTAACCTCAGGGTATGGTTTGCCGGTTTGCGAGTCAGGTGGGGCTGGGCAGGAGAAAGGCACAGTAGGCTGCTTATCATGGAGGGTGTCCTTGAAGCTCTGTAGCCAGCCAGGGAGCTGGAGCTCCTGAAGATTGTGAACGTTCCCAACATGCTGGGCAGTGTGCATCTGGACAATTTTGTCTACCTGTTCTTTCTCCTGAGCAGTAAGCTCTGTGCAATCCTTGCCCCTTTAGCATCCCTCTTGCTGTTAGGAAGTCTCTCAGACTGCCTGCCTTTCTTTTGTCCTAGAGCAGCCGGGTATGGATCCCTACTTTCCACAAGCAGCTGGAATCTCAGTCTCTCCAGGTATTCTGCCTGTCTTAGCTTTCCAACTCCATAATCATGAGAGTACCATGAAATCACCATGAAATGTAGGTTTGTGCTCCCAGATCAGATCTCCGGAGTTAGGTATTCAGCAGTCCCAGGCCTCCACTCCCTCCCTTCTCTGTTTCTCATCCTCCCCCAGGAGATCTGGAATAGGGGAATGGCTTGGGTACTGCCGGGCCACGGCTTTGGTACATTACCCTGTTCCGTGAGGTTTATTCTTTTCTCCAGGTGTATGCAGTTTGGTGCAGTCCTCTTTCCTGTTGCTCTTTCAGGATTAGTTATATTAGTTATATTTTTGTATTATATGTGGTTTTAGGAGGAAGCCTCTGTCTCACCTGTCATTGTCATGCTGCCATCTTTAATCCTCTCATGTGGTAAACTTTAAATATATTACAAATATATTTGTCCACTATGTACCTCAGTAAAGTGGGGAGAAAAAAATGAACATTTGCTGGGTTCTGCTGGTCTTTAAGTTACAGGCAATCAAATCAAGCACCATGCGCTGTGTTGTCTGCATTACTTTAATTTTCCTTTAGCTGAATGAGCTGTGTATTTCTATCTACTGACTTTCTTAGCTTTTATCAGCAGAGCAATGAGTGTGCTGAAAGAAAAAAAAAAACAGAGGGAGGGAAAAGTTTCTGAGTTCCCTTCATGTTAGTTACAGACATCATCTGCTGTTGAAGGGCAGAGTGTACTTTATGCATTCATTTTGAGAAGGGAAGACTGTGTTGTCCTGTCAGCTTCCTTCACACAACACCAGGGTGTAATTTGCTGTGGGCTTATTGCCTGCTATTGCCTTCGTGCAAATGACTCATTTTCCATTTTGATCTACAACTATTGTGTAGTTTGCTATGAAGAGGCAATGTGGAGGTTACTAACCAACTCCTCCTTCTAAAAAAGGAAGAAATCAAAAGGAAAAAGAATGTCTATGCATCCTGAGACTTTGAAACTAGTCATAAGAAAGACTATGGCAGCACAATTACATAGACAAAGTCCCTTTGGCTGGAGTGTTTCCATGTGTTTCATTTTGTACTCTTTGTTTCTGTCCCCTTCAGTCCTTGACTCTTCATGTACCCACAGTGTTACAAGGGATACAGGAATTAACAAGGAGATAGATTTGTCTGCTCTCATTGATAATGTACTTATCCTTGCTGCTCTCACATTAATGCTAGGCATGTAGGTGAGAGATTAGCATTTAAGCAGATAGTTAAAGGTGAACAAGGGAAAATAAGTTCATCAGAGAAGGGCTGGCAGAAGAAGAGCAGAGAATTCAGGACAGGAGCGAGATGTAGGAAGGATTCTGAAGGAGTGAATGGACAAGGAGGAAAGCTCATGGTCTCTTTTGATTCATGCTCCTGCAGCAGTGGTACTGTGTTAGGGATAGGAGAAGGGAGAAACATGTTAGAGAGAAGAAATTTTAGGAGAGTAATGTCTGAAAAAGAATGGCAGAGGATGCCCCAAAAGTCTTTGGTAGCTTCATTTTGGTAAAGAAGGTACAGAAGTCTTATTGCAGAGGACCAAGGAAGGAATGCAGGCATGAAAGCAAATTTTCATTCTCAAGGTTTGGCAGCATTTAAAGTCTGGTAGCTACCAGGTGGGAGGGTCTCTTGTTGGGGTAGCAGTTGCTGCTGCTGTTGATGATGCAATTGAAAAGCCCATGGGAAAGGTAAGAAATCAGAGGATCCCATTGGTCATTGCTATCCAATCGAGTTTTCTGTAGTGATGGGAATGTTCTACATCTGGTCTGTCCCACAGTAGCCACTAGCTGCATGTGACTAGTGAGCAGTTGAAATGTGGCTAAGACAGTCGTGAAACTGGTTTTTAAATTTTATTTGACTGTAATTAGTTTACATCTAGAGAGTCACATGTGGCTAGTAGTTGCCATGTAGGATAGTGCAAGTCTACAGGCAGAGGATGAATGTTGGAGTAGAAAGGTGGGAAGGGATGAACTCGAGCAGAGAGGGGGGTGGGTAACTTAGAGAGTGTTCCAAAAAAGTCTTCATCCGATGTTACAGATATTTTCACATCTCCAGTAGCTACGGGAGTTCAGAACCAGAGCTTCCATTTTTTCAGCAACCTTTGTCAAGCTCATCTAAGAATGGAGAGTTGAGACATAGAAGACTTGGGGGCCCTAAGGAGAAAGACTAGAATATTCATAGTATAAAGTGTGGAAGGAACAACTGGGCAGTAGAGGAGCCAAGCTGCACTTGACAACATGAATTTGTGGTGGGCCAAGTGTAACGGGCTTGTTATGGGCCAAATTTGTACTGGGCCAAATGTGTGCCATTACATATAAGGTTCTTTTTAGAATAAGAAGCAAACTAAAAGGATCTGGAAAAGATTATTTTGCAGTTTAAGTTTAGAAAGTTATGTTTAAGTGTATCTCAGCAGCTCTATTACTCCACCTTAAATGTTTCCTCATAAACTTCATTGTTTTTTTGTTTTGTTTTGTTTTCTGGTGAATTTAAGCCTTGATATTATAAAATATATTTGAAAGAATCTTACCGGACAGGTTGGGCCCCTTCTGTCTGCGTGCTGTTTGGTTAGGATGCTCTGCCTGATTCTATTCCTTGTTGTCCCTCTTGAAAGACTTTTGGGGCAGCTAACCAACCCTTCTCTGGTGTACGGTGGTGGAGGCAGGTGGCTTCCTTATAGCGATAAAAATTATAGCACTGTGCAAAGCCATTGCTATGTAGCTAACATCCTTTCCAGTTGTCCTGGGAGGCAGAAGCAGGATGTGCTTATTGCAATAATGATCCTATTTGTGGGAAAGGAGAAAAATTAGAGGAATGAGCAGATAGGAATAGACAATGATCAACTAGGACTTTCCTGTATGTCAACAACATGAAAAGAATTATGGGCTGAAAAGTTTTTTTTAAGTCCAGATATAGATAGTAGTTCAAAACGTTGATTTTTTTTTTTAGTAGAAATATCTCACCAAGCTCAAAAATTTAACTTCAGAAAACAGTGCACACTTTTTGCTAACTAGTCAGTCCCGTGGATATTTCCCTGTAAGTCTTTGGTTCCTATTTTCATTTCAGCCTAACACTCTTGGAAGAGGCTAGTTTTTGTCAAAAGTCCATGACAAAAACCCTGATCAGAACATTTCCTTTAACATTAACACTTAAAATGAGCACAATGCGTCTCATTTAATCCTTCCAGTGGCCCAAAAGACTCAATAGGACTACTCCATTCTATAGAATTCCAGCCAGGGCTTTAAAGAGAAATAAAGTAGGTGTAGAATCCTCAACTTGCCAATATCAGACCTAGGTGATTATCTTGCCACCTGTTTCATCCATGAAGAAAGGCAATCTGCTGTAAGTAATCAGGGCATTCCCCACCTGTAAGTCCTAATACCAGAGTATTTCAGTGTCTCTGAGTAACCCCAATAGGTACACCAAAGATAATTTCCAAAGAGGAGGATAAAATCATGGAAAGTAGAACCTGGTATGCCTCTAAGGTAAAAGGAATAAGTGAAAAAATTAGAATATCAATCCACTCATTCTGGCATTTGTTAAGTATCTAGAAATTTAGAACCCCTAATTTTGATGGTGAGGTGGGGAGAGGATCCAGACTCAAGGCAGTATGAGATATGAATCTGGTCCTCAAAGATCCTGTCCTCTAGTTAGGGTAATAAACCTGAAGCTTCCAAAGCAATTTGAGAACAATGAAGTGGTAAATTACATAACATTAACAAACAAAATTCAACAGAGTAAATTTGAAGATCTTATTGGCCTTATCAAGTGATTCATGAATGGGGTTGCATCCCCTCTAGCACGTAGAGAGATATTCTGAGGAACCATACAAAATGGAAGGCTTTTAGAGGAAGGAGGGTAGGGCAAGAAGTTATTAGCAAAAGAAAAGAAGGGATTGTGGAGGGAGAATTAAAGATGGTGGGATGAGAGGTGAGACACAGGCTTCCTCCTAAAACCTCATATAATACAAAAATATAATTAATACAACTAATCCTGAAAGAGCAACAGGAAAGGACTGCACCAGACTGCATACACCTGGAGAAAAGAGCAGACCTCACAGAACAGGGTAATGTACCAAAGCTATGACCCAGCAGGACCCAAACCCTTCCCCCACCTCAGCTCACTGGCGGGAGGAAGAGAAACTGAGCAGGGAGGGAGTGGAGGCCTGGGACTGCTGAATACCTAACTCCGGAGATCTTCTCTGGGAGCACAAACCTAAAATTCATGGTGCTTGCATGGTACTCTCATGATTACGGAGTTGGAAAGCTAAGACAGGCAGAATTCCTGGAGAGACTGAGATTCCAGCCGCTTGTGGAAAGCAGGGATCCATATCCGGCTGCTCTGGGACGAAAGAAAGGTGGGCAGTCTGAGAGACTTCCTAACAAGGAAGCCCTTAGCAAGAGGGCTGCTAAAGGAGCAAGGATTGCACAGAGCTTACTGCCCAGGAGAGAGGACAGGTAGGCAAAATTGTCTGGGTGCACTCTGCCCAGAAGGTTGGGACCTTTGCCATATAGACTCCCATATTTAAGGGGGAAACAGAAATCTTATTCCTTAGATGATCTTCAGGTGCTCCAGCTCCCTGGCTGGCTACACAGCTCCAAGGACCCCCTCTGTTATACGTAGCCTACTGCACCTTTCTCCCAGCCAGCCCCACCTGGTTCGCAAACCTGCAAACCCTACCCTGGTGTTAGGCCAGCCAAAGGGAAGATCTGTCTACATCAACTACAAATGCAAAGCATAGAGGCTTATACCTGTGTACTCAGCCCACTGGGTCAGGCAGTGGAGACAGGCATAGCAGCCTGGTAGCAGGAAACAGTGCTTTCCTCCCCCAGGCACCAATACCACTCCCCTGTGACCCCTGACATTGCTTCAGGGGCTCAGCAGCTCCAGGAAGAATAACTTCTGGGCACTAGAGGGTGCCATATACAAATATGAAAAGCCAAAGGAATCTGGTTCAGAGAAAAATTATGAATACCACTCTTGAGAAAGATTTAAATGACATTGACCTCATGACTCTTCCTGAAAGGGACTTCAAAACAAAAATCATTAACATGCTCATGGAGGTACAGAAAGATATTCAAGAACTCAGGAATGAATTTCAGTTGGAGATCCAATAGTTGAAGAGCACAATGGACGGTATTGAAAGCAGATTGGATACAGTGGAGGAGACGATAAATGAAATAGAAACTAGAGAAGTGGAATACAAAGAAGCTGAGGCACAGAGAGAAAAAAGAATCTCTAAGACTGAAAGAATATTGAGAGAAGTGTGTGACCGATCCCAATGGAACAATATTTGCATTATAGGGGTACCAGAAGAAGAAGAGAGAGAAAAGGGGATAGAAAGTGTCTTTGTGGAGGTGATTGCTGAAAAGTTCCCCAATCTGGGAAAGGAGATACTCTCTCAGGCCATGGAGATGCACAGATCTCCCAACACAAGGGACCCAAGGAAGACTACACCAAGACATATAGTAATTAAAATGGCAAAGATCAAGGACAAGGACAGACTATTAAAAGCAGCCAGAGAGAGAAATAAGATCACATACAAAGGAAAGCCCATCAGGCTATCATCAGACTTCTCAGCAGAAACCTTACAGGCCAGAAGGGAGTGGCATGATATATTTAATGCAATGAAGCAGAAGGACCTTGAACCAAGAATACTTTATCTGGCAAGGTATCATTTAAATTTGAAGAAGGGATTAAACAATCTCCAGATAAGCAAAAGCTGAGATAATTTACCTCCCACAAACCATCTCTACAGTGAATTTTGGAGGGACTGCTATAGATGGAAGTGTTCCTAAGGTTTAATAGCTGTCATCAGAGGTAATAAAACCACAGTAAAGAAAGTAGAGCAGCCAACTACTAAGCAAGTGCAAAAATTAAAATAACTATCTCCAAAATCAATCAAGGGATAGACAAAGAGTACAGAATATGATACCTAATATATAAAGAATGGAGGAGGAAGAAAAAGGAGGAAGAAAAAAAAAAGAACCTTTAGATTGTGTTTGTAATAGCATATTAAGTGAGTTAAGTTAGACTCTTAGTTAGTAAGGAAGTTAACCTTGAACCTTTGGTAACCACGAATCTAAAGCCTGCAATGCCAATAAGTACATACCTACCAATAATCACCCTAAATGTAAATGGACTGAATGCACCAATCAGGAGACATAGAATCACTGAATGGATAAAAAAAAAAGACCCATTTATATGCTACCTACAAGAGATTCATTATAAACCCAAAGACATACACAGACTAAAAGTGAAGGGATGGAAAAAGATATTTCATGCAACTAATAGGGAGAAAAAAGCAGGAGTTGCAGTACTTGTATGAAACAAAATAGACTACAAAACAAAGAAATTCACAAGAGACAAAGAAGGACATTACATAATGATAAAACGGTCAATCCAACAAGAAGATATAACCATTATAAATATTTATGCACCCAACACAGGAGCTCCTATATATGAAAAACAAATACTAACAGAATTAAAAGGGGAAATAGAATGCAATGCATTCATTCTAGGAGACTTCAACACACCACTCACTCTGAAGGACAGATCAACCAGACAGAAAGTAAGTAAGGAGACAGAGGCACTGAACAACACATTAGAACAGATGGACCTAACAGACATCTACAGAACTCTACACCCAAAAGCAGCAGAATACACATTCTTCTCAAGTGCACATGAAACATTTTCAAGAACAGATCATATACTAGGCCACAAAAAGAGCCTCAGTAAATTCAAAAAGATTGGAATTTTACCAACCAGTTTCTCAGACCACAAAGGTATGAAACTAGAAACAAATTACAGAAAGAAAATGAAAAATCCCACAAACACATGGAGGCTTCACAACATGCTCCTAAATAACCAATGGATCAATGACCAAATAAAAACAGAGATCAAGCAATATATGGAGACAAATGACAACAATAATTCAACACCACAAAATCAGTGGGATGCAGCGAAGGCTGTGCTAAGAGTAAAGTATATTGCAATACAGGCCTACTTCAGGAAAGAAGAACAATCCCATATTAGCAGTTTAAACTCAAAATTAACGAAACTAGAAGAAGAAGAACAAATGAGGCCCAAAGTCAGTAGAAGGAGGGACCTAATGAAGATTAGAGCAGAAATAAATAAAATCTAGAAGAATAAAACAATAGAAAGAATAAATGAAAGCAGGAGCTGGTTCTTCGAGAAAATAAACAAAATAGATAAACCTATTGCCAGACTTATCAAGAAAAAAAGAGAGTCTACTCACATAAACAGAATCAGAAATGAGAAAGGAAAAATCACTATGAACACCACAGAAATACAAAGAATTATTAGACAATACTATGAAAAATTATATGCTAACAAACTGGATAACCAAGAAGAAATGGACAACTTTCTAGGAAATACAACCTTCCAAGGCTGACCCAGAAAGAAACAGAAAATCTGAACAGACCAATTAGCAGCAACAAAATTGAAGTGGTAATCAAAAACCTACCTAAGAACAAAACTCCTGGACCAGATGGCTTCACTGCTGAATTTTATCAAACATTTAGTGAAGACCTAATACCCATCCTCCTTAAAGTTTTCCAAAAACAAGAAGAAGAGGGAATACTTCCAGACTCATTCTATGAGGCCAGCATCACCATAATACCAAAACCAGGCAAAGACACCACAAAAAAAGAAAATTACAGACCAACAACCCTGATGAACACAGATGCAAAAATACTGAACAAAATATTAGCAAACCGAATTCAAAACATCAAAAAGATCATCCATCATGATGAAGTAGAATTTATTCCAGTGATGCAAGGATGGTACAACATTTGCAAATCCATCAACATCATCAACCACATCAACAAAAAGGACAAAAACCACATGATCATCTCCATAGATGCTGAAAAGCATTTGACAAAATTCAACATCCATTCATGATAAAAACTCTCAACAAAATGGGTATAGAGGGCAAGTACCTCAACATAATAAAAGCCATATATGACAAAGCCACAGCCAACATTATACTTAACAGCGAGAAACTGAAAGCTTTTCCTTTAGGTTTGGAAGCAAGACAAGGATGCCCACTCTCCCCACTTCTATTCAACATAGTACTGGAGGTCCTAGCCACGGCAATCAGACAACAAAAGAAATAAAAGGCATCTGATTGGCAAGGAAGAAGTTAAACTGTCCCTGTTTGCACATGACATGATATTGTACAAAGAAAACCCTAAAGAATCCACTCCAAAACTACTAGATTTAATATCTGAATTCAGCATAGTTGCAGGATACAAAATTAATACACAGAAATCTGTTGCATTCCTATACACTAACAATGAACTAGCAGAAACAGAAATCAGGAAAACAATTCCATTCACAGTTGCATCAAAAAGAATAAAATACCTAGGAATAAACCTAACCAAGGAAGTGAAAGACCTATACTCTGAAAACTACAAGACACTACTCATGAGAGAAATTAAAGAAAATACCAGTAAATGGAAACACATCCTGTGCTCATGGATAGGAAGAATTAATATTGTCAAAATGGCCATCCTGCCTAAAGCAAACTATAGATTCAATGCAATTCCTATGAAAATACCAACAGCATTCTTCATTGAACTAGAGAAAATCGTTCTAAAATTCATATGGAACCACAAAAGACCCCAAATAGCCAAAGCAATCCTGAGAAGGAAGTATAAAGCTGGGGGGATTATGCTCCCCAACTTCAAGCTCTACCACAAAGCCACAGTAATCAAGACAATTTGATACTGGCACAAGAACAGACCCATAGACCAGTGGAACAGACCTGAGAGCCCTGATATAAACCCAACCATATGTGGTCAATTAATATACGATGAAGGAGCCATGGACATACAGTGGGGAAATGACAGCCTCTTCAACAACTGGTGTTGGCAAAACTGGACAGCTACATTCAAGAGAATGAAACTGGATTATTGTTTAACTCCATATACAAAAGTAAACTCGAAATGGATCAAGGACCTGAATGTAAGCCATGAAACCATAAAACTCTTAGAAGACAACATAGGCAAAAATCTCCTGAATATAAGGATGCACAACTTCTTCCTGAACGCATCTCCTCGAGCAAGGGAAACAAAAGCAAAAATGAACAAATGAGACTACATCAAACTAAAAAGTTTCTGTACAGCAAAGGACACCATCAATAGAACAAAAAGGTATCCTACAGTATGGGAAAATATATTTGTAAATGACACATCCGACAAGGGGTTAACATCCAAAATATGTAAAGAACTTACACGCCTCAACACCCAAAAAGCAAATAACCCGATTAAAAAATGGGCAGCGGATATGAGGAGAAAGTTCTCCAAAGAAGAAGTTCAAATGGCCAACAGACACATGAAAAGATGCTCCACATCACTAATCATCAGGGAAATGCAAAGTAAAGCAATAATGAGATATCACCTCACACCAGTTAGGATGGCCAGCATCCAAAAGACTAGAACAACAAATGCTGGCAAGGATGCGGAGAATGGGGAACCCTCCTACACTGCTGGTGGGAATGTAAGCTAGTTCAACCATTGTGGAAAGCAATATGCAGGTTCCTCAAAAAACTAAAAATAGAAATACCATTTGACCCAGGAATCCCACTCCTTGGAATTTACCTAAAGATACAACTTCTCAGATTCAAAAGGACATATGCACTCCTATGTTTATTGCAGCACTTTTTACAGTAGCCAATATATGGAAGCAACCTAAGTGTCCATCAGTAGATGAATGGATTAAGAAGATGTGGTACATATACACAATGGAATACTATTCAGCCATAAGAAGAAAACAAATCCTACCATTTGCAACAACATGGATGGAGCTAGAGGATATTATGCTCAGTGAAATAAGTCAGGTGGAGAAAGACAAGTGCCAAATGATTTCCCTCATTTGTGGAGTACAACAACGAAGCAAAACTGAAGGAACAAAATAGCATCAGACTCACAGACTCCAAGAAGGAACTAGTGGTTACCAAAGGGGAGTGGTGTGGGAAGGCGGGTGGGGATGGAGGGAGAAGGGGATTGAGGGGTCTTTTGTTTAGTACACATGGTGTGGGGGGAACATGGGGAAAACAGTGTAGCACAGAGAAGGCAAATAGTGAATCTGTGGCATCTTACTACACTGATGGACAGTGACTGCATTGGGGTATGAGTGGGGACTTGATAATATGGGTAAATGTAGTAACCACATTGTTTTTTCATGTGAAACCTTCATAAGAGTGTATATGAATAATACCTTAATTAAAAAAAGGGATTGTTTCAGGCTAGGTCACCTTAGGCACAAGAGCAGGGAGTATTATTTGGAGATCACCTCATCTTTTGAGGGGGTGGAGAGGACCCTCATGAGAGGTTAACTTATTGGTGCTGACCAGAAAATTCCTGATTGACGGTTAAAAGGTCACATTCCTGGAATAGGTTGAAACTGTAATTAAATCTTGGTTTGGGGGACATATGACCCCATTTGAGCGTGTCCCTATTTTTTTTTTTTTTACCAGTGGTAAGGACCAGAAGGGTGACTAGATCCTATCCTTCTAAAGATTAAAGAGATACGTGATAGCATGGAAAGAACTTGGGATTAAGGTGTCTAAGACCAGTTTTGTGACTAATTGACTATCATTTTGGCTTGAAACTCTCTAAATGCTTAGGTGTTGTTTTCTATAAGATAGAGATGGTGCTATCTGCTAAGCTGGCTGTACAGAAGAATTTAAAAATTAAATGAAAGACATGTTGTAGGTGAGAGACTTGCTTGGGGTGAGAGGCCATACTGGGTAATTTCTAAAGTCCTTTCTCGCTCTTAAGATTCTATGATTTTGTGGTAGTAAATGTGAAAGTGCTTTAAAAGATGTAAGAAGTATAAAATGTAACATTGGTGTCATTATAATCATTATAAATGCCCCTTTGGGATTCCCAGTGGCTGATGTTCTCCCTACATCTGCTAAATGGGCTCACCCCACAGCATGTTGCCTGTCTTCCAGGCCACGGTTCTCTTCTTCACCCCATTCTCTCTTAACAATTAATAAGCTGAGTGACCAGGAGGGAATTTCCCAAGGAGGTCCCTACCATTTTCCCACTCCCACAGACATTTATTTTCTCTCCCCTGGCAAAGTACAAACTTCACTACAAGCCACTGAACAAAATAATGTCTTCTTTTAAAATCATTAATCCGAGTGACCAGGCAACTTGAAATTTAACAGTGTGCTTCCCAAGGATGTCAGGTCACCACTGTCCCCAACTCCTTCCACATTTATCTTCCCTTCCCCATCAGAATGCAAGCTGCCATATAAATTGCTGGTCAGACTCTCTCTTGGCCTCCTGAGTAGGCCAACTTCAGCCACAGAAAGCAAACAACTGAACAGGGTGCTCTTGGTGCAGACTGGCAATGGATTTAATGAGAGGTTTCATTTAACCTCAGATGGTCAGTGGTGTTCCACCCCACCTCTCCCAGAGTATGTCCTTGTCCTGAATGAAAAGGCCCAAGGGCAGGGCTTCGAAATTAGTTTAAGCTGTTATACATCAACTAAGGATAAAGTCCTCTGTGCTTCTGTTGCATTTACAGCCTACTCCATACCATTCCCTTTGATTTAGCATATGCTACTTGGGATTATTTATACTTTTTCCAAAGTATATAGTGTGTATCCCTTACTGAAACATTTAACAGCCCCCGTGAACATTGAGTACAATGTTCTGTACACAATATTCACTTGATTTGAAAAACAAATTCCAAGTAATGTAGAAAATACGATCTTTCAAAGTATTTACAGTCCAAAAGAAATTACACTGATACTAATCCAAGAAACTTGGAAGTCTTTCGCTTCCACCCTTTTGCCTCAAATACTGCAGATCGGTTTAACAGCCCACCATGTCTCACTAATGTTAATGTATGGTTACCTCTGGCAGTTGGTGCTGGGATCTAGGGGTGGAGTTTGCGCATTAGGTAGCTTTGCCAATGACTGTGATATATCATCTATAATATATGATACGTGATATAGCCAACAGAGCCAAACAAGTCACTCTGAGAGTGAGTTATTGGCTTTCTGGACAGAAAGGGTGTTGGGTCAAGTCCAAAAACAGCACTGAATTTTCCTACTCTGTGAGCAGCAAGAAAAATGAGGGCCAAGGTGACCACAATCCTATCTAGCCTCTACATCTGCATTTACTAAGATGTTTTTAAAGTCCTTGATGTTAACTCCAGAGAGGCAGTAAAAATGGACCAAAACTGGAGAGACGTAAAGGGTGCCTTCCTGTCTCTTGGGACAATTGGGCAGCCAGCCAGCCTGGCCAGCTGAGGGAGAACAAGGCAACCCGCCCAGGGAGACCAGGCAGAGGTCAGGCAGGGAATTGAAACCGTTCTGCAAGAGCAGAGGGAGTTTTGAAAAATTATGAACAGGTCAGGGAGGAAGCCAATGGTGGGAACTGAACCCTGTGGCTCAGGCCTGTGGTTCTACACCTTCCAGAACAGGGTGTCACACTGAGCTCAGCAAGTAGTCCAGCCTCGCCTGTGTCAGTGTACGGAGTTGTCAACCTTGGCTTGGATCTGTTTTAGTTTGTCAGGGTGATTCATTTTAAAGTCAATGCAAACAGTAATGGGGTAAGAAGGAGAACAGATTTGAGGCCTCCTTACCTCCCTCTGAACCAGCAGCTAGTGTTTTTTAACTCGACACTTTCAAACAAAGGGAGAGCCATGTTAGCTTCCTTCTGGGAAAGGAAGGAACCAGGCTCACTGTGGTTTGGGTCGTGTTTGCTACTGAGGCATTAATCAGGGCCCTGACATAGCTGGAAAGGGCTGGTTTCCTCTTCATGTATAGAATCATAAAGGGGGCACAACATTCAAACAAAAGGCCAAGGAAACCTCTCCCAAAGATCCTATCAATTGCAGTTATGGACCAAGAAGTCTGGCCAGAAGGGAAAGCCCATTTTAGAAAAGGACCCTGTTTTTCCAGGCAGTGACATTCCTGTTACTCCGGATATGACTATAGTTCCAAAGAGGTCACTAGGGTAGACCTTAACTTCAACTGGCTTCCAGGGAGTGGCCAGTTATTCGTGGTAGGATTATTTTTCATTATGTTTAGCATTAAGGAGGAGGGATAGCCTATGCTTAAGATGGTGGCCATTGTGGTCTGACAGCCCGCCATCTATTCTACCTCGTACATTGTTTAGTACAAGTGTAGTTTTGGGGATTGCCTCCAGCTTCACTGGGTGGAGCCTGATTAGTGTAAGCCAATCCTGGTAAAGACATGCCCCTGGGTGTTTCAGATGTACCTGGCTATAAGGAGTCCTTTGGACTCAGCATGTGACCTGTCCATACTAATGAGAGATGAAGGAGTTTGCTGTGGACTTCTGAAGAAAATTTCCTCAGTGTTTAGAAAGAGAGCTCTCTCCTTCTCATATGTTGTCATATATGGATGTGAGATCTGAAACTGCTGCAGACATCTCACTCAAGCTTGAGGATAAAGTCAACTCAGCAAGGAGATCAGGACAAAGAAGAGAATAGGGAAAAAGAGTAGAGGCTACATTGTTATGGCAGCCCTGAAGCCACCTGCCTCTGGACTTCCAGCTTTGTGAGCCAAAACCTTTCTTATTTTGGGAGATAGAGGGTGACAAGAGAGGCTGGCTGATCCCTGAGACAGGAAGTTCCAGATCATCTAGTGGGGCCTCTTGGGAACTGATACACATTAACCAGACTCAGGGGAGACTATAATTCAGAAGACCAATTTATTCCTTGACAGTGGAAGGTGTGCCTTTCCAGCGCCTCTATCTAGGTCCCTGAGAAACCAAGTTGGTAGTAATAATAGCCACAAAAGCAAATAATAATAATAACAAGAAACAGCCCAATTTGTCCACAGTTACATAGCTAGTAAGTAGAAGAGCATAGGATTTAGACTCTAATCTATCTGAGTCCAAAGCTCAAGCTCTTAGCTAATTTATCTAGCCAGTAAAATGGCCATCAGGAGGTTATTATGATTAATAAAAACAAGACCAAACTTAGAGCTCCTGCCATATGGCAGGCCCTGTGCTGAGCACTCCACAGATATTACCTAATTGAATCCTCACCATAATCGAGTGAGGGTAGGTATTATCATTCCCATTTTAGGAAATTGAGGCTTGGAGAGGTGAAATAAGTCCCCAAGCCTGCATGGGTAATGAATGGTGGGTCACCCAGTATGACTCTAAAGGAACCACTGCTTTTCAGGGAATCATAACCAAGGGATGGGGAGAAGGGTAGCATGTGGGTTGCCTTGTCTGTTCTGATCCAAAATACACCTTTCTGGTAGCCCAGAGAACTTAGGTCCACTTCCTTAAACAGTGCTGCACACTTACTACGATCCAGGTCTCCTTATCCAGTATTCACACTCAGTTACCAAACACTTGTCACAACTACACTGAGATAACTGATTTTGTATCAGCCTTATAAATTGAGGCTTTATGGTTGAGATTTTAGAAGCCATTCTCTCTTGTTGATTTTGAGACAGTACCTTAGTCTTAGTAGCACCAATGATTAGTTGTTCTTATTAATGTCAGTTTCAGAGCATGACCTTGGCCAGTATTGTTCCTGCAGTCCAGGGGTTTACCTTATTTGTGTCCTGTAGACCTCTCCTTACTGTCCTCAGCATTCTTGTGGCGCTGAATTGCCTGTTCTTGCCTGAACCATCTGTCTTTGCACTAAAGTCTGTTTCTTTCGGTTATTTGCTATGTCTTTATTTTCTGATTTAACTGTTTTAACTGTGCTGTGTTTGGACACCTTCTCTCTACCAACAAAATGACAAACTCCATGCAGGCATTGACTGTGTTTTCTGCTTTCTACACATTCCCCACAGCACCAAACAGAATGTTGAGCATATAGTAAGCATTCAGTGAATGCTGATGGAATTGAATTATGAACTATTGTCTCATGTTCAGTCTTTCCTCAGGGGCTTTTGGTTAGAACATTTGGCTGCAATGCCTTACAGACCAAACTGAATTAGGAAAAAAACATGCAATATACATTACAGTAAGGCTCAGAATTTCACATTACCTAATGTTTTGACTTCATTTCAAATCAGTTAGTTTTATCTGGTCTCATAAACATTCCCTTCCTTTTCGTATCTCCTAGGTGGGAATTTTCTTCTCTTTGCCTCCTAATTTCACGTTTTTGCCCTCAAAGAAATTTGTGAGTGAGGTTTGTCCTCTTGCCGAAGAAGTCACTGTTGTGGCCATCCCATAGTGGCCTAATTTACATGCGCCATTTCACTTCTGTCTTCACTTTTCTTTTCTTCTTCTTCTTTTTTTTCTTTTTTTTTTTCATTAACAGCTGCATGTAGATGACAACAGCTCTAAGGTGACAACACAAATGGAGGTCCCAGTCCATGCTGTCCTTACAGCTAACGCTGTAAAAGGGAAAAGACAGCATCCACACAGGACAAAGCACATGTGTTTGAGGATTCCAGAGCAAGAAGGAGCTTAGAGGAGCCATTGCTTTTAATCTTATTTGGCCCCTTAAGGGAGTCAGCACCCAAATCACTACCAAAACTTCGCTTATTCCCACTGTGGGCTTTGAAACTCCTCTCAGAGTTGGACGAAGACCACTGTTGTCTTCTTCACTTCATGCTCCATGCCCCAAACAATGTGGCCACAAACCCATGTTCTTGGTGCTGGGGCAGGGCTAATTGGGGAGGGTCTCCTTTATCACAGAGGAAACTGCAGGCCTGTCTGCTGCCCTCCAGTGATGAGGTCTTCTTGAACTGATGAGTTCAACCACTGGATCTAGGCAGCAGTGGCCCCCTTTAAGCAGAGATGGGTGAGAACTGACTTCTCTGAGGGTAGAAAAAGGCCCTCCCCTGGTGCCCCATCCCCTGCCCTTGTGCCTCTCGACATCTGTGACTGTTTGACATCCCCACCCTGCCAGCTTTGTTCCTCAGTAATCCCCGCTGAGGGAGCTTGGGCCCACTCTCCACAGCCACTTCCATCTGCACTTGGCTTTCGCCTTGAGTCCACAGTTCTGGCAAGTGCGGACTTCTTCAAAGCCAGTGTGAGGAGAGTGCATGTTCAAAATCATCTGCCTGGGGTTGGAGTGAGTGGAAAATGGAAAACATGTTCATTTGGGAGGCATCTCCTTCTTTTGGAAAAAATCTGAACCCTCCACTGGTTTACCCTTTGTAGGCTGCCAAGTGTGTTCTTTTTTCCAAGGCAGAGGAAACCATCTTTGAATCTCATTCTTAAGGACACACAAACTATATGCAGGGTTTCTCTCACTCACTGCTAAATGGCCAGATAAGGTGGGGTTAGGGTTTGGCTTCCTATTGTTGTTGGTCACAGAGGGTTCACAACTGATCCCATTAGAGCAAAAGCAAGGTGTTGGGCATTCTGTCATTACCCAAAACCTCCAGACAGTTCCTGTCCTGGAGATTTCTTATCCCTTAGCTACAACAAAAAGGAAAAGATGAAAAATAGATGTCTGCTCTTTGCTGCTGACAGTTTGTCTTCCAATGTTCCCTCCCCTCACAGCAGTGGAGGGAAAGACTACAAGTGTACATTTTTTTAGGGACACACTCTTTTGATTTGGTGAAAGGTTTTCCTTCCTGTTGTGAAGTGCAGCTTAAACATAAATAATAAAGCCTCATAAAGCCAACCTCTTTTTACTCAACATGGTGGGTAATTGGAAACTAGATTATAGAATCACAATTTTTTTAACGGATCTTCATGGAAGTATACTATATGTTTAAAAGTGCACAAATTATTAGTGTACAAGTTGATGTATTTTTACAAAATGAACATACCCATGTGTCTAGTACCCAGATCAAGAAACAGAACAACTTCCCTGTATTAGTTTCTTAGGGCCACCATAACAAATTACCACAAATTTAGTGGCTTACAACAATAGAAATTTATTCTCTCACAGGTCTGGAGGACAGAAGTCTGAAATCAAGATGCCAGCAGGGGCCATGATCCCTTTTGGGGGGCGCTAAGGGTGGATCCTTCCTTGCCTCTTGCAGCTCTGATGGCGCCAGGTGGGCCTCAGCTTGTGGCTGCCTCACTCCAGTCTCTGCTCACTTCTTCACAGGGCCCTTTTCCTTCTCCCTTTTCTGTGTCTTCTCTTCCATCTCTTATAAGGACACTTGTCATTGGATTTAGGGCCCATCCAGATAATCCAGGATGATCTCATCTCGAGCTCCTTGACCTAATTACATCTGCAAAGATCCTTTGCCCGAATGTCACATGCACATGTTCTGGAATGTGGATATATCTTTTTGGGGGCCACCCTTCAACATACTACATCCCTCATCTCCTATCCTAGCCACTTCCTGTCAAAGTTAACCACTGTCTTGACCTCTTACAGCATAGATGAGCTTTGTCTGCATTTGAGCTTGATATACATGGAATCATACAAGGTGCATTCTTTTGTGTCTGGCTTCTTTTACTCAACACCATGCTTGTTAGACTTATGTACATGTTTGCTTATAGCTATAGACCATTCATTCTTGTTGTATAGTATTCCATTGAACGACTTTATCACAGTTTATCCATTATACTCTTGATGGACCTTTGAGTTATTATCAGTGTCAGCTATTATGAATAATTCTGTTATGAATGTTTCTGTGCATGTGTTTTGGAGCATGTGTGCACACATTCCTGTGGAGTATACCTATGAGAAGAATTACCGAGTCCTAGTTTGTGTGTATGTTCAGCTTTGGTAGATAGTGTCAGACAATTACAGCATTTTAAAGGTACAATGAATTTTTGAGATCAAGACCAGATGGCTCACTTAAATGAAAATCAAGTCGTCCCAAATCCACTTAATTCAAAGCCTACTCTTCCCCCCTTGGCCCCAGATCTTTTGAATGGGGCAGAGTTTATTGCACATTGTCATTCTGGCTTAGTACCTGAGCCAGGTGCTGGACCCAAATCACTCTGCATGGTCAGATCACAAGTGAAAGGGAGCTTGGTGGCACTGGCCATGGGGGAGGCAAGAAGCAAACCATGTGGCCGAGAGTGTTGCTGGACTTAATTGGCTTCCTCCCGGCATTTAGGCCTCCTGTTTGCTCTGGGAGTCAGCTGGCTCAGGATTAAGTGTCTCAGGCAGGCTTTTTCATCCTCATTTGTGGGCACAATGGAATGTTATGTGCCTAGTAAAGAGCATTACATATGAAGCTTTCATTTGAAGAAGTTTCAGAAAAGAGTCCCGTGTTTTGAACCCTGAGCTCTGGAAAGCCAAAGGCAGCTCAAAGTCAAACAAAAAACAATTTCACAAGATAGCTCCTCCCACCCCCCCACTCCCACCCTGCTGTGTTATTTTTTAAAAACCATTTAGAGTAATTAAGCCATTGCCTCATAAAGTTGTTTCACCAGGAACTTGAGTTTCCCCAGGAAGAGATGAAAATAAACTGAACGTTTCATGTCACTGTTCCCACGATTCTTAAAAAATCATGTTTGTCTTTAACAGCGTGATGCGAAACATCTCTTGTCGATAAAGAAGCGTTGTTTTACCTCAGAATAACAAGGCAACAGAATCTATAATGACAATTTTTTTGCACATTTTAAATGTGAATTCTTCATATAGATTACCAGACATATTTGAGTCCAACTGTATTTTCCCACATAATTATTTCTTTAAAATCTCCTAATTATTCCATTCTGTTGAATACCATCTGTCCTGCTGAGGGACAATTATGTCTAAACAAATCAACAGGTTTTACGTCATTGTCTAAATATGAGGGAGAAACAGCCCCAAACTATACTCTGGCCGATTGGTGGAAATGAACAGAGTTCTAAATACCACATTGGGAATGCCTCATCTCTAGCTCCCCTGGAAGCTAACTTTCATAACTTGTGGAGCCCAAAACAAAGCCAAATGAATTTTGGAAAGGTCAGTGGGAAAGGGATTGGGGTGGGACTTTCCCAGAGAACGTTTGAGCCTTTGCTGCATGAGCTGTCTGGTCACCCGGACAGTTTGTACTTCTCAGGGAGGGAGCCGATATTTCTTGGTACCTGGGTCCAATGGGGCTGCACACCTGGGATTTGCCTAGTTTGCTTGGGGGCAGCCATCTCACCCTGGGAACCTCATGAACAGTTACATCAAGAACCTTGGAGAATGAGCACAGCATCTGTGGGAAGAAAATTGCCGAGGCTTGTCTGCCTTGTGTCTTGTTATCTAGAGAACCGCTGATGTGTTTCAAATAATCAAATAGTGTGCACTGGGAAAGCACTTCTCCCTGAAGCCAGTTGCAGGCACCCCAGAGCTCCAGTGCTTCTGCTAAGGGCCTGCAGATGTTGCTGTTAGCACTCTACCTTCCAACAATAACTGACCTTTCTCCTTTTTTATTTTTCTTTCTTCTCACCCCCTCTGTCTTGCTCTCACTACTCATTTCCCACCCCCCAACTCAGTTTTCTCTTTATATGTTTATTCCTTTCCTCAAAGATGTGGCCAGGAAGCCCTGATGGCTCTCAGGGTTAGAAAGGGGGTCAAGTCCACTGGTCTGAGGATAGCCAACAGTTCTGAGAAATCAGTAAGTCCCAGGAGATTCTTTTCCTCTCTCTATGATTGTATCAGCTTCACTCTTCCCTACTGCTCTATGCTATCATACTCTCTTTCTATATTTGCTCACTTAATCAGTTCATTCAAAGGCTGTAAGCATCTGCCTTCAGCTAATTAACTCTGATTTGGTTCAAAGCCCAGTTAAAGGGGCCAGAATGAAGGAATAGAGCAGCCTCCACCTCATTTCCCATAGACTCAATTGGCTTTGGAGGCCTTGGTGTGATTAGAGATTCCATATCTCCTCTACCACAGCCCCATGCAACGTCAAGGGCGAGGGTAAAGGAGCTTGTCAGTGCAGTGTTGGGAATCGGCAGTGCTCCCCTCATCAGGTCACGGGTACGTTAGCACACACATACTTCCTGGACTGTCCTCTGGCCCCTTCCCAGAACCTCAGCAAGTACCTCACAAGGAAAATGTGTGCATGAATGTCAGGAGTGAACGTGCAGATGGCCAGCTTCAGAATTAGCTCACAGCCTCTCTTTCTAGCTGCCATCCAGTACTGGACGTGGTAACCACACCACTTAACACCCCAGATCGGCTTGGGATTATGAATGAAGGGAAGGGAGATCCTCGTGCAAGCAAGCAGCTGTCCCTTTGGTTAATTATTGAGATCCACAAGTCCATCCCTATTGCCAGGGCTCCAGTGTCGAGATGATGAAATAGGTGATTAAGGGACTTGGAGGCCAGTCCACAGTGCAGCTTTGTCTGGAGTGTTCCAACGACAAGTGTTATTAGTCCACTAATCATAACATTGCCTGCAGTGGAATTTCCTTGGGAAGGAATGGGGCAGCGCCTCCATGCCAGAGGGCTGCGCCGCATGAAAATACTAACACATCACAATTGGCCGTTCTGTGGGAAGGCAATTCCAACATCCAATTCAGGAAGTAGGTCACCAGGCTGCTAGATGCACTGTTATTTTGATTTACTTCCTTAGACTCTTGCAGTTTTTATACACTTCTCTCTGGGTAGAATCAAACTCCTCCAGCTTACTGGCTCCTAGAGTGCCACACGGGGAAAGATGCAACAGATTCTAAAATAGGCTTGGGTTTTATGTGGTCAGGCCTGCAAGGTCTCCCTGCTTCCAGGAATCAGACATGATGCCCTTCAGGTTGATGCTCCTCACCTTGACCCCTTTTGGTGGGGTCTCCTGGAGGTCTGAGGCCAGGGATTTCAGGAGCCTGCAGCTGTGCCTGCCAGACAACAAATGTTTAGAGAGAGGATGAGGAGATACAAATTGGTTGGAGGGTGCCAGAGCCTTTTCAGTAATGAGCATAACAAAGCTTCCATTTCCAAGGATCTTGGGAGGATGAGATGTACTCATTTGGAGTATCGCACTGCTAGGGCTATTAGCACCAGCTGTTGCATTCTGGGACCACCCTGTTGGTGGAGTTAGGGGCCCAGCCAAGTCTTTCTCTTATTCTATACCTCTGGTCACTGGGCCATGAGAATTAGGAGTCAGGGGGGCTCTGGGGCTCTATCAACAAGCAGCTGCCTCTTCTTTCCTGGATCAGTCTAGAGTTCCCCCAATTTTTCCTAAACTCAAGCAGTTGTCTGCCGCCTTGGAGTGTCAGCAAAGGGTATTTGTGGGTCCATTGGTATTTTTACAGATTTCACCTCAGGCAAAAGCTTATATTTCTTTTTTTTTTTAAGGTAGACAGATGGTCTGACACTGAACTTACTCCTCTGCTCCCTTTTTGTTTTTTAAGCATTCAACTCTTGGGTATTTCTGGATGCATGACATCTTTCTTGGCCCCCAGAGCCATACTCTGTTTTATTGGGGCATAAATTCTGAACTCCAGCTCACCTGTCCAGAGATGCCATCCCAACACAGTGTTTTAGGAGATGAAGAGTGGTGCCAGTGGTGCATGGAGATACCATGGGAAAGTTTGAAAAGGTCTTGGAGAGTCAGATGAGAGGGCTTGCTCGGCCTTTTTCTCTCTCTCTCCCTTCCCGCCCAACCCCACCCCTATTTTGTCATGACCTATCTAGGCAAATAGGAAAGAGAGTCTGTGATAAACTCCCCTAGAATTCTTCTACTTCTTTGGGGCTCTGGAATTTTTACAATTATGGACTTTGAAAATTTTTTATTTCTAAGTAGATCAAACATAATCTCTACCCTTCAATTTTGTTTGCTTTATAAATCTTTAAATCAGAAGTTGTCACACTTAAGTAACTGGAGTCCAATTTACAGTCATCCTAAAACTACCACATGGTTATTGCATATACTGCAGAGACAAGGAAAAGATACAACTCTAGAATTGGGGAGCAAGCGTGTCCCAGTGATACAGTAGACAGTAGTACCAAATGGTTGCAGAGGCACTGATGTAAGCCGCCTGTGGATTCCCAGCTGGGCTTCTTGCTAGTTGTGGGGCCAGGCAAGTTCCTGCGCCCTTGCTTCTTACATTCCAATGAAAACAAGAGTTCTTAGTGCAAAACGGTTGGGAAGGTTAAATGAGAAAATGTAGGTGATGTGCTTTGTCAGGTCAGTCCTGGAAATTAGCAAAGTAGCCACTAAATATTGACTTTTCTCATTATGAAAATCACCTCCTTGGCTCTGTCATCCTGTTTCCTGTTTAACAGCAACTGAAGGAGTCACAGGAGCCACCCCCATGTGAATCTGGTGATTTTCGAGGCCCCCTTTGGAATGGGCTGGCCCCGGCAGTGCAGGGGGTGGGGGACTGGGAGGGAGGCAGGCATTATTCTCTGGGCTGCAGCTGTGGCAGCCAGTACAGTATCCCCCACATGCCAGATGAATCAAGCTGAGGGCCAGATCTGGGCTGTGGGCCAGAGGCTCCCCACCCTGATTTATAGTGTGGACAGAGATGTGGGTGTTTTGTGAATATATTTTGATGATGATAAAAAGAGAGAGAGAGAGAGAAAAAAAAAATACCCTTCCTAAAAAATGTGCTGAGGGAGGGAGGTTCAGGCCTATCTGCAAGATTAGAGTGGCCTGTGAGCAGCAGCAACTCATTAGAAGGAGGCGCCATGGAAGAGCAGCCTGTGAGAGGCAATGACCTTAAATGCAGTGAATTGTGAATGAGGCCCCTGTATGCCAGCCTTTGGGGGCAGATCAGGCCTGCTTTCCCTCCGCAGGTGTGGAGTAGGAGACTGAGCCTGCATTTTAACTCCTGTAGGCTCCACAAGCAGGGAAAGACATTACTGGGATTGCTGGACTCTGAGGAGACCCCTATGCTTTCCCGGTGCTAATACTTCTCCAGAAACCAGCCAGGCTTTGCCTTTGAGGTCATGCCTAGGTCATTTCCAATGGTGTTGGGACAATAAGCTAAGTGTGGGAGGGCCACCCTGGATGGAGTTTGGAAAGGAACCACATCTAGGATTTATTCTCAGCCTTCAACCCAACACATTTCAGAAGCTTCCCACTCTGAGGCTGAGGGAGCAGAGTGGAAGCAGGGAGGCCTATAAGGGGCAGGGAGGGGGGGGTCTCCCGCTGGAAGGTTTCACTCCTAGACAAGGCAGAGCCAGGCGCAGCCCCCTTGCTTGACTCATGAGATGTCAGGCACCGCTGTCCCGGCTTACTGTATATCATCCGAGAAGGAACGTCACCCAGGTTTCCTAGGACCTACACAGATCTTTGAAGGCAAGAGATATATTCCCCAAAGGTGAAGCCACTGAGCAGACCTCATGCTGGAGCGCCCAACACATAAACTCACATAGGTCTGCAAACATTTTTTCCTGAGGGAAGGGCAGTGAACACTATCATGCCAATAACCTGTAGTATCTGACAAGTACAATCTGTTTGTTTTTTCCACTTCCTCACCTCAATGCTCCTGGCCTGGGGCCCTCTGTTCAAGGTTGGCCTCATCCCAGTCCCCAGCACCCCCACCACCCCACCATGCTCATTTTTGCCTTTAAGCTTTATTTTCCTCCATCTGGAATCCTCTTGCCCTTTGATGAGCCAAAGCCTCTCTGTCCTTCATGGCCAGTTCTCTGAGGAAACAGTCCTGGGTACCACTAGGCCCCACATTATTGCCTGGACCAGGGCTCAGGGGCACATGCTGCCTGTGTGTACATCCTCGTAAACTCCAAATTTGCTCACTAGTCCAGAGGACAAAGAACTCAAAAGGAGAAAGGTGAGCCTCTCTGTTTGCTTACCCCTTCCTTCAGACCCAGCTTGAGTGGATTCTTGGCGCTTTTCCTGTGATTTTTGTTTTCTTGCACATGCTCACCTCTTTTATGTTCACCTCTCCAAAACACCAATCCATCACACCCCACAGGCTGACTCTGGGTCACTTCCAGAGCCTGCACCGATTTCCCCATCAGGTGGAGCTTCTCCTGTCCTGAGCCCTAGAGGCTCTCTCCTTTGTGTCTAGGAAGAGAAATAAGACTCCATGAGGGCCTCTGGTCTGTACCACTTGGGGCTGGCTCCTTTTCAGGATGGCAAGAAGTGCCCTGAAAATGAAATAAAATGGCTTCTCAGGCTCTTGAATTTTCCATTTCCTGCCTTGGAGCTCAACAAAGGACTTACGTATGGGGGTGGTGTGTGTGTGTGTGTGTGTGTGTGTGTAACGTGGCAGGATGATGCACAGAAGATCCTTGTTGTACCGTCACTTTTCTTGGGAGGAGACAGAAGTGGGTGTCCATCTCTAGCAGTATTAGGGAGCAGTGGCGGAATCTCCCCAACATATCTCCTTCCAGCTTGCTTGGGATGTCTTTTACTAGCAGTTTGGTTTGGCTTAACCAAAAAGTTACATCTCTGGCTTCGGACTACATCCTGCTCCTCACTTGATGCCCAGAGAAAGCATGTTCAGTTGATGTCTGGGGAGACTCTGCATAGCGCCTGAGGGAGACTGGGGCCATCCATTTCTCACAGCGCCGGTGTTCCGTTCCAACAGAGGTCTGGGGCTTTCCACCCCCACAGTACTGCTTTTTCATGATCTGGCAACAGCCAAGCTTTGGTCACTGCTTTGGATGGCCCGATCTCAGCGTTTGAGAACATTTTCTAGGAGCTGAGCTTCAGAAAACTTGGGTCTTCTTTGAGATCCTTCTTTGAGTTAAAAATTGAGTAAGCATTGTGAGTACATGCTCATCACAACCCTGGGAACAAACTGTTGGCTAGGAGTGTAGTGGGGCTCATTTACAGACCAAGTATGCTAATTATCAATGGTTCTTATCTTGTCATTAAAGCGGATCTGGCAGGCCTGGGACTTGGCAGCCCTTAGTTAGCAATTAGTTCCATGCTACTAATGGACCAGCTGGGCAGTCATAAAACTGTATCTTTTTGGAAAATGGTCTATAATGTAGACCAGCCTTCTCGGCACCCATTTTCCAAAACTGCTATGACTTGATGGTCCACTCTTGTGCTGCTCAGATTCTGGATTCAGTTTCTGTCTTGAGCTTTAGGTAGACTGGAGGGAGGGACACCAGGGCTGTGTGCAGTGAGGTTGGGGCATAGGCTCTGGCCCCCAGCCCCTCACCTCCTCCAGCACCACCACGTGACTTCCTGCTGTCAGTCAGCCCTTTAGGAGGAGTTCACATCCTCGGTCTGCGCCCCCTCTGTGGAGGTCTGCTAAGGAATTCACTGCGTTTGGAAGTCAGCTGATAAGAGCCTGGGGCATAACACGCAGGCTTGCATATTAACAGGAGGCTCAAAGAGGCAGAACACCTCAATGGATGGAGGCCCCAGTGCTGGGAAGAGAACTGACAGGGTAGACACTTTGGGATTGAATCTCTTCAAATGACACTGTGAGCACTTCAGGCACCAGGAGGGAGTGATTGGGAAAATGGGGCGGGGGTGGGGTGGGGGCTTCCCAATGCCCCAGAAATTCCACCAAATAGGCCACATTGAGTCTGTGGCCAGACAGCGCTGATCGCTGCACTCTGCCCTGGCTGTGCGGTAGAGAGTGTTTACACAATACCAGGTGGCACACGTGCCTTTGCAAGTTTAGGGTAGCTTACAGTGTAGATGAAAAGGTGAAGACTTTACCCAATATTTCTAAAGCTTGAATGGCTTTCATTTGATTTAAATGTCTCAGAAATAGGGAAAGGACCCAATCTTCTATTGATACAAGAACATAAATTTGGGAATCAAATCCAACCATTGCTTATCTATTCACTTTTAAAAGCACATACCAAGCTCTTAATATATGCAAAGCACAGTGCTTAATATGGGACAGGCAGATACTATTATATCCTCATTTTATAGACTAGGAAACTAAGGCTCAGACACATTAATCTGGGTCACTTAGCTCTCAAGTGGTGGCACTGGAATTAAAACAGCATAGCGTTGAGTACAGATTCTGAAGTCAGGCTGCAGGGAACATCCTTTTTCTTCTAGACAGAGGTATAAGATTAAGGGAATGTTTCTTTTTGTAAGTGTTCCCTGGAAGGGTCCTCAGCCCACCTAGGACAACAGCTCTAGCTTAGTGGGATGGTTTATTATAAGGATATAGGCACGGGAGTCATCAGCATATAGAAGGCAAATGAAGTCTGGTAGAAATGAGAGCACCAGCCAGGATGACTTGCTCAAGGTCACGCAGCAACTAAGAGCAGAGCCAAGCCCAGGCCAGAGCAATGGCCCCATTGCCACTCCTTTAAGCTGAGTTGGAAAGGGCAACACTCAGTGGCCACCTCCACACCAAGAGGCTACACCACTTGTCCCCCCTCCTGCTTCTCGACCCCCTTCCTCTTGCTTTACAGATAGGAGTTGTTTCCCAGGTAGCAGTAACAGTATTGACAATCAGGAATTCATGCTGAGTAATATTTGGCAGCTAACAGTGAATTATGGAATAAACAGACAACTCCAGGGTTTTCAACACCACTTCCCCTGACTTTCCTTCTCAGAAACTCCCATTTGACTTTCCTTCTCAGAAACTCAGTACTGTCTATGAGCATTTTCCAGAGCAGTGACTTTCATTTGACAAAGACTGGTCCTCTTCAAAGTGGTGACATTTGTTGCAGCTCTCTACCTTGTTCCTTTCTCTTTCATGGAGTCCTTGGGGCTTTACGGTCTCATGTTTTTTCCCTAATCTGGATATGAATGCATCTTATGTTGGCTCTGTGCATGTGCACAATAAAAGCGTCTTCCTGGAAAGAATATCATAATGATTTATATGTTCTTTCCTGAATCTTTGTTTCAGGGAACAGGAACTTTTGCCAAAGGAACAAATTTCTAACAGTGGAATTTCAGGCATCAGCTAGCAAGTTGGAGGGTTAATAAGGGGATATTGAGAGAAGGCACCTTTCTGGCACTTCTGAAATTATACTACTGGCTCTGAATTATAGCTCCTCGTTTGGGAACTAGTATCTATAGCTAGAAAAATCTCACACACTTCTATCATGGTCAAGTGGAAAGGGCATGGGCTGTGGAGTCAAACTGTCTGAGATCACATTCCAGCTCTCCTGCTTACCAGCTAGGAGACCTTGCATAAGTTACTTAAATGCCTGGTGCCTCAGTTTCCTCATTCTATAAAATAAAATAGTTATAGAACCTAATTCATGGGGTTCTTATATGACTGAAACTAAATAACTTGAATAAACACTTAACATGGTGCCTGAATGATATCTAGTCTTGTCATTTCCTTACTAAAGCTGCCTTTTCCATAGGTCCCTGAACTATGTAGGTCCTCTTGGGAACTCAGTTCAACTAGAATTATTGAGTATCTGCTGTGTGACTAGCCCTGTGCTCAGGACACTGTGAGGAATACAATAGAAATCTATGAAGGAGGAGCTGTTTATTCTTAAGGACCTTCTTTGGCAGGATGTTTTGAGCTTCCTCCAGAGAGCCACATCTAGCAGCTAGGTGGAGAGGCCCAGGGCTCTTCCTTACACAGCATAGCAAGGGGTTTTGGTTTCCCAGTGCATCTAAAAGTTATGTTTACACTGTTTTGTAATCTATTAAGTGTGTAATTATGTCTAAAAACACAATGTACATACCTTAATCAAAAAATATTTTGTTGCTAAAAAAATGCTAACCATCATCTGAGCTTTCACCATACGAATCACTGATCACCATACGAATATAGTAATTATGAACAGTTTGAAATATTGTGAGAATTACCAAAATGACAGTACAAAGTGAGCAAATGCTGTTGGAAAAATGGTGTCAATAAACTTGCTTGATGTAGGGCTGCCACAAACCTTTGATTTGTTAAAAATGCAATGTCCGTGAAATGCAGTAAAACAAAGTACAATAAAATGAGGCATGCCTGGATTGTTATTTGTGTTCTTGAGATGTTCCTCAACAGTAAACCTTAAATATCCATTCAATAACATTTATGAGGTGTCAGACACTGGGAATATTGATATGAATACCACAGGTCCCTTATGGTTCTAGAGAAAAGCAATGTATAGAAAATTACAGTATAGTGGGAGCAGGGCTATGACTGAGAGAAGGCCAGAGAGCTGGGAGCCCCAAGCAGGCTTGGAGTGGAGGTAGGAAGTAGGATTCTGTAAGACGTCTGGAAGGAGGTAATGCTTAAGATAAATCTCTAATCTTTATTTTTTCCAATTAAGCACTGCTTTCCTAATCCATTTTTCCAACAGCATTTGCTCACTTTGTGTCTCTGTCACATTTTGGTAACTCTTACAATATTTCAGACATTTAATTATTATTATATTCATTATGCTCATCTGTGATCTCTAATTGTAGAGCACAAGAAGTTTGTGAAGTGTTGGCAGAAGTGTGTTAGGGTGTGGGTATCATAGAAGGAACAGAAAATTCAAACAGAGCTTCTGGTCCATTCTGGAATTAAAAAAAAAATAGCTCTGGAGGATGGACATAGTGTGTATTAAGAGTACCAGATAGAGATGAGATTAGAAAACTAAATAAGGTCAGATCATGAAATGCCCTGCATGTTTTAAGGCAGCATCTGTGCTTTATCTTGAAGGTTGTGGGAGAGTCAGTGAAGGATTTTGTAGGGGAATTACCTGGTTAGTTTAATAAGGTGGGTAAGACTGCAGAATCTGTATACTGCTGATTTTCATGTTGTGGCCCCTCTCCCAGCACATTCAGCATTACCTGGGACTTGTTGAAAACGAAAATTCTTGGACCCCGTCCCAGACCTATATGCAATCAGAAACCCTGAAGGTGGGGCCCAGTCATCTGTGTTTTAACAAGCTTTCCAGGTTATTCCAATGCAGGCTCAGGCTGGAGAAGTGCTGTCCTAGACAGACTACCTAGTTTGCAAACCTAACTCTCTCACTGTATAACTGTGGGCAGGTCTGAAATCTTTCTGAGCCCTACTTTCCTCAGCTGCTAAATGGGGGTTATAAAACTGTGAAGATTAAGTACATTAATATAAAAAGTGCTTATAATAGTACTTTAAATAATACCTGGTCCATAGTATGTGAGCCATTATCATGAATGTTATTGTCTCACAAATTTCTTCTGGATGAACAGAGTCACTGAATAACACATTAGAACAGATGGACCTAACAGACATCTACAGAACATTTCACCCAAAAGCAGCAGGATATACATTCTTCTCAAGTGCACATGGAACATTTTCCAGAATAGATCACATACTAGGACACAAAAAAGCCTCAGTAAATTCAGAAGGATTGAAATTGTACCAACTAGCTTCTCAGACCACAAGGTATGAAACTAGAAATAAATTATGCAAAGAAAACAAAAAAGCCCACAAACACATAGAGGCTTAACAACATACTCCTAAATAATCAATAGGATAATAACCAAATAAAAGCAGAAATCAAGCAATATATGGAGACAAAGGAAAACAACAACTCAACACCCCAAAATCTGTGGGATGCAGCAAAGGCAGTTCTAAGAGGAAAGTATATAGCAATAAAGGTTTACCTGAAGAAAGAAAAACAATGCCAAATGAACAGTCTAAAGTCACAATTAATGTAACTAGAGAAAGAAGAACAAATGAGGCCCAAAGTCAGTAGAAGGAGGGAAATAATAAAGATCAGAGCATAAATAAATAAAATTGAGAAGAATAAAACAATAGAAAGAATCAATAAAAGCAGGAGCTGGTTCTTCGAGAAAATAAACAACATAGATAAACCCTTAGCCCGACTTATCAAGAAAAAAGAGAGTCTACACACATAAACAGAATCAGAAATGAGAAAGGAAAAAATCACTACAGACACCACAGAAATAAAAAGAATTATTAGAGAATACTATGAAAAATTATATGCTAACAAATTGCATAACCTAGAAGAAATGGACAACTTTCTAGAAAAATACAACCTTCCAAGACTGACACAGAAAGAAACAGAAAATCTGAACAGACCAATTACCAGCAATGAAATTGAATTGGTAATCAAAAAACTACCTAAGAACGAAACACCTGGACCAGATGGTTTCACCACTGAATTTTATCAAACATTTAGAGAAGACCTAACACCAATCCTCCTTAAAGTTTTCTAAAAAGTAGAAGAGGATGGAATACTTCCAAACTCATCCTATGAAGCCAGCATCACTCTAATACCAAAACCAGGCAAAGACACCCCAAAAAAAGGAAAATTACAGACCAATATCCCTGATGAACATAGATGCAAAAATATTCAACAAAATATTAGCAAACCGAATTCAAAAATACATCAAGAGGATCATACACCACGATCACGTGGGATTCATCTCAGGGATGCAAGGATGGTACAACATTCGAAAATCCATCAACATCATCCACCACATCAACAAAAAGAAGAACAAAAACCACATGATCATCTCCATAGATGCTGAAAAAGCATTTGACAAAATGCAACATCCATTCACGATAAAAACTCTTAACAAAATGGGTATAGAGGGCAAGTACCTCAACATAATAAAGGCTATATAATGCAACCCCACAGCTAACATCATACTTAACAGCGAGAAGCTGAAAGCTCTTCATCTAAGATCGGGAACAAGACAGGGATGACCACTCTCTCCACTGTTATTCAACATAGTACTGGAGGTCCTAGCCATGGCAATCAGACAGCACAAAGAAAAGGCATCCAGATTGGTAAGGAAGAAGTTAAACTGTAACTGTTTGCAGATGACATGATGTTGTACATAAAAAACCCTAAAGAATCCACCCCAAAACTACTAGAAATAATAACTGAATTCAGCAAAATTGCAGGATAAAAAATTAATACACAGAAATCTGTGGCATTCTGATATACTGATGATGAACTAGAAAGAGAAATCAGGAAAACAATTCTATTTACAATTACATCAAAAAGAATAAAATACCTAGGAATAAACCTAACCAAGGAGGTGAAAGACTTATACCCTGAAAACTATGACACTCATGAGAGAAATTAAAGAAGACACCAATAAATGGAAATAGATCCCATGCTCATGGATAGGAAGAATGAATATTGTCAAAATGGCCATCCTGCCTAAAGCAATCTACAGAATCAATGCTTTCCCTATCAAAATTCCAACAGCATTCTTCAGTGAACTAGAACACATAGTTCTAAAATTCATATGGAACCGCAAAAGACCCCGAATAGCCAAAGCAATCCTGAGAAGGAAGAATAAAGCAGGGGGGATTACACTTCCAAACTTCACGCTCTACTACAAAGCCACAGTAATCAAAACAATTTGGTACTGGCACAAGAACAGACCCATAGATCAATGGAACACAATAGAGGGCCCTGATATAAACCCAAACATATATGGCCAATGAATATACAATAAAGGAGCCATGGATATACAATGGGGAAATGAGAGCCTCTTCAACAGCTGGTGTTGGCAAAACTGGACAGCCACATGTAAGAGAATGAAACTAGATTATTGTATAGCTCCATACATGAAAGTAAACTTGAAATGGATCAAAGACCTGAATGTAAGTCATGAAACCATAAAACTCACAGAAGAAAACATAGGCAAAAATCTCTTAAATATAAACATGAGCAGTATCTTCCTGAACACATCTCGGGCAAGGGAAATAAAAAATTAACAAATGGGACTACATCAAACTAAAAAGTTTCTGTACAGCAAAGGACACCATCAGTAGAACAAAAAGGCATCCTACAGTATGGGAGAATATATTCATAAATGACATATCTGACAAGTGGTTAACATCCGAAATATATAGAGAACTCACATACCTCAACACCCAAAAAACAAATAACCTGATTAAAAAATGGACGGAGATCTGAACAGACACTTCTCCAAAGAAGAAATTCAGATGGCCAACAGGCACTTGAAAAGATGCTCCACATCGGTAATCATCAGAGAAATGCAAATTAAAACCACAATGAGATATCACCTCACACCAGTTAGGATGGCCAACATCCAAAAGACAAGGAACAACAAATGCTGGTGAGGATGTGGAGAAAGGGAAACCTTCCTACACTGCTGGTGGGAATGTCAAGTTGTTCAACCACTGTGGAAAGTAATGTGGAGGTTCCTCAAAAAATTAAAAATAGAAATACCATTTGACCCAGGAATTCCACTCCTAGGAATTTACCCGAAGAAAACAAGATCCCAGATTCAAAAAGACATATGCATCCCTATGTTTATCACAGCACTATTTACAGTAGGCAACATATGGAAACAACCTAAGTGTCCATCAGTAGATGAATGGATAAAGAATAGGTGGTACATATACACAATGGAACATTATTCAGCCATAAGAAAACAAATCCTACCATTTGCAACAACATGGATGGAGTTAGAGGATATTATGCTCAGTGACATAAGCCAGGTGGAGAAAGACAAGTACAAAATGATTTCACTCATTTGTGGAGAATAACAATGAACCAAAACTGAAGAAACAAAACAACAACCTTCACAGACTCCAAGAAGGGACTAGCAAGTTAACAAAGGGGAGGGGGTGGAGAGGGTAGTGGGGCAGGCGGGAGAAAGGGATTAAGGGGCATTATAATTAGCTTACCTTTAAATAAGTCAGATTCAACAAAAGTTTATTGAGTACTATTCTAGTAACTTTTACAGAATTTCATAGGCCTGTGAGATAGGTGTCATTATTATCCTCCAATCAAAAATGAGAACGCGGAAGCTGAGAGGAGATAAGGTTGTCCCAAAGCGCATAGAGGCCAATCAGCACAGCTGGGATTTGAGCTAGCTCTGGCTGATTCTAGGGCCTATGTTTCTTCTGCTGGGGCGTATTGCTTCCTGTGGCATACTGTGGCTTCCTTCACAGAGAGAAATGTCACACAACTAAGCAATGGATAGAGGAAAGACTAGATCACAAATCTGAGTCCAGGGCCAGTGTTTGGTCTACAAATCACAGTGGCTTCTAACCATGAAAGTTAACAGCATGCTCAGTGCTAGACAGATTAATGGGATCTCTTGCCTGCAGGCTCCAACAATCTAAAGTCAGTAGACAATGTACCAGCCATATAACAAAAGCTGTGTGGCACAAAGGCCAGCAGCCATCTTCAGGAGCCAATTTGTGATGCCCAGAGGGCTCCAAGAGGGCTTGAGGTTGATTTCCTGACTGGAGACTCTGCCAGGAGTTATTTGAAGGTGTTATAAAAAGTGACGTGCTGCTTCTCTTTCCAAGCAAAGAAATGGGTCAAGTTGAAGGTCTCCCTATATAGTAATCTCGAAAGTGGGGAATGCACAGGGGTGCAGGAGGAAAAAATGAGAACTTCTGTTTATCACTTTTAAATCTCTATTTTCTGTGTGTGCCTTATGATGTAAAACATACACAATAAGCAGATTCAGGAGTGTATATTTATATTTACAATTATTAATACACCCACAATTTATAAACAGTTTTCTGTTTTTGTATATACTCTATAGTGTCCATAATTATTATACAGCCATACCTTAGAGATATTTCAGATTTGGTTCCAGACCACCACAATAAAGCGAGTATCACAATGAAGTCAGTCAAATGATTTTTTTGGTTTCCCAGGGCATATAAAAGTTATGTTTACACTATACTGTAGTCTGTTAAGCATATAATAGCATTATATCTAAAAACAATGTACAAATCTTAATTTAAAAAGGCTTCATTGCTAAAAAATGATACCTTCCTCTGAGCTCTCAGCGAGGCCCAATCAGTGTTCATAGCACCATAACAAATAAAATAATAATGAATAGATTTGGACTATTGAGAAAATTACCAGGATATGACCCAGAGACATGAAGTGAGCAAATGCTGTTGGAAAAGTGGCACCAACAGACTTGCTTGATGCAGGGTTGCCACAATACTTCAGTTTATTTAAAAACTGCAGTATCTTTGAAGGACAATAAAGTAAACACAATAAAATGAGGTGTGGCTGTATTAGCATGTAGACATTAATAGAATCTGTAAACTTGAACCATATGTATATGTAAGTATATATGCATAAATAAGATGTATAAATAAATGTTAAAATTGTATATACATGACATTTGGGGATATACTCAGAAACGTTTTACTAAATAGGGGTGTGGGGAGATAGGCACCACAGCCTGCCATCATCCAGTAGGAAGAAATATTTTGAGGTTTGTTTATGTTTTGGTAGAACAGACACCCAATCTTCTTTGGCATTTATTAGCCATAAATGTGTGCTCGTCCATGTGGCCTGGTCTAAATGCCTACCTTGCTGTAGAGGCACTGGCAGAGACAGAGCCCCTCCCCTTGTAGAGTTGACCAGCACATGGTCCGGTAATAGGGGGTCAGGAATATTAATTTTGGTTTATCCACACAAATGAATATATCCCCTGATTTAAAATGATGTTGGAGAAAAATGTCATGATGTGGAGAGATGGTCTTTTATTGTAAAGAAAAGTAGTAAACAATTCCAGCAGGATGATTGGTATTTTTGTGAAAAGAAAACACCCCAAGCTGTGTATATATGCATGGGGAAAGACTAGGAGGAAATAGCCTAACATACTTGCTGTGGTGAGCAAATGCAGGCATTTTAATTTTCTTCGTAGTTGTCTTTGTTTTTAAAATTTCTGTAAGTTTATGTTGCTTTTCTAATCAGGAAAAACACTTTTTAAAAAGAAAATAAACCAAGCACATGCACTTGAGAAAGATGTAAGCATACTCTCAGTGCACAATGCAGACCCACAGAAAGAAAACTGAGGCTTACTTGCTGCTGTTCCCTGCAAGAGGATGCTGAGAACCTTATCACATCAGTGTGCAGTGAGGAAACTGGAGGAGAAGGTTCTCCCAGGTCTCAGAGCCAGAAAAAGCTGGTCTGGTTTGCTTTTATCTTATGGACACTGTGGCTTATGTAACTCAAGAATCTTCAAACGTTTTTGTCTGAGAGTCCCCTGGGATTTCTTAACTTTTTATTTTGAAGTAATTTTAGATTTACATGAAAGTTGAAAAAAATAGTATGAAGAGTTCCCGTATAACCATCCAGTTTTCACTGATGTTGACTTCCAGCCAGAGTACAGTGATCAAAACCAGGAAATTAACACTGGGACAATAATACTAATTAAATGTCCTAGTTCAGGCTGCTATAAGGAAGTGCCATAGACTGGGTGGCTCATAAACAACAGAAATTAATTTCTCACAGTTCTGGAGGCTGAAAGTCTGAGAAATAGGTGCCAAAATGGTTGGGTGAGGGTCCTCTTCTGCGTTGCAGACTGCCATCTTGTTGTGTTCTCACACGGTGGACAGAGGGAGAGAGAGCTCTCTGGGGCACCCTTTATAAGGGCACTTCTCCCATTTATGAGGGCTTCACCCTCAACTAATTATCTCCCGAAGGCCTCACTTCCTAATATCATCACATTTAGTGTTAGGGTTTCAACATATGAATTTGGGAGGGGGGGACACATTCAGTCCATTGCAATAAACAAAATAATTTATTCAGAATTCCCCAGTCTTTCCACTGATGGGTTTTTTTTTTCATTCTAGAGTCCAATCCAGGATCCCTCATGGCACTGAGGTGCCCTGTTTCAGTCCCCTTCTAACTGTAACAGTTCTTCAGTCTTCCTCTCTCTTTCATGACCTTGATGCTTTTTAAGATACCGGCCAGCTACTTTGTAGAATAGCCCTCAAATTTAGGGTTGTCTGATGTTTTTTCATGATTAGATGAAGTTTATACATTTTTGACAAGCATACCGAATAAATGGCACTGTGCCATTCTCAGTGTTCCCTGACCTTTTAATACCTAAACGTCCCCTTACACATTTTTGGCATACAATTTTAAAGTCTTAAGTGTAAATAGTTATGAAGATGTTTTTTCCAATCTATTGTAAATATCAGCATTTAAAATAAAACTTGCTTCACTCTTTTAAATGTATTAAATGGAATCTAAATACTATCCCCCAGTATTTTATTGCAAAACAATCCATGTACCATGAGATGCACCCTTCAAAGTATAAAATTCAGTAGTTTACGTATATTCAGAAAGTGGTACAACCATCATCACTATCCAATTCCAGAATGTTTTCATCACACCAAAATGAAATCCTTTACATATTAGCAGTCAACTTCCCATTTCCCGTCCTCCAGCCCTTGGCAACCACCAATCTTCTTTCTGTTTCTATGGGTTTTCCTATTCTGAGCATTTCATATAAACGGAATCATATCATACCTGGCCTTTTTTGTCTGGTTTATTTCACTGTGCTTAATGTTTTCAAGGTTCATTCTTTTTATGGTTGACTAACATACCATTGTAAGGATACACCACATTTTCTTTATCCATCCATAAGTTGATGGGCATCTGAGTTGTTTCCACCTTTTGGCTATTGTGAATATTGTTGTTATGAACATCTGTATACAAGTTTTGGGGTGGACGTATGTTTTCATTTCTCTTGGTATATATATATCTAGGAGTGTAATTGTTGGGTCATATGATAACTCTTATGTTTAACTTTTTAAGGAAGTGCTAAACTGTTTTCCAAAGTGGCTGCACCATTTTACATTACTACCAACAGTGTTTGAGCATTCCAATTTCTCTATATCCTTGCTAACACTTGTGTTATTATCTGTCTTTTCTTTGATAGTCATCCTGGTGGGGGAGGTGGCATCTCTGTGGTTTTGATTAACATTTCATTGATGGCTAATGATGGTGAGCATCGTTTCATGTACATATTGGTCATTTGTATATCCTCTTTAGTGAAGTGTCTATTCAGATATTTTGCCCACTTTTTTATGATTAAGTTGTAAGACTTCTCTGTTTGTATTCTAGATACAAATCTTGTTGTCAGATATATGATTTGCAAATATTTTCTCCCATTCTGCAGGTTGTCTTTTCACTTTGTGGATGGTATAATTTTCCATACAAAAGATTTTTGTTTTTTCCTCCTGCCTTTATTTATTTATAAATTAAGTTACATACAATAAAATGCACAAATCTTGGCATACAGCTTGATATATTTTGACATATGTATACATGCATGTAACCTCACCCAGATCAAGATATTGAACATTCTCAGTAATTTTTTTCCCCTTCACCTATTTTGCCTATCCCCCACCGCCTCCCTAGGGCAACCACGAGTCTGTTCTCTGTGTCTATGAGTCTATTTCTGTTTTGTTTTTAATTTTTATGTAGTCCAATTTATCTCTTTTTTATTTCTTTTGTCACTTGTGTTTTTGGTGTCCTATTTAAGAATCCATTACTTAATCTAAGATCACGAGGATTTAGAGCTGTGTTTTCTTCTAAGAGATTTAGTTTTAGTTTTTACAGTTTTAACTCTGGGTCTCTTGTCATTTCCATATGAATTTTAGGATCAGAATGTTAATTTCGGCAAGAAAAGCCAGCTGGGATTTTGTTAGGGATTGCATTGTATCTTTAGACCAGTTTGGGGAGTACTGCCATCTTAACAATATTATGTCTTCTAATCCATGAGCAAGGAATGTCTTCCCATTTTGTTAGGTCTTCTTTTATTTCATTCAGTGATGTTTTCTATAGTTTTCAGTGTGCACATCTTGCACTTCTTTTGTTAAATTTATTCCTAATTATTTTATTTTATTATAAATGAAATTATTTTCTTAATTTGATTTTCAGATTGTCCATGGTTAGTGTATAGTAATACAATTGATTTTTGTATATTGATCTTGTATTCTACAACCTGGGTGAATGTGATTACTAGCTCTAATAGGGTTTTTTGGTAGATTCTCTAGGATTTTCTACATATAATATCATACCATCTGGGAATAGGGATATTTTTATTTCTTCCTTTCCAGTGTGGATACTATTTATTTCTTTCTCTTGTCTAGTTGGCCTGCCTAGAACCTCTAGTACATTATTGAATAGCAATGGTGAGAGTATACATCCCTGTCTTGTTCCTGATCTTAGCAAAAAAGATTTCAGTCTCATACCAGTACATTTGATGTCAACACTGGGTTTTTCATAGATGTCCTTTGTTAGATTGAGGACGTGACCTTGTATTCTTAGAAAGTTTTTTGAGTGTTTTTATCATGAAATGATATTGGATTTGGTCAAATGATTATCCTGCATCTATTGAGATGAATATGTGTTTTTTGTCCACTGTTCTATTAATACAGTATATTACACTGATTTTCATATGTTGAACAACTTTGAATGCCTGGGAAAAATCCCACTTGGTCATTGTATGTAATAATCCTTGTTATATGTTGCTGAATCCAGCTTACTAGTATTTTGTTGAGGATTTTTTATTATTGTGGTAAAATACACATAACATAAACTTCACCATTTCAACCATTTCAAAGTGTCCAATTCAGTGGCATTTAGTACATTCACACTGTTGTGCCATCATCACCACTATGTAGTCACAGAACATTTTCATCACTCCCAAAGGAAACCCCATACACAATAAGCAGTACTCCTCATTCCTTCTTCCCGCTAGCCCTTGGCAACCACTAGTCTACTTTCTGTGGATTTATCTATTCTGAATTTTGTTGAGGATTTTTACATCTATATTCATAAGGGATATTTGTTGCCATTTTTGCCTAGGTGTGAGGTGAAAATGGTTTGGGTAACATCCTTTCTATTTAGAGGATGACTATTACAAATGCTTTATTGGTAAGCAGCCTATAAAGAGGCGGCCTAGCTTTCGTCAAACACAGTTATTCACAGGTCCCTTTGTTCTCAGTTCATTTGGCAAGAGAGGCAGGTGGGCAGAGAAAAGGAGAGCGGTCTTTCAGCTTTGTCTCCCTTTCTCTGGTAGAACGAGGACTATATGGGAGGAGGGTTTCCCAGCACGGCTCTAGGCAAAATGTAGACGTTCGTCTTCTTTGCCCTCTAATCTCTTCTTACTGCTGCTGTGTCCAGCCTGTGGGGGCCTCAAGTAGCCAGGTCCCGGGACGATATCTCTGAGGTCTCTGCTCCTTAGCTGGGGCCTTAGGCCCTGAGACTACTCTCAAAATTGGTTTCCTGTTGAGTGTCTTTTGTCTACAAGGCTTTCTAACTGGTGGCATTCACTTGCTTGAGCCACGTGTTCTTATTTGCTAAAGTTCTCCTAAGCTATCCTGTCCAAGTTCTCTGACCATGAGGACTGTCAAGCCCCAAAGCTGTAAAAAGCTGTCTCTCTGGAGGCCAAGAAGGAGGAATTTCTGGAGATAAGGATGCTCTTTATGTAATTTTTAAGTAATGCACATAGGCAAGTTCGTTATTTAGTGAAGTAGGTTCAGAGAATAGGGAATGAAAGGTTGTAGTCCTAACTTCACGGTGCCACTCATGGTCCAAGTCCACCCTACAGATTTGTTGAGAGCTTAAAGTCTCTGGAGAGACTTTGTAATGGGGAAATTGTTTTTTTCTGTAAAGAGGCTTCCTGGCTCACACTTCTCCAGACCCCAAGGACACTCCCAGACTCAAGTGATGTCATTGGAATGTTTTCATATAGAGAATTTAAGACTTGCTCTGACCTTATGTGCTTTGTGTTTACAGCTGAACTCAAACTTTACAAGACTTGGGTTCATTTACCTTTAGTCAAAAATTCCCTTTCTTGGTTCCATTTCTAATTACACATGGCCTTTAAGTCTTCTTGGCCATCAGGTACCAGTTGATCAAAAGTGCCACACATTTATGGGAGGCCAATGTGGCTGACATGTCCTTTGAAGTCTAAATAGGGTTGGCAATGAGTGCACTATTGCTCACATGATGTCAACTCACATGTTTGAAATATAGTGTGTGACATTTGACAAATTCAAGCAACATGGTAAGGCAGCCATTCTTATAAAGCCAAGGACTGCATTCAAGATTAGGGAAGTGATTTCCCACTGAGGCCTGCTTTTCTACTAATGGTAGACTCAGGATGGAGAGCTCTTTTATGAAGAATCAGAATGCTATTTCCAGCCCTTTGGCAGGTAATGGGCTATTTGAATGGTTTCAGAATTTTAGTAGGCATGCCTCTCCTCAACCCCTGCCCTCACTCTAGGGGACAGTCCCTAGAGAAGGCATGTTTTTCCTTTCACACCTGCATGGCTGATGAAAGCTACTTGTCATATGTATGCCATGTACTTTTGTTCCCTGAAGACTACTCCATCTTTATGGCCAAACTAGAAAAGGCAAATCCCCTGCAAGTAAGCTCCCACATTCACTGTCTTCACCCATAGCAGGCCTTACAGCACTCTTTTCCATTGAGTCAGGATGGAACCACAGAATCCTCGATCCAGCACCCCTGGCAGTCTGGACCAGTTGCCTGGAGTTGGTATACAAAATAATAATAATAACTAACATTTTACTGAGGACTTAGGGGTCAGGCACTGGCTAAGTGCAGTATATACATTATCTCTTTTAATTCACAGATTAGTCTTGTTATGATACTATTATACTTATTTTACACACAAGGAAACCAAAGCCAAGAGCAGTTTTCTTTCCCAAGGTCAAATTGGCAGAACCTAGGCTGGAATTTTGGTCTGACTCTAGAGACTGACCTCTTAACGATTACCCTATGCCATCTCATTCATTCACTCAACAAGTATTTAATCAACACCAATGATGTGCTACCACTGTTCTAGGCACTGCGGATACAGCAGTCAGATCTCTGCTCAGTGGAACATGACACTGTGTGCACCTCCTGAAGGAAGAAGCCCTCTGGGGATCGGTAACATAACAGTGGATGATCCATCCATTTTCTAGCAGGATGAAGGATCTCAAAAATGTGAGGGCTCCAACTTGAACACAGTTAGTGTATGAAAAACTCAAGCCATGAGGCAAAGGGGCAATGGTAGAGTTTGAGCTCAACTCTGGTCCTAACAGAGCTCTGTGTGCTTAGTATAGTCTGTGACTCATGCTCCAGTGCTTGAGGTGAAGAACATGCTCCATTCATCTCTATAACTAGGGGAAGGTCAATCACCCAGGGCCCCCTTAACCATAGGCCAACTCTAAGTTTCTCAAGCACTCCATGTCTGCTTGCCTGTTTTGCTTAGCAGCTAGAGTGTGAAGCTCATGGCTCCCTGCAAGGAACGCTGGGGGCAGGTCACAGGAGGAGCTGAGTTCACCCTTCCTGTAGATACATTTCTCCCTTGTAATGGGGAAAGGAGATAGATCAAAGGACACCTGGGCCCATTTGCCTGATAGGGAGACCCGGGGGAGCTGGAAAGGAAGGGGGAGGAGGGGATTGGGGCAGGCCAGAATTGTGCCATGATTTATTAGCTTGTTTTGCTCCTGCACTTCTGTTTACCCAGCTGGGCCTGCTGCTGCCCAGGGTACCGGCATGTGCACAGCCACTCTGGCCAGTCTTTAGGGTGGTATCAGAGAGAGCTGTGGACTTAGCCAACTTGTGGCAAAACTGAGGCAGTGGCTTTTGTTTTATGTTTGCAACTTCCCTGCCCCACTGGGCCTTTTCTCACCTCCATGGGGCACCCCTTCCACACACACACCCCAGTCTCAGCCAAAAAATCCCTCAGGCCATCTTCTTAATGGAGCCTGGTGTCACTCAGGAATCTAAGACAAACACTAACAGGTAAACATCTGCCAACAGCCTCAAGCCTAATTCTTCTAGCATTTTAAAATGCTGCACACATCTTTAATTAATCTATTCAAGGTAGACAAGAGCAGAGAGCCTCAGGAGAAAGAAAGGAACAAATAGCCTACAGAAGAGTGGCAGATCCAAGAACACAATCAAGTCCCTGGTCTTCTAGGCCGGTCTTCTGCTAATTGACGAACAAAGTTAAAACAAATCCTGGCATCTCAACAATACTCACTGCCTGGTTTAAACAGCAAAAGAGAAGTCTTGGCAGTAGAATGATTTCTAAAGTAGAATGATTTCAGAACTCTGTGTGTGTGTGTGTGTGTGTGTGTGTGTAAGTAGGAGTCAGGATTGGAGGATTCAAAGGGCACTTCCAGGCACATGTGGTCAATGGTCTGTCAGTGTGCAGAGTCAGCTCTGCTCTTCTCAAAAACCAGCCCAACCTGAAACCAACAGAAGGATATAGCAATTGGCGGCAAAGGGTCCTTGGGCCTTGAGCAGGCCCTAGAGAGTGGTGGTTCTGAGTGGGGGCTTTGGAGGCCTGAATGGGGGGTTTCAAGCCCAAGCTCTAATACTTGCTATTTGGCCTTAGGCAAATAAGTTGCTTAGCTTTTCTGAGTCTCAGTAGCACCCTATTAAATGGGAGTAATACCTACTTCATTGCATTGTGTGATTGAAGACCGAACATGATCAAGTATGCCAAGCATGTAGCAACTGATTGTGTGATCAATACCTGGGAGCTATGATGATCAAAGATGAGGATTCTGGGGAGCAGAGGATGGGGTGCCTGAGAGCTTTAGCACTTTGGGTGTTCATTCCTAATGTTTTCTCAGTTCAAAGAGAAGTTTGGAAGGTGGAAACAACCCCAGTATCCAATGGATGATGAGTGTAAACAGAATGTGGTCTATCCATACAGTGGAGTACTATTCAGCCTTCAGAAGGAAGGAAATTCTGACACATGCTACAACATGGATGGACCTAAGATATGCTAAGTGAAATGAACCAGTCACAACAAGAGAAACACTGTATTGTTTCCTTTACACAAGGGACCTAGAGTAGTTAAATTCATAGAGACAGAAAGTAGAATGGTGTTTCTGGAGGGGCTGGAGGTAGGGGGAAAGAAGAATTGTTTAATGTGTATAGAGGTTCAATTTGGGAAGGTGAAGAGTTCTGGAGATGGATGGTTGCAAAGGTGAATGTGCTCAATACCACTGAACTATACACTTAAAAATGGTTAAAATGGTAAATTTTATGTTGCGTGTCTATTACCACAATTAGAAAAAAAAAGGTTCAAGAATTGATAGGATTAAGGTATGTGTGAGAGAAAATAAGAAAAACTCTGGTAAATAGATGAGGGCCCCAGTGAAAGCTTTGCTGGGGTTCTACCATATCCAACCCTAATATGGGGGCAGCAGATTTCCATAAAGGGGCAGAGAGAGACAGAAACAGGAGCTGGGGAGGAGGATGGCCTGGGCTTTAGTGTAAAACGGAAGATACAGAAGAATGGAGGTTTCTGAGCTCTGAAAATGCAGCAAGCAAGGAAAGAAGGTTCCATCCCTAGGCTGTGGTCACCTGGGGTGAGCTTCCAAGCCCATTTGGGCCACAGCCAGGCAGGGAGACCTCAGAAGGGAAGGAGGGGTAATTTGGGCTGGCCTGACATAAAAATGGCAGAGATTCACGACTGCGATCAGCTCCTCAACTCCCCACCTCTTCCAAGGTAGAATGGCTGGGACCAGCCTTTCCTCTTTCTGGACGTGCCCGTCCTTCGGTTCAGCTGCCTGACTTGCCTGTGTGTGAGGTTATGGAGGTGGGGCTGCCAGTCGTCACATCCCTAGCAGACCTATCTCCTCACTGGACCATCCTGGCCCCTGCGCTCATGGCCCCTGTCCGTTTGGACACACCTGAGTCCAGGAACAACACAAGCTTCAGGGATCCCAGCCTAGGCACGGAAGTAATTAGGCATGTCTTCTCTGCTTGTGAAGTAATGTTTGTCTTTCAAATTCTGCCAACCAAAATGGCTCGGGCTATGGTTTACTGTCACACCATTACATCATACTTCCTTACTGCTTTTATGACTGAGAAATACTCCAGGCACAGTAGCCATATTATGTCCCAGCAAACTCCTGCCCAAATTAAGTCACTATTTCTGGTCCCTGTTGCTGGTCAAAAATGACATCCAAGGGTAATTCCTATTTTAGGGGCACATTTTAAGGCAAATGCAAAAAATAATGAATGTACCTATTTTCTGACTGAAATTTGCATCTGTCTTTTTACCTTCTTCTGGAAAACATGTTTTATGTTTATTTGAACAGTGCTTAATAAAAATGTACAGCTGCAAAGCATCTTACTACTCAATGCTTTCTGCTTAAGAAAATTGCCCCTGATCACAGTTGACTCTCCTGTTCATAACAGAATATTATGTTCCATCCATGCATGGCTCTGGCCCACTGTGGGAAAGTTATAAATGCCGCTGGTGGCTTATCTGAGGTCGCAAGCACTTCATTCATTCATTCCTTCAGTCAAACAACAATCTATGTGGACTTCTGTGAGGTTTAGGACCTTTGGAGCAGAGGGAAAAGCATGTCTGGAGGTGTGAGAGAGCATGGCAGGTTGCTGATAGGGCAAGTGTAGCCAGTGTCAACCACAGTTGATGTGTCGTGATTGGCTTTAAAGTGTGACATGAATAATTTGTTACTGGTCATAGTGAACATACCAATTGCTGAATGATTTACTTTAGTTATAAGCTGGAATGGATGCAAGATTATACTGATAATAACAGCGTCACTCTCACTTGCATTTCATTATATTTTAGTGAGAGTTAGAGAAAAGGGCCCAATGAGTAGCTGGCATGCCAACAATCGGGTACTCCCCAACTACACCCATGGGAGTGTGTCACACATGTGAATATCATCTGTCAGTCGTCTCACAGTTTAGAATTGTTGGAGTGGCCCCCAAGGTGTGTGTTATCTGGGGGAATGAAAAGAGATGAACCTGGGGAGGCGGAATGAGCAAGTATAGCTTTCCAGAGCTTGAATAAACACACTTCTCAGCTGGATTGCTCCAAAATTTTGCAGAGTTAATTGTCATTGATATCATAGAGCTACTGTTCATTGATCAGATCCAGTATTTTCCAATACAGAGATGGGATCTTAAAGTAGTAACTGTCAGCCCATAGTTGTAAATGTAGCCTGTCTTGGAGAACCCATAATTATACTCACAATCAACTACTAACACTGGCTGCATTGCATGTTGAGCTCCTTAGAAATGGGAAGGGGGCCTAAGAGGCAGTTTCCAGGTTAGATTTCATGGAGTGATTGTATTGTGGACCTCATATATCTGTCTTGGAAAACAGATGGAAATTCTCAGTAATAAGTCAAACAAGAAATGAAACTTACTAATAATGAACTTGATATGTTATCTCTACTGGGCATGTGGAGGGCTGTTGGGGTACAGAGAAGGGATGCCTATGTTGCTTTACCTTTCCAATACAAAAGAGATTTCTGGACTTGATCAGAAGATATTAGGAATGACACTTCATGTGTAAATAGAATAAGTGATTGGCTTGGTATTCTGATTTGCAGAGTACTCAAAATGTTTCCCTGCCTCTGAAAATACTCCCTCACTGGTGCTTGATTTTCTAATATTAGAAATTGTGGTGGAATCACTTCATTTGCTCAAAAACTATGCTTTGTTCTTTTAACTATTTGTCCTTTTTCAAATGTATGCTTTGGAAAAGAAAGATAGTTCTTTTAAAAATAAGCACATTTTGAAATGAACAGGAAGCCTGCTAGAATTGCTGTTAAGAAGACCAGTTGTGTGTAGATGCGACCTAAGTAAATAATTGGTGAGCATCTAGCAGCCAAATATCTGATGGGAGGAGAAGGCCCTGTCCTTCGAAAGGGGGGAAAATGACTCCCTTCTGATTGAAAAGCAGCATCCCAGACCTTCTTGCTGCTGACATGCAGATGTACATCTGGCTTTAATCTCTCACTCCCACCTAGCTTTTGCCAAACTGCGTAGAACAGAAATCCACTTTCTCCCCAATGTAAAGAGACAGAAATCGAATAGTTAGTTAAAATTCTGAGCACTGGCTAGGAGAAGGAACATGCCCAAAGCAATAAAAACACTCACTTGAAAACCGTGGCTGTGAAATATTTGAGCAGTTTAAGCGACTGGTAGAGGTGATTGGGGTAAAGGGAGTAGGAGTCTCAAAACCACCGACAAGCCTCGAATACCCTGCAGACAAGCCAAGAAATGTTTAAATTGTGTTAAATCTACTCAAGGTTGAAGAAGAAGATAGAAAAAATGCTTGATAAAGTTTGAATGGATTTATTTGCATGGAGGTGTCCGTGTTGCTATAAATCTTGCTCTAAATTTTCTTTTACGTGGAGTTGTTTGAAATGCAGTTTTATTTAAAAGGAATGGAAGTATAATTGACTGGGGAAATGTGCACTGTTCCCTCTCTCTGACTGTCCAACCTACGGAAGCCTATCATTCTGTCAAAGCGGTGGCAACTTCCCCAAATTGCAGGACTAGCACATAGGAGGAAAATAACACCCTTTGATGTTTTGTCTTCAAAACTTCAATAACCCACAACTCATAAGTGACAACGAACACTGCAGTGCCTCAGCCTTTGGATTAAACACTTCAGTTTTCTTTAAAAATGAAAATGTCCCTCGGAAAGTGAACCTATAAAGTTACTAGTATCTTAATACAGTGTTTCCCCAAACTGAGTTATTTATCAGAACTATCCGACACGCCACCTTTCATTTTTACTGAGAACTTTAAAAATACAGGAAAATACAGAGAATACACTTGTATTCTTGCTATACAGAGTAGAAATACATTACTATATTTACTTTTTCTTCCACTTTTTTTTGCTATCATTAATGTACAATTATATGAACAACATTATGGTTACTAGACTAGTAACTATGGTTACTAGGTTATCAAGTCCCCACCACATACCCCATTTCAGTCACTGTCGATTAGCGTAGTAAGATGCTGTAGAATCATGACTTGCCTTCTCTGTGTTATACTGCCTTCCCCGTGTCCCCCCCTGCTATATTATACTACATGTAATGCCCATTTTTCCCCCTTATCCCACCCTTCCCACCCATCTCCCCAATCCCTTTCCCTTTGGTAACTATTAGTCCATTCTTGGGTTCTGTGAGTCTGCTGCTGTTTTGTTCCTTCAGTTTTTCCTTTGTTCTTATACTCCACAGATGAATGAAATCATTTGATACTTGTCTTTCTCCACCTGGTTTATTTCACTGAGCATAATACCCTCTAGCTCCATCCATGTTGTTGCAAATGGTAGGATTTGTTTTCTTCTTATGGATGAATAATATTCCATTGTGTATATGTACCACATCTTCTTTATCCATTCATCTACTGATGGACACTTAGGTTGCTTCCATTTCCTGGCTATTGCAAATAGTGCTGCGATAAACATAGGGGTGCATATGTCTTTTTCAAACTGGGCTGCTGCATTCTTAGGGTAAATTCCTAGGAGTGGAATTCCTGGGTCAAACGGTATTTCTATTTTTAGTTTTTTGAGGAACCTCCATACTGATTTCCACAATGGTTGAACTATTATACATTCTCACCAGCAGTGTAGGAGGGTTCCCCTTTCTCCACATCCTCACCAACACTTGTTGTTGTTTGTCTTTTGGTTGTTGGCCATCCTAACTGGTGTGAGGTGATATCTCATTATGGTTTTAATTTGTATTTCTCTGATGATTAGGGATGAGAAGCATCTTTTCATGCGCCTGTTGCCCATCTGAATTTCTTCTTTGGAGAAGTGTCTGTTCAGCTCCTCTGCCCATTTTTTATTGGCTTATTTGCTTTTTGTTTGTTGAGGTACATGAGCTCTTTGTATAATTTAGATGTCAACCCCTTATTGCATATGTAATTTATGAATATATTCTCCCATATTGTAGGATGTCTTTTTGTTCTACTGATGGTGTCCTTTGCTGTACAGAAGCTTTTTAGTTTGATATAGTCCCACTTGTTCATTTTTGCTTTTGTTTCCCTTACCCAGGGAGATATGTTCATAAAGAAGTTGCTTATATTTATGTCCAAGAGATTTTTGCCTGTTTTTTCTAAGAGTTTTATGGTTTCATGACTTACATTCAGGTCTTTGATGCATTTTGAACTTACTTTTTTGTATGGGGTTGGACAATAATCCAGTTTCATTCTCTTACATGTAGCTGTCCAGTTTTGCCAACACCAGCTGTTGAAGAGGCTCTCATTTCCCCACTGTATATCCATGGCTCCTTTATCATATATTAATTGACCATATATACTTAGGTTTATATCTGGGCCCTCTAGTCTGTTCCATTGGTCTATGGGTCTGTTCTTGTGCCAGTACCAAATTGTCTTGATTACTGTGGCTTTGTAGTAGAGCTTGAAGTCAGGGAGCCTAATCCCCCGCTTTATTCTTCCTTCTCAGGATTTCTTTGGCTATTTGGGGTCTTTTGTGGTTCCGTATGAATTTTAGAATGATTTGCTCTAGTTCATTGAAGAATGCTGTTGGTATTTTGATAGCAATTGCATTGAATCTGTAGATTGCTTTAGGCAGGATGGCCATTTTGACAATATTAATTCTTCCTATCCATGAGCACGGGATGTGTTTCCATTTATTGGTATCTTCTTTAATTTCTCTCATGAATGTCTTGTAGTTTTCAGAGTATAGGTCTTTCACTTCCTTCATTAGGTTTATTCCTAGGTATTTTATTCCTTTTGATGCAATTCTGAATGGAACTGTTTTCCTGATTTCTCTTTCTGCTAGTTCATCGTTAGTGTATAGGAATGCCACAGATTTCTGTGTATTAATATTGTATCCTGCAACTTTGCTGAATTCAGATATTACATCTTGTAGTTTTGGAGTGGATTCTTTAGGGTTTTTTATATACAATATCATGTCATCTGAAAACAGTGACAGTTTGACTTCTTCCTTACCAATCTGGATGCCTTTTATTTCTTTGTGTTGTCTGATTGCTATGGCTAGGACCTCCAGAACTATGTTGAATAAAAGTGGGGAGAGTGGGCATCCTTGCCTTGTTCCCAATCTTAAAGGAAAAGCTTTCAGCTTCTTGCTATTAAGTATAATGTTGGCTGTGGGTTTGTCATACATGGCCTTTATTATGTTGAGGTGCTTGCCCTCTATATCCACTTTGTTGAGAGTTTTTATCATGAATGGAAATTGAATTTTGTTGAATGCTTTTTCAGCATCTATGGAGATAATCATGTGGTTTTTGTCCTTCTTTTTATTGATGTGGTGGATGATGTTAATGGATTTTCGAATGTTGTACCACCCTCACATCCCTGGAATAAATCCTACTTGATCGTGATGGATGATCTTTTTTATGTATTTTTTAATTCGGTTTGCTAATATTTTGTTGAGTATTTTTGCATCTCTGTTCATCTGGGATATTGGTCTGTAATTTTCTTTTTTTGTGGTGTCTGCCTGGTTTTGGTATTAGAGTGATGTTGGTCTCATAGAATGAGTTTGGGAGTATTCCCTTCTCTTCTACTTTTTGGAAAACTTTAAGGAGGATGGGTATTAGGTCTTCACTAAATGTTTGATAAAATTCAGCAGTGAAACCATCTGGTCCAGGCGTTTTGTTCTTAGGTAGTTTTTGATTACCAATTCAATTTCCTTGCTGGTAATTGGTCTATTCAGATTTTCTGTATCTTTCTTGGTCAGCCTTGGAAGGTTGTATTTTTCTAGAAAGTTGTCCATTTCTTCTAGGTTATCCAGTTTCTTAGCATATAATTTTTCATAGTATTCTCTAATAATTCTTTGTATTTCTGTGGTGTCCATAGTGATATTTCCTTTCTCATTTCTGATTCTGTTTATGTGTGTAGACTCTCTTTTTTTCCTGATAAGTCTGCTTGGCAGGTTTATCTATTTTGTTTATTTTCTCAAAGAACCAGCTCCTGCTTTCATTGATTCTTTCTATTGTTTTATTCTTCTCAATTTTATTTATTTATGCTCTAATCTTTATTACGTCCCTCCTTCTACTGACTTTGGTCCTCATTTGTTCTTCCTTTTCAAGTTTTGTTAATTGTGAGTTTAGACAGTTCACATGGGATTGTTCTTCTTTCCTGAGGTATGCCTGTATTACAATATATTTCCCTCTTAGCACAGCCTTCGCTGCATCCCACAGATTTTGCAGTGTTGAATTTTTGTTGTCATTGGTCTTCATATATTGCTTGATCTCTGTTTTTATTTGGTCATTGATCAGTTGGTTATTTAGGAGCATGTTGTTAAACCTCCATGTATTTGTGGGCTTTTTCGTTTTCTTTTGTAATTTATTTCTAGTTTCATACCTTTGTGATCTGAGAAGCTGGTTGGTACAATTTCAATCTTTTTGAATTTACTGAGGCTCTTTTTGTGGCATAGTACATGGTCTATTCTTGAAAATGTTCCATGTGCACTTGAGAAGAATGTGTATCCTGTTGCTTTTGGGTGAAGTGTTCTGTAGATGTTCTTTAGGTCCATCTGTTCTAATACGTTGTTCAGTGCCTCTGTCTCTTTACTTATTTTCTGTCTGGTTGATCTGTCTTTTGGAGTAAGTGGTGTGTTGAAGTATCCTAAAATGAGTGCATTGCATTCTATTTCTCCCTTTAATTCTGTTAGTATTTCTTTCACATATGTAGGTGATCCTGTGTTGGGTGCATAGATGTTTATAATAGTTATATCCTCTTGTTGGACTGACCCCTTTATCATTATGTAATGTCCTTCTTTGTCTCTTGTGACTTTCTTTGTTTTGAAGTCTAATTTGTCTGATACAAGTACTGCAACTCCTGTTTTTTTCTCCCTATTAGTTGCATGAAATATCTTTTTCCATCCCTTTACTTTCAGTCTGTGTATGTCTTTGAGTTTGAAGTGATCCTCTTGTAGGAAGCATACACATGGGTCTTGTTTTTTTATCCATTCAGTGACTGTGTCTTTTGATTGGTGCATTCAGACCATTTACATTTAGGGTGATTATCGATGGGTATTTACTTATTGGCATTGCAGGCTTTAGATTCGTGGTTACCAAAGGTTTAAGGGTACTTCCCTTACTATCTAACAGTCTAATTTAACGCACTTCATATGCTATTAAAAACACAGCCTAGAGGTTCTTTTTTTCCTCCTTTTTCTTCCTCCTCCATTCTTTATGTTAGGTATCATATTCTGTACTCTTTGTCTATCCCTTGACTGACTTTTGGGGTAGGTGATTTGATTTTGAATCTGCTTAGTAATTAATTTTTCTACTTTGCTCTGGTTTTATTTCCCCTGTTGACATCTATTTAGCCTTAGGAATACTTCCATCTATAGGAGTCCCTCCTAAATGCACTGTAGAGGTGGTCTGTGGGAGGTAAATTCTCTCAGCTTTTGCTTATCTGAAAATTGTTTAATCCCTCCTTCAAATTTAAATGATAACTTGCTGGGTAGAGTATTCTTTGTACGAGGTCCTTCTGCTTCATTGCATTAAATATATCGTGCCACTCCCTTCTGGCCTGTAAGGTTTCTGTTGAGAAATCTGATGATAGCCTGATGAGCTTTCCTTTGTATGTGATCTTTTTTCTCTCTCTAGCTGCTTTTAAAAGTCTGTTTTTATTCTTTATCTTTGCCATTTTAATTATTATATGTCTTGATGTTGTCTTCCTTGGGTCCCTTGTGTTGGGAGATCTCTGCACCTCCATGGCCTGAGAGACTATCTCTTTCCCCAGATTGGGGAAGTTTTCAGCAATTACCTCCTCAAAGACACTTTCTATCTCTTTTTGTCTCTCTTATTCTTCTGGTACCCCTATAATGTGAATATTGTTCCATTGGATTGGTCACACAGTTCTCTCAATATTCATTCATTCTTAGAGATCCTTTTGTCTATTCCATTTACCATCTCTTCTACTACATCTAATCTGCTTTTCAATTCCTCCATTGTATGTTTCATTTCAGATATAGAATTTAATGATTGAATCTCCATCTTAAATTCTCCCTTGAGTCCTTGAATATTTTTCTGTACCTCCATGAGCATGCTTATGATTTTTATTTTAAACTCTCTTTCAGAAAGATTGGTGTGTTCAGTTCCATTTGGCCCTTTTTCTGGGGTTTGTGGGATTTTGATCTGAACCAGATTCCTTTGACATTTCATAATTCTATGTGGTGCCCTCTAGTACCCAGAAGCTCTAGTCTCTGGAGCTTCTCAGCCCCTAGAGTGAGGTTGGGGCTCATAGGGGAGTGGCACTGTTTCCTGGGGGCAGGAAAGATCTGTTTCCTGATTCCTGGCTGCAGTGCCTGTCTCCAGTGTCAGAGCCAGTGGGCCGAGCACACAGGTGTAAGCTTCTGTGCTTAGCATCTCTAGCTGTTGTAGGCGGGGCCTACCTCTGGCTGGCCTGACACTAGCGCAGTGACTGCCGGTTTGCGAGCAGGTGCCAGCAGGCCAGGAGGAAGGCGCAGCAGGCTGTGTGTCACAGTGGGGGGCCTTGGAGCTGAGTAGGCAGCCAGGGGGATCGAGCACCTGAAGCTCCTCAAAATTCCCAACCTGCTGGGAAGAGGGCGCCCAGACAACCTTGTCCACCTACCCCTTCTCCTGCGTAGCAAGCTCCATGCAATCCCCGCCCCTTCAGCAGCTCTCTCACTGTTAGGAAGCCTCTCAGACTGCCTGCCTTTGCCCTGTCACAGAGCAGCTGGATATGGATCCCTGTCCTCAACAAATGGCTGGAATCTCAGTCTCTCAAGCACTCCACCTGTCCCAGCTCCCCAACCCCAGCAACCTCCAGAGCACCTCACAGTGCAGGTCTGTGCTCCAAAGCAGACCTCCAGGGCTGGATGTTCAGCAGTCTTAGGCTTCCACCCCCTCCCGGCTCCATTTCTCTTCATCCTGCCAGTGAGCTGAAGTGGGGGAAGGGCTTGGGTCCCACTGGATAAAGGCTTTCCTACGTTACCCTGTTTCGTGAGGTCTGCTCTGTTCGTGAGGTCTGTATGCAGTCTGGTGCAGTCTTCTTTCCTGTTGCTGTTTTAGGGCTAGTTGTAACAACTATATTTTCACACTGTATGTGGTTTTGGGAGGAATTCTGTGTCTCACCTCTCACACCGCCATCTTGAATCCTCTGTCTTCCATTTTTTAAATAGAAAGAATGTTACAGGAAAAGGTGAAGTTCCCATTATCTCCCACTTCCTGTCAACCCATTTTCCTTAATTTGATATATTTTTCTCCAGGCCATTATTCATGGCTTTGTGTATACTTTCTTCCTCAGCATTATGTTCTTGAGATGTAGGTGCATATCTATCTAGTTCATTTTCACTGCTGAACAGTGACCTATAGTACAACCATGACACATTTAATTTATTCATTCCCCCGGTTGATGGATATTTAAGTTGTTTTCAATTTTTTTTTACTCTTAAAAACAACTTGCAATGAACCACTTGTGTCCAGGTGTTTTTGTACAGTGGATGGGAACTTCTCCAGGGTATGTGGACCTTTTAGAAAGTAGGGTAGGATTGCTGATTGTCTTTAGTATGTGAATTTTAAGTTTTCCTGCGTCTTGGCAGATGGATTTCCCAAGTGGCTCTACCAAGTAACAGTGCCACCAGTGATCTGTGTGTTCCCACGGTACCACACAATTGACAACTTTTGACTTTAATTTTTGCCAATCTGAAAAGTAAAACTAGTATCTCTTTTTTTGTTTTTTGTATTCCCTGAGTACTAGTGAGGCTGCCCGTCTTTTCATATATTTATAAGTCATTCCAGTTTCTTCTGTTTCCTGTTGGTATTTGTCCATTTTTCTTTTGGGTTGGTTGCCTTTTCAAATTGATTTATTATATGTCTTTGGATGCTGTTTCTTTTTCAGTTTTATGTGTGGCAAATGTGTTCTCCCACCATATGGCTTGTCTTTAACTTTATGGTGTTATTTTTTTCTATAGTTATTTTAATATTTGATGCAGTCTCATTTATCACATTTCTATTAAAATTTGTTTCTTTGTGTGTTTGTGATTAATACATTCTTCCCTACTCTGAGGTTGTAAAAGTATTCTATATTTGTATCAACATGTTATGAAATTTTGCTTTTAATATCTAGATCTTTAGTTCATTTTGAATTGTTTCTTAGGTAGGATTTGAAGGTGTTATCTAATGTTATCTTTTCTCCCATGGATAATTTTAACATCATTTACTGAATAGTGTCTATCATGTCTTCCATGATTTATAATCCACCTCTGTCATATACCTAGTTCTCATAAATTTATATAAGTTGTTTTAAGGCTCGTTTTATAGTCTATTGGTCTACTTGTTTATCCATCTGCCAATACCACTCTATTTTAATTGCTATATCATTATAGTAAGTCTTCATAATCTGCCCTATTGCTCGTCTTCAAAATTGTTTTGTCTATTCTTGGTGCTTTCTCTTCTGTGTAAAGTTTAGGATCACCTTGTCAAGATTCATAAAAAATTCTGTTGTGATTTTGATTGAATTTGAATTAAATTTATAGATCAATTTGAAGAGAACTGCCAGTTGTTATTGAGTCTTCCCATACATGATCATTGCATATGTCTCTTGTTTGAGGTTACATTTTTCTAAACTTTTTATTTTGATACAATTAAGGATTCACAGGAAGATAGAAATGTAGTGCAGAGACATCCCCTGTACTTTTCACCCATTCTATCACAGTGGTTACATCTTGGTTTTTTAAATGGCTTTATTGAAGTATAATTGATATGCCAAAACAACTGGATATATTTAATGTATAAAATGTGATGATCTTGGACACATGCATGTACCTGTGAAACCATCACCACAAACAGGTAATAAGCATATCCATCACCTCTAAAAGTTTCCTCCTGTCCCCCTTTTTTGGTTATTTTGTGGTAAGAGACCTACCCTCTTAAAATTTTAATTGTACAATGCTGAATTGTTGACTATAGGCACAGTGCTGTACAGCAGATCTCTAGAACTTATTCATCTTGTATAAGTAAAACTTTATATCAGTGATTACATATTATATAACTAGAGTACAGTATGAAAAACAGGAATTCAGCATTGGTACAATGTGTGTATATTTCTAAGCCATTTTATCACATGTGCATTTGTGTAACCACTACAGTAATCAAAATACAGAACTAGTCCATAACCACAGTGATATCCCTCAAGCTACCCCTTTATAGTTACACCTACCGAATCTCTAATCCCCAGAAATCTCTACTCTGTTCATATCTACAATTTTGTCATTTCAAGAATGTTATATAAATGGAACCATGCAGTATGTGACCTTTTGAGATTGTCTTTTTTTATTTAGCATAATTCCCTGGATATTCATCCAAGATACTGTGTCTATCAATACTTTTCTCTTTTTTATTACTGAGTAGTAGCCCATGGTATGGCTGTACCAAAGTTTATTGAACCATTTGCTTATTGAAAGACATTTTGGTTATCTCTGTTTTTGGTGTTTTGTTCTGTCTTTTGTTTCTTTGACTTAATTTTCTTGTTTTTTCTGCTTTATGTTCTTTTTACTTGAATGCCTTTTAGAATTTCATCTTGATTTATCTGCAAGTTTTTTAGTGTATCTCTTTGTATAGCTATATGCATAACTTATCACAATCTACTGGTGTCATCATTTTACCTAATAAAATAAAATGTAAAAATTGGCCTCCTTTTATGTTCCTTCACTACATCCCCCAGTTTATAATTGCCTTAAATATTTCTTCCATGTACATTGAGAAACATATATCAAAAAATGTTTTACTTTTTGCTTGAACCATCAAACATAATTTTGAAAATTCAAGAGAAAGAAAGCCTATTGTATTTACCTATATTTTTTTGCTCTTTCTTTGTTCCTCCTTCCTTCCTGATGTTCTAAGTTTACTTCTTTTACCATTTCTCTCCACTTGGAGAACTTCCTTTAGCCATTCTTTAAGGGTTAGTCTACTAGTGACAAATTCTCTTAATTTTCTTTCATCTGATAATGTCTTGAATTCCCCTTTATTCCTAAAGAATAATTCTGCTGGTTGTAGAAGTCTTTGTTGCCAACTCTTTTCTTTCAGTACTTGAAAAACATCTTGCCACTTCCTTGTAACCTCAGAAGGTTCTGAGAAATCCACTGTGATTGGAATTGCTTTTCCCTTCTAGGTAAGGTATCATTTCTTTCCAGCTGCTTTCAAGATTTTTTCTTTGTTTTCAGTTTTCAGAAATTTGACTACGTATCATGGCCTGGCCTTTTTTGGGTTTATCCTATTTGGAATTCACTAACCTCCTTGAATTTAAGTTTATGTCTTTTGCCAAATTTGAGAAATTTTCAGCCACATTTCTTTGACAACTTTTTCAGCCCTATCTTTCTTCTCTCCTGGAATTCTGACATGAATACCACATCTTTAGCTATAGTCCCATATGTCCCTGAGGCCCTGTTCAGTTTACTTTCAGTTTACTGAAACTGAAAATATTTTCAGTTTACTTTCTTTCTGTTGTTCATACTGGATAATTTCTATTTTTCTATCTTTAATTTTACCTCTTTTTTTTCTCTGTCTCTTATATTCTTCTACTGGGCCCATAAATTGAGATTTTTGAGCCCATCACTGGATTTTTTATTTTGATTGCTTATTTTTATCAGTTCTGAAATTTCCATTTGGTTCTTCTTTATATTGTCTATTTCCTTGCTAAGATTCTCTTACCCTTTGTTTTAAGTGTATTTGTAATTACTTCTTCACACATTTTTATGATGGCTTCTTTAAAATTATCTTCATCAGATAATTCTAACATGTATCACCTTAATCTTGGCATCTGTTGATTATTTTTTTCTCATTCATGTTGAGATTTTCCTGGATCCTGGTATGACAAGTTATTTTTCATCGAAATTTCAATATTTTGGATATTATATTATTTAAACCTTCTGTTTTAGCAGGCCTCCTCTGACATGGCTCCAGTGGAGGAAGAAGAGACATCACTTTGTTACTGCCAGCTGGAGGTGGAAGTCCGGGCTCTCCACATAGTCCTCACTGTTACCATGGCAACAGGTATCTTGTTACAGCCTCGCTTCCTGCTCATCCCTTTCTGATTGAGGCTCCTCCTTACAGCCTGGGAAGGGTGAAGTCCAGGTTCCCACTTGGCCTTTGCTGGAATGAGTGGGAGTGGGATCACACTTTTTTTCTGTGTGTGTTTAGCTGGAATAGAGCACAGTTGTTAAAACTTTTCTGTCCTACCAGGTTGCTCCTTTTCTGGTACTTTGGTTAGAGAGAGCAGGCTTTTGTTAGGGCTTTTTCTGATATGTTCTTGTTGGTGTTTCTGGGTTGCCAGTTTCTCCAGAACCCAGTCTTGGATAGATGAGACAAAAGGAAAACAGAAGGAACTCACTGACATATCTTCTCAATTCCCAAGGTCCCTAGTTAATATGAGTCCTTTCCACCTGTCAGAGTCTTCTTGTATTTGTTTTATACATAATATTCATGGCTTTAAGCTATACTTAGTGAGAAGAATAGGGAAAAATACTTCTACATCATCTTGTCCTGGAAAGGAAGTATAAGATCATCTTTTATGACTTTCAGAATTTTTCATAATTTTCTCTATAAAGGTTTTACACAACTTTTCTGTATATATTCCTAGATCCTATATATATTATTGAAGTATCATTGATGCCAAGAATATATTTTTGATTAATATCACTCCTTTTAAAAAGTTTCCTATTCTAAATGGTTGTTTCTGGTGTATTGAAATGATACCAATTTTTCATATTACTATATCCAGCACCCTTGTTGAATCTCTTAGTAGCCCTAATGGTTTGTACATTCCATTGTATTTTCTATGTAGGCAACCATATCATCTGCAAGTATTGTGATTTTTTTCTTCCTTTCCAATTCTCATATATTTTATTTATTTTTCTTAGTCTATTGTCTGTTGGTTCTTCAGTTGCAATGTCAAACAAAAGTGGTAATGACAGTTATCCCTATCTTTTTTTTCCTGAGTATTAAAGTAAATGCTTGTAATCTTTTATCAAGTATGATTATTGTAGATTTTTGGTAGCTATCCTTTATCAGAATGAGGAAGTTTCCTCTTATTGCTAGTTTGCAAGATATTTTTTAAATCATGAATGGGTATTTTATCAACTTCTTTTGCATTATTTCAGTGATCATTTGGTTTTGTTCCTTTAATCTATTTATATGGTGAATTACATCAACAGATATTTTTAGTGTAAAATCATCCTTGCATTCCTGGAATGTGATCACATGATCATATGCATAAATTTAGATTTGGATTTATTTTATTTTATTTCAGAATATTGCATCTATGTTTACAGGTGAATTTGTTCAATATTTTCCTCTCTTGTACTGTTCTTGTCTGATTCCAGGATCAAATTGCACTAGCCTTATAAAATGACTGAGAGAACTTTTTTCTTTTGCTGTTCTCTGGATTAGACAGTGATTATTTCATCCATTTTCAAATTTATTAGCATAGGGTTGTTTAAAATATTATGAGATTTTTATATATCTTTAGTGCATCTGTTGCCAGATACATACCACTTGGATTATTATAGTGTCTTACTAAAGTGTTCCTTTTAATGGGTAATTACCTCTTTATTCCTAATTATATTTTGCCATTATGTTTTTAAATCTGATATAGTTATACAAACTTTCCTTTGGTTAATATTTTCCTGGCTTATATCTTTCTATTCCTTTACTTTCAAACTTTCTATGAAATTATGATTTAGAGATGTTTCTTTAAAATATGATTAAATAGGCATTAATCTCTTTATATTTATTGTGCTTCTGTTATATTTAAATTTATTTTTCCATGTTATTTTCTGTTACTATATTTTTGCATTGTTTCTCTTTTCTTCCTTTCCTGCCTTGGATTAATTTTTAAAATCTTTCCTGCCTTTCTCTAAAATTTTGGAAATTTTATTTCTGTTACTTCAGTGGTTACCTGTAAAATTTTACATTCACCCATTGACTGGACCAAACTTTTGGTTAATATATATTTATATTCATCCATTGAATAATAAATAAACTTAGTATGTTTTAACTACAGCCTTCTAATTCCTATATTCCATCCTCTACTTCCTATCTTTTTATCGAAGTATAGTTGATATACAATATTATATTGGTTTCAGGTGCATAACAGAGGTGACTTAACAATTACATGCAATAAGTGATGCTTACCATGATAAATGTAGTTACCATCTGTCACCATACCAAGTTATTACAATATTATTGACCATACTCCCTATGCTGTGCTTTTTTCATCCCTGTGACTTACATATTTTATAATTGGAAGTTTGTCCCTCTTTACCTCCTTCACCTATTTTGCCCATTCCCTCATCTCCCTCACCCATGGCAACCACCAGTTTGTTCTCCATGTTTGTTTATTTGTTCATTTGTTTTGTTTTTCAGATTCTATGTATAAGTAAAATCATATGATATGTGTCTTTCTCTATCTGACTTGCTTCACTTAGCATAATATCCTCTAGGTCTAATTTCATTCTTTTTTATGGCTGAGTAATATTGCATTGTATATATGTACCACATTTTCTTCATCTACTCATCTGTGATGGATGTTTAGGTTGCCTCCATATCTTGGCTATTGTAAATAATGTTGCAGTAAACATAGGGGTACATAAACCTTTTCAAATTAGTGATTTTGTTTTCTTCAGGTAAATTCCCAGAAGTGGAATTACTGGGTTGTATGGCATTTCTATTTTCAATTTTTTAAAGCCCCTCCATGGTGTTTTCCATAGCGACTGCACCAATTTGCATTCCCAACAGGGCACAAGAGTTCTCTTTTCTCCATATCCTTGTCAACACTTCTTATTACTTGTCTTTTTGATATTAACCATTCTTACTGGTGTGAGATTATGTCTCATTGTGGTTTTGATTTGCATTTCCTTGATTAGTAATATTGAGTATCTTTTTATGTGTCTTTTGGTCATCTTTATGTCATCTTGGAAAAATGGCTATTCAGGTCTTCTGTCCATTTTTTAATTGGATTATTTGTTTTTTGGTGTTGGGTTGTATGAGTTCTTTATATATTTTTGATATTAGCCCCTTGTTGGACATATCATTTGCAAATATATTCTTCCATTCAGTAGGTTACCTATTCATTTTGTTGATGTTTCTTTTGTTGTGCAGACTACCTCTTTTTAACTTCAGTCTTCTACTTCCTATCTTGAACAATAATTTGGCTCCACCTTACTTTTCAATACCCACCCAAAACTGGTTATTATATTATTATTATTTGGCTTTAAAAAAAGCCCTGTTGCGATATAAATTACAATTTTAGAACAGGTGAATTTGGTTTGATTTTTCATTATGCCAAAAAGAAACCCTGTATTTACATTGATGCTTATTCAAAAGTGCCTATATGTTTACCAAATTGTTTGCTCCATTGTTTCTTGAACCTTACTCCTTTAATCTGGGTTCAATTTTCTTCTTGACATATATCCTTTAATAGTTCTTTTCATGAGCGTCTATGACTAATGAACTCTCTTAATCCTTGTTTGAAAAGGATTTTATTTGATTTGCCTTCACTCATGAATGATAATTCAACTCTCTATATAAAATTTTAAGTTAATGGCTATTTTCCCTTAGCACTTGCAAATATTCCATTGTCTTCTGAGTTCTATTGTTGCTGATGGGAAGTCTATTGTCTGCTATCTATTTTCAGTCTATTCTTTTTATGTCAGTCAGTTTTTGTAGTTTGTGGTTATTCTGAGGGCATTCTGTTTGTTTTCACTATGATATGTCTGGGTTTGTATTTATTTTATTTATCTTACTGAAGACTTGGACTTCTTCAATCTTACTTCCTATGGTCTTTACATAAAGTACACTCATAATACATTGTTTTCAATATGCAGTTTCCAATTTTTAAAAGTGGCTCAGTGTCTTAAAGATACTTACAAAGCAATCCTTCTAATTATTATTATTTTCCACAGGTTTTTATGGTTGTCTTGTCTATTCACAATCCAACATGTGTTGGGGTGTGGGGGGTCTTCCTTACTGCGACTTTCTAAAGCATTCAAATTTTATAGAAAACACTCTTCATTTTCACATCTGTATGTCATCAGTTTATAGAATAGTTGTTTAAATTACAGAGGACAAGACTGGGGACAAACACAACTGGCTCTTGTAAATATACAGCTCAACTGGTGTGAGCAAAAGTATATGGATGTATTAAAGAATGGCCTACTAGCTTCAAGCATTCAGCATTTCACAGATATCAGTCAATATGTTTTACAGGAGGAATGGAAAGAGTTGATTAATCAGGACAGTAAGTAAAGAAGAGATTAAATAATGGAAGTTCTACTATATTGAGCACCCACTCTGGGTGAAGTACTGATTTAGGATATGGAAGTACAGTGGTGAACAAGATGTACAAAGCACTTGCTCTCATGGAATGAGAAGAATAAACAAGTAAATATATAAATAAACAAGATAATTAATTTCATATAATCACAAGTACTATAAAGGCAGTAAGACAGGGTAATGAAATAGAGGATGACAGGGTTGAGGCTACTCTGTAAGGGATAATCAGCAAAGACCTCTTAGAGTAGTGATATATGAGCTACAACCTGAAAAATAAGGAGGCAGGCACCTGAATATTTAGGAGAGTGTGTTAGGCAGAGACAACTTTCCTGACCTGAGGCAGCAATGAGTTTACTGTGTTCAAAAAATAGAAAAAAAAGGCCTCTGTGGCTGGAGTATGGCTAGGAAAAGGAAGTATGCATGAGATGGGGTAGAATAATTAAATGGGGGCTAGATGATTTTGTAGACTTGTAACAAGTTTTTATTTGATTTTGAGTGTGACTTGAAACCATTAGAAGGATTCAAGCATGGAGGTTACAAGATCTGATTTATGTCTTTAAAAGATAAGTTTGGCTACTGTAGAGGGGCAGCAGAAGCTGAAAGACCAGTTAGAAGGCTAATGCAGTAGCCTGGGTGAAAGGCTGAAATGGCTTGGATTAAGATAGTAGCAAGTGAATGTTGCAGTAAATATAGAAAGAAAGGGACAGATTTGAACTATCTTCTGGAGGTAGACTTGAAAGAGGGCTGAGAGTAAAGAAAAGAGGAGAAATCAGATTTGGTGCTCTGTTTGGGTCCTGAATAACAGTGTGCATGGTGATGCCATTTTTCTAAAGTATGGAAGACTGAGGTAGGAATATATTTTGGTGGTAAAATTAAGCATTCTCTTTTGGTCACATTAAATTTGAGATTCTGTGACAGATATACAAGTGGATATTCCAAGACAGTGGGATATATGAATCTAGAGCTCAAGAGGAGATGCTAAGATTGTAGATATAAATTTGGAGGTCATCACTATATACTGTTTAAATCATGGGATTATATGAGACAATCTATAGTGTATTGAAGTTAGAAAAGAGGACTAAAGATTTAGCCTTGGGATGCATTAATGTTTGAAGGTCAAGCAGAGAAGGGGAAGTACAAAAGAGACTGAGAAGAAATAGCAAGCAAGGTAAGAGTAAAACCAGGAATTTATCCTATTAAGATGATTGGACAAGCATGCAGATATGTACATGTACATGTATACTCATCACACTATTTTTTATAATAGCGGAAATTGGAAATAAATGTCTATTAGAAGATGATTAAAGGTTAAATAAATCATGGTGCATATACTATGAAACATGCTGGGCAGATATAAAGAAGATGCCATAAATCAATATTTACTGACATGTAAAGAGGTCCACAACATATTATTACATGAAATAGGTGATAAAATAGCATATATAGTGTAAGCTCATTAATGTAAAATTGTATGTATGTATGTGTTTTTTGTGTGTATGTAAGTAGGGCCATGAGGGTAGGAGTTTTGTTTTTCTGCTTTATTTATTGATGTACCCTTTGAATCTAAAACAGTGTTTAGTGCCTGAGAGACACTAACAAATATTTTTTGAAGAAATGAATGAATATTGAAAAATGCTCAGCAGAATGTTCAGAGTAGTTATCTCTGGGTCTTATGATTAAAGGTATTTTATTTTCCTTTCTTTTATATTTAGTTTGAATTTTTCCCAATAAGCATGCATTCTTTTTTTGATATATTTTTAATTGAAGTATAGTTGATATACAATATTATATTGGTTTCAAGTATACAACATAGTGATTCAAAAGTTACATACATTATTAAATCCTCACCCCAACTGGTGTAGTTACTAGCAAGCATTCGTTCTTTTTATCATGAAGAAAACTCTTGTAATTTTTGAAACCACTTCCACCCTCATCAGTTACCTATGATCTCCAAGTACCCTTATTTTGCTGAATTCAGAGCAAAGCAGTTGCTTGCCATTGTAAATCCATATCTTGGCAGGAAGATCAGAATGACAGCAAAGAAATATGTTGGCTCTTGGAGAGCTGGAGGCAAGAAAAGTGAACTAGTTGGTGAAGACCAAGAGGAGCTGCAAGGAAGAAAGACCTGTGCCTTGGAGGAAAGAAAGGAGTTAAGATGGGTTTTTCAAAATATAGCTGCATAGCACAAGAAGCTGAGCACCCCTTGCAAAACGTGCCTGTGGGGAGAGGAGCCTGTGGAACTCAGAGAGTACAGTGAGTTTTGCAATCTAAATTCTTGACTCACAGTTGTGGAAGGACATAGGAGTTGATGGAAGAGCCAAGCTGTGGTTTCCAGATTGTGCTGTCTGGTATAGAAATGCTGTATTCCCTTTGGAGGTGGCAGTTGAAAAATGACAGAAGTTTTCTCTTTGAAGAAGTCCTTGGTTCTCTGTTTTCTTCTGAGGCTATAAGAAAGCAAGTTGGATCACCTTCTTTGAATAACTGATTGGACATACTTGGGGATTTCATGTGTGTGTTTGTCCGGTCACTCTCTGTCCTCCCTTCCCTTCCCCCACAGTAGTCTCTCACACCCCATCACCAGAAGACACATAGACTTCTCCTGTGTGGAAGGTTAATCTCCTGTTAGCATTTCTCCTGTACTATATATTATGCTAAGTAAGTGCTCGTTTCCTTCCTGGCCTTGAGTTACAAAATGCGTTCTTTGGTTGCCCAGGTCTTGGAAAGTAAGTGTGGGATCCAGGAAAAGGGTGTTGGTAGAGGTAGGGTTGCCAGATATAGTACAGGATGCCCAGTTAAATCTGAATTTCAGATAACCAATGAATTTTTTAGTGTAAGTATATCCCAGATATTGCACTGGGTATACTTATGCCAAAAATGAGTCATGTACCTGAAATTCAAAATTTAATGGGGTGTCTTTTTTTTTTTGCTGGCAACCATACATAGAAAAAAAAAATCATTTTGTGATACAAGCATTTTCTCAGTGGTTTTCACCCAGAATTTGCCAGATGTTTCTTAGATGGGCTTTCAATTTACAAAAGGGGAAAATAACTAACTGATTAAGTCAAAATTAGACTGTAAATTAGTGCTAGGGCTGAAAATTTAAGTTTTCAAATTTGTCAACAGAAGACCTACTTCAGTAAACTCTTTATCAATAATTTATTGGCTAGAAGGAAGCAAGATTACAATTATCATGAAGGCACATATTTCCATGAAAAGTAGAATTTACAAAGAGTATAAAGGCAATGACTCCTAGGTTTTAATTTTCTTTAGACCATGGCCATGACTATGTTTCGTCTCTAAGGGAGTGACTCTCAAAGTGTAGTCCCTGGACCACCTGCATCAAAACCATCTGGGAAGAAGTCTGTAAGTATAGACAGAAAATGAACATAATCAGTCCTTTCAAGTTTTGAGCCTATGGTGTTTGTCTCACTGGCGCCATAATAACTTCATCCTTCATGTCCAGAACCTTTAGTTCCACTAATAGCTCTTATCTGGGGGATCTTAGTGACAGAGGATTTATTGGTTATTTTTTAAAGTTTTTTTCCATTACACATTATATAAACAAAACTGTGAAAAAACAAAATTATTAAGAGGCAAAAATGAAGAGTGATTTGATACCTCCCTGACACACCCAAATAAAGCAATCCAAAATAACTGTTAAATGTAAGAGAACATATGACTGAATTGGCCTACATTAAATCATCAAATTTAATTTGATCTCGGAAGATGAAGAAGTCTCTCTCACCTTCATCTTGCCTCGGTGCCTAGCCATTCCATAAAATTTACTCTATACTTTTCCTGGGCCTGAGTCCAAGACAACTAATCATATCTTAATAATTTGGTACAGAGCCACAGCATAATTAATTGCCCCAGGTCAATACTGTATCCTATCAGAATGGAAAGCAGGAATTATTATCAAATATTAAAAAGAATGAGGTCAAGAGGTACAACTTGACTTTTAAAGTATCCTTAGGACAAGTGTATAAACAGAATGACTTTTTAAATTGAGGAATTATGATTATTCTCTATTAGAGCAAAACAAATGCATTCAATTTGTCATTTCACATTTAGGCAAACCATCTCACATTTGGTAAGCCCATAATTGCATAGTTTGGTAACTCACCCTATGCTACTAAAATGCAAGTAATCCAGGATGGCTTAGCTATGTTGTTCTCATCTCGTTTTATCACCAGGGACTTGATTTTTCTTAGTTAGCCTTATATGCTGCCAGTTGATACTTGCCTAAATATTTCCTTCATACTCAGAACATTATAGTTACTTTTTCAGGCTTCAAATATTTCCAACTAATACTAGAAATACGTGAGGTACGCCTGAAACGCTGACAGCTGTAGCTTAGACCCAAAATAGTCAGGCCTGCTATAGGAGACACATTGAGCAAACAGAACCAGGAGTCTGAAGGTGACAGCTGAACAGGCATCAATAGGAAACTGCCAGGTGCTCAGTTGATCCAGCTAGGGATGGGAACAGACAGATTCCATTTCTAGAAATAGCCCAGAGGATGCCAACAAGTCATAGAATATACATGATTGATAGCACAAATCTTTCCTTCCATTTTGTGGGGAGCTTAGGGGTGTCTCAGTAACCTTAAACTTGCTGCAAAAATTAATGTGTCTAGTGAATACTCTTTAACATTGACTTGTTTAGCTCCTATTATTTTCAAGTTACTTTGCTAGGCACTTTGGAGGAATACAAAGAAGTTTAGAACATAGGTCCTGCTCACACAGTTTTCACACCAGCTGGGGAAACAAGACAAGTATGGGGAAGTCCTATCATATGAGGTGTTAGATTCCTGATGAAAAAATAAATAAACAAAATACCCCTCAAAAATTCCTTTGAAAGGTGCTACACTGGCGAGACATATCATTTTTTAGTAAGTCTAACTCAAGTTTATACCAACATTATACCAGATCATTCTTTCTTTAGTTGAGAACTAAGCCAATTGGCTTGCATTTAGGGGCCATGTTGAATTTATAAAGCACATATATTTAAGCATGATAATCACACAGTGAGAGGCACACAGGAACTGAGACCATGTGAGGGAAGAATGAATTCACATCTCACAGTTCAAGTTAACTCCAGGGCAAAGCTTACTGAATGGAACAATGGATAGAATTACCCACATGTTTTCAATTGCTTCCTCGCTCTCTTAAGCTTTCTTTCTGTATATCAATGGATTCATGTAAGAATGGTTTGCTTACCATGTCACCATTAAGTATGATAGGTGTGGGCTTGTCATATATTGCTTTTATTATGTTGACTTACATTCTCAACCCAGTTATTGAAGAGCTATCACGAGTGGATGTTGAATTTTGTCAGATGCTTTACCTGCATCTATTGAGATGATCATATGTTTTTTACACTTCATTTTGTTAATGTGGTGTATCACACTGATTGATTTGCAGATGTTGAACCATCCTTCCATCCCTGGAATAAGCCCCACTTGATCATAAGATATGCTCCTTTTCGTGTATTGTTGAATTTAGTTTGCTAATATTTTGTTGAGGATTTTTGCTTCTATGTTCATCAGGATATTGGCCTATAATTTTCTTCTCTTGTAGTATCACTGTCTGGTTTTGTTTTCAGGGTAATGCTGGTCTCATAAAATGAGTTTAGAAGTATTTCTTCCTTTTGTATTTTTTGGAAGAGTTTGAGAAGGATTAGTATTAATTCTTCTTTAAATGTTTGGTATAATTCACCCTGATCTATAGTGTATTGAAGCTAGAAAAGAGGACTAAAGATTTAGCCTTGGGATGCATTAATGTTTGAAGGTCAAGCAGAGAAGGGTCCTGGAATTTTCTGTTGAGAGGTTTTTTATTATTGATTTAATCTCCTTACTAGTAATTGATCTGCTCTTATTTTCTATTTCTTCACAATTCAGTCTTAGTAGGTTGTATATTTCTAGGGATTTATCTATTTCTTCTGGGTTGTCCAATTCATTGGCATGTAGTTGTTCATAGTAGTCTCATGAGCCTTGGTATTTCTGTGGTATCATTTTTTTTTTACAATTTATTTTATTTTAGTATCATTAACCTACAATTACATGAGCAATATTGTGATTTGTAATGCCTCTTCTTTCACTTATAATTTCATTTATTTGACTTCCATCTCTTTTTTCTTGGTAAGCCTATCTAAAGGTTTGTCTGTTTTATTTAGTCTTTTTTAAAAACACCAGCTCTTAGTTTCATAGATCTTTTCTATTGTCATTTTGACTCTATTTCATTTATTTCTGCTCTGATCTTTGTTATTTCCTTCCTTCTACTAACTTTGCTCTTGGTTTGTTCTTTTTCTAGTTCCGTGAGGTATAAAGTTAGGTTGTTTATCTGAGTTTTTTCTTGTTTCTTAATGTAAGCTTGTATTGCTGTGAACTGCCTTATTAGAATTGCTTTTGCTGCATCCAATAGCATCCCATTGTTCACTGTTACAGCAAGTGGTTTATATGTGGGGCATCAAATGAGAGAGACCTGTCTTATGTGTTGAAGAAGTTCATGGAAGGAGACATGACTAGATGTGTGTTGGCAGGGAGGGATCAGTGGTGAAGTGATTTTTGAACTTGGCAAGGAATGGGTAACATTGGAAAATTGGAGGGGAATTAAGTAGTAAAAGTGCAAACAAAGCCAAGGCATGGATCCATGAGGATGCTCAAGATACTAGATGTAAATGGAGGTGGGTGAGGAAGCCTGTGTAGCCGAACATTAGGATTGCTATTGGAGGGGGAAGGTGAGGAGGTAGGGCCATATAATTGAAGGCCTTGAATAGTAGGCTGTGATTCTGCAAGGATTGTTTGAAATTTTTCCCTCAAGGGTGTTGGATGACAAAACTTACCTAAGGATACATTCCTAATGCAGCTCATCTGTCAAAGTCCAGCTCACAGCCACTTCCTGCTGAAAACCTTACTGAACCACTTCCCCTCCTGGATCTCACCCTTCCTTTTCCAAATTCTGTTGACACTGATTGCTCTTCCCCCACAATAATTTTGACCTTAACCTTCTACTGCCTCATCTTGGGAACTAAATGTTCTTTCTCTCTGTGTGTGGGTGTGTGTGGAGGAGAGGGAGAGAGATATCTGCTCTCTGAAGATATGGCCTTGCCCTTCAGTTCCTGTCTACCACACAGAGTGAGCTCAGAAGGACTAATTTGTGAATTAATTCAGTGATTGAATATGGCATGCCTAATTGGGGCAGGAAAAACAAAGTGTCCCGTAGGCAGGGCAAGTGCTAGCTCTGTGAGGAAAGTAGTAAAATAAAAGAAAGGTGGACAGGCTTCCCTGTCATAGGCTTAATCCCAAAGTCCCACTGTCAAGTTTTTTTATCATTTTCCTAAATACCTTTGCCTATGTTAGCCGGGGAACTGCCAAGTCAAATAAAGGCTGGCTAGCTGGCTGGACTAACTGGTATTATGGCTGCAGAGAGTGGAGGGCTGGTCAGGAAGACATGCCCCAAGTATAGACTTGAGGGGGAGACCAGCTTCCTCAGAGTCCAGAGAAGGAAAAGAAATGGCCTTTGTCTTTTATCACACCTATTGGAGAAACAGGTTCTGCTGTCAGCAGTAGACTCTGGGTGAAAAAAATAGAGCCTTCGCAAAGGAAATTTTTTCCAACCTGAGGTCAATCCCAGGAGTCAAACTGTAATGTAGCTGGGAGAGAAAGCCTGGGCATGAAGTGAAAGAAAAGAGCCTGTTACACCCCTAGTTCCAAAGAACCACATCTCCATGCCTGTCACAGTCCATCCTCCCAAACACTCATCAAATGAAATAATCCATCTGTGACAAATCTTCATTTGACCAATGTGGAAGCTTGATGCTTTACTAATATACATCTGCATGTTATCCTGGTTTGCAAGAGCCTCCAAGCACATCAATGAAAGAAGCCATTTGAAACAGATTCTGGTGAGGACTTGTCCCCTTCCTCATACTCAAAGTGATGTCATAATTGACAGTTTAGAGCCCTGATACCTGCTGCCCTCTCTGGGCCCCTGTACTGTTTTCTTGATTCCCAGTTGAAACTGTTTCTGGGGCTCCAAAATGATCCCTTCTTGCGCCTCAACCAATCAGAGTCCCATCCCTCAGCCCACCCATCTCATCCAGATGTTGGGGGGAAAGCATTCTGATTTAACTAATGCACACTAAGGTGTAAATGAAGTCATACACAAACTAGCCCAGGTGCGTTTGCATTTCCAGAAGAGCCATCCTAAGGAACAGAATTCTAAACAGTCAAATATCCAGAGTTATTTCAGGATGTTATGTGATGAGACAGGTCTTTATTGGGCCAACTTAAATATATCACATAGGTAACAGCCTCAGCCACGTCTGCCACCATTACCGTCTCTCAGAATATTCTGGCCTCTCCTATCTCTCTCGGTGTCCTATTTTTCCTTCAGGGCTCAGCTCAAGTCTTACCCATGAAGCCTACCCAGAGTGCACCTGGCTTGTATTTCTGCTCCACTCAGAAGTCATTGCTCCTCACTTCCAGCTGTGTTAGTTTAGTTTCCTTGAGCAGATCCCGAGCTCTGTTAGAGCAGGAATCATGTTTTAAACTTCTTGTCTACCTTCCATAGCTCCTGGCATGATGCCGGGCTTATAGGAAGTGTATAACAACTTTTCATGTAATAACAGCCATTTCTTTCCCACGTGCTATCTGATTTGAGCAACCCCATAAGGTAGAGTGTCACTACTCCTATTTTACAGAGGAACTTGTGTGTGGAGGGGGAACACTGCTGAAAAGGAAGAAATTAATTTAAAGTCTTATCTCCCTTCTATTTCTGGAAATTCTCAATTTATCAGTCAATACAATATTTTTGAGTTTGACCTCTGTGACAAGCACTGTGCTGTTGGAAATGTAAGAGGCATAGCTCTGGCACCCTGCCCACAAGTCAGTCAGGGAATAGTGGCTCCAAAACTGGTTGATCATCAACATTTTAGGAGCTTGTTAACACACAGACTCCCAGGTTCCCAGACTCACAGAATCCCTAGAGATTCTGATTCAGTAGGTCTGGGACAGAGCCCAGGTCTTTTCTCAAAGCCACTTGAGGAATTCTGATAATCAGTCATGTTTGAAAACCACTGCTCCAGCAATCCATGTATTTTTAGGACTTGACAGGCCTGCGGAGATGATGGAGTCAGGTGTTTCCCAGAGTGTGGGGCAAACTATTGGTGGAACAGAGGCATACACACTTTATTTTTATGTATATTAGGAAAATACAGACATCCCACAAAACTATGAGTTCAGCGATACAATAATTTCATATTATTAAGAATATACCTAGTTCTAACATGTGCTGCAACATGAATGCACCCTAAGAACAAGCTAAATGAAATAAGCCAGATACAAAAGGGCCAATACCGTGTGATTCCACTTATATGAGTTGCCTAGAGTACTCAAATTCACAGAGACAGGAAGGAGAATGCCAGGGGCTGGGAAAGGGGGAAATGGGGACTTAGTGTTTAATTTGTTTGTTCAGTTTTGCAAGATGGGAAGAGTTCTGGAGGTGAATGGCGGTGACAGTTGCCCAACATTGTGAATGTACTTACTGTTATTGAAGTGTACAGTTAAAAATGTTTAAAATGGCATATTTTATGGTATATATGTTTTACCACAATAAAAATGTATTTAAATAAAAAAGCAAGGTAGAAAAATTTTAAATAAAAGTAGAGGCAGATTACATGTACAGCAAACATGAAGATGCTGTGCAAATGACTGGTGTTTGAGAAACACTATTGTAGTTAAAGTCTCTCATTTTGCTTAGGAGGACATCAAGGCCCAAAGAAGGGGAAGGGCTTTTCCAATGGCACATACTGAGTCAGAGGCAAGGCCAGGACTGGCACCCAGCTTTCCCAACTGTGTTACTGTATCATCTGATTAGTTGTGACAATATCATGGTATAGGCAACAGACAGAGAAGGTCACTCCATGTAGGCCAGAGAAGTCAGAGAGAGCTTGATGGAGGAACTGTGACTTGACATAGGCCCTAAAACATAGAAGGATGTGTAAATTAGAGGAGATGGAAAGGGGCACAAACACAAACACAGGCCTACACATAAGAATGAATGTGGTTTGTGGTTTATACTGACACAGTGAAAATGGAACCTTGGCTAGAGCCATGGGTTTATGTTGTGAAATAATAGAAGGCTCTTGAATGGTAAATTTAGACTCAATACAATAAACAATAGTCAACCCTTATAGAATTTTGAGCAGAGGTGTGACATGCTAAAACCAGGCTTGTAGGAAAATTAATCTGGCAGTGACTAAGATAGAATGAAATCAGACCAGTGACTGGGTTCTTCTAGGAGTCCAGCCATGGTGCGACAAGAACCAGCACTGAGGTGGTGGCAATGGAAATAAAGAGGCAGAGGCAAGTCAAAGGTAGAAAAACCAGAACTTAGTAACCTATGAAAGGGCAGGTAAAGGGAGGAAAGGAATCTAGGATGACTCTAAGGTTTCCAGGCTTCAATGATGGGGTCATGGCAGTGCCCTCAACTGAAATGAAGAAAGGAGGATGCGATGGTTTGGAGCAAAGGTGAAATATTTGGCTTTGGACATAGAGAGTTTGAGGTGATAGTCCAGCATCCAAGCAGAGACTGTCTCCAGGTAGCTTAAAATATAAATTTGGAGCTTGGGTTAGACTTTAGAGGTCATTAAACTCATTTTAATTCTGGATACTTTACTTTAGGATGGTCTTCCAGTGACATATTCACTTTTCTTTAGCATTAATTTAAAAGATATATTATTTTCATAAAGAAATTTTGGTGTAAGACTAAACACAAGGCAGCAAGCATTTAGGTGCCTTCAAAGCCAGAAAACATCAAGGTAAGGGTGGGAATTCCCCAAGTGAGTAATTATAAATTTTCTTTTCTGGAAAGAAAAGAGAAAAACCATGGTGTAAATTCCAGTTGTCCTTTCTTAGAGCTTTAACACATAGAAGGATTCAGTGTCCTTTTCACCCAATGCAACCTTTCAAAGGACTGCTGGCTGAGTACTTAGTAGTGAACCTTTGGGAACACCTTGCATGGAATCCAGCTCCTCTGCAATTAATGCAGGACAGCAGCTGCCTGAATGATTCCTATCAGAGCGTCATGTAATGCCACATCACGTAACACAGTGAGAATGGGAGTATTGACGGTACTTGCTGTGTTGTCTACTGAATACTCAGTGTATGAAAGGCTATTCCCCTTTCAGCATGACTGACCACACTCTCAAGACTTGTTAACCCCCACAAAGTCTCATCTCTGATTTCGATGAGTCAAACTAATGGGAAACGTATGGGCTGGGGGAAACAGGCTTAGCAGATGTTCTGGTGCACTCTTAGAGCAAGAGGGAAACTGGTTCGCTCTGGACACATTTATGGAGAGAAGGACTGTGGGAGCTTTTTCTTCTAAACATGTTTTCTTGGGGTCATGACTGGTCATCAGGGAAACACGTAAAATTTCTCTTTGGCTCCTTCACCTCTCTTTGGTCTTCTGTCTCTCTCCTCACAACTAGTTTCAGTAGTCCACAGGCTTGCCTCCAAGTGCCCAGAGCTATCACACAGCCCCACGTTCCCACTGTGAGGCCTCACTAAAACTAGTACTAACTACTGTGTGTTTAGAATTGACAGTGTGCCAGACATTGTGCTAGGTTCTTTATATGTGCATTATCTCATTTAGTCCTCAAACAGACTTATGAGGTAAGTACTGTTATTTCCCTCGTACAGGTTAGAGAAGTGAAACTTAATAAGGTTAAGTAGCTTCCACTAATGTACAAACCCAAGTCCAGCACACTTTCTGCTACATCACTCTTTGTCACACAGAGTGAGATGAAAGAGAAAGGGCATAACCTGTCCAGTGAAAGCAGCAAAATCAACTCTAGCAACCAGTAGACTCTCACATCATATATTGAGCAATGAACTTCCCAGAAGCCCTTAAAGCTGCCCCTAAGACAGACTCCACTGATGGCTTAAGAGAAACTGGAAAGATATTTTCTACCCTTGTCATGGGTAAAGGTAGAGTTTTGATTTGACAAGAAGTTTCCAGTCACTCTTTAGATGCTTTCAGATGAAGAAACTCTAAAACACATTTTCCTTGGGCTTTCCAAATGATTTTGAGTTTGCACTTTACTTCTATCTAGCCCCTCCCATGATTGATCTGTGACAGAGCCTTAATGTCAACATCCCTTTCATAACCTCTGTCTACTGACACATCAGTCTTAAGAGTGGCACAAGATTTCAGGGGCACTGGGAAAGCTTTATGATTTGCATTTATCTTCCTGTTAAATTACCAGACCTCTAAAAGGGTAGGCTATCATCTATTCTTGAATTATCTCCCAGTTCCTTACTGAGATTAGTTCATCCCATTGTTATCCAAGAGGAAGGCTAAGAACCACAGTCATGTGGGAAGAAGAAAAGGGGTAAGGGTCAAGCTACAACTTGGGTAACCAAGAGAAGCCTAGGCTCCTTCCCACCAAATTCATCAAGGGTCAGCACTGGCCCTGAGCACATTGCTGTCTATATGGCTGACCAATGCAGAGCTCAAACTAGGACCCTTTGTCTTCTGCCTCTGATGTGCAGGAGGCTGAAGGAGGATCTTTAAAAAAGTATAATAATAATGCAAATGCTGTCCTACCTTGGGGAAGCTGACCGCTGCTGATTCACCCTGAGTAGGCTGAGTTTTAAGGTGCAGGTTCAGCAGAGAACAGGGCTCATACCAAGGGCTTCATACTCTCTCTCTTAGTCCTCCCTGGGCCAAACAAGATGGCTGGTTGAGATGAAGGGGGATGTTTCCAGAGAAAGACATCTTTGTTTGTTTATTTCGTTTTCAATAAAACTAACCAACCACACAAAAGTCCAGCCAGCAATGCTGCCTGCTTTGGTATACCCTGGGTTTGGCAATGTTCCCTTCAAGAGATATTCTTGGCCACCAACCTACCCGCCTTCAAACTATAGCGCTACAGAGCTGGAAGGGACTCATAACTCATTTAATGCCACCCTTAGTTGCACAGATGGGGGACAGAGAGGCTTGAGAAAGAGCTGAATTTGCTCAAGGTTATGCAGAGAGTTAACTGTGGGCTAGAACCCAGATGTCCTGATTCCTGGACGAGCATTCTTTCACTCCACCACATTGTAACCTCATCAGCTGCAGACCTCCAATTAAGGGCCTCTTGGCTTACATCCATTTCAGGTTCCAAAGTATTCTCCTAGCTGGCTTTTGGGACACATTTGGTAATCCAAGGCCATTTGGATAGTGCCTAAGTATCATCCTGAATTGTTCTTCCCAGATCAGCTGCAATGCAGGCCAGGATGGAACACTGCCACAAAATCAGTCCTCCCTGGCCTCTACACTGTGAGTAAAGGAAAATGAATGTCTCTGTCTTCTGTCTGGGGCTCTCAAATTTCTAAACAGATGTCTGTCTCAAAATGACTCCTTAGATACTGGGCAGGGAAAACACGGTTACAAGCCCTGATAAGGGAACACAAACTTTTAGAGTGCAAAAGAGAGGCTGTTGCCGACTTCCCTCTCCCCTACAGGACCAGATGTACAGAAAGTTGATTTCTCCTTGTCAAAGAAGACATGTGCAAAATCCCCCGACTTGAAACAGCCTGGTTGGCCCTGTACTTTTGGAAAACCGGCTTTTAAGCCCAATCTTGAGTAACTCTCAGAAGACCTTACCTGTTCTTCCACCAGCTTCTAGACTCCAGACATAGATTTTCCATTCACATAAAATAACAATATTTCCCCGGTCCTGACCAAAAAAAGAAACAATGCCATTTCAGGCAGCTTTCTGTATTCCATATAATTCCATGCTTCACCTCCCAGTACCCACCGGCCTGCAGCCCAGCATGGGCACTAATTTTGGAGCTAACCTAAGGGAAAAGATGGTGGCAGTGGAGTGAGGAATTTGAAAAGCCTAGCCTCTAGTGCTAGGCTCAGGAAAAGTAATGATCTGGGGTTGCCACCTAATGCTGTAGAACTTTAGTTCCTGCTGGGGCTACTTTCAATTGCTCAAATACAGCAGGGGACCCAAGTTGGAACATGTTTCCCAGGAAGGGTACATGACACATGGCCACTCAATCAGCAGAGCCAAAGCTTCTGCTCTGTAGAGGCTCACGGCTGCTCTGCTGAGGCCTTTTGGAGGGGCTAGGCAGCCTTCCAAGATGGAAAGAGCCATTTACTCTCCACCATCACCTTCTGCCATCAGTAGGGCAGCTTGGGTGAGGCTGTCCTTCTCCTACACAGTCCAAGTCAGGAATGGCCCTGCAAATACCTTATGGGATTTGAGAGATATGTCTAGGGCCAGCTTTAGACAAAGCTGAAATAGGCGACCATCTACACATTCTGCTGTAAGGACTGTCTGATAGGGCTCTAGTGAACTCTCCTCCTAAGCTTTTCTACTGTCAGAAATCCTAGACCAGACATGTCAGTTATGGAGTCTGCCATCTCCACCATTTCCTTGTAAAGGGAACTACATGGCCCACAGTCCTTGCTGAAGAAAATAGCCCTGGGCTATTTCTTGAGTGGTGACTTCTTAGGTCATGGATGGGCACCTGACCCACAGACAGTCAATCTATCGGCTGATGAGTGACATTTGCATGAAGGAGCCTAGCAAGGAAAACTACTCAGTAGGGTAATGGGAAGTAGCTGGGATACATAACTTGTCTCTTGTCACCCTAGAATGTAAGTGGGAAAATACTGAGATTTCCAGTTTGTTGGTATCAGAAATATAAATGAGAAGGCTAGACTAGATCAAAGCAGAGACCAACTGCTGTGTTTGGTTTTTTTAATTGCAGAGCATTTGATAATATTCTGGCTATTGAAGAGATGATGACATTCACTCCCTAGAACTGTTTTAGTTACTGAATGATGCCAAATCCTAAGTTCCCATTAGAAGTTTTGGAGGGATATTCATTTGCCTTCATGTAGCTGGGGGTCAGGCCGAGCAATGCAAAAAGGGATCCTTCTGTTGAGGATGATGGGAGAAAATACTTAGCACCAGGTGGGCCCTCTTCCCTTGGAACTCAACTTATTGCTAAGCCTTGCTAAGCCTTCCCAGTCCTTTAAACATTGTATCGAAGTCCCACCCTCAGTCCTTTTCTCCCACTCCACCCATCCGCTGAATTCTAGTCCAAAATTGATCATCACTTAATGTGGCCAGTTTCCCATCAGGTGACAAGGAGATCACCCTCTCTCTTTCTGACTAGGCATTCCAAACTAGGTCACTCCAGCCAGGCAGTGTACAAGAGGATTCTGTCACACCTAAGGGTGTGCCAATTTAGCTTTATTTCTTCAGATCAAAGCCAACATGACTGCAGATGCCCAACTCCATTTTCGGGCCTTACACATGGTACCCATTCAGACTGATGTTGGCACCAAAAGGGGTTGGGCAGCTCCAGAAGCAGAAGGCCTTTCATGGGAGAATAAGTATCCTTACAAGCCTCTTGCCACAATAGCTAGCATGGATAGTTCTGTAGGATCTTTCAAGTCACATAGACATTCCATGTATGGGCTCAGAATTATGGACAGGACTCTGGAAGAACCCTATCCTGGACTTCACCAAAAGCCTGCCCTATCATCTATTTTCAATCTGAGCTGAATTAGCCTGTGATGAGAAGCAAATATAAATGATACAAGGCCACTGTTTACAAACCTCTGGCAACCCATAGTGGAAAAAATTTGTGACACTCAGATCTTTGTGCCATCATGTGAGAGCTGACCAGAGTTCCTTCTAGAAAAGGAACCTAGATTCTAGACTTCCCTGAGTAGGCCCATTTGAACCAGCTTGTGAAATTCACCTCTTCATTTTTGCTGTTTATGATGGAGGGTGTGTAGGCCCACAGTGGAGAAAGGGTGATTTAGTTGACATTTCTAGGATCTTTACAGATGGTGGGAGAAATGGCCATGGTAGTTCTGGGTTGATTCCAGGACCCACTGTACTAAGCCTGTTGAACCCACACCTCAAAAATAAATTTGGCAGCTTCAATTATAGGAAAAATTAAAACTTTGAAGTTATGTAACCCTTGATTTTTTCTTAGTGTACTGGGACTTCACAGAAAATTCTAGAGATGGAGGAAAGGAAGAAGAAAGCATTGAAACTGAACAAATAAATGACACACAAAATTATATTGCACATATTTCCCAGGATTATCTCTACCACTTGTGAAAGAGACAAAAATGAAAATGACACCTTGTTTTCACAATTGAAGAGTTCATGTGCCCTTTTGCTTTACCTCCACTTACTGAGGTTGGCTTTAAAGGGATTTATATGATGCTTCTCCTAGGCCATCTGAATAGCTTACATCCTGAAGAGCAAAAAGGGAGGCACTTGAGTCATGTATAGCAAGGCCAGGCTTCAGGACTCCGATAAAAAAACAGGAGGAGCCACTTGTCCAAATGTTTTTTCCTTTTCCCTTGAGTCCCTCGGAACCCGTCTGAGCTTGCTGGCCTCCCTGACTGGCTGAGCAGCCTGGGCTCCAGGCCCCATCTGACTCCCTGTGAAAGGCTTCATTTGTCAGTGGTCCTCTCCAAAGTGCCTGCTGCCAGGTAAACCAAATCAGATAAATTAATTATAGAAGCACAGAACATCTGAGGCATAAAGAGTCTCAAAAATCACCTGGGCCAGAAGAATACCAATGATCAAATCATCGCTTTGCAAGCGTCATCTTAATAATGGATTCGAGCAGTGATCATCAATATATGCTAAAACTCTAGGGTATGAGGGTATGTTAGTTTGATTTCTTGTTTATGGTGGTGTCTGCCTGATTTCTCCGTTGTACAAGAATCTTTCCTCCTTCAAAATTACAAACCTAACCTCAGCAACAATGGAGCAAACTTACATTATGTGCGTGCTGATGTAATGAGAAGGACACAGCATTGTTTACATAATATTTTTAAAATAAAAAACTGAGGAAAAAAGCATCATTTTTTTTCCCACAGATATTTTTTTGAGTCCCTACTATGTTGCAGTACCGAGCTTGGAACTCTGGTGGTCCTTTGAAGAGAGACTCCTGAATGGGTAGATCTACATGACCTGCCATAGAGTGGGTGCTCAATAAATAGTTGTTAAATTAGTGTGTGCGAGTGTGTGTGTGTGTTGAGACTGGGTGTATATTACCATTCCCCGCCTGCACGTCCGCTCATTCTGTCCACCCTCCTTGGAACAGCATCTCCCCTTCTCTCTTACTGCTCTTTAAGGCAGCCTCATTTCCTCAATGACGTCTTCCCAGGAGGATCGCCTCCTCCTCACAGCCAGAGCACTTACCACTCATTTGATTCTCATCACCCGCAGGACTGCGACACCTCTGGGATCTGTAGTTTGGTTATTTAACTGTTAATGGCCGCTGATGAATTTGGGTAGGTGCCTCCGAGGTACAATAATTGCCAGTTTCCCAGGGAGCCTGTGGAAATAACAACAATGGCCTAAGAAAAGGGCAGTTAATGCTATTTTAGGCTCTGAGAAGAGGGAGAGTGACACTCTGCCCCTTCTCTGATGAGGACCCTTCAACAGGTAGAATTTTCCTGGCCTGGTCACATGAGTCTGATCACAGTTCTTCCACCAGTCTTCTTGTCTGATTCTGGGCAAGGCTTAAGCCCTTGAAATTCAGTATGCTCACCGGTACCGTGAGAGGGTCGACCTCTGGGCACTGGAATCCTTTGCAGTTTTCTATTAGGTCTGATTTCTCCTTCAGGAAGGATGGAAATAGCCATTATTAGAGGTACAGTGCCTCCTCCAGTAGTCCTCTGCATCACCCTGTCTTCCCCGTTCCGATTAAAAGTGCAGTGCATGGCCATTTGGATATTGGCCAAAATAAAGGCTGCCAAGTGAAAAGTCTGGAATTATAGCCAGTGACCCACATATACAACAGGTTTCCAAGCCCTGAACTGTGTCACTTTCTCAAGAAGACGCACACAGGTAATGTAGGGACAAGTGAAAGTGTTTTCCTTTTTTAGAATCCTGGCTCATATAGAAACCCTTCCAAAGACCAAGAAAAGGCTAACATTTGAGGTAGAGCCTATTTCTCCTTTTCTCTCCCCTTACTGCTCAACAGCTACAGCGCACATTGGAATGTGATGTGAGAAGCCAGGCAGTAGAGTAGATAAGATGGGACACTCTGGCATCAGGCCAACCTGGGTCTTCATCTCAACTCTGCCATTGGTTGACTGCATGACCTTAGTCAAGTTATTTAACCTCTAACCCTTAGTTTCCTCATCAGTAAAAGGAAATAATAGTGGTACTACTTCATAGCTTTGTTGTTAGGATTAAATGACATGATGTACATGGAGCACTTAGAACAGTGCTTGCCACTTAGTAGGTGCTCTGTCTCTGTGAGAAGAAAATTTTCCAAATCAAAATATTGGGACGCAATAGTACCCATGTCCTTCTAGGAATTCAGAATGATAGGATGTTTGAAATAGGTGCTGTCCTAGAAATTCAGTCTGCACCTATTGCATTCTTCTCTTTGTCAGCTAATCCCCAAAACTGCCGAATGGCTTGACCAACTGGTAATTTGCCTCTCACTGGGAGAAACAACAGAGACACGCAGACTCTAGGGCATGGCAGGAAGCTCAGAGAGCAGCTAATGCAATCAACTTCCTCCCCACCTTCACCCATAGCCTCCCAAGGGACCCAGAATCTCAGAAAAAGGACAGGAAGTGAATTGCTTGAGGTCACACAATAAACTGGTAGTGGAGAGTAGGTTACCACCTCTTGATCTTTTTCCTGAATCTTTTATAAATAAGAGTTAAGAAAGAAAATGTGCACAGCACAAAGCAGGTTAAAAAAACACAAATCCAAGAGACTTAAACCAGGCACTACATACCAGCATTTCTCAACTTGAGCACCATTGACAATCTGGGCCCAGACGACACTTGGTTGTGGGGCCTGTCCTGGGCCTTGCATCATGTTTAGCGGCGTCCCTGGCCTCTACCCAGTTGATGTCACTAACATTCTTTACCTCCAGCCGTGACAACCAGAATGTCTCCAGACATTGCCAAATGTCCCCCATTGGGGGTGGGGGGCTATTAAAATCGCCTCAGTTGAGACCAACTGCTGAATCAGAACAGCACTGTAAATGCTTCCCCCTCAGCCTTCTCAGGCTTAAGTGTTCTGTCTCTGGTGGTTATACCATCTAGTCCCGGGTTGGTGGCTCCCAAGTGGGTGTCCCTAGCTTTAACCTCTCACAGCCTACTTGACATCTCTTGAACATGTGACAGTCATCTCAGATAATATGTCCAACACCAAACTCCTGATTCTTGACCCTGCCCTTTTCCCATCTCATTTTTGGCCATATTCATTCACTGATTCATTCATTCATTCATTCTTACATTATGCAATACTGCACACCTACTGTATCGGTTTTCTGTGGCTGCTGTAATAAATCACCACAAACTTGGTAAGGCTTAAAACAACAGAAATTATTCTCTTAGCGTTCTGGAAGCCAGAAGCTCTGGATCCATGTGTCAGCAGGACTGCAGTCTCTCCAAAGGCTGTGGGAAAGAATCCTTCCTTGCCTCTTCCAACTTCTGGGGACCCTAGGTCTTCCTTGGCTTCTGGCTGCATCCTCCAGTCTCTATCTCTTTCTTCACATTGCCTTTTCTTCTCCCTGGGCCTCTTCTCTGTGTCTCTTATAAGGACTTTGTGATTGGATTTAAGGCCCACCCATATATTTCAGGATGCTTTCATCCCAAGATCCTTAACCTAATGACATATGCAAAGACCTTTTTCCCAAATAAGGTCACATTCACAGCTTCTTGAGGTTAGGATAAGGATATATCTTTTTAGGGGCCATCATTCAACCCACTGTGCCTATTATATACCAGGGATGTTATAGGTGCTGGGGATACAGTAGAGAAGAAAGCGAAGTCCCTGATCTCATGGAAATTCTACTAGATTGTAGGGAGAAAGGTAATAAATGGATAACTATGATATATAATGATAGGACATAATATATAATATCAGGGTATAATATAGCATAGCATAGGGTAGTATAATATAATATTCTTATATAATATAACAACATAACACAACAATATAATATGAAAGTGCTAGCAAGAAAAAGAAAGCAGGGTTAGAAGATAGAAAATGATACGAGCTGCTACTTTTGATAGAGTGCTCAGGGAAAGCTTCTTGGAGAGGTGACATTCAAGTATAGAACTGAAGCCCAGGAGCGAGACATGGGAAGGTCTGGGGTAAGGTGCCAGAGGCAGAGGAAGCAGCATATGCAAAGGCCTTTAGGAAGGCTCCTTTGCCTGTTTGAGAAAGAGGCCAGGGTGAATGTTGCCTAGGGAGTGACCAGAAGAGCTGCAGGAAATGAGTTTGGAGGGGTTAGCAGGAAGTAGAGCACATAGGGAATTGTGGACCTTGGAAAAGACGGGTTTTATTCTAAGTGTGATGGGAAACCATTAGACTGAGGCTGGTGATTAGGGGAATGACAGCCTGATCTGCATTTTGAGATCACCCAGCTGCTGGGCAGAGAATGAGGGGCAGTGGCAGGGCAAGCATATAAGGCATAGGTGATGATTCCAGCCAGTGCAAGGCGAGAAATGGTATCAACGTCCATCCAGTTACTCTGGCCAAAAACCTGGGAGTCATTCCAGATTTCTCTCTTTCCCTATCCCCCACATCTAATCCATGGGAAAATCCTGTTGGATTCATATTCAAAATATACCCAGACTCTGACCACTTCTCACCACCTCCACCACTACCATCCTTGTCCAAGCCACCGCCTCTTCCTGGACCACCAGAACAGCCTTCTAAACTGGTCTCCCTGCTTCAACCCTTGCCTCCCTAGCCTGTTCCCCAAACAGCAGCCAAACCAATCCGTTTAAAGGATAAATCAGAACATAGTACTCTCTGGCTTAAAACCCTTAGTGGTTTTCCAGTGTACTTAGAATGCAATTACTCTACCAAGGTCCCCATTGTGTGGCTCTCACCTACCCTTCCCCATTTCCTACCATTCTCACCCTGGCTTGCCACATTCCAACCACTCTGGCCTTCTTTCTGTTCCTTGAACCCTTTTAGCTTGTTTCTACCTCAGGGCCTTTGTCCTAGCTGTTCCACCAGATAGTACTATAGGTGTTCTCAGCAGCTATCACCTTCTCCAAGAGGCTGCCCTGATTACCCTTATGAAAGTAGGAACCTGACAGTCACCCTATTTTCTTTTCTCCCCCAGAGCACTTACCACTGTCTGTAATTATATTATATCATGCATTTTTTTAATTTATCATATATTTACATGGTTACTTATATTTAATATTTGTCTCTTGCCATTAGAAGGTAAGCTTCTTGAGGCAGAGTTCATACCTACCTTATTCCCTGCTGTATCTCCAGCACCCAGCACAGTGCCTGGCACACAATGGATCTTCCATTAATGTTTGCTGAGTGAATGTACCTCTGCCATAGTGCACAGCTGAACAGGAGTTTAAGGACCATCAAATGGCTGGACATAAGAATCACCTGGAGGGCTTTTTAAAAGTCAATATTGCCAAGGCCCCCTCCAGACCCACGAAATCAAAATCTCCCATGTAGGGTCTAGACCTCTGAATCTTGAACAAGTTTCCTTATGTAACATTTACATAGCCCTTACTGCTACTGTTCTAAGTACTTTGCAAATATTCACTCATTTAAGTCTCACAATAATACTGTCATAGTTCCATTTTACTGATGAGGAAGCTGAGTCACAGGGAGGTTAAGTAATTTGCCCAAGGCCACCCAGGTAGGAAGTAGTAGTCAGAATTCAAACCCAAGTGGTCTATACTCATAACTGCCATTCTATGCTGCCTCTGCACAGTAGATTCTGTGATCAGCTCCATTTGGGGCCCACAGATAAAATTTCTCTGATGAGGACATTGAAGTGGAGACAAGAGAACAGACCTCTTTAAAACCAGTCGGGGATGAGACAAGTTTTGTGTCTGTCTCCCCATCTAATGAGCGTTCCATTCTGTCCAGTCATTCCGTGTTCTGTGAGGAGCAGGGCCTGGGGAGATGCTGCCCGCATAGAAACCCAGTCACAAGAGGTTATCTAAAAGTGGCTTTGCTATCAGTGCCGGTTGTCAGGGAATGCAGGAACACACCCTGGCATTAGGCTGTCTAACCATCTCTCCAGGAATACAAGCTTAAAGTCAGAGATCCCCCTTCCCTCAGAATGCAGCTAGGAAAGCCAAACGCATGCGAGCCTGGTCCGTGGGGTGTGGACTAGCTGAAGATGGTATGCAGGGGCAGCCCCCATATGGCTGTGGAGGGAGCAGTGTGTGCTGCAGAGCTTATCGGCTCCTGTCACAACAGTGCGCCAGGCCTGGGCAGCCTGCGCTCCCCCACCCCGGCAACCCCCACTCAGGGAACCATGGGATGGCCCAGCCAGATGACATGCATCAATTACTCTCCAAGCAGGCCCTGGGCCAAACAGGCTTTTCAATTTCCAGATGCTTTTTAATTAAAATAAAGGCCACTCTGTAACTTCATTTTGAATGGACAAAGTTTCCTTAGTAGAATAACTATACAAGTTCACCCTTTTTCCATTACTTTTCATTGAGCAACTGAAACGTTTGTAACAGATAAATTATGACTTGAGTCTCATGGCAGCAAGGGGCATGGAAGGGTTAAGTGACTTATGGAAGGTCACTCTGCTAAAGAAAGACTCCTTTGTTTCTGCCTCCCCTCCTGCTCCTGACTCTGCTAATGTGCCTTCTACCTTTGGGGGAGACAGAAAGAGGCTAGGCTGCCTCGTCCAGAACAACAGAGGGTTGAGCAATGATGTGGTGACCTTGTCCATCGGGGAATTCAGGCTCTCCATCTCTGCCTCAAAAGGAACCTGTGAGCTCAGATTTTCAGCGTTGGCTGTCCACACAGTGGATTCCAACTATGCCTTATCCTCTGGGGACAGAGGCAACATGGAGGGGGAAAAAAAGGCCACTTCTCTTTGTATCCAGGCTACAGTTAGAGGAAATGTTTGGGGAGGCCTATAGGGGGACAAGCAAACCTCACCAACTTGTTCTCTTGGACTTGCCTTTTCCTTTTCTCAAATTCCAGCACAGTGAAGGAGGAGGGAGCCAGATGGCGGTGGGAGACTCTGGCGAGATGTGATAGCTTACTTTTTCTTCTTGATTATAAACCAGCTTAGCCATTAACAGAGGTCAGAGACGATGGCTGTCTATTGGCCCAGAACAAAGCCTGCTGATCCTAGACACAGAGTTGGATGTGATTTCAAGTGAAGACTAGTTCAGCTACCCTGCCTTGGACAAACTGATGTTATTGTTCTCCACATACTCTGCATTGGGCCACTGAGATCCGTGATTTGTCCAAAACCTTCTGCTAAGAATTGAGGAGAGTAAACAGTAGGTGTTTCCTTGATCATTATTTTCTCTTACTAAACATCCCCAAACTCTTGTCCTGTGGATCTTTTTATGGGAGCAGAGCTTTTCCCAAGTTCTCTTTTACCCATTCTGCTGAAAGACTGGGTCTAATATGGACTTCCAGCTGTACAGGAAGAGGAGGGAATGGGAAACTGATGAGGGAACCCATTTCCCAGTTCTCCTTGAGCGTGCCAAAATAGTTCCTTCCACTACCCGGAAGCGCCAAAGCAGTGTGGTCTGCCTTGGACCACGAGACCGTGAAACCGACATAGCCAGTAGGAAAGTGGGGAACCTATTCAACCCCTGTTTGAGAGGCTGTTGATGTTTACTTTTCACAACTCTAAATTACCCACTTCAGTACACCACGGAAACCTGGGGTTATGGTGCATGCAATTGACATTATGGGAAGTATGCTCTAGGAATCAAGTTTATTTTGTCTAGAGTCCTTTCTCACTCTGGCCTTCTTTTATTGGATGTGTGAGCTTTCCTTGTGCGGATCTATTGAAGACACAAAAAGTTCCCTACCCTTTCTCCAAACCCTACCCATTTCTTTCCTGAATGGCCTTAGATGGAGGCTCTCTTGGCTTTGCAAAGACTGTGTCTCCACGAGTCCTTTTCAAGCTTCCCAAGAGACTTTGAAGCATGAGGCTGAGAAAATGAGTCTTAGGATTTAGTGCTTAGAATATTTTTCTTTTTATTTTTTTTTTAATTTTTTATTACGGTATTATTGATATACACTCTTATGAAGGTTTCACATGAAAAAACAATGTGGTTACTACATTTACCCATATTATCAAGTCCCCACTCATACCCCAATGTAGTCACTACCCATCAGTGTAGTAAGATGCCACAGATCCAATATTTGCCTTCTCTGTGCTACACTGTTTTCCCCATGATCCCCCCCACACGATGTGTACTAAACATAATACCCTTCAATCCCCTTCTCCCTCCCTCCCCACCCCCCCACACCCCTCCCCTTTGGTAACCACTAGTTCCTTCTTGGAGTCTCTGAGTCTGCTACTGTTTTGTTCCTTCAGTTTTCCTTTGTTGTTATACTCCACAAATGAGAGAAATCATTTGGCACTTGTCTTTCTCCGTCTGGCTTATTTCACTGAGCATAATATCCTCCAGCTCCATCCATGTTGTTGCAAATGGCAGGATTTGTTTCTTATGGCTGAATAGTATTCCATTGTGTATACATACCACCTCTTCTTTATCCGTTCATCTACTGATGGACACTTAGGTTGCTTCCATATCTTGGCTATTGTAAAAAGTGCTGCAATAAACATAGGGGTGCATCTGTCTTTTTGAATCTGAGAAGTTGTATTCTTTGGCTAAATTCCAAGGAGTGGGATTCCTGGGTCAAATGGTATTTCTATTTTTAGTGTTCTGAGGAACCTGCATATTGCTTTCCACAATGGTTGAACTAGTTTACATTCCCACCAGCAGTGTAGGAGGGTTCCCCTTTCTCCACATCCTCACCAGCATTTGTTGTTCTTAGTCTTTTGGATTGCAGCCATCCTTGCTGGTGTGAGGTGATATCTCATTGTGGTTTTAATTTGCATTTCCCTGATGATTAGTGATGTGGAGCATCTTTTCATGTATCTGTTGGCCATCTGAATTTCTTCTTTGGAGAACTGTCTCTTCATATCCTCTGCCCATTTTTTAATTGGGTTATTTGTTTTTTGGGTGTTGAGGCATGTAAGTTCTTTATATATTTTGGATGTTAACCCCTTGTCGTATATGTCATTTACAAATATATTCTCCCATACTTTAGGATGCCTTTTATTTATGTTGATGGTGTCCTTTGCTGTACAGAAACTTTTTAGTTTGATGTAGTCCCATGAGTTCATTTTTGCTTTTCTTTCCCCTGCTTGAGGAGATGCGTTTAGGAAGAAGTTGCTCATGCTTATAGTCAGGAGATTTTTGCCGATGTTGTCTTCTAAGAGTTTTATGGTTTCATGACTTACATTTAGGTCTTTGATCCATTTTGAGTTTACTTTTGTGTATGCGGTTAGACACTAACACCAGTTTCATTCTCTTCCATGTAGCTGCCCAGTTTTGCCAACACAAGCTGTTGAAGAGGCTGTCATTTCCCCATTGTATGTCCACAGCTCCTTTTTTGCATATTAATTAACCATATATGGTTGAGTTTATATCAGGGCTCTCTAGTCTGGTCCATTGGTCTATGGGTCTGTTCTTGTGCCAGTACCAAATTGTCTTGGTTATTGTGGCTTTGTAGTAGAGCTTGAAGTTGGGGACCATAATCCCCCAAGCTTTATTCTTCCTTCTCAGGATTGCTTTGGCTATTTGGGGACTTTTGTGGTTCGGTATGAATTTTAGAACTATTTGTTCCAGTTCATTGAAGAATGCTGTTGGTATTTTGATAGCAATTGCATTGAATCTGTAGATTGCTTTAGGCAGGATGGCCAATTTGACAATATTAATTCTTCCTATCCATGAGCACAGGATGTGTTTCCATTTATTGGTATCTTCTTTAATTTCTCTCATGAATGTCTTATAGTTTTCAGAGTATAGGTCTTTCACTTCCTTCGTTAGGTTTATTCCTAGGTATTTTATTCTTTTTGATGCAACTGTGAATGGAATTGCTTTCCTGATTTCTGTTTCTGCTAGTTCATTGTTAGTGTATAGGAATTCCACAGATTTCTACATATTAATTTTGTATCCCGCAACTTTGCTGAATTCAGATATTAAATCTAGTAGTTTTGGAGTGGATTCTTTAGGGTTTTTTATGTACAATATCATGTCATCTGCAAACAGGGACAGTTTAACTTCTTCCTTGCCAATCTGGGTGCCTTTTATTTCTCTGTGTTGTCTGATTGCCATGGCTAGGACGTCCAGTACTATGTTGAATAGAAGTGGGGAGAGTGGGCATCCTTGTCTTGTTCCCAATTTTAAAGGAAAAGCTTTCAGCTTCTCACTGTTAAGTATAATGCTGGCTGTGGGTTTGTCATATATGGCTTTTATTATGTTGAGGTACTTGCTCTCTATACCCATTTTGCTGAGAGGTTTTATCATGAATGGATGTCGAATTTTGTCGAATGCTTTTTCAGCATCTATGGAGATGATCATGTGGTTTTTGTTCTTCTTTTTGTTGATGTGGTGGATGATGTTGATGGATTTTCGAATGTTGTACCATCCTTGCATCCCTGGAAGAAATCCTACTTGATTGTGATGGATGATCCTTTTGATGTATTTTTGAATTTGGTTTGCTAATACTTTGTTGAGTATTTTGCATGTATGTTCATCAGGGATATTGGTCGGTGATTTTCTTTTTTTGTGGTGTCTTTGCTTGGTTTTGGTATTAGAGTGATGCTGGCCTCATAGAATGAGTTTGGAAGTATTCCCTCTTCTTCTAGTCCTTGGAAAACTTTAAGGAGGATGGGTATTAGGTCTTCACTAAATGTTTGATAAAATTCAGCAGTGAAGCCATCTGGTCCAGGAGTTTTGTTCTTAGGTAGGTTTTTGATTACCAGTTCAATTTCTTTGCTGGTAATTGGTCTGTTCAGATTTTCTGTTTCTTTCTGGGTCAGCCTTGGAAGTTTGTATTTTTCTAGAAAGTTGTCCATTTATTCTAGGTTACCCAGTTTGTTAGCATATAATTTTTCACAGTATTCTCTAATAGTTGTTTAGATATCTGTGGTGTCCGTAGTGATCTTTCCTTTCTCATTTCTGATTTGGTTTAGCAGTGTGTGAGTAGACTCTTTTTTTCTTGATAAGTCTGGCTAGAGGTTTATCTATTTTGTTTATTTTCTCAAAGAACAAGCTCTTGCTTTCACTGATTCTTTCTATTGTTTTATTCTTCTTGATTTTATTTATTTCTGCTCTAATCTTTATTATGTCCCTCCTTCTACTGACTTAGGGCCTCATTTGTTCTTCTTTTTCTAGTTTCATTAATTGTGAGTTTAGACTGCTCATATGGGATTGTTCTACTTTCCTGAGGTAGGCCTGTATTGCAATATACTTTACTCTTAGCATGGCATTCACTGCCTCCCACAGATTTTGTGGTGTTGAATTAATGTTGTCATTTGTCTCCATATATTCCTTGATCTCTGTTTTTATTTGGTCATTGATCCATTCGTTATTTAGGAGCATGTTGTGAAGCCTCCATGTGTTTGTGGTATTTTTCATTTTCTTTGTGTAATTTATTTATAGTTTCATTCCATTGTGGTATGAGAAACTGGTTGGTACAATTTCAATCTTTTTTAATTTGCTGAGGCTCTTTTTGTGACCTAGTATATGATGTATTCTTGAAAATCTTCTATGTGCACTTGATAAGAATGTGTATTCTGCTGCTTTTCAGTGTAGAGTCCTGTAGATGTCTGTTAGGTCCATCTGTTCTAATGTGTTCTTCAGTGCCTCTGTCTCCTTACTTATTTTCTGTCGGGTTGATCTATCTTTCAGAGTGAGTGGAGTGTTGAAGTCTCCTAGAATGAATGCATTGCATTCTATTTCCCCTTTAATTCTGTTCGTATTTGTTTCACATATGTAGGTGCTCCTGTGTCGGGCGCACAGATATTTATAATGGTTATATCTTCTTGTTGGATTGACCCTTTTATCATTATGTAATGTCCTTCATTGTCTCTTGTGACTTTTTTTGTTTTGAAGTCTATTTTGTCTGATACAAGTACTGCAACTCCTGCTTTTTTCTCCCTATTAGTTGCATGAAATATCTTTTTCCATCCCTTCACTTTTAGTCTGTGTATGTCTTTGGGTTTAAAGTGAGTCTCTTGTAGACAGCATATAGATGGGTCTTGCTTTTTTATCCACTCATTGACTCTATGTCTTTTGATTGGTGCATTCAGTCCATTTACATTTAGGGTGATTATCGATAGGTATGTACTTATTGGCATTGCAGGCTTTAGATTCGTGGTTACCAAAGGTTGAAGGTTAACTTCCTTACTATCTAAGAGTCTAACAACTCACTTAATATGCTATTACAAACACAATCTAAAGGTTCTTTTTTTTTCCTCCTCCTTTTTCTTCTTCCTCCATTCTTTATATATTAGGTATCATATTCTGTACTCTTTGTCTATCCCTTGATTGACTTTGGGGATAGTTAATTTAATTTTTCATTTGGTTAGTAATTAGCTGTTCTACTTTCTTTACTCTAGTTTTATTACCTCTGGTGACAGCTATTAAACCTTAGGAACACTTCCATCTATATCAGTCCCTCCAAAATACACTGTAGAGATGGTTTGTGGGAGGTAAATTCTTTCAGCTTTTGCTTATCTGAAAATTGTTTAATCCCTCCTTCAAATTTAAATGATAATCTTGCCATATAAAGTAATCTTGGTTCAAGGCCCTTCTGCTTCATTGCATTAAATACATCATGCCACTCCCTTCTGGCCTCTAAGGTTCCTGCTGAGAAGTCTGATGATAGCCTGATGGATTTTCCTTTGTATATGATCTCTCTGGCTGCTTTTAATAGTCTGTCCTTATCCTTGATCTTTGCCATTTTAATTACTATATGTCTTGGTGTAGTCTTCCTTGGGTCCCTTGTGCTGGGAGATCTGTGCATCTCCACGGCCTGAGAGACTATCTCCTTCCCCAGCATGGGGACGTTTTCAGCAATTATTTCTTCAAAGACACTTTCTATCCCTTTTTCTCTCTCTTCTTCTTCTGGTACTCCTACAATGCGAATATTGTTCCATTTGGATTGGTCACACAGTTCTCTCAATATTCTATCATTTCTAGAGATCCTTTTTTCTCTCTGTGCCTCAGCTTCTATGTATTCATCTTCTCTAGTTTCTGTTTCATTTATTGTCTCCTCCACCACATCTAATCTGCTTTTAATACCCTCCACTGTGCTCTTCAATGATTGGATCTCCAACCGGAATTCATTCCTGAGTTCTTGAATATCTTTCCGTACCTCCATGAGCATGTTAATGATTTTTGTTTTGAAGGCCCTTTCAGGAAGAGTCATAGAGTCAATGTCATTTAAATCTTCCTCAGGATTTGTATTCATAATTTTACTCTGAACCAGGTTCCTTTGGTGTTTCATATTTGTATATGGTGCCCTCTAGTGCTCAGAAGCTCTACTCTCTGGAGATGCTCAGCCCTTGAAGCAATGTCAGAGGTCGCAGGGGAGTGGTATTGGTGCCTCGGGGGAGGAAAGAGCTGTTTCTTGCTTCCCGGCTGCTATGCCTGACTCCACTGCCTGAACCAGTGGGCCAAGCACACAGTTATAAGCCTCTATGCTTTGTGTTTGTAGTTTCTGTGGACAGATCTTCCCTCTGGCTGACCTAGCGCCATGGTAGGGTTTGCTGGTTTGTGAACCAGGTGGGGCTGGCCGGGAGAAAGGTGCAGTAGGCTGCATATCCCAGAGGGGATCCTTGGAGCTGTGTAGCCATCCAGGGACTTGGAGTACCTGAAGATTGTGAAAGCTCCCAAACTGCTGGGCAGAATGCACCCAGACAATTTTGTCTACCTGTCCTTTCTCCTGAGCAGTAAGCTCTGTGCAATCCTTGCCCTTTAGGAGTCCTGTTGCTAAGGGCTTCCTTGTTAGGAAGTCTCTCAGACTGCCCACCTTTCTTTTGTCCCAGAGCAGCTGGATATGGATCCCTGCTTTCCACAAGCGGCTGGAATCTCAGTCTCTCCAGGAATTCTGCCTGTCTTAGCTTTCCAGCCCCGTCATCATGAGAGTACCATGCAAGCACCATGAAATGTAGGTTTGTGCTCCCAGATCAGATCTCCGGAGTTAGGTATTCAGAAGTCCCAGGTCTCCACTCCCTCCCTGCTCCTTTTCTCTTCCTCCCGCTGGTGAGCTGGGGTGAGGGAATGGGTTGGGTCCCGCCAGGCCACAGCTTTGGTACATTACCCTGTTCCGTGAGGTCTGCTCTTTTCTCCAGGTGTATGCAGTCTGGCCCATCCCTCTTTCCTGTTGCTCTTTCAGGATTAGTTGTATTAATTATATTTTCATATTATATGTGGTTTTAGGAGGAAGCCTCTGTCTCACCTCTCATGCTACCATGTTTAATCCTCTCTAGAATATTTTTCTACATGTCATCCTGAAGCGAGAATTTCTGGAGAAGATCCATGATATCAGATCCTTTTGGACAACCTTAATATCTTCCCATATCCATTAACTTGTGAAATATCACAAAAAGGCCATATCCTAAATGGCTCCCAAAAGGGCTGCTGGTCCAAGATTTGGTTGTCCAAAGCAAGCTTCTTGTGTTTCACCCCTGTAGGAGATTGTTGTAATCATATCCAACAGATGTGTAGCTTCAAAAAAAAACAAAGGATGGTAGTCTTTAGAAATATCCATCTGTTGAACATTTTCCCTTTCATCTCTAAAATAGATAGAGACAGTGTGAACAGTGCTCCCCAGCCCTGCACTAGATTACAGTCATATTTTTTCTCATTAACAGAAGAGTAAAGTCAAATGAGGAACATTTGGGAATTGGCCAGCAGTACCTAGGTCACACTCTGAGAAGCTCTTTGGGCCCTCATTCTGGAATAAAGTTATATCATAGAACAGGGCAAGCTCCATTCCTCTTTCTCCAGATGGAGATAAAAGGCACTGTCAACCTAAGCAGCCACAAATTTCTCCAGTGTTTGACATGCACCATCGATAAGCACCATCTCTCTGCTAACAAGGTGCCAATCTGGAACAGCCTCCTTCCGCCAGAGGGCCTGGGGACTGGAGTGGGCTCTGCTTCCTATGCCATTTCTCCTTTGGGATCATTTGGGTCACTACATCTCTCTGTTTGTAGAATGTCATTTTTGGGACTATGATGAGGCTTTCACATGGCTGAGTTTCTAGGCTGAAAGGAAATGGCTACAGAATAATGGGACATTTCCTTTCTCACAGCCTGTCATACATTCATTCAACTTTTTATTTTCTCTCTCCTCCCTCCCTCCCTTCCTCCTTCCTTCTCTTCCTTCCCTTCCTCTCTCCCTCCTTCCCTCCCTTCCTTCCTTCCTTCCTTCCTCCCTCCCTTCCTCTTTCTCTCTCTTTTTCTTTCTTTCAGGCCTACAGAGGCTTTTCCAGTGTCATTTCAGCAAGTTCACCAGCCTGGGGTGTTTCTCTCTGTCATAAATGATTGGATTCCCCAGATACAGAGGGGAAAAAATACCCATCTTCTCATGACTTACACCAGGAGTTTGAGCCACCCCACAGCCCCAAGTAACTCTCAAGTCTGCCTCTAATTGTATGACTGAAGGAGCCTCTGAAATGACAAGATTTGAGGGCATACTAGCAGGGCATTCAATAAAGAGGAAAAACTCCCCAGATCTCATCTCTGACATCCCCAGCCTGGCTTCCCTCTTCACCCAGCATCCAGGCACCTATTATAGGGCACTGTTAGTGCGGCAACTTCTGCAGTCAGTGATCGCCCCTCCTCATTCGCTAGTGTATTGTGAAATGGGATTTCTTCAAATAAAGCCCCCTTTTGGGGTAACACTTATGACTTCTGAAAGAGTTGCTTGTTCTGTTTCATCAGAATCATGAATTTATTAAGGCTAGTATTTATTAAAGATATTTTCTTCAGCGTGGGGATGTGCCTCCAAGCGGCTGGTTAGATTAGCAACACCATCATTGTCAGTCATTGAGGAAGATAACTGAGGATTGCCTGATTTTAGTACAGCTACCGCAGGGCACTCCCAGACACTATTTAAGCTCAACATAGAAGGGAAGAGAGAGCAAGAGAGAGTGAGCGAGGAAGTGCAGGCAGGAACCCATGCTCCAGACACCTCTGAGCACACAGCCCGCTGGGGTGTTGGGACCTCTGGAGGCACTTTGTCAGCCTCTGAGTTTCCCACACTGGAGGTTATAGGACCTTGGGGCGTGCCTCACAGTCATCTAATGATCCTTGAACCCCCTCCACAGTCCCCACATCAAATGGCTGCCCAGGGGCAGGGATCTCCCCTCCAGGGGTAGTTTGGAATGCTTGACTGGCTCTGACTGAAATAGATTTTCTTTCATTTATTCCGTCTCACAGTTCTGTTTCCTGAGCCCATACCGTGTGACAGGCACTGCCGTCTGTGCTGGCAATACAACAGTGGGTGAAACACTGTGCTTCTTGCTCTCATGGAGTTTAAAGTCTGCTGTGGAGACGGACATGCAGTGTCAGAGCTCTCCCGACCCAGCTCAGCACTCTCTATCCTCTCACCCCTAGTCTACAGTGCCCAGAATGTAGCCCAATGACTCAGGAGGATTTTGCATATCAATGGGGCCAGAGAAGAGCTCCTTTGTCTGAAGACTAGACTTTTCATGAATGCATGTGGCTTACTGGCCACATCACACAGTTGACTTACAGTGGGCTGACCTGTCACCAGAAATCCCTAAGCCCCCCACCCCCACCCCTGCCACATGTGTACCATTAAGCCAGTTTTCTCCTATCCTTTATTTGTGCAACTGATGTTTTTTTGGACCAAATTACAGGACTTTACATTGATTTCTGTTCAATTTTATTTTGCTAAAATACCCTGTCATTCCAGCTTATTAAGCTAGTTTGTGATTCAGCAGGATTGGAAGTCCTTTGCAAAGTTACTCAGGGGCCTGTGTATAAAACTAATAGCACTGAATTATCACACGGAGAAACTGGGTGTTAGCCAAAAGTTGGAGGTCTGACAAAAACCAATGTGTCACAGCAGTTTTACGCCATGGGTTAAAGATTTTTTTTTTAAATGAGGAAGCAAAGCAATCACACTCTGCTTTGGTTTAGTAAAATAGTGCAGGAAACTCCAAAGCACAGCATACATCACAGCCTTCTCAGAAAGATCCCCAACTGCTCACCATGTGGTTGAGACCCGACTGGGTCTGTGAGCTCAGAGTCCAGGAGTGTCTTTGTTAGGTGACAGTGCGGGAGGGGAATTTTCAGATGCCAATTCTTCAAGATGATGGGACGTTGGTAGAAATGGTGTCCATGACCAGTAGCTCTTGGTATGAGCTAGGGCACCTCCTTGTCCTGTTTGCACGGCAGGGCGGGAAGGCTACACTGTGACTTGGTGTGCCACAGGTCAAGAGGAGGCCTAGCCAGTGACCCTCTGTTCTGTGGAAGCCAGGCAGAACAGGTTCCTTAGGTGGTGTGTTCAGGTGGATAGGTGTGTGCCAGAGACTGCAATCCAGGGCCTAGCAAACTCAGCAGCTAGGCAGGCTGGCAAGCCTCAGTTAGGCAAACACCCACAGCCTCTCCCTCCCCTCCCACCCAGCTCCACATTCCTGAGGTTTCCTTCACCAGACCTGAGTGAAACACTGGCTGCCTGACTACTAATTACCCCTGGAAGTGGCAGGCTATGAAGTCTGAAAATATTTTCTGCCAACACTGGCCCGCAAGAGGCAAGCTTTTGAGACCTGGAAGCCAGGAGGCTGGAGGTGGGAGGGGGCCAGGGCGGCCTTCCTCAAGCATGAGGCAGTAGGGCCCCTTGGCTGCTGGCTCTCTGCTGTAAGGTCAGCGGGAAACAAATGCATCAGGGACAGTCCCCAAGGTGAAATGGGGCCACTTAGGGGAGTTGGGCCTTTCAGACTTGTTCTTCAGGTGAGCATTTGAGGCTGGGCTGGGGCCTTTCATGTAGCTGCGCTGTTGATGCCTTTCTACTATCCAAAAAGTTTCATCTGCCACCCAGCCAAACTTCGCTAGCACACATGTTTTCCAGAGACAGAGACAAAAATGTGTTTCGGGGGGAGGAGTTGGGGGAGACTGGAGTGACAGTTACATTAGCCATACGCAGGGCCATCCTCATCCCCTCGGCATTTCCTGGAGATTGTTGCAGCCTCCTGTGAACCCCAGCCAAGGTTCTCTTGAGATCCAGGGCAAGCCCCATGCCAAGAACAGGCTGGCCTGGCTCAGAGGGAGGAAAAGGAGACCTCGGGGAGAAGAGTCAGGCTTCGAGGGCCCTCGGCCATCGCAGCCACCACCCCCTTCAGTTTCATATGCCACTGCTCTATGCCTCCAGCTCTCAGAACAAAAGATTGTACCCCCAGCACCCTGCTCATGCCAAGATGTTTCAAGCTTCTTTGCTGCTCTTCATGTTCTTTGCTCTGTCCACAAAGTTCTCTCACCACTGCTTCTCCATCCTAACTCCTACTTATTCTTCGAGACTCACTTTCCACATCACATCTTTTGGAAAGCCTTCCCTGATCCCCTCTGAGTTTGGCCTTATCTTCTGTGCTCCCAGGGAACGCTGTGCTTCCTCCAGTCATAGCACTCCTCATGCTCTATAACAAGGGCTCACACTCAGCTTGGACTTAGGATGCACACGTTACTGTTCTAAATCCTTCATGAGTATTAGGACCTTGGAGCTTGTGGGGAGGGGTGCTTCACAGTTGTCTAATGATCCTTGAATCCCCTCCACAGTCCCCACACCAAAGGGCTCCCCAGGGGCGGGGATCTCCCCTCCAGGAGTAATTTGTGCAATAGCAGAGATCTACAGTGCTATTGGTGCTCTGATGTTATTGATGAGAAAACTGGGAAACCAAGAGGTTGGGGAACTTGCCCGGTGCCACACAAGTAGGGAGTGGTAAGGCCAGAATTTGAACCCAAGTTGTCTGGTTCTAGAACCTGCCCCACGGGAAACTGAACTCTTTGAAGGCAGGTGAGTAGAATCACCCCTGACTTCTCAGAGCAGATGCTCCCAAGATGTTAGGGTAACTTAACTGAACCACATGTGACCACTAAGCCCATGGGGAATATCCTGGAAATGTGGGGAAGCCAGAAGAAGAGGCAGGCCCTCGTGATACACGTCTACTGCCTGCCCCTGTGACGGGCGTGCAGGCCTACCAGGCCCTTCTGTGGGGGAGCTCCCTTCTCCCAGGCCAGAGCACAAAGGCCAGAACAAGGCCCCAGGCCCCATCCTGGGATGCAGTTTCTGGGAGGCCATTCCCCAAGGTCAGACCTGTTTCCACTGGGCCTGCTTGTCTCCTTGCCACCAGTGTAACCATGGCTGCTCATTTGGTTTTGGTTAAAGACAACAATGTGCTTGCTCACTGGGGGAGTGGGTGGGGTAGGAGAGGGCTTTGTTTGGAGAATTCACACTTAGTGCATCCTGCCCCAATCCCAGGGATATTTGGAGCAGCTAGGAGGAAATATTTCTGAGTCCTAGAACTTTCTGTCATTGGCCTCAAAGCCTTCGTGTGAAGGTTTCACTTATGTGGAATTCCTATAGATAAGTGTGAGCTGGCTGCTATGATTGGGTTCAGACCTACCACCAGTCTTTTCCAGGACTCTCAAGGCCCTTTGGAGGATATATATAAAAAAAAAAAAAAAGAAAAACAGAGCATGATATGCCAAAGATCTGGAGCACTGGACTATGAGTCTGGGCATTCAACTCCGGGCGAGTGGCAATGGGTGTGGGTATTGAGGAAGGACTGCCCGGACTGGTGTCTTGGCCCCACAACCTGATAGCTGTGTGGCCTTAGGTTCCTCATCTGTAAAATGGGTGTAATAACAATACCCACTGCCTCATACTGTTAATGTGAGCATTAAATCACTGAACTGAAAATAGCTCCTGGCATGTAATAAATATTCAAAGGTGGCAAATTATTATTATCCGTCTTGGTTCTTACACCAATTAGCTCATGGCCTTGGGAAATCTTGAATTATTTTGGTTTCCTCATCTGTGAAAGACGTTGTAGGACCTTCTCCTTGGACCCCTTCCAGCTCTCACTTTCTGTAATAACATAATTTTTCCACCTTAGTTTATATTTTCTTTTTCTTTAACTGAGGTACAATACACCTTCAGTTATGTGTTCAAACCTCATGGTACAGCTCTGTGAATTGTTACATACATGTGTACCCATGTATACATCTGTATGCATAATTTAGGTCTAGAATGATTCCAGCAAGTCACAGGCTTCCCCATGTCCCCTTCCAGTTAAAATCTGCCCCCAAAAGTAACTACTATTCTGACCTTCATCACCATAGATTAGTTCTGCCTCTTTTTGTACTTCATATAAATGGAACCATGGAATCACGTAGTACGCTTTGTGTCTGGCTTTCTCTGCTCAACATGGTATCTCTGAGATACATCTGCATTGTTACGTGTACCAGCAGGGTTTTTTTTAATTGCTGAGTAATGTTCCATTGTGTGGATATATCACAATTTATCCTTTATCTGATTGATGAGACATTTGGGTTGTTCTGGTCTGAGGCTATTCTGAATAGGGATACTGGTCCATTCCTCTGTTTGCCTTTTGGCGAACACACTTATACATTTCTATTGGGTGTATGTGCAGGATTGGGATTGCTGGGTCATAGGGCAAGCATCTGTTTAGCTTTAGTAGGTATTGCCAAACCGTTACAAAACTGATTTTATCAACTTAAAGATCCATCTGCAGTGTATGAGAGTTCCATTTGCTATAAATCCTTGCCAACACTAAGTGTAGTCAATCACTTTGTTTCACCCATTTTGACATGTGTATTCTTGACTACAGCTTTATCTTTTTTTGCTCCAGACATGGTAGTGCATGAATATCATTGCAGTTTGCTTTTGACTAGCCAGATGTGGATCCTCCAGAAGGAAGCTATCCCTAGCATAGCCTCTGAACCAGGCAATTTATTCAGGGTAAAAAATATCCAAGAGACATATGTCCAAACTGGCCTGATAGTGGCTGCTTCAGAAGAAAGGCTGCACTGTGCTAGCATCATTTAGAAAAATGTTACTTGGGAGCAGAAGACAAAAACCACGCCCACCTTAATTCCTAACTTGTGACTGTTTGTGCAGGCCCAGGAATTTAGACTTGAATAAAGCTGACCACCCATCCAGCACAGCACAGAGGAATCCAAGGGTGTGATTGCTAGGTGACTAGGGACCCACAGCATTTTTCATAGCAACATTATGGAAATCCAGTTCACCTACCAGAGTATGTTTGCAGAGTTGTGCAACCATCATCACGATTCTAGGACGTTGTTATCACTCCAGAAAGAAACTGTATAGCCATGAGCAGTCACTCTGGTGCTTTCCTCCCTTCCAGGCCCTGGCAACCCCTAAACTACGTTCTGTCTCTGCGGATTTGCCGATGCTGGAGCTCTCATACAAATTGAACCACACAACATGCGGTCCTTTGGGACTGGCTTCTTTCACTTAACATAATGTGTTCAAGGTTCATCGTGCTGCAGCATGTATCAGCGCTGCATTCCTTTTTATAGTTGAAGAATACTCCACCCTATGGATGGACCACATTTGGTTTATCCATTTGTTGAGATGGACATTTGAGTTGTTCCCACTTCTTGACTGTGGTGAATAATGCTGCTATGAACATCCATGTACAAGTTTTATGTGGACATGTGTTTTCATTCTGTTGGATATATACCTAGGAGTGGAACTGCTGGGTCATGGGGCAACTAACTCTATGTTTAACTCTCACGAACTGCAAAGCGTTTTTTCAAAGTGGTTGCACAATATTATAGTCCCACCAGCAATGTCTGAGGTTTCTGATTTTCCCACATCCTCACTCACACTTGTTATTTCCCAGTTTATCTCTTGCTATAGCCATCCTGGTGGGTGTGAAGTGGTATCTCATTGTGGTTTTGATTTACATTCCCCTAATGACCAGTAATGTGGAGCACCCTTTCATGTGCTCATTAGCCATTTGTATATCTTTTCTAGAGGCCTGTCTATCCAGGTCCTTTGATCGTTTTTGAGTTATTTTTGTTTTTTATGATGGAGTTTTAAGTGTTCTGTGTGTATTCCAGATACAAGTCTCTTATCAGATATCTATTTCGTAAAAATTCTTTTCCGTTCTGTGGGTGGTCTCTTCACTTTCTTGATTGTGTGCTTTGAAGCACAAAAGCTCTTAATTTTGATGTAGTCCCATTTATCTATTTTTTTTTCTCCGGTTGATTGTGCTTTTGGTGTCATGTCTAAAAAAACCATTGCCTAATTCCAAGGTCGGAAAGATTTACACCTATGTTTGTTTCTGAGAGTTTTATAGTTTCAGCCCTTCTATTTAGACCTTTGATCTATTTTTATTTAATTTCTGTGTATGGCATAAAGTAAGGGCCCACTTTCATTCTTTTGCATGTGGATATCCACTTGTCACAGCACCATTTATTTAAAAGACTCTTCTTTCCCCTTTGAATTTTCTTGGCACCCTTGTTGAAGTAAATTGACCATAAATGTAAGGGCTTGTTTTTGTTCCACTGCATTTTTAACTGACAGAAAAGAATGGTCAGATATGGGAGGCCTACAGTTGGCCCAATGTCTTAGGCTAGTAACCCGGAGGCCTCTTATCCCTCCACTCTGCAGAGAAAGAGCACAGCCCAGGGAAAAAGTGGTCACCAAAATAGGTCTAAAGACTCAACCTGGAAGCAAACAATATTGGAAAGGTACACGTGTTTCCAGAACCAATCTTCCTTTCTCTGGGAAGTTACACTTCAATATAGACCCCATTCCTCTTTCTGAGCATGCTGCCCTGAGTTTAAGAAAAGACTTCTCTTCTGATTGAGACCCCTTTTTCCTTAGCTGGGCACTTCATCCACTGTTAACCCTCTTAAGACTGCCCACTTATGTTTAAACTGTAGTTAGAGCACAGACTTTCAGAAAGCAGAGGAACTGGACTTCATTTTTTTTCCCAAAGGAAAATGCTCTTGCCTGGTCCTTGTTTGCAGTGGATTTATTCTGGACGTGTCCTACCCACTTTTGCTGATGGGACTACAGTTGACAGTGAGCACCTGATATTTAAAGCAGACTGCCAAGGGCAGAAAGGGAACCTGCCCTGCCCCTAGCTTTGGCCTCACCTAGCACCTGATGACCTCAGCTCTGGGTCTGCCTCAGCTTTGGGGCCAAGATCATGCTGTACTTGGGTGGCCCTCAGCCAGTAACTGATCAAGGAGGTCATCCACGGCCATTTCCACCACTCAGAAGTCTCTGCTAGAAGGTAGTCTTTGCTCTGGAGCTCCCCCTTGGGCTTGTAGACTGTGGTAGGTCTGCACTGTGGTCTTGCAGACCCCTTGCCCAATCCTGCTTCCTCCCCTTTTCTTTCACAGCTACTATTTCATGCTAAAACATTTGCACACCTAATTGTCATAATGTCTGCTTTCCAGAGACCCCAACCTGTCTCTCTCAGTCTCAGTTTCCTGCCCTGTAAAAGGGGAGTTAATGGCATTGTCTCACCCAGGGTTGTTAGGAGCATTTGAACTAAGTAAAATACCTGGTACAAGGTAGTCATTCAATAAAAATGAACTGTTACTAATAGGGAGTCTATCATTTCCACTGCTACATCCTAACTTTGAAAAGAAATGGGGCAGTGGCAGAGGGTGGGGGTTATCCATAAGAATCCAAACATGTAAATAATCTCAATGACTGCCAACAGGAGAATGGATAAATAAATAGTGGTGTGTTAATACAATGGAATTCTAATTAGCAATAAAATGGAAGGAGCTATTGTAACAGGCAACAACCTAGAAAAATCTAACTAGCATTAGATTGAGCTAAAGAGACTAGATGCAAAAGGTATAAACTAAATAATTTTCTGATGCTCAAGAACAGACAAAAATTATCAGTGATGACAGAGGTCAATGACTCAGTGGATACCCTTGGGGGATATTGACTGGGGTCATGAAAGAGCCTTCTGGGCACAGGAAATGTTCTCTTTCTTGATCTAGACACACAATCATGAAGCTTACACTTAAGGTTAGTGGAATTTATGTACTTAACTATATATGTTATGCTTCAGTTTTAAATTTTATTTAGTTAATTGAGGTACATACAATAAAATGCACAAATCTTAGTGTACAGCTTAATGAATTTTGACATGTGTATACACTCATGTAACCAAGATCAAGATATCAACCATTCTCACTAATTCTTTTTCCCCTTCACCTATTTCACCCATCCTGCCACCACTCTCCCCTGTGGCAACCATCAGTCTATTCTCTGTGACTATGAGTCTGTTCCTGTTTTGTTTGTTTCTTCATTTGTTTTTTTAGATTCAAGATGTAAGTGAAATCATATGGTATTTATCTTTCTCTGTCTGACTTATTTCACTTAACATAATATGCTCTAGGTCTATCCGTGTTGTCACAAATGACAAGATTCCATTCTTTTTTACAGCTGAGTAATATTCCCTTGTGTATATGTACCACATCTTTTTTGTCCATCTACTGATGGACACTTAGGTTGCTTCCATATTTTGGCTATTGTAAATAATGCTGTGATAAATGTAGGGGTGCATATGTCTTCAGATCAGTGATTTTCTTTTCTTTGAGTAAATTCCCAGAAGTGGAATTGCTGGATTATATAGTATTTCTTATTTTTAGTTTTTTTGAGAAGCCTTCATACTGCTTTCCATTGCTTCAATTTTTTTTAAGGGAAAATTAGTGAGGAGCTTTTTTAAATTATTTGATATTATTTGATAGCATATGTTCATGTTAAGTCTTTTTTAATTTCAAAATTGCAAAGAAGTAGAAAGAAAAAAATTGCCTGTGACCCCACCCCCAACTATAACCACTGGAGGCATTTTAGATATTACGTTGCACTGCACTCGCCAGCTCTCTTACCGTCCCACCTCTCCATGGTGCCACTTAGGCTCGTGGAGACAGGAAGTTCCACCATCATTTCCACTTTCTGGAGAGTAGTGCTGGGAGGATTGTTTCCAGGCTCACTTTTCTAGCCCCTCTTTCACTTCCCTCTTCAGATACAGCCTGAAGCTAAATAGTGCCAAAATGTCAATGTTCTACACAGTGAAACCTGTACACCACCCCACACTGCAGCTGGGGCCCTCTGGGTCTATGGATACTTTTCTGAAACAGCACAAATCAGGAGCCCAGCTTCCCTGGGTTTTGCTTTAAGAAGAGTTGAAACACTAACTCAGGCCCCAGAAAGCTTTCTGATGGGAACGAAGCTGACTTTCCCCAAGGCTGACATGGCCCAGGTTCAGAGGAGCCATGCTTTTTGCCTATTTTTGTGTGACTTGTGGGAGAAAGGCATTTTCCAGTGTGCTTAGGACCACAAACTGTTGAGGTGACCCCGAAGGAAAGATCTCAAGGCAGATTATAATCAAATCCAGGCAGCTGGGACACAGGGGCTTTCATCTTAGACAACTGGTTCTCAAAGCGTGGTCCCCAGACCAGCAACATCAGCATCACCATCACTGGAAGCTGGTTATAAATGCAAAGTCGGGGGCCCCGCCATAGACCTGGTGATTCAGAAACTCTGGGGAAGGGACCCAGTCATCTGTGTTTCAAGAAACCCTCCAGGTGGTTCTGATGCACTTTAAGGTTAAGAACCTCTGTTCTGAAAGTTCCTAAATTCCATTGCCAGAAATGCAAGAATATATTGGCGCATGCTCTGCTCATACTCCTAAGTGGTGTAGTGTGTCCTTAGTATGACAGGGGCATGTGCCAGGTCCATATAACTTCAAAGTTTCCTGTTCTTTATACCCTGAACCCAAGGAAATGCACTCCTTTTTTCTCTGTTAGCTGAACAAAGATGAAATAATAGCCCAATGTTCCCCCAACAAAAAGATTTATTAATTTGTACTAATGACTGTTTAGAGAAAAACATAAAAACCAATGTCCTTGTTGAGTGCTCCTTCTTGAGGGCAAAATATGGATGTTATCTGTAAAATCAACAAATTTGTCACCAAAGTGAAATGTTATCTTTTCCTGAGGGTTTTCCCAGGCAGCTCAAGGCCTCAAGGACTAGACAGCCTCCCCCCTCCCCATGATCAGATGAAGAGGGTTGGAGTTTGCAGCCGTAACTCAAAGGCTTTAAGACAGTTCAGATGTAAGTTTGTTTTCAGGTTAGTAGCTTTGCACAGACCCAGCTGAAGAAAGGCATCCATAAGCCTATTCAAACCCTCAAAGAATCCCCACAGACCTTTGCCTCCTTAAGATATGACCAGTGCAATGATCTCTTAGGTAGGACACCAAAGACATAGGCAACAAAAGCAAAAATAGACAAGTGGGACTACGTCAAACTACAAAGCATCTGCTCACCAGATAAAATAATCAACAGAGTGAAAAAGGCAACCTTTGGAATGGGAGAAAATATTTGCACAGTAAATACAGGGGTTAATATCCAAAACATATAAGGGACTCCTACAACTCAATAGAAAAAAGCAAATAACACAATTAAAAATTGGGCAAAAGACCCAAATAGATATTTCTCTAAAGAAGAAATACAAATGGCCGACAGGTCTATGAAAAGATGCTCAACACTACTAATCTTCAGGACAATGGAAATCAAAACCACAATGAGATATCACCTCACACCTGTTAGAATGGCTGTTGTCAAAAAATCAAAAAATGACAAATGTTGGCGAGCTTGTGGAGAAAAGGGAACCGTTGTACATTGTTGGAATCTAAAATGGTTCAACCACTATGGAAAACAGTATGGAAGTTCCTCCAAAAATTAAAAATGGAGCTACCATAAGATCCAGCAATCCCACTTGTGGATATTTCTCCAAAAAAATTGAAACCAGGATCTCAAAAGAGATATCTGCACTCCCATATTCACTGCAGCACTATTCACAATAGCCAAAATGTGGAAACACCTAAATGTCCGCTGATGGATGAATGGATAAAGAAAATGCAGTATATACGTACAGTGAAATAGTATTCAACCTTAAAAAAGAAGGAAGTCCTGCCATTTGTAACATTAATGAACTTGGAGGACATTCTGCTAAGTGAAATAAGCCAGACAGAAGGATAAATACTGTATGATTCTGTGTATGATATATCTGAAATAGTCAACTCAAGAGAGGCAGAAAATAGACTGACGGTTGCCAGGGGCTGTGGGAGAGGGAAATGGGGAGTTGCTGATGAACGGGTGTAATGTTTTGGTTATGCAAGATGATTAAGTTCTAGAGATCTGCTGTACATCATGTCTGTGGTTAACAATATTGTATTGTACACCTAAAAAATTGTTAGGCTAGATCTCATGTTAAATGCTCTTACTTCACTATAAATGTTAACTAAATATACTAACTAAATATTAACTCTATATGTACATATATATAAATTATTAAATAAACTTGAAAGCAAAAAGTATGGCCAGTAGTGTGCTGTTAAGTGCTTAATAATGTGCTCTCTGAAAAAAAATCACATCTCTGTATCTTCATTATAAATGTGTAGCACAGAATTTACAAACAATAATAAAATATATAACATTCATTATTGTAAATTTCACACAGCCAAGTAACTCTTATAGAATATTTCAGTCGAGAGTTTCCTAAGTTGTATCCACAGCTGACCTAAAGTGGCAATTAGCAAAGAAGAGCCATTCTGACGTATTTCTTCAATTTGTTGTGCTATTTAAAATGGAGCAGCTAGGGGATTGTGGGGTATCATGATTGGTGCACATGGTGTGTGTGGGGTCACGGGGAAGACAGTGTAGCTCAGAGAAGATAAATAGGGACTCTTTGGCATCTTACCACACTGATGGACAGTGACTGCAATGGGGTGTGGGGGGGACTCGATAATAAGGGTGAATGTAATAACCACATTGTTTTTCTTGTGAAACCTTCATAGGAGGGTATATCAGTGATGCCTTAATAAATAAATAAATAAATAAATAAATAAAATGGAGCAGCTATAGAGTTGATGCAACTTAAATTTTAACCTACATTATCACATTTCTCTATCACTTTCCAAAGTCTAGACCACGGGTCTTCAAAAATTTTCTGGAAAAAGCCAGATAGTAAATATTTCAGGTCTTGCCGCAACATAGACTCTCTGTTGCATATTCTTTTTCATATTTTTGCAAACCTTTAAAAATGTAAAAACCGTTCCTAGTTTGTGAGCTGTACAAAAACAGTCTGTGGGTGGAAGTTTGCTGACCCCTTGTCAAGACAACAAAACAATAGATTAAGAACTGATTTGTAGCATTGGCTAATTTCCCATGATGTAAATACTCCTACCATTGCTGATTTCAAGCTACCAAATTGATGTCACTGAACATGGAGTGCAGAGATGAGCAGTCACAAAACACAGTGTTTTTACAACACAGATAGAAAAGACAAATAACATCAAGAGCCTGATAATAGCGAAGTATAGTAAAATAACTAGAAAGTGATGAGTTCTGAATATGTGTTAGCTTTGTTTTTAATCTAATTTATATAATTGTAATTTAATTGTAATTTAATTTAATAATTTAATGTTTAATAATGGCCGTATTTAACAACCAGCTCTCAAATTTTTTGAAAAGTTAATAATTGGCTCTCGCAAGCTGATATGAGCAACCAGTGTCACCACACCAAATTTCAGCCTGTTTGTTTTGGTTCTGTTGGATGAAAAGGGAATCTTCATTCAGTTCGGTCCATTATTCCTTGTAACAAAAGGATTTACTACAGGGTTTCTTTGAAGCTGGCAGTTTCCTTGGCTCTTCTAAAATAGGAAATGATTTTAGATGTTATTTTTACATATTTTCAAAAAGAGGTCATCTCTATTCTCAACAGCTTCCTGACCACCTTTTGCTTCCAAATAATGAGAACTATTTAAAGGAAAAGGGAACTACTGAAGTGTGGTTTTAAGAAAAGCACATACTTTGCTCTTTCAGAAGTAGTTACACAACAGTTGTGCTCATAAACTGGGGAAGAGCTAAAACAGCTTTCCAAAGTCCCTCCCAAGCCTGTGATTTTCCTCGCATCTGCTCAGGTAGTGCCACTCATTGTACTCATTCATTTATTCAGCTATTTGAGCATCCACCATGTGGCAGCCACTGAGCTGAGCTCTGGAGTCACAGCAGAATGCAAGCACCATGGACCCTACTGAATCAATAATTCCGCAAGTCATTATTATACTTTTAATAAGTGCCCTAAAGGAGATCATATAACATAGACACCTGACCTATTCTGGGCTTTCAGGACGTGACATCTAACCCTGATACTGAAGAATGAATAGAAAACCAGGCAAAGGAGCAGGGAGAACCAAGTAGAATAGCCTTCCTGCCAGGTGATGGAAACAGCCTAAATCATGCTAGTAGAAAGCGCAGTACATACAGTATATAACAGATATCTTCTATATCTTTGATATTAACATTTCATGGGTGGGGACATGATTACAAAAAATGTCTAAAAAGCCTCCTGGGAGGAGGGAAGTGATAAGAGAAAAGAGTTGACAAACACTGGTCTATATAAGAAGTTGGCACTTTTGAGCTATTACGGTCACAGTGGCAGAGCTAAAGAAGAGAGCTAAAGTCCTCCCAGGAGGACTGTGACCTGCCTGGAGGCTCCTGAGGCTGATTTTAAAACAGGAGGTTAGAGGACTCCTAGTTTTCAACAATTCTAGAAAATTTCCTCTATTATCTTTCAAATACTGCCTCTTCCCCATTCCCTCTTTTCTCACCTACTGGAAGTTTGTTAGAACTTCTCATTTTATCTTCCTTGTAGGTTAATGTCTCTTTCATATTTTCCATCTCTTTATTTCTCTGGTTTGTGTTCTGGATGATTTCTTCAGCTCTATCTTCTATTTCACTAATCTTCTCATCAAACGTGCCTGGTTTGCTGTTTAATCCGTCTACTGAGTGTTCTGTTTTCCATTTCAGTGCCCATATTTTGGTTCTTTTACGAGTCCGCCCATTTTTTTCAATTGTCCTATTCTTTCCTTATAATACTTATTCCTTTATAAAAAATCCTTTTGAACGTTCTAGGCATACGTATTTTAAAGTCCCTTTTGGATTTCTTTTTTAGCTATAGTTCCTAAGGTGTGGATTCTCCCATTTGCTGTGCCAATCTCATGGTGGTTTATATCCACATGGACTTAGCAAATTTTGGTTATAAATTCATCTTCAGAGTCGTGGATACACAGACACATGTGCTAGTCTGCCACTTAGGAGCTGTATGACCTTAGGCAAGTTACCTGATTTCTCACTTCTTTAGTTTCAGTATCTGTAAAATAGGTCTGTTCTAAGAGTAAGTTAATATAAGCCAAGCCCTCGGTATGGTGTCTGGCACATAATCAAGCACTTGGTTAGTGCTGTTATTACTATTACTTGGCAGGAATCATTTTACCTGGGAGGTCTGCCTGCGTACCTTGGGTTATGTGAATTTCTCTACTCTCAGCAAAAGTGGCCAGTACACTTCTGAACTGGCTTTTTTCTACTTCTATCCCCACTTACAGGCCAGCCCTTTGAACCACTAGCTATAGGAGGTCAGAGCCCAACCCATCCCCACACTTCTGTTAAAACCCTGTGCCCAGGACGCATATCCACTTTGATTCCTCTGTAGCCTATAATTGCAATTCCTGCTCACTGTGGCTTCATTGCTGGCACTGGAATTTGTCTGTTTGCTGTCGCTTTTAATCTCCACTATGTATTTCAGTGTTTGAAAAACAATGCATTTGGAGTGGAGCAGGAGCTTCCTGCAGCAGGTCTGGCAACTAGAATGACCAGAAATCCCTGAGGGCCTTTCTGAACACACTTACCTCTCATTTGGATGTGAGATCCTTGAGAACCCAGGACAAGCAGGGGCATATTTGATTTGCTTTTGTGTCCCCTATGTCTAGCACAGGTCCTGATACACTTGCCATCCATTTACTCAATAAAGAGACACTATGCTGGAACACCAAATGCTACAAATGGCCAGCTCACTGCTCGATTTCTCTATGAACTACCACCACCACCTCCAGCACAGTGTGCCTCCCACCTGCTCAGTTCCTGTGAATGACTTCTAGCAAAGTGGTGCGGTTTCTAACAAATGAAAGTAGGTATAATTCATTCAGTCAGGGACTATGTCATGGATAAGCACCAGATGTGGGGTTCTTTTACTCTTGCAGCAAAATACCAAACTGAAAACACTGTAGAGGCAACAGATTATTCTGATTTTCAGACAGTTTTTTAAAAAAGCCCCAGAGTAAAATGTTAAGCAGGTAGCTGATGCAACCTGGCAAAGTGAGTGTATTGCTCTATTTATATAAAGACACACACGCTTATTAGGCCATCAGCAGTATTTGTATAAACAGTGACTCTCCCATGAAGGTAAAGGCCACCCCCCTTCAGTTCCAGTGACTGAGATACATTTTTACAATCCTGGGGGCATATACAGATGCAACAAGTTCCTTCTTCCCCTTGGAAATTTGGCAGTCACAGCAACTCTGCCTCTGTTGCCACATTCCCTTGGAGCTTTATGACTCTGTGCACATGGCCTGTGTGAAGGCTTCCCTTAGGTCACCTTATGCCATTGATAGCCAGCACAGTGTATGACAATTCAGGAAGACGGTGGTGTTTCCCAGATGCGTCCCCATCTGGCCATGCAATTACTGCCCTCCAGCTGGGAAATGTGACACCAGGGTGATGAAGTGGCTGCTGAGAAGGAGGCAGTTTGACTCTGAATTTGGTCTGTTCTCCCTTTAAATCCAAAGATTGAACAAACACATGCACACATACATGTAAAATCAGTATCACACTCACACACACGCACACACACGCACACACCACTCCCTAGCTGCAGGAGATGTTCTTTAGGATTTCATGTGGGGCCCCCCGAACACATATTTCCTAAGCTAACCTCGTATCCTGTCCCCTGTTTACTTACCATTTCACCATTCTCTCCTTTGCTCTCCCACTGACCTCCTTATCATTGCTTTTAACCCTCTAGGAGTTCCCAGTAACCCAGATAGGGAGTGTTGGGCCCTGTGAGACAGAGGCGGGGGCCTAAAGACTTTTTGAGTGTGAGCTGCTTTGCTGCATTCTCTCCCTTGGCCACAAAGAAGCCTGTCTCTGGGTCTTGATTCTGAGGGGACACAGATTCGGAGAAGCTACCCCACCACTGCTAATACAGCACTACCCGCAGGGGAGCTTTCTCATTGTAAAGGAGAGTAACCAAGTGCATTGGGTCCTAATCCCAGCAGCTCTAGTAACTCGTCCTTCTTGCCACCAACACACAGTTCACTGTTACTACAGAGGCAGCAGGGCAAGAATACAGGCTCTCTATTTTGGCAGAGCAGCCTTGGGTTCAATTTCCAGCTTCAGCACTTAATAACTGGATGGCCCTGAGCAAGCACTTACCCTCCCTGGCCTGTTTCTTAGTCTATAAAGGTGGAATCAAATAGAACATATATTCAAAGTGCAGCGCACACAATAGGCACTCTATAAATAGGAGCCATCACTATGATTGTTTGGACCATGATCCCAGCCCTTGGTCCTTCTTGTGTCACCTGAAGCAGAGATTCTCAGAGTCCTATTTTCTCCGAGTTAAAAGGAGGATTATAAAGATCCACAAAACAACTTCCTGCCCTCAGTCAGGTAGTAGGCTGTGAGCTGCTGAGTGCTCAGCATAGCACTAGCTCTTGAAACTCTAGGAGAAACCATAGATCTGTTCTTGCCCTTGAGGGCCCAGCCATCTAAACTGGCAGATACGATGAAAATATAAATAATGGGGATAAGGTTTCAACATGTGAGTTTTTGCAGGGACACACTTAGTCCATAGCAACTAGCATCTGCTAGATTAGTCCCTGGGGCCTGCAAGTGTGGTGGAAATTCAGAGGGAGGGCTGCCGTGGATTGGAAGTCTTCCTGCAGGAGGCAAGGCTTAAGCTGAGACTCAAAGAAAAGGTGAGATTTGGAGAGACCTTTAGAGGAAGTGGGAGCTCTGCAGGTGTGTGATGATGGACAAACCTGAGAGGCAGGCCTAATTATTATTTGCATTTTACAAGTAAGAAAATGGAAGGCCAGATCAGCCTAATGACTTCTCCATGGCCACTCAGCAAGTATTTGGCAGTGGTGGGATTTAAGTAGAGATCTGTCTCTGATGCTGAAGGCTGTGTTCAAAGCTGGCTCCAAGAGAAGAAAGATGGACTTTTGCTGGAAAGTAGGAAATAGGGAGCCATGGACAGTTTGTTTCAGAGAGGAATGACATGATGAAGGCAGTGTTTCTTCTATATTCACAGGGTAGCAAATATTTGGGGGAAGGTTCTGGCACTAGAGGGGTCAGCTAGGAAGCAGGTGCAGTAATTTAGAGGTGAGGCATTGAAGGCCTGACCTGGGGGCAGGGGCATCATGAGATTGGAGAAAGCATGATAACATGAGGCATAAAAACAAATTGACGGCCTTGGGAACTGAGTGAATATGGAGCATGCAGGGGAAGGGGTTTAAAGAATCAGGTCTGAGTATCTGAGTACCTACCAGAAGACTGGGTAATACCAGCGCTGGAGCTATTGGGAAGAAAAAAATGAGCTAATTTGAAGATTGCTGTTTCTATGAAACAGGGCCTCATTTCCTTTATTACTATTGCTCTTAGTTCTTTTTATTGAAAAAAGTAATGCCTACCAAGAGGAACCTGACAGCTTCAGAATATGGAGTATTCTACAACACAACTGACCTGAACTCTTCAAAAAGTCAATGTCACACATACACACACACACACACACACAAATCAAGAGCATGCACTGTTGTAGATTAAATGACATGAAAGAGACATGAGGAGATGCAATGCTCACACTTTGATTTGGAATTCTTTTTTTGGATTAAAAAAACCCCTAAAAGGTATTTTTGGGGTTATTGGGGCAATTTAAACATGGATTGGAAATTAGATGATATTGGATAATTTTCTTAGGTATGATAACAGTTTGTAGTGAGGACAGAGAATTTCCTTATTCTTAGGAGAGTCATTCTGAAGAATTTAGGGTAGCATGTCATGATGCATATAACTTACATTCAACTGGTTCAACAAAGAAAACATGTACATATATATATGTATATATATAAATAGATTGATAGAAGCTGAAATATACAGCAAGTATGTCAATGTAAATTAAATTGTGGAATCTTGATACAGGTGTATGTTAATTGTATTATTTTTTTGATCTCTGTATGTTTGAAAATTTTCAAAATGAAATTTTAGAAAAAATCATTCATGAACAGTAAATAGTTAAGAGTACAAAAGGGTAAGTAGTGAACCTTTCTACCCCAGATACTTAGCACTTCCTTCCCAGAGACACCCACATTTCCTGAAATTTTATCTGCATTTACAAGCCTATATATGTATTTGCAGATCCTTTTTTTAAACAGATGTGTTCATACTATAAATCTTTTTGTTAGCTACAATGGTCTCTCTCTTACGCATGCAACTGGGGGAGTAGTCTGTCATTTAATTAAAAATCAGAAAAAAACAGCTCAGAAGCTCTAGGACCTACGTGGGGAGGCGTATCAGTGCATCCAGGAGCAGCGTGTTTTACAGAGGGAATGGAGGGCAACCTCTAATCCTGAGAGTTGGCTCCACAGGAGCCAGGGAAGTGAGCTTCCACTGTAACGCTAGCAGCTTGCTCTTCTCATCACTTCCCAAGCCTTCTTGGCGACTGTTCTTCATGACCATGTATAGATCTGCCTCATGTTTTCAGCAGCTTTTAGGATGAATATGGTTTCATTCATATCATGTTGGGGTGATGGAGGGGGCACCTGGGTGGATATTGCTTGGGCTTCCAGAACTTGCCTGATCCTGAGAACCACTTGAGTATTTTTCGAACAAGCTCCCAAGCTTGGGCAATGCTGCCGTAAGTAGTTAGAGAAACAGGCTGGGCTCCAGTGGCTCTACTGCTCTGAGGGATGGAAGTTCCACTAACGGTGCTGGTTAAAGGCAGGAAATAGAGAGAAGGCAAGATGCCAGAGAAATGCTGAGGTCCAAGGACAGAGCCCCCAAATTCCCATAGGACCTTCTGCTCTGCACCCCCACCCCCAGCAAGATAACTGCCTCCTGTTGTGATCATGGGAGGGCCACATTTCCAAGGCATGTGCGGCTTTGAATTGATAACCCTCCCTAACTGCCAGCACCTGAGCAAATTCAAATCCCACACTTGGATGTCAGGTTCCTCCCTGCACATGGGAAGGATTTGATTGGAAAACTGTAACCCTAGAAGCCAAATGTCAGATTGAACTGAAATTGCCTGAAAAATAAAAACATTGGCACAATTAACAAAAAGGGACTGGATTCTTTTATTATCATCATCATCATCATCATCATTATTACTATTTGCAGCGAAATCCTGCGCAGCTTGCAGACCTTGGGAGGCAGCCATCCTATTATCATTCCTGATATGGACTTGAATTTCAAAGAAATGACTTTTTTAAAGATTTGTGTAATTGAACCCTTACTAGAAGCAGTCCTAGGAGTCCCAGCCACCATGTTTAAAGAACAACCCTGAGACAAGAGCCAGAGCTCTGTGGGGCTTTGAGTACCCACAGACTCATGAATCCATGTACTGACCCCAAAGAGGTCTCTTCCAGAGTCCTGGAAAACCCAGCTCTGCATCTATATCATCCTCTGAACTGGGACTAGGTAGAGTAGGCAGCCAGATTCTCTATGTCATTGGAGGGACTTAAAATGCCAGAGGACCCCACTGGCTTGTCACACTGCCTGAAATGTTCACATGTCAATGTGAAGAACTGAAGTCCCCTGTCCTCTCTAAATTACAATGTCTCAGAGGTAGAGACAGGATCCCCAGTCTTTTAAGATCAGCTTGTCACTTAAAGTGAAAAACCAGAGAAGGGGTGGGTAGCCTGAGTCTGATCTTTGGTGTAAGCCTGGAGGGTAGGGCAGGTGGTTCCACGAGGAGAGGATGCCAAGAGGGCCCAGGGCCTGCCAACAGGGCCCCTGAGTTACTAGCAGAGCCTTTGGGAATGAGGGATATGAGGCATGGGGCCCAGGGAGAGGCAAAGTCAGCAAGTGTATGAGGGGCCTGGTCCAGGACTCTCCTATGTGGCCTCACAGGCACACCCTGACCTGACTGGTTGTAGCACTGGGAAGCCATCACTACAGTCCCTAATTCCCTGACTCTGTTGTTACCATGACCTCACAGGGTGTGTGTAATTTTCATTTTTGGTGTGCCTGCTAACTAGAGATACTTCCATACGTCCCATTATTTGGTGGCTGTAAGTCCTGGAAAAGGAAATCCCAGGGCAAAATACCTCTAAAAACAGAAATCAGTCAAAGGGAGAAATAAAGTTTAAAACCTGTTTATTTCCTACAAACTGCAGTCCAGGGCCATCTCTCTTTACCCTGCTCCAGAAGAAGCAAGCAAGAAAGAAAGAAAGCCAGCCCCTTTAAACTCTCAGGTTCAGACACGCCCTCGGTTGCCCAGATAATTACCCATTGACATGGAGATGAACTTCTCTCCACCCCTGAGGATATGCAAATGCACCAAAGCCAGGCAAGATACTCTGGAAATGTTACAATTTTACCCACAGGGATGGTTGCTCTGAACCCTCAGCTACTGCCTGCCTATGGAATGGACAGGCTATGGACTTAATCTGCATAAGACTTTTAACCTAGCTGAATCCTCTGGCTTGAGGATTGTCATGATTTTATTGCTGTTGCTATTGTTATATCATTAGTCTGGTCGCAATGCTCCAGTTTTCTCGCCCAGGGACCATTGCAGAAGAGGGGGAACAAGTAGATTGTAAGGCAAGATTTCTGGAGGGGTGGCTATTTGGTGGCACAGACAGACATCACAATGGTGGGGGGGGCAGCTTCAGACGTCACAGCTGAGAGATTGGGCCTCAAGGGTCTTGCAATAAACTTTGTTCCAACTGTGCTATGTCTGTCAAGAAATCCACAATTTTTATTTTATTTTGTTTACTTTTAACTACCCCCCCACTTTTTAAAGCACATATTATGTGCCAAGTGCTAGAGTAAGCATATTAGATATAGAATTTATTTAAATCTCACCACAACCCTGTGCCATATCATTAACCTCACTATCATTAGCTGGCATTAACCTTATTTTACAGGTGTAGAAACTGAGGCACAGAGAGGTTAAGTAACGGCCAGCACTGCGCACCTGTTTAGTAATAACAGAGCGTCTAGAAGTCAGCTGACCTGCTAGAATCTTCCAGAATACGCTTCCTAATTCAAACTCACTTCTGCATTGTCACTGCCTATTGATTCAATTCCTATAGTGAGAGTCATCTGGAAAATGAAGTTGCCTGGGATAGCTCTGTTACTGGAGTCAGCCTGACCAGGGTCCAGCCCTCCCGCTTGCCTGGGAGCAGTCATCCAAAGAACCGTAGAACAGAAATAACAAACTTCATTAGAGTTGGCCACAAATCTCAAAATCCTTTAGAAGTACCCCAAAAGGTCCCTGAAGCACACCCTCGGAGCCCATAGCCATCTGATTTGAGCCACGTGACCTGCAAATTTGGGTCTTTTCTGACAGAAGGCTTCAGTTAACCCAGCAATTCTAGCCTAGATTCCTTTCAGAGTCTGCCTAAACTAGCTAGATGGTTGTAATCTGGGTCACTATAACCCAAAAAGGCTTAATTAAAATCAGGAAGTATGCTCATGCTCCTCTTCCGCAATGCTTTAAACTCTAGATGTGGCAAATTCGGCTGTGAAGACATAAGGCATGTAAGGTGCTTTGCACACAGTCATTTGGGAAACAGGCACACACACATGCACACGCACCCACCAGTATAAAGTGAGAAATGAGAAAAGGGAAGTATTTGGCTCTAGATGAGTTTCCTTTTGTAAAGACTGTAGACAAAGGGACTTGTCTACTAAAGACACTTTGTTTGGGTCTGGGGGGAGCAATGTACTGCGGGGCCTCAGGCAGGACTTCGCACGGTGGGTGTTTGTGCGGGGTGGGGGAGGGCCACGCAGGTGACGACTGGGCCTACGAATGGGTGTGAGGAGGACAGAGCAAGAAGGGGGGCAGAAGGAGAGGGCAACCAGAAACAGGAAAGCGGAGGGAGCAGGCACTGCACAAAGGAGAGAGAAGAGCAGCGGCAGAGGTGTTTGCAGTAGGGGCAGGAAGGGGAGGACCTGGGACCCTGGCAGTCTGCTTGCCATCTTGATGAAGTAATTTCCTGTTTATCAGAGACCTGGGGGCATTAGCGGCCTCAAGCCAATGATTTCTCCAGTAACCGACATTTACCCACTTCAGGTATCAGTACTTTTGGAGCTCAGTTTGGATAGAGAGCTTCTCAAAATGTAATCACCCTCCACTGCTCCCTGAAACAAAAACATCCTGAATTACCATTTCTGGAAAGAATAGTGAAGTAGGCAAGGAGTTTGCTCATGGCTTTTGGTTTCATTCTTTCATTAAATAATTATTAAGGGCCTTCTAGGCACCAAGAAATGTGTCGACACTGGGGGACACCTCAGGCCTGGGACCTTCTTATGGGCCTTGTTCTGCATGTAATTTAGCTCATTCTGACAGGGTCATAAGGATCAACAATACCACTTCCTGAACTGTGTTGGGCTGTGAGGCCGTAAGGTCTCTGAGGGTCTCAGGAGTAAGCTGGGTTGTTTGCCCTTAAAGGAAAAGGCTCAAGATTGTGATGCTGGGACCTCCCAGTGTCAGCTGTCAATTCATGCTGTTGTCACCATGTTGCTTCTCATCTGCCACATTATTTAACACCTATTTGCCTGGCCTGGGACCTGGCAGGGCTTGTCTCTGCCTCAGAATAAAGTGTATGTGTTTTGTGATAGTGATGACTCAGCCACCTTTCCTCTCCACCTAGTGAGTTCTAAGCTGCATTCCTCATGGTTGAGGTCTCTGGAAGTGTAGCTTCCCGAGAAATGAGGACTTAACAGCATAGTCAGTGGTGTGCTGGTAAGTGTTTAACAATTGGTTCTCTTGGTTGTTGGAGGAGAAGGGTGCTGATGTATAGTGCTTGCTGCTTTATAGTGTTTGCTGGTTTCCATGGTGTAAATACCCCCACTGTGGCCAATTTCAAGCTCCCAACATGATGTCACTGAAGAAAGAGTTGGGAAGGGACGCACAGCAGTGCACCGTTGTAGAGCATTTCCACCACACAGATGTAATAGGTGATAGTAACGTATAGCAAAATAATGGAAAGTGATGAGTACTGAGTATTCATTAGTTTTATCTTTGTCATAACTTAATTATAAGCTTATATAATTTAAGTTTTAGTAATGACTCTATTAAACAAACCAACTCCCAAAATTCATGGGTTGTCCCTGTCTAGCCGACTGCGGCACTACGTCACCTTTCTCTTGGCATCAGCAGGAGAAGGAGAAGCTCAGTGGAGCCCCTGGGCCCTCAGTGCTGCTTTAACCAGAGTAGCCCCCACTTGTATGCATTTTATGTATAATGGAGTCCTGTGTTTGAGCGAAGGGTTCCAATGTTTAGAAAATGTTTTTTCTTTGAAAGGCACCAGTGTAGAGGGTCTCTGAGGTTCCTTTCATCTGGGACACCCTAGTTAGCCACGTCTTAGTACCATCCCATTTCCCCTTTCATTCCCTTGCTTCCTCTCGTCACTGAGTCTCCCTATTCCTGCTGTTCCCACAGATCCTTCTGTCCCATCGCAAAGCTCTCCATCTTCACTGAAGAGAGAGCTGCGAGCACCTGATCTGGTTTCAAATAAGATTCCTCCCAGGTGTATGTCACTCTTCAACATGTGACTCCAGAACGGTCTAGTGGTCTTTCAAATACAAAGGGATGGATTTCTAAAGGGCATAATTCCAATAAGGAGGGAGTACTCTTAAAATTGGCCTGTTTTACATGGCAAAAATCTCTTGGACATAAACATGAGCGACTTCTTCATGTACATATCCCCCCGGGCAAGGGAAACAAAAGCAAAAATGAACAAATGGGACTATATCAAGTTGAAAAGCTTCTGTACAGCAAAGGACACCATCAGTAGAACAAAAAGACATCCTACAATATGGGAAAATATATTCATAAATGATGTATCTGATGAGGGGTTGACATCCAAAATATACAAAGAACTCACGCACCTTAACAAACAAAAAGCAAATAACCCAATTAAGAAATGGGCACAGGACATGAATAGACACTTCTCTAAAGAAGAAATTCAGATGGCCAACAGGCACATGAAAAGGTGCTGCACATCGCTAACAATCAGAGAAATGCAGATTAAAACCACAATGAGATATCACCTCACACCAGTGAGGATGGCCAACATCCAAAACACAAACAACAACAAATGTTGGCGAGGATATGGAGAGAGGGGAACCCTCCTACATTGCTGGTGGGAATGCAAATTAGTTCAACCACTGTGGAAAGCAGTATGGAGGTTCCTCAAAAAACTCAAAATAGAAATACCATAGGACCCAGGAATCCCACTCCTAGGAATTTACCCCAAGATTGCAGCAGCCCAGTTTCCAAAAGACAGATGCACCCCTATGTTTATTGCAGCACTATTTACAATAGCCAAGAAATGGAAGCAACCTAAGTGTCCATCAGTAGATGAATGGATAAAGAAGAGGTGGTACATATACACAATGGAATATTATGCAGCCATAAGAAAAAAACAAATCCTACCATTTGCAACAACATGAATGGAGCTGGAGGGTATTATGCTCAGTGAAATAAGCCAGGCCGAAAAAGACAAGTACCAAATGATCTCACTCATATGTGGAGTATAAGAACAAAGAACAAAACAAAACAAAAAAAACTGAAGGAACAAAACAGCAGCAGACTCACAGAACCCAAGAATGGACTAATAGTTACCAAAGGGAAAGGGACTGGGGAAGAAGGGCGGGAAGGGAGGGATAAGAGGGTAAAAGGGGCATTACGATT
>JAQQAC010016209.1:112707213-112828243 GCA_029783875.1 Phataginus tricuspis | reverse complement strand
CTGAGTTACCCCCAAAGAGCTGCCCAACAGTGTATCTCTAATTTTCTTAACACAACACAGTTTTCTTTGAGTAAAAACCGAGAGCTTTTCTTAGCAGATGTTTAGTTGCTCTTCTACTGATCGCAAGCTTTTCAGCCATGGAAATGCATAGAGGGGGCTGCAGGATTTATAGATATGACACAATCTTTCTCTGAAAGCAAAGTCACCCTCTTCAGCCTGCCAGAGAAATTATTTTTCCAGGAAAACTAAATAGTAAGCACATACTTGGATGTTCCTTTCAGGCACGAGGAAAGCCCTTTCTATCCCATTACAGTCAGGCAGTTACCCAAATGATTTGCTTCACTGCCTATCAACGGGGAGTGTGGGATGGAACCAGAAGGGGCCTCCACATATCTCTTTCTGTCTAGCAGTCACTGTAGAGCAAAGTTCACAGTCACAGGCACCCTCTGAAGTCTGTAGTCAGAGAGGCTGAGGCTGGGGCCGCTCGGGAACCCCCCACCACACACATACATAAACACACACAAGCCTGCAATGTTCCCGCAGCTCAGTGTGGCAGCTCATTACGGTTGGAATTCTAGAACCCAGAGTGAAGCAGTAGACGATGCTGTATGAAGGTGCAGGCCTAGGAGCCCATGGGTGTGCTGCCTGGCCATCTGCCAAGTCTGCTGGGTGCAAAGCATTCAAATGCAGTTAGGATAGCCAGGGGCTCAAGAGGTGGGGGCAGGGGCTGCTGTTTCCTGCCTATGTGGCTACATTCAGAGGCCTACAGTTACTGTGCATAGCTTTGCTTCTCAGGTACTGTCCCCACTCCTGACACCAGCAGCAACCTTCCCTTGCCCCCATTTCACTGAGTGTAATGGTTCATTATCTGAAGGTTTCAACGGTAAGGTATGAATGCATGCCCAACACATAAAACAGACTCAAAGCCAAGCTCTGTGCAGTCTAGGCCAATGTAGGTGATAAATCGTGCTCAATTCCCTGGTCAGAATACTTTTGTCCACCTCTGTGAGCCCAATGTATTCTTGATCCAGGGCTCTTTGGCCAAGGTACCTGCACAGTCAGCATTTTCTCCTCTTCTCTGTCCAAGCTGAGCTCACTCTCCCCTAGCTCCCCACAAACAACTTTACTTTCAGAATCAGAATAGTTTGGATCCAAACTTTCTCTCTTCGAAAAATCTCTTCTTTTACTTCTAACTTACTTCCAACCTAGACTCCTAAATTCTCCTGAATCTTCCACACTTGAATTCTTGGAAAATTTGGCCTCTCCAGGGGAAGCAGAAAAGCGCTCCTTATTTAGTTAGTGACATCCAATGGCTACTATCATTTATAGATCATCCACAGAAGACAGCAGTCTCAGAGTATGCTTTTCCCATCACTTGCTTTTGACCTTGGAGAGAGGTTTGAAATCTGAATATAAGCCATCATCAAAATACTGTCTCTTAAATACACCAAAAGGAGGGAAAGTTAGCTTATCTTTCAGAAGCCCCGAGAGTATTGTGGACTAGCTGAATAATCATTATTAGGAAAAGGAAAGGGAAGTCAAGGATAAATTCACACGTAGCTGAAGAAGTCTCATGATAAAGTGACTTTTCCCAAGAACTTGCAAAAAGCAAATCTTGTAACCTTGGGGAATGGTGAGTCCAGTAATTTCAGAACAACCCTCACCCTTCACCTGGCCAAGGCCTTAATACCACCAAAGAGCTCTGACAGCTCCACTTGGGCTCAAGAAGCAAGCTGCTTTTCCTTGCTGTTTTCCAAAGTGTGCTCATATCCATTATCTCACTTGATTCTCACTATGACCCTGTGAGGTAGGTAGGACAACAATTAGTGTTCCCCAGGCTCACTTCTGGCAGATGCCCAGGAGTCAGATTTTGCACAGTATAAGCTGACAAATTTGGCTCTATTTTTACTTGCTAACAAAACCTGGCCTGGTCTAATCTTTATGTAAAGGGAAGAATCATCATGCAACATTGACCTAAGCTAGGCAGACAGAAGCCTGCTCATCAGGGTGGCAGGAGTGGAGGGAGGGTGATCTCAAAAAATTTAGTAATTCTACTCCTCCCTTCCCTTCCTGGAGCTAAAGCCCAGGCCTTTGATGGCGAGGGTCTGTGTTATCCTCAAGCTACTCAAGTGTTCTTTCTTGAAGACTGGATGCTAAGGCAGAATTCCTATGTATTTAGCTATATTTGATCAACCTTTACCAGTTAATCAAGTGCCCCTCATGGGTCCAGCTCTGTGGGAGCACAGAGAAGTATGAGATGTTGGCCCTGACCTCTAGGAGCTTATAGTTTTACTGGGGGTAAACTTGTATACAGTAGACAACCATGAATAGCAGCCAAAACCATAAAGAGAGGGTCAGGGAGGTTCGATGCAACCCTAGAGAGTCCGAACAAAGAGGTGGTTAGGAGCATGAGCTCTGGGGTAGGGCAGTAACCACCGCTCCAAATTCCAGACCCACTGTTACTAGCAAGGTGAACCTTGAGCAAATCACTATATCTGATGTATAAAACGTGGCAAAAATTAATAAATACTTATTACATGAGGTTGATGAGATCAGAACAGCACAGTACCTGACACATAGTTAAGTGTTGAATGAACGTTATCATTAGGTGCTACTGAGACTGACCGTTGAAGAAAGGGAGAAGATAAGGAGAGACTGAGGGAGAAAAACAGGGCAATAAAAGGCGTGGAATTAGAAAGGAGGAGGTGCGTGAGGGTGCTGAGGGTACTGGTCTTACTAAAGCAGAGGGTACATATTAAAGGAGCAGGAAAAAACAAACTTTGTTAGGTTGGGTGTAACTACATGGCAAAAGGCCTTGACCACCAGAGAATTTAGACTAGATATGAAAGGAAGTGAGAAGCCACCAGAGAACTTCAGGCAAGAGAATGACTTGAAGATAGTGGTCTTAGAGTAAGATTGGCCTGTGGTGTACTCAGTGATTTGGAGAGGGACTGAGGGATACCCAGTGTTTCAGAAATGAGGTGATGTGGGCCTGGACTAGAGACATGAGACAAAATATTTGAAAAATATTTTTTGGGGAAAATTAACTAGATAGAGTAGGTAATTGGATATGGGAAATGCAAGGGAAGGAAGTGTCCAAAAGGGTTCCAGAGTTTTGAGTCTAGATGACTTGCAAAGTGGTGGTACCACTGACAGAAAAGTGAGAGTCAAGAGAAGCAGCCATGGAGGAAAGATAATGGAGTCAACGTTCAATTGGAGATGATAGTGAGACATTCAGTAGAAATGTCTAGAAGAAAAGAGTGATGCCCAAGTGTCCTAAAGGTTAAATTTTCTTTTTCTTTTTTTGACCTTTTGACCCCTTTCATCCATTTCTCTCACTTCCTTTTTTCTTTTACTTCCTCCCTGAATGGAGGCAGATTTCACTCTTGGTTATATTATCATATTGTCTGCATATGTGGACAGTTTTGTTTCTTCCTTTTTGGTTCTATTAATTATTTTCTTGTTCTTAAATTGACTTGGACCTCCGATACAATGTTGAATAGTAGAGTAGCAGTAGTACTTGCCATTTCTGTCTCATTCCTGACTTTAGGAGAAACATCTAATGTTTCAAAATTTGTCAACAATTAGGTGGTGCTTCTATGTGCCAAGAGCTATGATGAACACTTTACAAATTAGTTAATTCTCCTACAGTGTTATGAGATAGATATTATAATTATTATTTTCACTGTATAGATCAGGAAACAGAAGCACAGAGAGGCTAAGTAACTTGCTCCAGGTCACACAGCTAGCAAGTGGCAGAATGGAGTTTCAAACCTCCACTGTCAAGCTTCAGAGACTGTTTTTAACTGCTCTGCTATGCTTGCTGCCTCTTTTAAGTATGGAGTTTTTTGTAGATTTCTGGAAGCTACTCATCATCAAATTAAAGTTTTCTCTTATTCCGAGTTTTCTTAGAACTTTCAAAGAGCAAGTAGGTGCTGAGTTTGTCAAATATTTTTCCTTCATCTATTGAAATGATCATATGGTTTTTCTCCTATAATGTGCAAATCTAATGAATTACATTGATATAGTTTCTAATGACAAACCAGCTTGCATTTCTGAGATTAAACCCTAGTTCGTTATGTTACATTCTTCTATCTCAAAAGTACAGGATTTGAATTGCTAATAATTTATTTAGGGGCTTTCGTATAGAGTTATTTTCCTGTCCTTGTACAGTTTGGTACTGGTGTAATGATAGTTTTGGAAAATGAGTTGGAAAACTTTCATCTATTTCAATGCTTTGAAGCAGTTTGCTTGATAAGGGGATTATTTGTCTCTTAAAGGTTTTGTGCAATTTACCTTTAAAACCTTTGTGTGTGTGTGTGTGTTAAGAGGGCTGAAGTGTACAGATCTTTGATTCTATTTCAGTGTCTTCTCTAGTTTATTGATGTAGTCAGGATTTCACCTTCTTCTCAAGCAATTTTAGTCATTTATATTCCCTTAGAAAACTGTTTCATCTGGGTTCCAAATGTATTGGTATAAATATTAATACAAAATGTCAATTATTTATAGCTTTATACCTATATCAGGACTTACACAATTACTAAGAATATTTAATGTTTTCCTATGCTTTTTGTTATATTCAACAATATGGTTCTCTCTCTGTCCTCTCTCTTTCCCTCTCCCTCTCCCTTTTTCTCTTTTTACTCCTGAGTAGTTTATTTATTTTGTTAGCAAACTTGCTAACTTTGCCCATTTTAATGGTGTTTCCAAAGAGCCAGCTTTTGCTTGTATGGATCAACTTTCCATTTTTTGTGATTGTGTATTTTATAAATTTTTGCTTTAATGTCGATTAGCAAGCGTTATTCCTGCAAAGCCCATCTGTCTGGAATATCCTTCCCTCCTTCCCTTTCCCTTGGCTAACTCCTACTCATTCTTCAGTTTATGCATCATGTCTTTCAGGAAGCCTTCCCTGACCTTCCAGCATGATTGAAATGCTCATCCTCTGTCCTCCCCCAGCAGCTTCCAGCACTCATCATTCTGTGTTATCATTAGCCGCCTGATTGTTTCTCTCCCTAGTGGACTGTAAATTCCTTGAGGGCAGGGACCGTGTCTGGTCATAATTGTACCTCCAAGTGCCTAACCTAGTACTTGGCATCCCTAATTAGAATGCAAATGGAAATTTTATTGGAGGTAGCAACCCAAGGGCTGGTAGGCAGGTCTAACAAAGGGGCTCCCACCAGTCTGTTGTCTGAGGTTTGGGGGCTTCAAAAAAAGGAAAAACAATTGCTCAGGGTCGAATTTCTTCTCTTGATTTTCAAAAGAATCAAAACCCTTCAAATGAGTAATTCCAACGATCATCCCTTGGGGAGGAGACTTTTCCACTCCCCTTTGAACCCTGCACTCCAGCATGGATCCAGAAGGTTCATCCGCGAAGGAAACAAGGCCAAGAGTTAGCCATAAAGGAGGCTAACTGGAGTTAAAGGGTCTATAGGCTGCCCAGCGCTTTCCCACTTAAAAGCAGCTTCCTGCACAGGGGCCTTTCCTTCTCTGCAGTGAGCACAGGGAACCTCATCAGACACTTCCACTTCTCTGGTTTCCAGTCTAATCTGGAACACCTTTCCCTCTCTATTCATCTTTCCCTTCAATTCCCTCCTGTTACTCACCATTGACCCTGTAGTTTTTTATTACTTGTGTCCAGGAGGTGTTTCAAGAATATGAACTGAAGTAGTAGTTCATGAAATTGGCAACATCTATGTACTGCTGCCTTAGGTTTTCTTCTGGAAACTTCTGTGGTTAGCAATCATGTCCAAGGAAAGCAGAACACAGGCCGAACTAAAAGAGAAGCATACCGAAATCATGGAACAGCATGAGCATTAGGGCCAGCTCCTGCCCACTTCTCAGCCCCTACCTCCACCCTAAGCTGTGGTCTGATAGGAGACTATTTTAGAGACAAAAATCAAACTGGTATCATCACGGTATTGCCCATGTAATTGTAGGTTAATGATACTAAAATAAAATAAATTATTAAAAAAAAAAATCAAACTGGTGACTGAGGGTTTTCCTGCTCACTGAGAATTTACTCTCTGGGGGAAGTGGTCTCATTTCCTGGCATAATCTGAGCTCCTCTTGGAAGAAAGGATCATGAAACTAAAAATCTAAGAACACTTTTGAAAGAGGATGCATTCTGAAATTGAAGGGAGATCAGAGGAAGTAAGACCCAAAGTATACCCACTGTGTGCCACTTGCCTAAGACAGAACTAAGGGAAGAGAGATGACCCCCAGGACCCATGTGGCTCCAGGGGTGCTGGGAAAGGGCAATGGGCTGATGTTGCATGGCAGTCTATGTCAGACCTTTCTAAGGTTGCTTTGCTGACAGCAGATGTGTTCCAGGCACTGTGCTAGGCCCTAGGGATATAGCAAATAACAGGACACAGTTACTACCCTTGAGGAGCTTATAGTCTGGTGTCTGTATGGGACACAGTGTCCACATTTGGAACTCTCCTAGCTACTATGATCTCTGGCATCTTGACTTGAAAATGCACTACCTCCTCAGCATTTGCAGTGGCCTCAAAAACAGGGGCTGCACATTCATCTCTATGCCCTCAATACCTAGCACATTACTCAGTACATGGTAGGCACTCAGTATTTGTTGTATGAATGAAGGAAGGAAAGAAGGGGAGAGGGAAGGATGGGCAGAAAGAGGGTTAGATGTTAACACTAGTGCCAACGCTCCAGAATCCTGAGGCAGCCCTCAGAGTCATGGGGCAAAAACTCAGGGATACACACATCCACGGATGCTGGTGACTTTGAATTAGTCACTTTTATTGTTGTGTTTAATCATCCTTGAAGGTATTAAAATGATAGGGTAGGGAAGAAGGTTAGTGGGTCCTCAAAAAGTAATACAACAATACTAAGGGACTTTAACACCCCACGTACATCAATGGATAGATGATCCGGACAGAAAATCTATAAGGAAACAGTGGTTTTGGATGAAATATCCAGAATAGGGAAATCCATGGAGTGAGGATACAGTGTGGTGGTTGCCAGGGGCTGAGGGGAGGGAGGAAATGGGGAGAATCGGCTTGATGGGTAAGGCGTTTTAGAGCAATGGAAATGCTTTGGAACTAGATAGAGGCGGTAGTTGTGCAACATGTGAATGTACTAAATGCCACTGAATTTTTCAGTTTAAAATGTTTAGTTTTATGTGAATTTCACTTTAATAAATTATTTTGTATAATAACATTAGGGTAACCTGAGGAAGAGTCAGGCTAGAGAAGCCCCAATTCCGATTCTGAGCAGACTGGGTAGTTGTGGGAAGTAGTAGACTAGGTGGGTATAGAGTGGGAATGATGTCCTCCTCCTCCTCGCACTCCCCCGTGCTCCGGTGCTTGTTCCTTTCCTCCTCAGCTAGGTCAAATGTTTATTTCTATCTCCCTTCCTGTGCATACCCAGGAGCTGACTGGAATTATTCTTAAGAATCTTCCACTTCTCTAAGGACTATTTATCATAAAAAAAGCAGTTGTTATTTGTTGTATGCTTTTCCAAGACACCCCAAATATCAAAGATTTTAGGAACATGGGAAGCCAGCATGAAGACATAGGTCAGTTTAAGAAGATGGCCTTTTGAAGAAAGTCTTGAGAAAATGTTGATGTAGCCAAGCTGATGGGTAGGCATAAAGTTTTAGGTACCTAGGGGTGCTAAGACATGCCTATTGATTGACTGATTCCTTGATTGACTAGAGACATTTATAACAAACGGGTCTCACCTAAGTGGGAGCCCTGCTTGGTTTACGGTCACCAGGCCACATATGTGAAAGGGCTTTCATCCAACCATTCTTCCTCACATTCAACAAATATTTATTGAGTACCTGCTATATTCTAGGGAGCAGAGTGCTAGGGATTCATCATCACAGACATGGATAAAAGACATTCACATACAATCACAAAAAAAAATTTTTAGACATAATTTCAACCTTTTATCATCTCTAAACTTTGACCTTGAGTAAGCTGATGGGCAAGAACAGGGAAAGTTATGACAATGATGGTGTGGAATCTGTGGTCCAATTATGGTTAAGGGGCAACAGAGCAGGCTATTTGAAAATGAGGTCATCTAAGGAAATGGCCCTGTGACAAGGGAGGTGGAACAGCTTGAGGAAAAGCCTGATTAATGTCTCCTTCCCATCCGTCCTGTGCCCTCTGAGCTGAGCCTGCCCCATGCCCGGACCACATGGAGACAATGGATTGAAGCCGTGCTCCCCTAGACTGCGATGGCTACGCACACCCTGCGTGCAGCAAATGCTTTCTCCCACCCCCAGAATAGCTCATGTTGGGCTCTGTGTGAGCACCAGGTTGCCTGAAATTGAAGGAAGACAAACCTGGTCAGAACTAAGGAGGGTCTGCCTCTTGTCGCTTATGCTACAGTTAATCCATTGCCATCTGTCTTTATTTTGCTGACTCACTGCTTTCATTTGGGTTGGCAGTTCTCTTTTGCTGTTGGCTGCAGTCTTTAACTGTTTACAGAGAGCTGAGATGGATGGAGAATTAGGGGCTTTGCATTCATTCCCTGGATGAAATCCTACCCAGGTACTGTGGGCCTCTTGTTGAGGGGCTGAGGCCAAGGCCTCTGGATTTTGATGGATGGTAGAGATTAAGTGTAGGGTAACACATCATTTAGTCTGATTGCAAGGCCAGATTTCTCCCGAGTACTGCCAAATGAGCTCGGAGGTCATATGAATCGTCTGCCCAAGCACAAGGGAGCATGGTGCCTTTTAATTAGAACAAAACTGAAGGATATTCGGGACCTTGGTCTGTCAGGGAACTTGGAGCACCCAAATCCTGTACTTCGTTCAAGATTCCCTTTAAACTTCACTTCATCTATGGAAGCCTTCCCTGCATAAACTTCCATCCCCACACTCCATCCCACCCTCCTCCAAAAGGCACTTTCCTACACTTTGAATCACATCAGCATTTAGTTTCCGTTGTGTAGGATCCTGGCTCACTCTGTCATTTTGGAACCAACCTTCAGCAAGTTTGAGAGATCCTTTCTTTAGCCCAGTGAGATATAAACTCATTGAGATGCAAAACTCTGAGTGTGATACTGGGCATTACATGTTTGTGGCCTAAAGCTAAGGGGACCATACAGTTTATCATCCAACTGGGACACTTTTCAGGGTGAAGGGCAGTACTATTACTAATAACAATGGGATAGCAGGTGTAAACTGGGACCATCCTGGGCAAACCAGTACATATGTTCACCCTACCTAAAGCCCTAGGTTCCTTTTTGACTTCTTTTGTTTCTACCCCAATTCCCAGGCAGGACTGGCTGACACTGAAACTGAGGAAACAAATCTACCAAAAACCCCTCAACAACCTCTACACCAGAGATGATCTAATGGTGACAGAGAGTAGCCTTAAAAATGTTAACACTAATAGGAGCTCACTTCAAACCCATGGCGTCTTATTGCAAGTCATTCTATAAGATATCCCAGAAGTGTTTCCAGTGAATTCCTATAAATTTCAAAGGCTAATGGTGGCTTCCACCAAGTCCACTTGCCATATAACAAAATGGAGGTGACTTGCTCATAAAAATTATTCCCTTGAAAACTTAACATTACATGGTCAAACTATCCCAAGGAGATGGCTTCTCCAAGCCATCAGCCCTGGAAAGTATTTTCTACCAATGGGGCAGGACTACAAAGTAACCTCCAGAAATTAGAGCCCTCATACACTGTAAAATGCTTCAGCCACTTTGCAAGACAGCCTAAAAATTCTCAAAGAATTAAACACATAATTTTCATGACATAGCAGTTCCACTCCGAAGTATATACCCAAGAGAATTAAAAACAAATGTCTGAATAAAACTTGTACGTCAATGTTAAACAGCATTGTTCATTAATAGGTAAGAAGTGAAAAGCACTCAAATGTCCATCAGCTAATGAATGGATAAACAAAAGGTGATATATCCACATTTTGTGGAATATTATTCAGCCATAAAAGTAATGACATATGCTACAACATGGATGAATCTTGAAAACATTATGTTAAGTGAAAGAAGCCAGTCCCTAAAGACTATCCCATATGATTCCATTTCTGTGAAACATCCAGAACAGGCAAATCCATAGGAAAAGAAGTATTAGAGGTTGCCTAATACTGGGTGGGCTGGGGAGTTTGGAGCAGGAAGTTACAGCTAATGGGTACAGGATTTCTTTTGGGGGTGATAAAAATGTTCTAAAAATAGTTGCATAACTCTGGGAATATACTAAAAACCACTGGATTATGCATTTAAAATGGGTGAATTGTATGGTATATGAATCATACATATCTCAATAAAGCTGTTGAAAACTTAGCCTCCAGGCCTAAGCAGGACTCAGTACCAGCTATCCAGGCTAGACCTACATTCCTTTAATGAGGACATGGGCATTTTCCAGGCCATTGTCAGGCTTCAGAAAGGCCAGGTACCAACTCGGGCAATGCCTCCTAAGAGCGGACCAGTGGGGAGAAGCCTCGTTAATACCCACAAGCCTTTGGCATTTTCTTAATTAGCCTTCATAGAAATATCTAACACAAAGCCACAGGGTCCAGTAATATTTGACAGGAAAGGGCCTTAGAGCATTTGTACTCCTATCCTCCCTGCGGCAATGCTTTGAAAAAGGAAGTGACGTGCTCAAGTTACACATTTAGTCAGTGGCAGAGCAGGGACCAGAACCCTGTGCTCCTGACTCCCACTTCAGTGCTCCTTCTCTGGCCCTGGCTTCTCTGTTGCCTCCCTTTTCCCTGTGCCATCAAAAGCAGGTCCCTTGGCCTTGCCTGCTGAAATCCAGAAGGAGTCAAGTCTAAGAGTCCAAGCTCAGAACCAGGGTGAGCTGACAGTTTGGGGAGTATGGTACAACCACTGAAATATGGTTGACTAAATAGCAGTTCAGGAAATCTGCATTATAGGTCTTCCAACCTCAGGATGTGGACAGAGTACAGGATTTGACCCCTGGTGCAACTAAATTTGTGGAATAATCACATGCTTCTCTTTATACTGTATTTGGCAGTATTAGAAGAGAAAAATAATATTCATCTTAGGAAAACCTTGGTAACTGCAAATTTGCTGGCAACCTTATTTCCTCTTGCTTTCTTGGAAGAAACCAAATGAAAAAGCAGCTGTACAAATTAGCCCTGACCAACAAGCCCGGGACCAAAACAAAACAAAACAAAACAAAATAAAATAAAGCCAAAAACAAATCAGGCTAAATATTGAAATCAGAATGGAAAATATATCCAAGTACATGCCTACTGGAGCTCTTGAAACTGCTAATCTCCACTTGATTATCGACAACATCCTCCTTCCAGGAGGTCAGGACAAAGCTGGGGACAGTGTGACCGAAACTTATCAGCAGTTTTCCAAACCCTTTCTTCATCTGCATTCACAGATCTTCCTGACAGCCTTAACAAAAGCAAAACAAGTTAGCCTGCTTGTGAGAGTCAGATTAGTGCCACAGTGAAAAGAAAATGCACTTAGTAGGTCATCAGTGAACAGACACTTGTGTGCCGGGCACTGCCAGGGCTGGAGGGACACACAAGAGGAGGGGAGAAGACATGATGCCTGTCCAACAGCAGCCACACTCCCCCCAAATAAGACAAATCATGGCCAAGGGCAAGAGCAATGTTGAGGTAGTTCCTATGTGTTGAACAACAGTCAGAGGGACCAGTCTTTCTGGTATAGAGATGGTTGAAAATGAAAGTTGGGGACAGATTGTGGAGGCCATGTAGGGTTTTGCAGAGGTGAGTGGCCAAATGAAAAGCGAGTCAGCGGAACCTTCTCTTCACCCTCCCCTCAACACTGGGTTAGGTGCTCTCCTCTGGGCTCCCACAATCCCTTGGGCCCTGTTGTAGCACTTTTCACACTTCACTGTAATTCTCTGCTTCCTTGTACTCCTTCCCCTTGAACTGGTTTCATTGTGGGAAGAGCTTGTGTGTGGTTGATGTGTATATTCCTGATGTCTAACAAAGGGCTTACCCAGTGGTTGGCACTCAAGAAATGTGTATTGATGGGATGAGATGGGATGGGGTGAGATACAACACTAGACCTTTGGAAGAGCCATCTGGAAGAGAAGGCAGGGAGAGGAGAGCCGTGAGAAAGCTGTTGCCTTAGTACAGCTATGAGGAAGTCAGGCCCCAACACCAAGCAATAGCAGTGGTGACGGAGAAGACGGGAGGATATCAGATGCCTTTTGAAGGAAGAATGGACAGAACTTGTGAACCTTACTTAACACGGACTTGAGGAAATAAAACAAAATGGCTGTCGAACTGGAGTTAAGTTCCCCACGAGGCAATGTGGTAGGTCCCACAGACCCCGGTAGGATTAACCAGCCCCTGCTTCCACTCTGTGGGCAATTGGTCAGAGACTCAGCTGTCTGAGATGATGTCCTTCTCACAAGTAGAGGTGAAAGGGACCGGCCCATCACCGAGGGGACTTTGCCCAGCTGTCTCTGTGCCGGCTGTGCTGAGGCCCCGGGGAGCTGGTGCTGACCAGTCAGACGAGGCTCCAGGGTGATGAGCCGGCGCTTGGCCATCTTAATCCCACAGTCTCAACTCAGCTCCCACCACCTGGAGGTGTCAAACAAAGAAGTCCCAAACAGAGATAAGTGTCAGCCCAAGAAACAAGAGTCTCCTTCTCGCCGTGCCTGCTCCATTCCACCTCAGTCTTTCTGCAGCTCCTGAAGGGAGGGCTGAGAGAAAACCACGGAACTTGTCAACATCCCATTTTCCAAAAGCTAAATCAGATTCATTCTGTGTCTCCTGCACAGACTGCATTAGTCTGGGTAATGTAAACACTGTGAGGCCACAGCTGTCTGCCAGCTGCAATGTTGAAGCCCATTTCAGGGGGCATGAAAAAACCTGTCTGTAACTATCACAGATGAGAAGTGTTAGCTAATGAATGGTCCCTGCTGAGTCCAGAGCCCAGCTGAGTTATTTAAGTCTTGGGCCTTAGCAGAGATTTTTATTGGGTAACAAATCTCAAATGCACCAGTCACCCTCTAGACCCCGGACTGGAGCCCGTCATCAATCCCCAGGAGACCAATTCACTCCAGGGACATTCCTGGTTCCATCTCAAGAATCTTGGCATTTGGAGTGTTGGGTGATGGCTCAAGGAGGGTACGGCAGGGGCTTGATAATCACATGAGCCTGCGGCAGTAATGCAGACAGTGTCGTTTCCCAAGAGCAGAGCTGTCAATGGCTTCCACCAGGACCGGTCAGCTTTGAGTGGCCTGACCGAGAAGCAGTTGGCTCTGAGTTAGACACCACTGCTGGGCCTCAACCTAATCCTCTGCTTCTTTCCTACTGCCCTTACTCCTCCTATAGGGCCTCAGGTCAGGGGCAAGGCCAACAAAGCCAACATCCTTCCAGTCGGAATGAGACGAGGGCTAGGGCCCAGCCATTCTGTGGGACATCCGCCTAGTGTGAGCACCTCATAGCCTACCCTCCAGCCTGCCCTGGGGCCGAAGCAGGTACCTGATTATCAGCCTCTGAACAGGTGCGTCTCAGCTGCCTGGGAATTAGAGACACACAAAAGAGAAGAAAGTACTGAATCCAAGCCAGTGAACTTTTTCTTGTGGTAAAATACAAATGACACAAAACCTACCATTTCAGCCATTTGAAAGCTCACAATTCGATGGCACTGGGCACATTCACAGTGTTGTGTGATCATTACCTCCGTCTAGTTTCTGGAACATTTTCATCACCCCCAGTGGAGACTTCCCACTTATTAAGCAGCATTCATTCCCCATCTCCTGGAAACCACAAATCTTCTCTCTGTCTCTAGGGATTTACTTACTCTGGGTATTTCGTGTAAGTGGACTCATACAATGTATGTACAGCCTTTTGTGTCAAGTCAGCATTTTTTTGAGCACCTATAAGGTGCTCATCACTGCAATAGGCATGAGGATTCAGCCTCAGATGCATGCCAGGTAGCAGCAGCTGCAGGGTTTTTGAAATACTTTGCTCACTCAAAACACATGCTGTGCGATTTATTTGCATCCTATTTAATCCACACAACTCTCTGAAGTAGGTAATAGTAATGACCCCATTTTAAAGGTGAGTAGTCTGAGGCTTAGAGAAATGGAGTAGCTTAGCCAAGGTTGCACTAATAGTTAAGATTCCAACTTAAGTCCTTCTGTTATTTATCATGTATTTAGCCTGATTTAGAGCCAATCTGCTTACTTAGAGCCAACATACTGCCTTCGTGGTATGCACTGCCTGCCTCATCTTGCCTGCCCTTAAATCCCCACTGTGACAGACCCCACAGGCAGGGGAATAATCTCATGAGGCCCTTGTTAAAATGCCCGTGCGCTGCCAGGGATAGGAGCCCAGCATGAGAGCCCCTAGTGTCCACTTGCCCTTCGGCACACCCAGAGTTTTCTTTAGTTCCCAGAGTGCTGAATATAACCCCACCCTTTTCTCTCCCATTCGTGAGAGCATATGAGAATGTTAAGAGTTATTTATAGAGAAGTCCTTGAATCTGCTTGATTTTTTAAAAGTAAATCCTACACAAGTTTTGGCACCCGATTATTGAAAACATGTAATAACTGATTGCCAGACACCAGAGCATCCTGACATCAAAGATGAGAACCTCTGGTCCAAGGACATTCTCCTTTATGACCTACCTAGAAGGTCCAGAGAGATGGGACCCAGCTCAGGTGGTTCCAGTTTGCAGTTGAATTCCAGGATCAGTCACGATCCCCCGAGGAGCTTGGTTGTTTCAAACTGAGGGCTGGAGCAGCCTTTGTAAGGCAGCCTTGAAGCTGTGCACCTGATATCTGAATGTTTGAGCAGTGACTGTGGCTGCATTGACACGTGTCCCAGTCACTTGTGCAAGAGACTGCCAGGGCCTGACTCACATTCGGCAGCACAGTCAGGGAGAATGAAAAGGAAAATGGGAGTTGTTCCACTATTTTATAGACTCTGGGATGTATGTTTAAAAGATCCACAAATGGGAGTGGCACTCCAGAAAGTTCAATGGAACTGGAAGAGACAAATATTGATACTCAACAGTCAGCTTCTATAATAATAATGATGGTACCACCTGAATTCAAATAAGCAGAACAGATGTTCCTCATGTGTTATGAGTCGAAAATCATTCCTTCATGTGGGATCAGTTAAAATCAAGCTTGAGACTTAGTGTTTGCTTAATATTAAAACTTTTAATAAAAAGACTTCGGAAGCAAAACCCAAGTGAGGACATGGTACAGTCATCTGTGCAAATAATCATCCATTCAGCATTTGCCTGGAAGACATGCAGGGATGTAAACGTGTGATGCTGGCAATCCCTGGGAATGGAGGTGGTGCTGAGAAAAATGTCCTTTGCCATCACAGTTGACCAGAGCTTGGCACGTTGTTTTTCCCAGCCTAAGCAGGGCTTGGAGCTTAGTGCTGAGGTGAGCCTCAGAAAAAAGGAAAACTCAATTCTTTTGACATTCAATATATACAAAAAGGATTTTTAAAAGATGGGTTCTTAGAAATGTATGAAACTGTCCCACAGAAGAACTCGTTTGAGCTTGAACCAGCCTAGCCAGGCAGTGGGGTGGGTGTGATGGGAAAGCTCGAGCCGTAGCCACTGCCTTCAGGACCCCACCCACATTGTGGAGGAGCCTAACATCAGAGAGGAAGACAAGCTAGCAACTATCATCCAGTGCTTGCATTTTCCTGAGAAGGAGACAGGCTCAGGACTCTTAGGCATGCCCAAGGCCACAGAGTGAAGTCGTCGCCGGCAAATCTGACACATGACCCTTGCCTTTCATGACTCCACTCTGGGAGCCCACTGAATGAAAGAGGCAGAAGTCAAAATGGAATAGAAAGACATGATTGACCTTTCAAAATAATGACATAAAATTAGGATTCATCAAGAATAAAACCCCAACTGGCATGGACTTTTATTCCACAGCACCAGCTAACAGCCCTTCTTGTTTTAAAGAATTAGTGGAGCAAAATAGTCATCTGGGCCCAAGGAAGAGAAACCCAAAATGGGCAGCTACAAAGGAACTCTCAAGGAAGCCAGGAAAAGGCTAAAGTCCCTGGGAGGCTGCCCTACACACCAGGCAGGAGAGATGGGAGCGAAAGAGTTGGAGAAGATGAAGCCATAGAAGGGATGTCATGTGATTAAAGTCTATGGAGAAACTCCTACAGGCCATGGACCCAAGGCACTTACATCCTCCAGAGTTTGCAGTGCAAGAGGGAGAGATGGCCTTTGCAGTGCCTCTCAGGAAATAGACAAAGGGGCAGCCTTTTATACACAGTCAGTACTAGATGGCCAGGAAATATGAAGGAAATGTGCAAACCTTCTTCTTCCAAAAGGTTTTAGGAAGTTACAAACCATTTCTCAAAGAGCTTCAAATAAACTAATTCCTGGTTTAATAATAATAATAATAACCATATTAACAATACCTACCACTTACTGTTTGCCATGTGCCAGGCACCATACTGAGCTCTTTTAATAGTTTTCTCATTTCATCTCCACAACCACCTGTAACCATTATTCCTCAGGCGAGGAAACTGAGGCTCAGAGGGGACAAGCAATTTGCCCGAAGTCAAACAGCTAGTCAGTGCTGGAAGCCACGTTCCCATCCAGATCTCCCTTCATCTCAGAGCATGGAAACAGCCCACCGTCCTGCCTCTGTGACTGTGATGGCTTGGCTGCCTGGTACTGTGGCATGTTCATCCCAGGTCGTGGGAAAGAGGAACTGGAAAGAGAGACTCTGGGATCAGGGAGCCAGTTAAGAGGCTCACCCAATAAGAGGGAATGAAAAGCAAGGATTTTGTGAAACTGCCAGAAGGAGAAACTGACAGGCTCTAAAGACATACAGGATCCTACTGTGCCGGACTTGCCTTTTTTCATTTAGGATGTCATGGAGCCGTTTCCATGACAACACACATGGGTCTGTGTTACCTTTTTCGGTGACTGCTTGGGGTCCCATTCTGCTGGAGCACCGCACTGTTTTGGTGAGCGCTCTGAATGTACATTTACCTTTACGTCCTGGTAGAATTTCCCAGCTGAAAGAAGTCTGCTTTAAATTTTGATGAGACTTTTTTGAGAAGATGTTCATAGTTGAGATGAATCATATTTTGAACCCGGGATGGGGAAAACCGGCTTTGGTAGCATTAGAGAATGATACATTATAGCAGAAGGAAATGGGTTGGTCACTGTTCAAAAATGCAGTCAAAAAGCCCAAGGCCTCCCATACCTTTCTACACCAGACCAACACCAACGTTGTCACAGCGAAGGATAGGAAGAAAGGGAACAGAAGCCATGGTAACTTTGGGAACCATTTTCCAGTGTTGGCGATCTGGTAAGTCATTTCTCTTCATGACTTGCTTTTAAAGGAAGAGAACTATGCCCGTTTGTTGAGCAGCTGGATGGCTGCGGCTGTCATTTCAGAGAGCAGACGGCTTTTTGAGAGACTCCCAGCAGGAAGGCTGGCCACCTGACTGCAGGGCCATTTTCAGACACAATAGCAACTTCACTGCCTGTGTGGCTTTGAGAGGTTGGCTACTGTTTTTAGACAAGGAATCTAAATAACTTCTTAAAAATGCTCCCAAAGGGAAGAGAAGAACTTGAGTCTTATTATTAAGTATAACTGGCCCCCCAGGTGACATTTCGACACCGTGCTAGGAGAGTCAGTTCTGTTTGGCAAATACCCAGCACCACCTGCCTCTGAGCAGAAAGCTGCCTGGCCCTGGCGCCCAGATTCTGGGCATCACAAACCAAGAAAGAAGTAGGAAGTGGAAGCAGAGGAAATGGCTGAGGGCTAGCTCCCCTGGGTGGACAAGTCACAACAATCAAATGTAAGAAGCTTTTAGAGAGAGACTTGTATATGGAGGCAGTAAGCCTACTTTAAATTTTTTCACAGAATGGAGTGGTAGGCAGAACACCACCATGCTACTCATTCACTCAGCAGGTATTTATTGAGCATCTGTTGCATGCCAGGCCCTGTGATAGGCCTTAGGAGTACACTGTTGACCGTCGTCCTCATGGAGCTTTACTGTATCATAGGGGATGGAGGTAGTAAGCCAGCAAACACATGAATAAATATGTAGTTACAAGGGGTAATGGGTGCTTCGAGCAGGGGAAAAATATAGGTTCTGTGAAAGAGAAAATACAGGTGGGGCCTGGGCTGAGGAGTCCTGATGGCCTCACCAAGGTAGCCGACAGAGTGAGGCCCAAATGAAGAGAGGGAGGCCAGTCGTTTCAAACGCCAGGTAAAGGGGGCTAGGGAGGAACCTTTAAGGATGAGGGAAACGTGTGAAAGAACTTTAGGGACTCAGACTCTCAGAATTACTGGGCAGGCAGGAGGCTACCTGAGAAGTGCTCTTCCTTCTGCCCCCCACTGAGCAAACCAAAGTGCTCTGGGTCTTGTGTCTGCCTGGGGGGGGCCAGAGATCCAGGTAGATTCCAGACACCAGCCAGGACAAGTTGCCCAATAAGGATGCATGGTGACAGCCTGTTTGTAGGTTCAGCCAGTTGGATAAGGCGAGCTTCCCAAGCATTCCCGGACCCTACGGCCTCAGAGAATCCTGTCAGAGGGAGTGCCATTTCTGCTCGGGGCTCCCCACCAGTGCCGCGTGCCTGCTTTCAGAGAGCTGTGCCTCACCTTGGGTAGGGTTAAGAATTGAGGCAGCTCTGGCCTTCGGGAAAAGTACAGGCAGCAACGGAGAGTGAGAACGAGAACCGAAGCCAAGGAAGCGGCCCCTGCCAACAGCTTCCGTCCCTTCCCTTTCCCTCACCATGGCTGCCCCAGGAGCCCCCAGTGACTGCTTCTGGTCATCTGCTTCTTTCACAGCTGACAAAGAAGGAGGGGGCCCTTTCTGACATTTTTGCCCAGAGGCCCCAGATTTCTCAGTATGAAACTGCCAAATACACAGATTTGGGTGGATATTTGGCTGAATCACTTTGAAGGGCCTGTCAGTGCCTAAAATGGAAATTGTTAGAAAGCAGAGGAGGTTAGTTGCCAGCGACCATGAAATGGTAATGACCAAATCGCTTATTTTTGCAATGAAATGTCATCCCCTAACACTACAAAGGCAGGGGTTTTTTCCTAGCTTAAAAGTCCTGACTACCTATAAAAAAAAACCTTCCACAGCGATTCTGTGTGCCATGCACACGCACGTACATGCCCCGTCGCTCTCCCAGCCTCTCCCCTCCTCACCAAGCCTCCTCCACATTCCTGTTGCCCAGCTGTAACCTGGGATGAATTAAGGGGTTGGCTGATTGTGAAAGGTAATCAGGCTTCAGCCACCCTATAAAATGAAGGGGAGTTCATTTGGTTATTTGCAAGATGGTGTGTGGCCAACTTTACCACATGAGAAAGTCAGTAGGCAGTAATAGGCTACACCCCCAAACATGATGTGGGTCTTTTAACGGTCTGTTCAAGGGCAGCTGCAGTCGCACCTAGGAGACATGACACTTGATTAGGTTTTACGGTATATGTGTTTGCTCAGTGGCAGGCAAATCAGATAAGATCTCCGACTCTGTACCTTTTCTTTTTAAACTCTGGTACTTTTTTTTTTTCAGTTTAGGAGGAAGAGACTGGAAAATACATTGTGGGCCAACACTGGGAAATGGAAGAGGATCTACTATTTCTCTGAAAACAGCCGTTAGGATACTGTTCCCTGGGGCCAATTCCTGGCGGCTTTAACCACAGACAAAGCCTCAGGCCCTTCTTTAGATTTTTCCATACTGACTCTCTTGTTAGAATCGGTGAAAATTTATGCTACCATAAAATTTATTTTAAAATAATAATTTACAAGCTTTTTGGCTTGAAAATCTTTCAACAGTGTCTGCACATTGAAAATGGAAAAGTAAGATGGTTCCATTGAGCTCTCACTGGAGTGGATTGTAGTCATCAGCCAAACATTTTCCATCAGCTTCTTTTTTTTACAATGGAAGTGGTTTTCCCCAAAGTTATTTGTGATTGTTAGTGTGGGATCCATTCTGTAAGCAGGTCTGGTGTTAAGAAAGGTTATAGGGACCTTTAGCCATGGCCCTTGGTCATCTGGATGTGGCAGTTGCTTGCTTGGTATCTCGCTACATTTGAAGCCCACACTTACTTATGAACCCGTGATATGCAAAGGGTTGCAGCAGCCCTCTGAAAAAAGTGGTGTGGCTCTGGTGTGGGTGAATCCCTCCTTCTTATTCCCCTGCAGGGTTGGCTCAAAGGGGAATTATAAATTAGGTCAACTCTGTAACTTGTCCCTTTCCTGACCTTTTAAGGGCTAATGCTGTTCATGTATCTAGTCCCATTTCCTCAGCTTCAGTTTCTTCATCTGTAATGTGAAGGACATTGACGAGACATGCTGTAAATTCTTCTCAAGCTCTGATATTGGACAAATCAAATGGCTTTACCAGCACAGATGAATGTGGCCTTTTTCCAAGAGTTTCTTTAGTTTGGGGAAATACATTTTATGTTCTTTCCCTATGTTACCCCTTTAAGAGGAAAACACACCCCATTTCCAGTGTTATAAAGTCAACATTAGGCAGCTCTGCACGAGGAAGTTTTTTTCTCTGTAGAAGGGGCACTGAATGTCACATGCACCTGATAAGGAATGCAGGGACATGAGGCAGGTGGGGCAGGCAGTCCTTGCAGGAGCTAATCACCTAGTACCATCTCAGTCCTTCCACGAAGCTGGCCCCACTCAGAAGTATGATAGTTCGAGCAGATACCTAGGCCCATAGTCCTGGGTTAGAACAGCAGCTTCCCTGCTTACTAGTTATTGAACCTTGAGCAAGTTAATTAACCTCTGTGTGCCTCAGTTCCCTGATCTGTGAAATTTGAATCATAATTGCAGTGTTGTGAGGATTAAATGAGATCAACTGAGTGTGTAAAGTGCTTAGAACAATGTTCAGTACATCTGCATTAAGTGTTCAGTAAATGTTGACCAGTCTCATAATCGGGCGTACATGTCCAGCTGTGGATCCAGGGGTGGAGAGGGTCACGTTACACAGGGCTATTCTCTCTTGTGTATCCAAGACTCTGTGGTCAAGGACAGATTTGCTGAAGTGTCTGATCTGGAATAAGTGACTTTCTTCTCTCTCTTCTCTCTTCTCTCCTCACCCCAGCCTAGTCTCCCTAGGTTCACAGTCAGTGATAACAACCAAAAGGGTGGAAAATATCTGATAAGGGGGATAAGTGTGCTCTTTTAAGCTAAGCAATTGTCTTCCCTGCTTGCAGAGGACTTAACAAAACCCAGACTTGAAGGCTCTTGGAGTTGACAAAGGATCTTTAGAAAAGAATGTTCCCTGGGGGTTCTCCATGTCTATGGAGGCCCAAACAAGAGAAAACAGATTGTGGTTAGACCCAGGGGAAGACATTTTTACCACAGATGGATACAAGGCTGGGCCAGATTCCCCAAACAGGTTATATAGTGTCTTTCCCTTGTAAATTGAGAAAAGAATGGCTGGCCATATGTCCTACATTGTTTCATAGACCATCGGAGAAGGAAGAGCCCTTAGAGATCATCTTAGCCAAGCTTTGATTTTAAGGAAGAGAATGCTAAGACCTAGAGTGAGGGAACACTAGCTCTAAAGCTCATATAGGCAATTATTGGCAAAGCCAGGATTTAAATCCTAGGCCACTGAACCATACTGGTCTCTTAAGGCACTCAAACTATTGTCCCTTCTAGTTCTGAAATGCTCTGTCGTACCAACATACTAAAAAGCTATTGAGGCCCACCCAGAAGGACTGGAAGGTATTGAGCAGTGCCCAGCTTGCAGTTCCTCCAATTTATGCATTGGATTTTGGAGCTCCGGCTGTCAAGTGTTTCAGCCAAGCCTCCTCAGTCAACTAACTGGTCTTCTTAGCTTACCCTTTGAAAGCAGCTGTGGTTAAAGCAGAGCTTGCTGACTCAGCCCATGTAGTAAGGATGACTAAACACAAGAATTTCCTGTGGGGGGATGGAAAATCTCTTTCCAATGCATTTGTTGCAGGGACCCACTCTGATGAGTCTGGAGCCGGCGGGCGGCGGGCCCATGGGGAAAAGCAGCAGGCTGTCGCCGCTCAGCACCAGCGCAGAACTTGCAGATGTTTCCTCTCTTTTTTGCTAAATAACCCTGTGGCTGTCTCGGCACCATTTTGGTCTGGCCAGCATTTGCACAGAGCTTCCTCTGCCAACTGGTACAGCCCAAAGCCAAGGGGAGCAGATGTCTCCCCTGACCTGAGGGGCCTTTCACATTCCCGCTCAGAGGCCTTCCCCCATGGGGTGAATGGGGCTGATCTGCTTTATCTCAAGGCAGCTTCAGTTCTGAGCCCACCTTGAACTCAAAGGAAAGCATCGTTTCTGCTGACTGATCAGAAAACAGTGTGGGCCGGCTTCCATCTGTGGGGGGCACTCTGGGGAGTTTGCAGTCGGGCTAAAGTCATCATTTTCAGGTCTGAATACCACACAGATACTGGACAACTTTAGGAAACGAACATTGACCTTCAGCAGGATTGCTCATCAGCTTAAGGCATTAATTCAGGGAAACTAAAATTTGGATAAATATTTCAAGGCTTATTCAATTAGAGTGCTTTGCTCAATTAGAAAGTTGGAGACACCTGGTGCATTTGGGGTGACACATTTTTATAACTTGCAAATTAGAAAAGGGGGGCAGGAAAAGAGGGAGAGTGAAGTACTCAGCCATCTTATAAAAGCCATATACAACTTGAACAGTTCAGATATAGGGGACTCAAGTTCACGGCCTGCCTCATCCTCTCCCTATCCCCTTCTTATTCCAATGGAGGGCAAGTTCCGGGCCAGGTGATGAGGAGTAATGGAGAACAATCTGCTCTCTGGGGACGGGGCAGAGGGGACAGGGAACGTGTTCCATTCCTTGCCACCTAGTAGTGTGAGCTTGGAAGTGTTACTTTACTTTTCTAAGCCTGTTTCTGGTTCTGGAAGAACTTACTATAGCACCTGGTAATAGTATGGCCTCAATAAATGTTTTCTGAATGACAGAGAATGTAAGCAAGAGAGTGAATGAATGCGTGACGGAACAGTAAGGATTTGTGTAGTTCATGGAGTTGGTTTGAAATTTAAATGAAATAGTGGTTATGAATTCTTCCATGCATCTAACACTTTACAGTTAATATTTATGGACCCACTATCCTATTTGACTCTTACAAGACACCTGTGAGACAAGCAGGGGAAGGACTGTTAGCTGTCGGATAGAGGGAAGTGAGGCTCAGAATGGTGAGGCAGCAGTACAGGAAGGAAGCAGGGCTCCAGATCCACTGCTCTGAATATATTACGCACCTGCTGTTTTCATGTGAAAAGGTTTTTAAAGGAGAAAGCACTATAGGATCAACGCATGAGATCTATGCTTCGCAGCTAAGCACCATATGAGGGCTCAAACACTGGAGGTGGGTTCAAAAGAAGAAATATCAGGCTGTGACGAACAACGGTGTTAGAGATTACAGTAAGTAAGATCTTGTCTACTCAAAACACGAGAGGCCAGGGGGAAATGGCCTTGGAAAGATGAGGGCTGGGATTATCTAATATTTTTGTAAATGAATAATATGGGCCTCTGGTTGGCAGGGAACTAACAGTTGCTATTTGCAATCACATGGGCCAGTGTGAGGAGGCTGAGTGTAGACTAAGGTGAGCTAGCCAGTATACACTTAGCCCACCCCCATAAGGTACCTGGCCTCTCCTCAGCTGCTTTGCAGGAGTGGGCTTGTGGTGTGAACCTTCTCCAGGCTTCCACAGGTCTTCAAACTTTTGACTCATGGTGCCGAGTGGGGCTGTGTAGGTCGTATAGTCCATTCCCCATCCGGTGAAGTCACTCCTGCCTGTTGTGTGGCTGCCCACCCTCCAGTGCCCAGAAACTTACTTCTGCTCTGTATATCCTTTCTAGCTCTGTGTTCTGGCCAGTTCTGACGACAGCCATCTGTGCCACTGTCATTTCTGACTGCATGGGGCTCTAGCGGGATACAGAGATGTGAACTGCAAATATACCACATGTGGGCAATTAGGCATGCTCCTGAAAATTATATGAAGACAGAATTTTCAGAAAGCAAATTCTGGTGTTTGTGCTCTAGGTTGGCTTATTATTTAAATGAGTCATTGTTCCTTAGTGTATCATTTTTTGAAAAAAATTAGGCTTGCTTAATGTAGGAGTTTTGAAGCTGGGGTTTGTGGTTCTTGAATGGGATACAGGAAGCTCCGTGAATTTCTCTGAAACTTTCGTTTTTCTGACAGGAGAGTCTACGACTTTCCTCAGATTCTCAGAAAGGTCTAGCCCCAAAAAAGATTAAAAGCTACTTGCTTAGAGGAAGATAGAACAATAATGTGTTCACAAATCTCACAATATACAAGTTCAATTGCAGTTTGTTAGGAAGGTGGCTTTCTCTCCATTAGTTACCAATGTCTGACTCTCTTCTCTCCTTCTGCCTCTGAAGGATGGGTACCCATGGGACATGCTGCCAGGCTGTGATCGTTTCCCTGCCCTGTTTGCAGGGTCATGGCCACACTAATACGATTGAGTGGTGATTGTTAGACTGGAATATGGTGTTTGGTAAATTTTTCCAAGTCCTTGTCCTCAGTTCTCAGTCCCAGAATGCACCCTGTATGATAGACATGCTAATTGCATGGCTTGAACTTTGGAGGCTGACAGCTCCATGACCTTGGGCAAGTCACTTCATCTCTCTGAGCCTCGGTTTCCTCTCCTGAGACATGGAGATAGTAACAGGGCTGTTGTGAGGTTATAAGTGAGATGGTGGCTATGATGTGCTTGACACAGGGTAAGTGCTCAATAAATAACACGAGCAGAAGTATCTGTGCCAGATGCCCAAGTCCTTAAGAAGATCCAGAGCTCTCTCCTGAGGACATGGATAGCTCTGTGGGGGGCCACCTTGCTGCCCAGGGCCATGCCCAGTGGCCCACTCAGGGGCATGGGAACCAAAGCAATCGGACCTTTGCCAGTTTGTCAAAACATAGGCCTTAGTCTTTCAACCCTTGTCCCCTGCTAAAAGCTGCTGGGGAGCCCTGAGACCACGTTTGATTGCTGAACCCTAGATAGGTTCAGCAATAGAATTCCTACATAGAGATTTGGGCTGTGACTATAGGAAGCCAACAACTGGTACAATCAAGTCAGCTCCAAACCTTCAAGTTGGTTACTTGGCCCAGCAGCAGTGACAGTGTCTGAAGGGGCTTTCTCTCCCCTGTTCCTGTCTGAGACTCCAAATTACCAGATGATGTCAGCAGGGCAGGTGCTGGAGAAGCCATTTATCGTAGCCATGACATAAGCAAATCTGGGGATTTTGAGAACTTTGTGAAAATGCAGTGTTTTGCAGTTAGTGCATTAGCAAGAAATGTTTATTGAGAATTAATTTTTGAGTATCAAATTTACTGAGTAAAAATGAATGTGACACAGAGCTGGGCACATGGAAAGGCTTACATAGTCAGGTAGCCTTTGTATTCCATGAAAGTAAACATCACAAGACAGCGTAAGAAGCCACTGGATGGTCTGGTGCAGTTAAGGGCTGCAAGACTTCAGAGAAGGGAAGACATCAGTGAGTTGCAGGGCACAGGAAAGGCTTCCTGAAGGAGATGGGCCTTGGGCCTAGAGAGGCAAAGGGAAGAAGGGAAGTGTGACAGCAGATAAGCAACAGCAGAGAGGCTGGTCTGTGCACGCTGAGGAATGGAGGCGCTTACACAGTGGTCAAGGGGCGGGGGCCTCAGATGCCCAAACAAAAAGGGAAGGAGTCCAGACCTCATGTGGTAGGTGGTGAGGAGCAGCTACATGTGGCAGCAGTGGGGCAAGAAAAGGGAATGGAGTCAGTTCAGTTGGGAGCCAGGATAAGAATCCCAACTTCAGTGGTCAGAGTCTGGGCTGGGGTGAGAGCACGGAAACCCGGAAAGGGGGAGGACGCGCGAGAGCTGGCTGGTCTCCGGAGTCTGCCTAGAGCCACACAGTTTTCTTTCTGTAAAGAGCAAATTGATTTTGCGTCTTTACATTTCTCTAGCACGAGTGACGCCTTTTTCATACAGGAGTACATGGCCTGTTTTAAGACAACCAGGCAAAATAACTTGCAAAGGTGATGGTTCCTCATTTTGCAAAATGGTTCTTTATGAAAAGGGTGTGTAGACAGTTTTCTGACTCAGAAACTCCCCAAATTTCAAAGTGCTTTCAGATTAGAACACTAAGACTTTTTTTGAATTTAGGGAGAACAGAGTCAAAAATTATATGGAAAATGTTTATTTAAATACCTAAAAAAAAAACAGGGACAAAAAAATAGCCCAGTGTTTCCAGTTGTCCTTTCTTGTGATACGTGGAAACTATATCAAACTTACAGCTTCTGAAGATAACACTAAGCTGTAGTAATTTTTAAGATACTTTAGTAAGATGAAATATATGAGGAGTAAGCAGTAATAATAATAATAGTCAACATGTATTGACAGCTTGTTAAATATGAGACCTGTTACCAAGCAATTGAAAGACATTATCCTGTTTGATGTTTGAAACAGTCTTTTGAGGTATATTTTACTATTACTACTCCCATTTCATAGATGAGAAAAATGACACTTTCAGAGACATTAACTAAATTGTACAATATTTCTAAGAGAAAGAAAGAAAAAAGAAAGGAAAGGAAAGAAGGGAGGAAGTGAGGGAGGAAGAGAAAGATGTTCCCTAAGTTATGTGCAGGTCACCGCCCCGGCCCCCAAGGAGGCTTAGGGGTGCAGGGTGGCATAGCATCTCCACAGTACTCTGCCTCTGCCAAGGGTTCTACTTTGATGTAACAGGTCTTGTGAAGCTTTTCAGGTGGAAAAACACCACCATCAGCCTGCACAGATTGGTCATGGGCCTGGCCCAGAGACGAACCAACTTTGTTGACATTTCAGCATAAAAGGTGCAGAAGAGACGTCTGCAAAGGGGGCTCAGGATTCAGTTCCCTGGGCAGTCCTGAGAAGTTCTTTCTCAGATTCGAGCATTTCTCCTGGGGGAGGAAGCTCAGTGCTGTGGAGTGGTTTCTTCACTATTATTCAGGACACTTTGTGAGGGGTGGTTAGCGTGCAGACCCCTCTGAGCAATTATGTTGGCTGCGACTCTGAAGCAACATTTCTACCTGCTGCGTGTGTCTGAGTGGCCCAAGCCTGGCTCTATCCCCACACACCTCTGACTGCAAATGATGTGGCTGGATCCCTGAGGTGGGGGCAGTGGGCAGTGGGAGCATGCACTTGATCAAAGCTGCCGACAGAGGCCGGATTCAGCATGGGCTCAGTAGAGTACCATGCATATGCACTTGCTGGAAGAAGAGGATCTTGACTGTACAAACTTTGAAGGAGTATAAAAATGACTTTGTTATGTTTGAATTGCCCTTCCTGGATGAATAGAGGCCTGTGGCTCCAGGGCTTAAAGAGGATTGTGTAGAGATCATGTATTTCCTTATGTATGTTTCCATATAGACATATTTCCTTACATACGTATGTAGGAGAGCTGGTCACCAGTTTTCACTGAAACTGGGCTGTGTGACTTCTGTGCATCTAGGTGGTAAGCAATTTGCTTATATCTGAGCCCATGCTCCCTGAGAGGTCATGTGCAGTTGTGTTTGGGGGACACAGGCTAAAACTAAGACCCTGATATTTTTGAGGCTTTCTTGGATAGAAGCTAAGAGTGGAGGGAAACCCTGTTTAATTGCTGTGAGCAGTTTGTAGATTACAAGAGATGAAAGCTTTGATACACATTTAGGACAAAGTATTCCTGTTTTAATGATGATAACAACTAAGCACGGAGCACTTCCTATGTGCCTGGAACTGTACTAAACTCTTCGCATTCATAATCTCATTTAACCTTCACAAGGTCCCTGAAAGTGAGGTACCCTTGTCATCCCCAGATAACACATGAAAGTAATGGAAAGAAAGGCTACAGGACAAGACTAAGTAAGGCAGCTAGTGTGTGGAGAGCTGGGATTTGAGCCCATCATCTTAATGGCCATGCAAACCTTCCCCAGGGAAACTGCTCAAAATTCTTCTCCCTGCAAATTTCAGGCAAATGTTCACGAATGAAATTAAAGTGTGGTTCAAGAAGCAAAAATGGCTTTGTGAAGAGGAAGATACATAAAGTTATCTATATGGGAGGCAAGGAATGATTTCTTCAGACTAATTTGCTATCAGAGCAATTACGTATCAACTGCGGAGAGAATGAGGAAGTGGAGGGCATGGCATGGAGTCTGGCAGCCAATCCATTGAACTGGACTTGAGCCCTGAGGGGCAGAGGGCCAAAGCCAGAGGCTAATAAGCTGGGGAAACTGTGGCACTAGCGGCCCTGCTTCTGAGCCTGGGTGTCCTAGAGTAGGGCAGAGGGACGCCCAGCTCATTGCCCTGACCTCCATTTCTCTTGCAACTAGACTTTTTCTTCATATTTTATAACTGGTTATTGCTGGTACATAAGAAAGTTTTTGATTTCTGAATGTTCACTGCCCATTGACTCTTGTTAATTCTGATGTAAAATTATGATTCATTCACATCTCTTGGACTGTGGAAATATGCAAGCATATTATTAATATATATATATACACACACACATATATATGTATATATATATATTCTTCACTTTACAGATTAAAGAAACTGAGGCTCAGAGAGGTTTAGTAACTTCCCCTGGGTCACACAGCTAATAAGTGACAATGGGAAGACTAAACAATAAGCGTACCTTCAGACCCTGAGCTCTAAATCACTATACAGTAATCTTTGTCTTATGACTTTTTTTTGTAAAAATGGAATGATACTGAACACATTCTTTGCAATTTTCTTCTTTCACTTAATAATTGTAACAACTCTCCTATATGCCTAAATATTATTCAGTACCATGATTCTAATAGATGCATAGAATATCTTTATCATAAGAAGAATAATGAGCATTTGTTGAGTGTTTAAAATGTGCCAGGCACCTTAGCACGGATCATTTTATATAAATTGTATGTACATGGGGCCAGGATTGTTGTTGCAGTCACATTAGTTTAAAAACTCTAGCGTGTCACTCTCCTACCTGGTGGCACTCTAGGCTATCACCCCCAAACAGCTTTGGAGCTGTGGGATCTGTGCAGATCGTTGTATTATTTAATGCAAAATTCCCGTGTCATATGATGCAGGTAAGAAGCAAGCATCAAGTGTCTGGGCTAGGCAGAGGGCCTGCCAGAGGTGGCAAGAGTGACTATTGACATTGGCAGTGGTTTCTGGGGGGGACCTAATGTTACTACTATAAATAAAGGACCAAGAAGAAACTCTTTTCCTCTGGTTTCTTGGAAGGTTTGAGATGATATTGGAACCCAAGGAAAACTGTGGCCAAGGGTATTTTAGGAGGTGCAGGAGCCAAAGTTGCACAAGCACCACTGGTAGTTTGGGTGCAGGAAGATAGAGTGAAAACATCCACGTTAGTATCTTGCCCACAAGTAAGATCCTTTCCATTGATGCACAGTGTCTACTTAATGCCTACTGGTTGCTATGGACTGAACTGTAGTCCCGCACAGATTCAGACATTGAAGCCCTAACCTCCCGATGTCACAGTATTTGGAGACAGGTGCCTCTGGCGGTAATTAGGCTTAGATGAGGTCTTGAGGGTGGGGCCCTCATGATGGGACCAGTGTCCTTACAGGAAGAGACAACGGAGAGCTTGTGCTCATGATCTCTGTCTCTCCACTGGCCATCTACTTCGACTGATTACCTGCATTTTGAAAGTGTTGGAGAAAAATAGTTAATGCTTCTCTGATGGCTCTCAGAATAGCATTAGAAAATATATTTCATTCATTCTTTTAAAAAGCTCCTCAAATTTTTGAGTACCTATTATATGCCAGGAACACTTCTAGACAGTGACCAAGGCAAAATGGATCCCTGCCTTGATGTAGCTTCAGTCAGGCAGTGAACAAATAATCTCCTAAGTAATTCCAGTTGTTACGTGGTGCTGGTGAAGGAAAAGTGCAAGGAGTTACAAAAAGCTAGGACAAGAGACCATGACCTAGAGAGAGGGTAAGATTGCGTACCAGAGGAAAATGAGTCCTGACGGGTAAGTAGGAGTTATCCAGGCAAAATGTGTGTGTGTCTGTGTGTGCACACATGTGCTGGTACAAGGGGCGTGGTGGGAGATGACAATGGCATTGCCAGCAGAAAGACTGGCACCCATCTTTTTTGTTGTGGCAAAATCCACATAACAAAATTTACCATCTTAACTATTTTAAATTACAGTCATCCCCCTGATTTCTGAAAGTTCAAGTTACACTTACAAGAGCCCTGCATTAGTACAATAATGTTTTTTTTTCAAATAAGCCAAAATTCTCTTTGGATTTCTTTTAGTACTAAAAACAGGTTCTAACGTAGGGTAGGTCTTCTGTAAAAGCGAAGTGGTGTAACACAAACTTTTGGAAAGCAGGGGCTACTGTTTGCCTTGTGCCATTTTGACTACAAAAGGTCTCACAGGGTATGCTCTACATTCAGATAGCGGGGAAAACCTGTACACAACTCAGTGGCATAAACTACATTCATTAATGTTGCATAGCCAGCACCACTATCTTAGTTCCAGAACATTTTCATCACCTTTAAAGATAATCCTCTACGCATAGTCACCCCCCATTCTTCCTTCTCCCCAGCCCTATGTACCACTAATCTACTGTCTCTGTGGATTTTCACATTCTGGATATTTGATATAATTGGGATTATATACAGTATTTCTCCTTTTGTGTCTGACTTCTTTCACTTAGCATGTTTTGGAGGTTCATCCATGTTGTAGCATGTGTCAGTACTTCATTCACTTTTATGGACAAATAATATTCCATTGTATGGCTAGACCACATTTTGCTCATCTGTTCATCAGTGGATGGACATTTGGGCTGTTTCCACCTTTTGGCTATTGTAAATAGTGCTGCTTAGGGACATTCATGTACAAGTTTTTGTTTACACACCTGTTTTCGATTCTCTTGGTTATATACCTAGGAGTAGAGTTGCTGGGTCATATGGTAATACTGTGTTTAATTTAATGTGGAATCAGAGAGTGGCACCATTTTCATTACTGAAAATAAACCCAACAACCAAAAAAATCATTTGAAGTTTTATTTTTAAACATTACAAGTAGTCTGGCCAGACAAGTGACAAAATGGACTCTACTCTCAAGGAGGAGAATCAAAGTGAGTCATTCAGTGCACACCCATCACTACATTAGAAAATCCATAAAGACACCATTTTCTATTGGCCAGCCCAAGGATGAGCATGAACCTCCCTCGGAAGCAGGACTTTTTCATAGCCCCCAGTCACCACTGAAACTAGTGATACCCTCATCCATCTGTGAACACCTTGAGGACAAGGGTATATTTGAGTCATCTCTGTCATCCCAGAGCCTGGCACACTCAGCATTTGTTGGCAGAAGGAAGATAGGAGGGCCCCCTCGCAGAGATGAGCTTGGGCGCAGTCTCTCTTTGCCACGCCTCTGCAATGTAATGAGCCACCCTACCCCCTCGCCAACTTCCTTTCCATCCATCGCCCATCACTGGGTGGGCACTATCACTGTTAGGTTTATAGCACTCTCCACATAAACAAATTGGCAAGTCACAGAAAGCAATGTTGGTCAGACGCAGGTATTCAGATTCATGTTTTGAACAATTATAATAATCATTTCCTTGAGCAAGTCCCCCTCATGTCTGGTCATTTGCCTTTCACCACTGTAAAATATGAACACTATTACTGGTTTCTAGTCACCTCACAGCGTTGTGGGGAGAGTCAAAGCAGACATGGAAGCTGGATTTATGAACATCTCTGGGCTTGTGGAATTCTCACCAAGCGGACAGTGGCTGGGCATGATCCCCTTTGGAGCCTGTCACTGCGGTTGACCTTGAGAATACTGGTGTGGGAACAAATGCTGTCTTTGTCACCAGCTCAACTACAGGGGCCTCTCCTTCCCTAAGCTGGCAGCTGAGGCTAAGTACTTGAGATCCCTGGGCCAGCTGTTGTGAAGTAAATGGCAGGCAGTAGGTAAGGCAGGATTCGCAACTGGCAGACAGCCAGGCTTCAGTGGGAGCACTGATGGGGGGGGGGCGGTGTACAAAAGTTGGCAAACAAGTGTTTTCCAAGGGGGTTTTAAAAAATCCAATCTTGTTTCTAAGGAAGTCAAAGTATCAACAGGGGAGCTGCCTAACAATCCTACTTTTAACTCAGTATCAGCTGAAGAAGACTCTAGTACCAGAAAGGCACCGTGAGCAGTGTTTCTCAAGGAGGCTTCTCTGGGAGTGCAGAAAGATAGCCACACCCTTTGAGGTTCCCTGGGAGTTTACAAAGAGCTGTGTTGTTTCCACTGAGGAAGAATGATGGCCCCGCATAATGGTGTCCTTATTCTCTAAACCTCAGACCTTGGGCGATGAGGGGCCAGTGAGCCTGCAGGCCCAGGCAAAGGGGGAGGGAGAGGCCTTGGCAAAACACACAGGCTTTTAGCTTGCTTGCTCATCAACATAGAAGGCCTTCCCTAGGAAGATGGTGTGGTCAAAGTCAGGGGTCTCTTTCTACTCTCTCCCTAGAAAGATTACTAAACCATACCAAGATACCTTTTTAATTTAATCATGGCTAATACAAAAGTTTCCAAGTAGACATTATCTTCTATCATACTTGATAAGATTTCAGTGAAACATGGCAGGAACTTAGGGATTGTAGAAATAAAAGACCAATGAGAAAAAAAAGTCGTTAAACCCATTGTTTTAAATTAGAATGAGAATGGTGGTGTTCCTTAGTGGTGGGATTCCTATGACACGATGGGGAAGCCAATACGCTGGCAGTTGCTGTCAAAGACAGCTTATCCACCAGTTATTCAGAAGTAGAGCCCCCAACTTTGGGATGCCTATGGTATTGCATCATACATGCTTAAATCAAGGACCTCTTCCAAAATTCTGACTCATTTCCCAGGCTGATGAAACCCTGTCAGCATATGAGTTTCATCCCTGGTGTCGCCCCAGGGAATTTTTGTCAGCCCTGGTGCCTGGGAATGATTCCACTAGTCCTGGGAGAAGCTGTATGGTAGGATGGCAAGAGTCACGGGGAGCCCTAAGCTCCAGCCCTAGCTCTGTCACCAATTAACTGTCTTTTAACCAATCTGTCTTGGTTTCTTCCGTGGTTAAAAAGACACTGTCTAATTTGATGATTTAGCTCCTTCCAGCTTAAAAACAAAATTGTCTGTTTCTTAATTTTGGATTCAACAAAGAATCATTGCAGATATGCAAATCACCTCATTATACTGAAATTTTTTTAGGTCTGAAAAGGATCTTAAAGATCATCTACTCTAAACGCTTTATCATGCAGATGTGGAAACAGAGATCCAGAGAGGAGAAGGGAGTTGCTCAATTAGCTCCATCAGGGTTAGAGATCAGTTTTCTTGATTCCCATTCCAGTGCATTTTCCACTACATTTATTTTTACATCAAAGTAATGCATGAGCATGGTTTAAAAATATCAAATAATACAGGGGAGCTTGTAATAGAAAACAACAGTTCTCAACCCCACCCCTAGTCCCACTCCTCAGAGGCAACCATTTTTAACAGATTCTGTTTTCAATTCAGCCAGTAGTTACTTTAGGATCTCGAAATAAAAGATCTATTCCTTATTTCTTGATTTATCCATTTTGGACCTTATCTATTGACTCCCTGCTATAAAAAGGAAGAATTTAGCTCCCTTGACATTACTCCCAACCTCCTTTCTTTCCTCCACCTCCCCAGGTTTGATAGTATTATCTTTATGAGGTTTTTAAAATTCACTTTTAAAGAGCGCATACAGTACAATTTACTATTTTTGGTGTACGCTTCTGACTTTAGGCAAATACTACCACAAATAAGACATAGAACAGTTCCATCACCCCCAAAATTTTCTCATGCTGCCCTTTGTAGGCTACTTCACCCTCTACCCCCAACCTGAAATAACTGCTGACTTGTTTTATGTTCCTATAATTTTGCCTTTTCCAGAATGTTACAGAGACGGAACTATAAAGTGTGTGATCTTTTGAGACTGCTTCTTTCACTCAGTATAATTATTTTGAGATTTATGTATTAGTAGCTCATTCTTTTGTACTGCTGAGTACTATTCCATTGCAGGGATGAACCACTGTTTAGCCATTCACCATTGAAGAACTTTTGGGTTGTTTCCAATTTCATAGCACCATACCTTAAGTAGATCTTGCTTTTCAGAACAGTAAATGCTTTTGACTGGATTTTAAAACATGATACTTTCGTTCATTTAGTCTTAGCTTTCAATGAATTTAATTTGAAGGTGTAATTTTTCATGGGGTTTGGAGGGCTTGTTTAAATTCCATCCAGCAGCCCTGCTTTGGGCTACTGCTGTTCTAAATGGCTCCTGTAGCATAGGGTGCCTTCTCTAGTACCAGGCATGCTTGCTGCTGGGAAGATGTACATGTACTTTCTGTTCTGACTCTTGCTAACTCAGGCAGTCATTTTGGGGAAAAAGACCTTTCTTCATGTGGATTTCAGCTTTTGTCTGTCATGCTTTTTCTGTTCCAGCTGCCTTCACCAGTGAGCACAAAGCCACATTTCAAAGGAGACTGACAAATTATCCCAGCTGCCTGGAGGAGGTTAGCTTTCTGTGTGTTCTGTGTCCCCCTTCTCTGATAACCAACAGGTTAACTTTCCAAGGGGAACTGACAAAAGCAGAAGTTGTCCTTTCACACAAACGGGTTTTTTGCTCTTTTAAAAGATGTAGGATTTATTATATTCATTCTCCATTCCTACTTAAATTTACACCAGGAAATACAGTGCAAATGATCACAACTAAACCTCTATTGTTTATAAGACTCATATTAATGCATTTCTTTTTTAAATGTGCTTACAAGATCTAACTTATTATTTATTTGTTTGCTAGCACAGTGTCTTTCCTCAAAGAGTAGCCATTTAAAATTTGGATGATATCAGCCCCAGTCATAGAGATTTATATGTTGTTACATTTCACTTGCGTTTTCAGCCATCTTTGTACATATGTTATCTACCTAGCATACTGCATTACAGGAGTGAGTCTAATGCCTAGTATAGAAACCTACACAGAGCAGGTGCTCAGTAAATGTCTTTTGAGTTGAAATGGTCCAGAGTAGTGTCATGTATACATGATGGTGAAGTATTCTGTGTTAATGCAGTGAGTCAGGTATCCTCAAGCACTACTGGGAATGCAGATTGATACAACTCTCCCAATTTGACAAAATGTGCCAAAGCCTTAACAATGTTCTTATCCTTTTACCCAGTAATTCTCTTTGTAAAGACTTACCCTAAAAAATTATAGAGATGCACAAAAGTATAATTACTAGGACATTCACTGTAGCGTCATTAAAAATAGAGAATAAGTAGAAACAACTTAAAAGTTGTCCATAATATGAAATCCTATGCACTAAGATTTACCATATGAAATACCGTATTGTTATTGAAAATCATGTTTATAAGAGTGTTTAATGACATAGGGAAATACAACCTAAACTAAGTGGGGAAAGGGAGAATACACAAATGAACATACAATATGATCTGTGTGCGTATATAGAAAAAAGAAGACTGGAGGGAAATAAATAGAAATATTAATCCTGGTTATATCTAGGTTGTAGGATTATGAGTGATTTTAATTTTCTTGTTTTCTTAATTTCCAAAATCTCTGCAGTGAGCTTGTATTATTTTGCAATCTGAAAAAACAGCTTTTTAAGTTGAAAGAAATACTGTTTATGATAGATGGAGGGCTTACATTCATAAAATCCTAGTAATAAGATATGGAACTGTTTCTTGAACCAAAGTCAGCTCTTCAGATGCCACGTGGAACATCACGGCAGTGTTTAGTTTTCAGAAAGACAAAATAAATCACAAAAGTCTTTTTGGGTTTAAGTGTGAGCCCCAGTTTGATATTGAAAGGCAAATGTGTTCATACTTTTCTCAAGGCCTCATTAGATTTCATCCTTCTCTCTCCCCATCCCCACCCCTTTTTAAACTGCCCAGATCTGTGGAACAACTGTTGAGCAAACTGGAAATAAATAAAATTCAATGGCTTTAAGATACAGCAAGGCCCTCCCTTCCTGTGTACTAATGGCTACCTGCCCATCGCACTCCCCAGAGTGGAGGGCTGGAGTCAGCCAAAATGGAGGCTTCTCTGATTCAAGCATGAAAACTGCAAATGCTCAAAAGAGAGAAAAACTTAGGAATTCTGAAAAGATTGAGACACAACATGTAAAACCTTCCTTCCCCTACGTTCTTAGCTTTACATAATATAAACTGGTGGGCACTGCTGAGGGAAAAACTACTAAGTAAAAACTCAATCATAGAAGGTGATACAGTAAGGACTATTGACATTTCAAAGAAATCTCAGAATCTTAGAATTTTAGAATGGAAGGATAATATTTCAACACGTATAGGGCTCCTTTCAAATACCAGATACTATGCCAGGTGCTGATCAAATGTTATCTCATAAGAGAAATCTAGCAATGCACCCCCATTTTACAGACGAGGAAATCAAAGCCCAGGGAGGGGTTGTGAATTGCCTTACCTCACAGTTTATTGCTGCAAAGCTGGGGCTAGGTCCTACATCTTCTGGAAACTCTCAGGTGAAAAAAATTGGTTTTTCTAGTATAATCTTCCCCTCAGCTCCAGGTAGTCCAAATATTGTGCAATTGTGGTTGGCTATTTTCCTAACATCTCTAGATAATCAGGTCTAAAATCAAACTCATAGCCTCCCCCTTGTCTCTCAGTCACCCAGAATCTGAACCAAAGTCTGTTTGGCTTTTTACTCTCTTTCAACAACCCCCTTCCCCTATAAATACTCTGTTACTAAGTCCTGTCAATTTGTCCTTCAAAAAAATACCTGCAGATCCTGAAGAAGCTATAAGATAACCCAACCTCTACCTCCTTAAAAAACCTCTTAACTGCTCCACATTGCTGTCTTTCTTCTGGCTTCATACAGCACTCCTATTCTGCACCACATAATTGAGTTTAGCACCTGTCATTGAGGGGGCAATTAGCATTTGTTCAGCAGCATTCATTCATGCAATAAGCATGTATTGAGTGTCTACTATATGTCAGGCCCTGAGATGGAGAATTTGTCTTACCTCTCCAACTAGACATGAAAAACCCTGAGACTGTAGGTTACATCTTTCTCCATAGTCTCTTAAACACCCACTGCAGCTCTGGGAACATATTGAACACTTGTTTGTTCAAGCACAGATCAGATTTAAGGAATCTGTCACCAGCTCAGCAGCTGGAGGACTCTGGGGATGTTTAATCCATGGTTCTGCCTCAACATCTCACAAGCTACACGAGTGTGATCCAGTCACTCAGTGAAGACAGCATATTAAAATGTGTCTTTGTAACACCATACCTTCAGAGATAAGTTATATTATTTAACTAATAGGAGATGTAGGATCCTAAAAGTCAACTGGGGATTTCTGCCTCCAAGAAGATGGAGTCGATGTATTTTTCCCTATCCTTCTTGCTAAGTATAACTAAAAACCCTGGGCATTAGATATAAAACAAATATAAGAAGACCAATATAGGTGGAGAGAAGAAGGCAGACTAGCTAAGGACCTCAGGAACCAAAGAATGACACAATGGTGCATTCCCTGGGTTTTCTTTCTGGCCCATATATACCAAACTGACTGTTGGATAAGCCAGCAATTCAGAAAACACCAACAGGAGCAGACAAAAATAAAAGCCTGCTCTCCCTAACCAAGACCCCAGGAAATGGGCAACCTAGCAAGATAGAAAACTATTTGACAAATACTGCTTTACTATAGCCAAACACCACAGAAAAACTGAGACCTGCATTTCACCCATGCCAGCAAAGGCCGAGTAGGGAGCCTGACCTTCTACCCCAATCTGACAGTGACAATGACAAGACAATACCCTCTTCCCCTAGTAGAGCAGTGTCAGGAAAAAAAACCCAGAAGGTTTAAATAAGATCCAGAGTCTTGTTATATAACACCCAAGAATGACTAGTATTCAACTGAAAAATCATTCATCATACCAAGAACCAGGAAGTTCTCAGACTGAATGGAAAACACAAAAATCAGATGCCCAAGCCAAAAAGACAGGGATGATATAATTATATGACAAAGATTTTGAAGTGGTTATCATAAAAATGCTTCAGTGAGCAATTACAAACATGCTTGAAACAAGTAATAATAGAAAGCCTCAACAAAGAAATATAAAGACTGAGCAAACAAAGAACAAAATGGAAGTTTTAGAACCAATTTAGAAATCTAATGAGGCCTCAATAGAAGAACAGAGGGGACAAGTGAAAGAATCAGTGAATTTGAAGATACAGCAATAGAAATTACACAGAAAGAAACCAGGCTGGAAAAAAATGGACAGTGCCTCAAGAACCTGTATGACTATAACAAAAAATATAACATTCATATTATTGGAGTCCCAGAAAGAGAGGAGAAAGAGAATGGGGCCAAAAAAAAACATTTGAAGAAATAATGGATGAAAATTTCCAAATTTGGGAAAAGATAAACATACATACTCAAAAAGTTGAGAGAGAGAACTCCAAATAGGAGAAACCCAAAGAAATTCACTCAGATACATCACAGTCAAGCTTCTGAAAACAAAAGACAAAGAAAAATTTCTTGAAAGCAGAGGAGAAAAGACACTACTTTCAGGGAAACAATGTCTTGAATAAGGAATTGGCACATTTTTCAAGTGCCTGCAGAAAAGAACTGCCAGCCCAGAATCCTATATCCCACAAAAAAATATCCTTCAGGAGTGAAATGAAATCAGACATTCTCAGATGAAAAAAAACTAAGAGAATCTGTCACCATCACACCTACCCTAAAGAGTAGTTAAAGGATATTCTCTAAACAGAAAGGAAATGAAAAGAAATTCTAGACCATCAAGAAGAAAGAACACAAGAAGCAAAAGCAAGAATAAATCCAACAGACTTTTCTTCCCCCTTGAGACTTCAAAATTATGTTTGGTGGTTGAAGCAAAAATTACAACACTGTCTGATATGATTCTAAATGTATGTAGAGGAAATATTTAAGCTAATTATATTATAAACTAGGGAGGGTAAAGGGACATAAAGGGAGGTAAAGTTTCCACATTTCACATGAACTAGTAAAATAACACCACCATTAGACTGTGATAACTTATGTATATACAATGTAACACCTAGAGGAACCACTAAAAATCTATACAAAGATATACACTCATAGCTTTGACAGATCAATCAAAATGATATTCAAAAAATATTCAAGTAACCCATAGGAAGGCAGGAAAAAGAAAACAGAAAAGTGAGAAATAGGAAACAAAAAATGAAGTGGTGACTATAGATCGTAATATATCAATAATTACAGTAAATGTAAATGGTCTAAATACACCAATTAGAAGACAGAGACACTGGCAGAGTGGATAAGAAAAACATGACCCAAACAATATGCACAATATTTGAAGTGAGTATGTAAAAGATATGTATGTAAATGATGTATATCTTTTCATTCTTTCACTTTAAACCTCCCATTTCAAATATAAGATTGGGAGGTTTAAAGTAAAAGAATGAAAAGATATACCTCATGCAAATATTAATCAAAAGAAAACATGAGTGTGTCTATAAGGCTTCAGAGCAAAGAAAATTGCCAGAGACAGAGAGGGACATTATGACATTATGGTATGTGATAATGATAAAATGGTCAATCCACCAAGAAAACATAGCAATTCTAAATGTGTCTGTGCCAAATAACTGAGCTGCTTTTTAAATAAAATATGTGAAGCAAAAACTGATAGAACTAGATGTGGTACATGTACACGATGGAATATTATTCAGCCATAAGAAGAAAACAAATCCTACCATTTGCAACAACATGGATGGAGCTAGAGGGTATTATGCTCAGTGAAATAAGCCAGGTGGAGAAACAAATATCAAATGATTTCACTCATCTGTGGAGTATAAGAACAAAGCAAAAACTGAAGGAACAAAACAGCAGCAGACTCACAGAACCCCCGAATGGACTAACAGTTACCAAAGGGAAAGGGACTAGGAAGGATAGGTGGGAAGGGAGGGAGAAGGGGGAAAAGGGAGCATTACAATTAGCACACATAATGTAGGGGGGGCATGGGGAAGGCTGTACAACACAGAGAAGACAAGTAGTGATTCTATAGCATCTCACTACACTGATGGACAGTGACTGTAATGGGGTATGTGGTGGGGACTTGATAATGGGGGTAGTCTAGTAACCATAATGTTGCTCATGTAATTGTACATTAATGATACCAAAATAAAAAAAACTGATAGAACTGAAAAGGAGAAATAGATAAATCCACAATTATAGTTAGGAATTTCAACACTTATCTCTGAACAACTGGTAGGACCACCAGACAAAATCAGCAAGATATAGAAGAACTCAGCACCATCAATCAACAGGATCTAATTGATATTTATAGAACACTCTACCCAACACCAGCAGAGTACACATTATTTTCAAGAACCCATGGAACATATGCCAAGATTCACCACATCATGAACCATAAAACAAACCTCAACAATTTACAAGAATTAAAACCATACACAGTGTGTTCTATGACCATATGGAATCAAATTGGAAATCAATAACAGGAACATATCCAAACACTTGGAAACTAAACAACGTACTTCTAAATAATCCTTAGTTCAAAGAGGAAATCTCAAGAGAAGTAAAAAAAATACATTGAACTAAATTGAAAATAAAAATACGACATTTCAAAATGGGTGGGACACAGAAAAACCCATGCTGAGAGGAAAATTTATCACATTAAATACAAAAGAGGAAAGAGGAAAGGTCTCAAATCATAAAACTCCCTCTTCAAGAACCCAGAGAAAGAAGAGCAAAGTAAACACAAAGCAGCAGGAGGAAGGAAATCATAAAGAGCAGAAATAAATGAAATTGAAAAGAGGAAAACAATAAAATCAATGAAACAAAAAGATGTTCTTTTGTAAAGTTCAGTAAAATGGACAGATCTCTAGCAAGAATGACAAAGAAAAAAGAGAGAAGAAACTAATTACCACTATCAGGCCAAAACAGAATATATTGCTACAGACCCTGCAGACATCAAAAGGATAATAAGGCAGTACTATGGACAACTCTACGCACATAAATTTAACAACTTAGTTGAAATGGGGCAATTCCTTGAAAAATACAAACTACTGCAACTCACCCAAAATAAATATAGCTAGTAGCCCTATAACTATTAAGGAAATTAAATCCATAATTTAAAAACACCCCAAGAAGGGTCTTGGCACTGGTGGTTTCACCAAAGAATTCTACCAAACATTTCAAGAAAAAGCAATGCCAATTATACATAATCCCTTCCAGAAAATAGATGTGGGAACATTTCCCAATTCATTTCATGAAGCTAGTATTACTCTGATACCAAAACCAGACAAAGAGAGTATAAGAAATCTATAGACCAATCAATATCCCTCATGAATATGGATGCAAAGATCCTGAACAAAATATTAGCAAGTAGAATTCAGCAATATAAAGGAGTTATACACTAGTACCAAGTGGGGTTTTTCCAGGTATGCGAGTCTGGCTTAATATTCAAAAACCAATCTATGTAAACCACTGCATTAACAGGCTAAAGAAAAAATATGACATGATCATAGCAATTTATGCCATAAAAATTATTTGAAAAAATTCAACATCTATTCATGATACAAGAAAATCTCTCAGCAAACAAGAAATAGAAAGGATCTTCCTCAACTTGAATAAGGAAAATACAGAAACACCTATGGCTAATAGTTATACTTAATGGTGAAAAACTGAATGCTTTCTACCCTCTTGGTCAGACAGTCCTCTCCCTGCAACTCTGTTTTGTTTTCCTCTCTTCCAGGCTACTCTTTCCCCTATGCTGCTACCAGCCATCACCTTCTTCTCTCATCCGAGCACAGCGCAAGTGGTTCTCTGGCCTTCATTTTTGAAAATGAGTCCATAGAAGCAAGAATCCCATACCATGAAAATCCCAGCATCGTGGATGTACATGGGTGTGTGCATGCACACATGCACGTATGTGTCTTATAGATGTGGGATGATAACAATAACATGTAAGAAACATTGCCTTAGAGATTTCCAAGACAAGGATGTCCACTTTCATCACTCTTATTCAACATATTCTTAATGAAGTTCTAGCCAGTATAGTAAGTCCAGAAAAGAAAATAAAAAGCATACTGATTGGAAAGGAAGAAATGAAACTTTTCCTCTTTGGAGATTACATAATGATCTACATAGATGATCCCAAGGAATCTATTTTATGAGTTCCTAGAACTAATAGGTGATTTCAGCAAACCACAGGATATAAGATAAACAAACAAAAATCAATTGTATTCCTATATACTAATAATGAACACATGGACACCAAAATCAAAAATACAATACTATTTATAATCACTAAAAAAATTTAGATGTATATCTAACAAAACATGCATAAGATTTGTATGCTGAAAACTACAAAATGCTGATGATAGAAATAAAAGAAGATCCAAATAAATGGAGAGACACCATGTTCATGGATTTGAAGACTCAGCATAGTAAAAATGTCAACCTCCTCATATTGGTATACAGCTTTAACATAATTCCTAATTAAAAATCCCAACAAGATTTTTATAGAATTTTATCTAAAATTTATGCAGAAAGTCAAAGGAACCAGAATAGTTAAAACAATTTTGAAGAAGAAAGTGGGAGGAATCAGTTGGCCCTATTATACATCTGTAGTAATCAAGACCGTGTGGTATTGGTGAACGGATAAACACATAGGCCAGTGCCACAGAATAGAATCCAGAAATACACCTACATAAATATGCTCAACTGATTTTATAAAAGTACAAATGCAATTCAGTGAAAGAAAGATAGGCTTTTCAACAAATGGTGCTGGAGAAATTGGATGTGTGTGTGTGTGTGTGTGTGTGTGTGTGTGTGTGTGTGTGTGTAGGGAGAGATTTATTTTAAGAAAGTGGCTCATGTGATTGTGAAGGCTGGCAAGTGCAAATCTTGGGTAGGCCAGTAGGATGGAAACCCAGGCGGGAGAGGATGTTGCAGCTCAAATCTGAAGGCAGTGTGCTGGAGAAGTTTTTCTTCCGTGGGGGAAGTCAGTCTTTTTCTTAATGTCTTCAATTGGACAAAGCCCACCTACATTATGGAGGGTAATCTTTTACTCAAAGTCTACTGAATTAAATGTTAATATTTTCCTTAAAAAGATAGCTCCACAAGAGAGGGGAACCCTCCTACATTGCTGGTGGGAATGCAAATTAGTTCAACCATTGTGGAAAGCAGTATGGAGGTTCCTCAAAAAACTCAAAATAGAAATACCATTTGACCCAGGAATCCCACTCCTAGGAATTTACCCCAAGAATGCAGCAGCCCAGTTTGAGAAAGACACATGCACCCCTATGTTTATTGCAGCACTATTTACAATAGCCAAGAAATGGAAGCAACCTAAGTGCCCATCAGTAGATGAATGGATTAAGAAGATGTGGTACATATACACAATGGAATATTACGCAGCAATAAGAAAGAAACAAATCCTACCATTTGCAACAACATGGATGGAGCTAGAGGGTATTATGCTCAGTGAAATAAGCCAGGCCGAAAAAGACAAGTACCAAATGATCTCACTCATATGTGGAGTATAAGAACAAAGAAAAAATAAAAAAAAATAAAAAAATGAAGGAACAGAACAGCAGCAGACTCACAGAACCCACGAATGGACTAACAGTTACCAAAGGGAAAGGGACTGGGGAGATGGATGGGAAGGGAGGGATAAGAGGGTAAAAGGGGCATTACGATTGGCAGACATAGGGTGGGGGGGCACGGGGGGTACTGTACAGCTCAGAGAAGACAAGTAGCGATTCTCATCTCACTACGCTGATGGACAGTGACTGTGGTGGGGTTGGTGGGGGGGACCTGGTGATGGGGGGAGTTCAATCATCACGGTATTGCCCATGTAATTGTAGGTTAATGATACTAAAATAAAATAAATTATTAAAAAAAAAAAAAGAGCACAAAAAAAAAAAAAAAAAGATAGCTCCACAGCAACTTCCAGATATATTTCACTAAATATCTGGGTAGCATGGCCTAGCCAAGTTGACATATAAAATTAACCATCTCAAACCTCATCTTAAGTCTCATACCTCATACAAAAATTAACTCAGAGTGGCTCATGGACTCAAAATGGAGCATCTTAAATGTAAAACGATAGAACTTTAAGAAATAAACATAGGAAAAAAATCTTCAGGACCTAGGACTAGGCAAAAAGTTCTTAGATTTGATACCAAAAGCACAATACATAAAAGGAAAAATCAGTATTGGACCTGACCAAAATGTAAAACTTTTGCCCTGTGAAAGATCCTATGAAGAGGATGAAAAGCTACAAAGTGGGTGAAAATATTTGCAAGCCACACATCTGACAAATGACTCGTATCTAGTATGAAGAGCTTTTAAAACTCAACAGTAAGAAAAAAAATCCAGTCGGAAAAGGGCAAAGGATATGAAGATACGTTTCAGTAAAGAGGAAATACAGATGGTAAATACATGAAAAGATGCTCACCATCATTAACCACTAGGGAAATGCAAATTTAGACCACAAAGAGATGTTACTACACACCTATTAGTACCACTGAAATGAAAAATAGTGACAATACCAAATGCTGGTGAGAATGTAGAGAAACCGGATCTCTCAGACATTACTGGTGGGCATGGGAAATGCTGCAGCCACTCTGGAAAATAATTTGGCCAGTTTCTTATAAAACTAAACATGCAATTACCATAGGACCCAGCAATCACACTCCTGGGCATTTCTCCCAGAGAAATGAAAACTTATGTCGACACAAAATCTGGTACATGAATGTTTATAGTAGCTTTATTTGTAATAGCCGAAAACCAAAACGAACTGAAAGGTTATTCGATAGGTGAGTAGTTAAACTGTGTTTTGACGAAAAGGAGTGAACAGTAACTTGGATGGACCTCCAGGGCATTATCCTGAGTGGCTAATTTGCACAAAGGTCTCCACCCCTTACTCCCCATCCCCCACTCCACCGCCACCACCCCTAATTGCAAACACTCTAGATTCAGGTCCCTAGGATTCAAAAGACAAACCGGCAAAAAGAAGCACCCCAGGTGATTTCAGTTTTGTGGCAGGGTGAGAAGTGGCAATCTCTAAGGCAATGTTTCCTAAATAGTATCTTTATCGTCCCAGATCTACAAGATACACACTTAACATGTGCATGCATGTGTGCGCACGTACACACACACACACACACACACACACACACACACACACACATATCCCAGATGTCAGGATTTTCATGGTATGGGGTTCCTGCCTCTATGATTCTGTTTCAAAGATGAAAGACAGAGACTCACCTGAGCTGTGCTCAGATGAGGGGGGAAAGTGACAGCTGCTGGCAGCACAGAGAAAAGAGTAGCCTGGAAGAGAGGAAGATAAAAGGGACAGAGCTGCAGGGAGAGGACTGTATGACCTGTGCTCCGGATCCGTAGCTTTGCTCTTGGCCATTCCGCTGACACGTGCTGACTATGGTCCCCATCTAACGTCCTAGTTTTGAGTCTGAGAACTGATGTGGAAATGTGTTTTCTTCAGGGAGGCCTTGCCAGACCCTAAGACTAAGTTAGATCATTGTGTTATATGCTCTCATTAACACTTGAACCTAACCTTGGTATCATTTCTCACAACTGTAATTACATGTTTTTGAGATTAACTACTTAATGTTAAATAGTGATTCATGAGTTTATCTATTTACCGTGTTTCCCACTTAGGGCTGTAAACGTTATGAATATTGGAACCCTGTCTTACTTCACTTTTGTGTATTGCCAGGATCTGAAGAGGGCTGGCCCAAAGAAGGTGCTCAGTACATATATGTTGGATGAATGAAGGTGAATAGCAAGATCCTGATTGAATTAAACATAGTTACTTAAAATCGTGTTAAGGAAAATAAATTTTAATTTGTATTTATTTTCTCTCTTACAAAATAGGAAAAACATTACTTATCCCTCTTATCACATTGGATAAGACTGAACAGATATGGAGGTGCTCCAGAGTAAAAAGCATTATTCAACTTTATGCACTAATGATAATAAAGCAATGCTTTCCTATCCTTTGAGTTTTGGGGGCCCATTGTACATTCTGTGAGGCATGGAATCCAAGCCCTGGATGTAGCTATGTATGAAAATGTGTCCATCACTGGGGGGTTTGTTTCCACCCACCAAGGGTCCCTCCACTTCATCCAGTAGAGCCCAGGGGTTGATGGAACCACTTGCTGGGTTAGAGTTCCTGCCCAGGCTAAATAAGGACTGGTAGGTCTCAAAAATTATGGTTTCATTACCTATATTTATTTCCCCCAGGGGAAAAACTGAGTTGGGAGAGCACAAAGGATTGGAGAGGAGACTCTCCTTTAGACTGTTACCTTATGGCCCAGTCGCTGCTCCTCATGCTTCTCCAGGCTTTCCGTTCCCTGTCACATTCCACTCACATTGGAGCCCTCCCAGCCAGTCAGTAAGAAAGCACAGATTCTTCCAGTGAGGGAATTGGGGACTGCAGGTGTGACACGTCAGTACATTTGAGGGACAAGTCCAACCTGTTTAGCCTTTAACACATAAACTTGCCTTTTCTTCTCAATAGACCGTGATTCAGCCCTGGGCCACCTAGGGTCCCTTAGGGGAAACAAGGTCCTTGCTGGCTGAGTTCCACATTCAATCCCGAAGTTACAATGAACACTGCTCTCCTCACAGCCACCTGACACCAGAGCTGTTGCTCAACTCTCCATTCTTCCCACGCCTGCGTTGCTTGAATTAGCTTTTCTCCCTGGGCCCCTGACTAAGTCAGCTTCTTCCCAAGCTGCTCTTCTGCTTTCTGCTGTTCTTGATTGAATTCATCCCAAGTCTCTCCTCACTTCCTCCAGCCTGAGATTTCTCTGTCCAGGAGTATTCTTCACTCTCCCTTGCTGAGCACACTCTGGTCAGATCATTTCCTCACAGGGCCCTCCCCCCACACCCATCCTGGGCCTGTGTGCCCTCTGCCCTTGTTTGATTTCCATGCTCCCTATCTCTGGGAGTGGTCCCTTACCCACCAGCAACTGGCGATTACCAAACACCACAGGTTCCTGAAATCATCTTGGTCTCCACTGCAAAGAAGGCCTAAGTCCAGTGCACACAGAACAGGGGAGAGGGTTATAAAAAAAAAAGTGCAATATACAATTATTAGCAGGCTGTCAGATGAGCATAGTTTTCAGCAAAATACCTAGAGCTGGGAGTGGTTAATCAAATCATACTCAACGAATATCTTTTCAAGAGCACTTTACAACACTTTTCTATGTGCACACATAGAACCTTTTGTATATGAACCTTACTCAAAGTACTCTGAAAAAGAATACAAGTATCAGAATCTAATACACTGGACTTTTTTTAAGCTCAACTACGTATTTTTTTGCATCTTTTTTATTGAAGTATCGTTGATATACAATCATATCGATTTCAAATATACAACACAGTGGTTCAACAGTTACCCTTATTATTAAATCCTCACCCCCTCTAGTGTGGTTACTATCTATCAACATAGAAAGATGTTACAGAATCATTGACTATATTCTCCATGCTGTACATGTACATTGACTATATTCTCCATTCCTGTTATCAACTTATATTGTGATTGAAAATTATTGTGCCCCCTTATCCCCCTCCCCCTCCTCCCCCAACCTGCCCCTCCCCCTCCCCCTTGGTAATCAGTAGTCACTATCTTAGAGTCTGAGTCTACTGCTGTTTTGTTCCTTCTGTTTTGCTTTGTTTTCATATTCCACAAATAAGTGAAATCATATAGTATTTGTCTTTTTCGGCCTGGCTTATTTCACTGAGCATTAATACCCTCTAACTCCATCCATGTTGTACAAATGGCAGGATTTCTTTTCTTTTTATGGCTGAATAGTACTCCATTGTGTATATGTACACTGTGTAGGTTTATCCATTCATCTGTTGATGGACAGTTAGGTTGCTTCCATATCTTGGTATTGCAAATAGTGTGACAATAAACATAGGGGTGCCTATATCTTTTCAAATCAGGGATTTTGTTTTCTTCAGGTAAATTCCTAGGAATGGAATTATTGGGTCAAATGGTATTTCTAGTTTTAGGTTTTTGAGGCGCCTCCATACTGTTTTCCACAGCAGTTGCACCAATTGACTTCAAACCAACAGTGTAGGTGGGTTCCTATGTCTCTGCATCCTCGCCAGCATTTGTTGTTCTTATCTTTTGGATAGTGGCCATCCTAAGTGGTGTGAGGTGATACCTCATTGTGGTTTTAATTTGCATTTTCTGGTTGATTAGTGATGTGGAGCATCTTTTCATGTGCCTGTTGGCCATTGGTATTTCTTCTTTGGAGAAGTGTCTGTTCAGGTCCTCTACCCATTTTCTAATCAGATTATTTGTTTTTGGCTGTTGAGGCATATGAGTTTTTTAGATATTTTGGATGTGAACCCCTTATCAGATGAGTCATTTATGAACATATTCTCCCACACTGTAGGTTGCCTTTTTGTTCTGCTGATGGTGTCCTTTGCTGTACAGAAGCTTTTTAGTTTGATGTAGTTCCACTTGTTCATTTTTTATTTTGTTTCCCTTGCCCAAGGAGATCTGTTGAAGAAAAAATTGCTCATACTTATGTTCCAGAGATTTTTGTGTATGTTTTCTTCTAAGAGTTTTATGGTTTCATGACTTACATTCAGGTCTTTGATCCATTTTGAATTTACTTTTGTGTATGGGGTTAGACAATGATCCAGTTTCATTCTCTTACATGTAGCTGTCCAGTTTTCCCAATACCAGCTGTTGAAGAGGCTGTTTTTTCTCCATTCTATATCGACCATTGTGTATTCATGTATATTTATAGTATACTGATTGTATATAGACCATTGTATATTCACAAATATTTGTAGTATATTAGACCATATATGTGTGAGTTTATATCTGGGCTCTCTATTCTGTTCCATTGATCTGTGGGTCTGTTCTTGTGCTAGAATAAAACTGTTTTGATTACTATAGCTTTGTAAGCTTTGTAGTAGATTGAAATTATGGAACATAATCCCCCCTCAACTACATATTTTAAGCAGGGGAAAACTGTACTGCTTCATAAAAGCAAGAAATATCTTGATAGTTGCTTTAGTCTGCATGAAATTTGCCCCTTTTTATAGCTTGGAAGTTAAGAAGGGAGAGGAAAGACAATCATATTGATTTTTTTTCTTTTTCTGTTATTGGTATATATATATATTTTGAAGTATAATTGATGTAAAATATTATATTGGTTTCAAATATACAACATAGTGATTCAACAGTTATATACATCATTAAATGCTCACCCCAATATTGTAGTTACCACATGGATTTTAATACATAGCCCCTTCCCATCCTGCCTGCCACATTGAAAGCTCATGGGTCTCCTAAATAACATAACAAAAGCCATAGCAGAGGCCATTGTAAGAAGCACTTGAATGAAATGAGAGAAAAAGGAAACCTGGGAGCATCTTGCTGGTGCCACCCTCTCACCCTCTGCCACCTCTGTGCTCTATCTGAGCCCTGTCTTCAGGAAGTTGTTCATGAGATCTGAGGGGTTGCATGTGCTAGCCCTCCAGGAGCACCCAATCTAAATTCCTGTCCAGATCCATGAGGGGAGGCTTCCTGAGAGAATTTCTGGCTTCTGTGGGGAGAGGACCAGTTCTGGAGTCTGCTCACCTGGCCTGAGCCCTGGTCACTTGCTGGGGTGTGACCCACATGCACAAGTCTCACCTCTCTGGGCCTCAGTTTCCTCTGGTCCCACCTGGGGATGGTAACAGTGCCTGCCTCAGAACATCCTGAAGATGAAATAAGGCCTAAGTGCAGGGCACATCCTTAGTGCTCAGTAAATGTTAGCGAGGAGGAGGAGGGGAAGAGGAGAGGGAGCAAGGAGGGCACAGAGGAGGAGGAGGACAGGGAGAAAGGGGCAAGATGGCCTTGGATTCCACCAGAAAGAAGAGGCCTGGCAGCTGGCATCTCTCTCCTTCCCTTGCCACTCTCCTTTTTGCAGCCCAACTCAAGACTCGCCTCACGGCCTCTCAGGTTGAACTGCTGAGATCATGCTCCTGAGCTCACAGGTGTACTGTCCTGTGCCCTGGGTGGAATGTTGCTCATGCCTTCCTGCAATTACCAGATCACTTTAAGGGGAATGCTGTACATGTTTTCAAATGAAGCCTGTGCCTGTATTTGCTCATGGTGCATTTTACAATTTAGAAGATGATGAGCTTGTTTACAAAATAAAAATCCTTCCTGACTGTAAATCCTGTGCTCTGTAAGTGATTTTTTGGGTCCAAGGACAAGGAGGGAATCTCGCAGTGGTAGAGGGGATTATATCTGGATATCCCCTTAGGAGCTTCCTGACACCAGCATAAGAATAGAGCTGTCTTCTGCCCACAGGGGAGAGATTCAAGGGCTCTGGCCTCAAAGTGGGAGCCCCGATACACCCCCAAACTTCTGTTTGGGTATCTTGAAGGGGCTTAGTGGGTATTGCATGTAACCTGTGCAAAAGGAAGACAGCTGGGTTGGCCACAGTCCAGGGCCAGGGCAGGAGGTGGAGAGGTGCAGCACAGGCCTAGGCAGGGAAGGTTTGCCACGACTCTCATTTCTTTCTCTCCCTTCCAGGATGCTTGCCCACCACCTCTCTCTTTTCACTCATTTGTGCATACATTCCTCAAGTATTTACCGAACACCTATTTCAGGCGTAAGCCTGGGCTGGCCAGGGCAGGAGTGTACAGAGGACGCTTGTTTTCTCCTCTCCCTCTCAATGGGTCTTCTTTCCTTCTCTCTCTCCCCATAATTTAGTGGTAACGGGTGGATGAAGGAATATCCAAAATCCGTCCCTGTAGGAGAGACATCTGCGCCAGGAATTTCCGGCAACCCCCAAGGAGAGTGGCGGATTGATGGGACCCTAGTTGGGATAACAAGGGGGTGGAAGGAGGTGGGGTGGAAGGAACCGTGCAGCCAAGCCGGCTGCCCAAGCCTATTCTACAGCTCCGTTCACCCAGCACTTGCTCTGTGCCAGGCCCCGAACGTGCACTTTCTCATATCTCATTTGATCCTCTAGTCCTCTGAGGTACTTATTATAACTGGCCCTGTTTTGTATGAAGAAACTAAGGACAGGTGGGGGAAGTGACTTGCCCAAGGTCACACAGCTAGGAAGTGACAGAGTCCCAATTCAAGCTAAGATTGTGTATCTCTAGTATCCAGGCATTTGAAAAGCTCACATGTGGTTTAGACTTATGCACAAAAATAGATTAGCAGCTTCTAAAAGGTGGTATGAACCACATTTCAATGCAGTTTACTTGAGTCTCCCCATTCAACAATAAAATATTTTAATAATAGCTAACATTTGCTGAGCACTTAGATGTCAGGGACTATACTAAGCAGTTTTGCACTTATAGTCTCATTTAATCATTGCGACAACCCTGTGAAGTATTATTATCCTCATTGTATAAATGAGGATAACAATGCCTGAGGAAATAACCTTCCCAAGGTCACAAAGCCAGTAAACCCAGAGGACGGTTCCCTTCCAGGTCTCTCTGATACATCAGAGCCACTCAGCTACTAGACTGTGCTGCCTTAAGCCCCCAGGACCTCATTATTTTCAAAAGCTTTCACTCAAACTTTTTATTCACCCCTTTTCTGTCCATGTAAGCGTGTCCACATAAATCTCACCCATCTGTGTCCTATAAGGGGAGCTACATCATTGTCTCCTCTGTTACCTCCTCACCAAGACCATTTCTCCAATTAGCTGAACCTGGAAGGCCCAAGGCTGTGGCCTTACAGGACCAATCAGAACAAGAATATTACTAGCACCAATTTCCAGTCACTCTTATATGTTCATGGAATCTTAAGAAGACGAAGCAAAACCATGAATTCTTGTATTTAGAAATCATAAATGCTCCTTTAAACTTGATCTTTAAAAAATACCCACCCCCCAGGTCTACAATGTCCCACAAGCAAAATCTCTAAAGGGGAGGCAAAAGAGAAGTCCTCCTCCAGGAAAATCAGTTTATTTTATTGTCTTGCCAATGGGTTTGAGCCCCGGGCAAGTTCTCTATGGATTCAATGTGACCAAAGAAATTGACAGCAAAACGTCCTTTGCGGTGAAAGGGTTTATTACCCGGCTTGTTCTCCCGGCGGTAGGTCAAGCACTAGCGTCTCTACCTCCGCGCAGAGCCCTGGGCCAGCTCTCTATATAGCACAGTAATAGCTTATTGCCTAAAGGTGTGGAAGCGGTGGCCTAGCAACAGGCCAGTTACATCATCAGGTGGTTTAAGTTCAGTGAGGATCCTCGCCATAGGAACCCCAACTTCCCCACATTTATAAATAATAAAATGGTCCTTTTGAAGGTGTTGCTTATTTAGAGATCCAGAATTTGATGCACATTACTGGTCAGGGATATCTTCCAATGGCCATATCCCTTGATAAAGACGATCCTTCATATCTCTTTCATCAGCTCTTTCCCCTTAGGAAAACCACCGAAGAGCCAGGGCAACTGCCCTTGTTGTGCCAAGAGTCTCTCTATTTTCCAAGGAAGCAAAGAATAAGAAATGTCTCCCTTACCTCCCAGTCCCCTGTCTGGGGTCATGCCTTTGAGGACTTAGTCTATTTCAGCTTTTACCTCTAAGCAGTAAAAAAAAAATCATCTGAACCCCCCCCCCCCCCGTAGAAGGGGCACCTGCTTCAGTTACTGTTCCCAGGTGAACATGCTATAATCCCTGAGTCTAGGAGAAGTTCGTCCCCCATGCAACACGGTCAGGCCCTTCTAATGGGTCAGCATGGCTGGCCTTAATACCCTAGTCTTGATGTCTAACAGGTGGGCACCACAGTTGTTCAGCTCTTACTGTGAGCCAGAGCATGGCTCAGACAATATGAGATTCTTCCTAAAGGGCCTGAGAAAACTCCAGATGGTATCACTGGGGCCAAGAAGCTCAGTTCCCCTCACCAGCACCTCAAGTTAGTGGCTTTGACCAGGTATGGAGAGCACCCCAGCCCTGCTGCTCTCTTTGTACCCATTCACTGGATCTCTTTTTGAAGTGAGCCCTAAAATGTTTGTGAAAACCCAACTTCCATCGGGGCACTAGGGCTGTCTAGCTCTACCTGTTTGAACATGGCACTCACGTAATCACCCACCAACTCTACCATTTCGCAGCTTGTTCCCTCCCACTCCCACCCAATCCCTGTCTGGGGCTTCACAAGCATCCAGGCTTGCTCAGTGAGGCCCAGGAGTCTTTTTAAAGATGGGATGAAACCAGAAAGAGACAGTACAATCTCTGACCTCGGAAGTGAATTAGGAATATGTGACTCCCCACTTCCATAACAAATGTAAGAGTTTGAGAGTGTGTGGTACCCTTGTTCCACTCAGAAACATTTATTGGGTGAGCTTGCAGGACGTTCGCCATAGTTATGGGTCCTGTATTTGGTGGCTTTGTACAGAAGCCATACACATTTCCCCTGGCAAAATAGATTAGGAAGGCTTGAGTGCACAGCCTGTCCTAAGGTTCATTATGTTCTAGCTCATGGAATAAATGTGTTGCAGTGAAATCAGGAATGACTGTTTGCTCTCAAGAAGTCTAAAATATAAGGAATGATAAGACAGAAACTGGTCTAGAATTATCTTCTCTGAGTGCCTCTGGTTTGTTTCTTGGTTATTGCCTTTCCCCCTCAATTCCCCCTGCTTAAAAAGCTATTAATTTCTCCTCCTCCCCATCACCCTAGACTCTGAACCCCATAAGCAGTCTATGCATCTTTTTTGATGCCCTCCCTTTAAAACACCTTCCCTGTGCTTGCTTTCCTAGCGTTGGCACACACGGAAAAGGAAACTATGGAGGCTCCGTGGGCATGGCAGATGCTTCCAATCTTATCTTTGCCATTTAGTAGCTTTGTGTCTTTAGTAAGTTTTGTAACCTTTCTGATCCTCAATTTCTTATTCCATAAAATGGGGTTATTAATAACAATGTTCAAAGCACAGGGTTACTGTGAAGAGTAAATGAGATATCAGAAAGAAAGGCCCTCAGCACAGTGCCTTAGTGAATGTTTCCTTCCTTCTTCAGGGGAGTTTCAGTTCTGCCATCAGCTGCCTCTGATGAACAGATATGTCTAATGGATGGCCTCGATTTCTCTCTTTGGGGACCTTCTGTCCTGGAGGTGTCTCTCAGAAACAGACCTCCGTTTCTGTCTTACCGGAGAGCTTCGAGGATCGAGGGAGAAAACAGGAAAAGCACACTCGATGGGGAGGGGCCTGTCTCTATTCAAATAAAAAGTAGCCAAACTAAAGAAAAAGTTTGAGATTTGTTGCCACACCTGACCTACATATGTTCAAACCAGCTTTTAAAAATCTTTAGATTCTGCAATTGCTTAAAACATTGCAAAGAAGCATAAACATTGGGGTAGTCGTTACTACTCCTCCTTTCTAGGTTAAATAGGAAATATTTATACTTTTGAGCACTTGTCCCATAGCTATGCTAGAGCCTCCATAGGTAGGAGTTCCAAGGAGAGCCCCAGCCTTTTCAATCCAGAGCAAGAAACTTGCATAGAGAACCTCCCCCACCCACCCCTGGTGAGGGCCTGTCAGACATCAGGCTGCTTAACAAGGCCGTGTCAGCCCCCCACCACTTAGAGCTGGGCAGTGAGCCCCGTTCTGCGGGTCTTCCTCTATATCATGACCCACCCTCCATTCTTCCCTGCTGTCTTCCCCTTCTGATTGCCACCAATACCAGCAAGCTCCAGTCACAACCAAAACCTGGCTGAGGTGCCAGCATTATATAGTCTCCTATATGTCAGGATTAAAGGCTTTGGGTGTCAATGATATTGTGAAACTTTCAAATGGTGACCTATAGAAATAACCTGTGCACATGTGCATGAAGTGTGTGTGTGTGTGTGTGCACGTGCATGTGCTCCCATGCCTGTTTTTGTAACATAAGCACCAAGTATGAACACATTGTGATACAGTTATGTGTGCATTATGAATTATGACAACATATTATGAGCACAGGCATGGAGCACACACACAGCATGCTGTGATAGAACCTTACAGCCCCTCCAGTCTAGCCTCCCATGAAGGATGATTCCAGGAATTTTGTCTCCAGCTACACAGACAAGTGACCATCCAGCCTCTACCTCACAAGTGCCTACAGGGAACCAAGGACACTCAGCTCCATTCATTTTTGGACAACTTGTAGAGTTAGGAAAGTCTTCCTGATGTCACAGTAAAATCTCCCTCACTAACTCCATTCCTCCAGAACACATCAAATACCAGCACCGGCATCCATTTTGACAGGCTCCTTTTTTCTAACTTTTTGTCTCCACCAACCCCCTCCTAGGCACCCCATCACCCTTCAGCACCTCATGGACGAGAGACTTCCAGTTCCGACCTAGCCGGGTCTCAGTTGCCTGGACTTGGTCGGGGTGGGCTTGAAAATATTTTCTTTCCTCCCATGTAAAGCCAGACCACAGGAGAGTTGCACCCTGTCTTCTCTCTAGAGGTTGACTTAGTTCACTTGCTTGAGACCATCCAAGTGGCGATAACGTATGAGTTTGCGGTTGAATTCACGCCTGTTGACACGGGTTGTTTGGTTGTTTGACAGAAGGATGGAGGGTAGTGACCAGGGCTGGGGGCTTAGTAGAGGTCCCATTTGGAGCTGCTGGCTAAGAGCTAACTGAACGGGAAGTGGGTACCACTGGGCTGGAAAGACATAGAGCCCTTGGCAACAGCAAACCCAGCAGGAGGGCAGGTGGGCAAATGGGCAGACAGGGGCCCTGCACTCTCTACCAAGAAAGACTGTACTGCTACCCCAGGCCTTCAACTGGGAGTGAGGGGAAGGCGTTAGCCAGTAACCAGATCCTGCCCTGAGGGGCTAGAAAAAGAAGCACAGGGGCAGGGCACTGGTGGTCATTCATTGATTCCTTCATTCTTTCATTCAACAAATACTTACTGAAAACTTACTAGGCACCAGATACTGTCATATACCAAAACCAAGATCCTTAAGGAATTTACAGTGCAAGGATTAAGGAATGGGGGGAAATAGTGGGGATCAGGCAATAGCAGGAAGCAGATATGGGCTTATCTTTCTCAGTGTGTGCAACTATCTGTCCGTCATGTGTGCCACCCCTTCTGTCCTTCTCTATGTGTGTGTGTGTGTGTGTGTGTGTGTGTGTGTCTCTGGCTTTTCCCACAGTGTCCTGGCCACGGAGCAATGCGCACATGCCTCCCAAATTGTAGGCTCCGTAACAATGACCAAGAGCCTTCCTACCAAAGGAACCTGTTCTAAACCTTTTCTCCCTCTTAGGCGCCAAGGGAGGGTAAATACCCTCAATCAGGGTGTACGCACGCGCCCCAAGCGGCCGCTTTCTGGGTGGGGCATACACAAGACAACTTTGGGTTTTGGAAAGATGCATATTGGTCATGGCAGTTAAAATTCAGCCAAACAGCCTGTAAAGACAACTGTGGCTTGACTCAGAATGAAGTTATCCTTCAGCCGGGGTTGTATACTTGCACATCGATTTAAGAAAACCTGTACCCAAAAACCCCAGTTTTGAAAGGGAGAGAAGAATGTGTCTGACCATTTTTGGTAGCTGTCTAGAGCCCTTGTTTATTGACACAGGTGTATCAAAGAGGTGGCAAAGCCATTGAAGGAGCATCTGATTCAGGCCTCTGCCTTCTGATGGTAACGCCCGGAAATCATGTCAGGCCAGCGGGCCTTTATCTGGTTTGGGCAGACTCCAGAGATGACTAATGGGTTAAAAATGTGGCTGTGCTGCTGTGGAGTTGAGAGCTGTTCACCAGCACAAACTTACCTTGTCTTTTAAAATAAGAAGGGATTCTGGGGCTTTGTGGCAAAGGGTATAGTTGCCTGAAAAATCAAACTGAAATAAATCATTAAAATAAAACATAAATTAGAGTCATGCATTTTGGATTTTTCTTACATTTTATGGAAATTCTGAAATGCATCCCTTCGTTCAACTTCAAAATTAAACCAACTCAGCTTTTCTGCATGAAAGGGGAGGAGTTCCCATGACCTCATATTTGCAATTTCCACTAAAGTACAGCTTTCTGTGTTTATTTGGAAACACCCATGTTCAGTCAGTGTATGGGATACCCTTGTTGTGTAGCTTTATTATGATCTGATTTCACATAGGACTACTCACCTTTTAGTGACCAGATTTGTGACCCAATGAAAATTTCTCTATCTTACAGGGAGCTTGGACTCTTATTTATTCTGCAGCCTTTATTTGTGTATGAGATGAACCATGACGTTTAAACTACACTTGATAGCTTAACAGATTATAAGAACAAAACCAGATGGCCCAAACAAAAATAATGCTTTGATTGATTTCAAATTCAATGTCAAAAATTAAAAACAGCTCTCAAGAAGCCTTGGCTTTCTTTTTCCCAGAAATGACTTTGAATATATACTTTGGACATATATATATATATAGTTTTCCTCTGAAAAAAGTCAAAGTATATAAACCAAAAATTTAACAATGGTTATTTTGAGGTTGAGAAGTGTTGTCTTCTTTTTTCTTTTCTATATTTCCCAATTTTTCTAAGTTCCTTTTAGAATCAGAAAAACATTTTTTAATGCCTACGTTTTAGTTTAGTTTTATTGAAGTCTTTTCTAGGTTTGAGTCAAGGTGTTTTCCTCTGTTGGGCAAATGGGGATTGTTAGGCATTAGCAGCCCATAATTCTTCTTCCACACAACATGAATAACGTGCGGTTACTTTAACACGGCACCTCATGAAGTTGGAAAACTGAACCGGACCCACATACTCTAGAAGTAATGTTAAGTCCACAAAAGCAGTTATTTAATTTTCTAACTCACTTTCATGTACCTTCGACATCCTTAGTAGAATCACAATCCTCACTTTCTTTGAGAGCAGTGAACCAACTAATTCTTTAAAACTGGGCTTTAGAGAGAACATCAATTTAAAAAGGCTTCCAAACCTTGAGATAGTTGGCAGGGCAAAGTCAGAATGTGACCATTTGAATCTCTAAACTGTTAGGATTCTGTTTTTCTGTTCTTGTTTTGTAAGAGAATCTTTACTCCAACTCAGATTCATTTTTCTTCAAATCAGCTGCAAGAGAGAGAGAGCAAACTTTGCTGCAAATCAAAGCTCTGACAGTTATATTTCCCTGAGATAATTGCATACCGCTTTAGAGTTTCCTTTTCCCCTGTTTCCTTTTGTTTTGACAACAAGATTCTGGGAAAACAATATACAATTGATAACTCTGCTGTCGTGAGTATACTGCATTTAAAAAATAAACAACTGTCCACCCAAAAAGCTTCCAGGAGCCTATGGAGTGAGTTCTTTTTCCAAACTGTTCCAAAACCAGATGTGGAAATGTTTAGCTAATTCTCCTCCCCACTCCCCACGCAAAGCTAATGACATCAGGAGATGGGGAGGCAAAAATCCTGTGTGCTTTCAAGGAGATTTGTGTCACACTTCTCAATTCCATCAGCGACATCACAGAACTAACTGGGACTGTAGCTTTTGTGAATTTTAAATTTAAGAGTCTTTTCTGCCTGAGATTAAACATGCCCTGTGTTAGGCCAATATTCAATCTCTTTCTTGTAAGACATTGGGAAATAGAGTTCGTATTTCTAGAATGAAGCATTTCATGATTTAAAAAAAAACGTAAAAAATGTATTAAGAATTAGGTTTATTAAGGAGTTCTTGAAAAATAAAAAAGGAAGGAGGAAAACCGTTCAAGGAATTAATGGAAAATGTATATGCATAAAGCACTGTTTAGAAAAACAGAAAGCTACTGTGTTCTGTAGCTGCAAGGGAAGGAAACATTTTGCATCCAGGTGTCATTAGCAGCTCTGCTTTTGCCGGCCTCTCTGTAGGTCAGTTCAGGACGGTATGTACCAATAGCTGAGCCCTTCTTCGCTCTACAAATGCATGTAAGCTTCTTGCTTCTGGAATATGGAAGGGACAATTTGCAGTCAAGTCAAAATGAGGCTATGGTAATGCAAACCCTGATACCTGCTTTCTAACAGTCCACCATGTTCTGGAGAAACTGGACTGTAGTCCTAAGGTGAGCACTCCCTTCTTGGCACTTCTTCCCAGTCGTCAAATCCCCTTAGTGCTGAGGATTCGTGGAGACTTTACATAGGGTTCTGTCCACAGCTCCAAGGATGCTGTGCCCAGCCCCAACTCTGGGTAGAATACCTTCAGTCTATCAGCCTTGTACAACCTGCTCTTCTACTGGCAACCCTTACCAGCTCCAGGCCTTCAGCCTTCTTGTTCCTCTGCTCCCAGGACTGAGAGCCCACTCTCCCCCTCCTGTCCCAGATCCCATTCTGCCAACACATCTCTGCTAGAAGTTGGAAAAACCAGCTGATTTGATGGATTCACGCTGTGCTGTGAATGACTTATAATCACCCTGCAGTGCACACATACACACACATCCTCCACCCTTCCCTGGGAATTGCAGGCAGCAGGGAAGGGAGGCTGCCCAGTTGTGATGAGCTGTACTCAGCAAAAGGGAGGAACTCCCAATGTGTGGCATTGAACCAGGGTTAGCGAGCTCATTAGCAAGTACATTCTGCTCTCCTCCAGCTCTCCCAACTCCTCCCTCTCACCTAAGGGATGAAGTCTTAATCGTGGGTCCTCATGACTTGAGTTTTAAGTGTTCTCTAAGCTCATTAGTATGTTGTCACAGACATAGGATTGCTCCATTGTGTGGCACTCTGCCATGGCTATAAGAAAATCAGAGGAAACAGAGTGTGTCCTGAATTTGGGAATTTGTACTAAATGAACCCCAAACTCAGTGATGTAAGTAAACCCCTTTCTTTAAGACTGACTCAGTGCAGTGTATTTCAGATGTGGACATGGGGTGTGAGGTAGTCTAAAATGGTTGGTTGCGGGACAACTGTGCTGTTCCTCAGAGAACCTGGGCCTTTTAGAACTCTGTATGAGTTAGCCACGAGAAGGAGGAAGAGAGTGGAAGACAGAAAATTGGATGGGTTAACTCCCTGGACAAGAACACAACCTTAAACTTGGGTCTCAGTATTGGGGTTTGAACAACAGAAGTGGAATGGAAAGATTATTTCCCTGGGCTATGCCAGGAACTACTCAAAGGGGAGTTTTTCATTCAGGACAAATGGGTCCAGGCTGTGGGATGATGTTAAGGAAAGCAAGGTGAGAAAGGGAGAGGGAGAGAAGAGCACCCCCAAAGCATGCTCAGGAGGAGGTGGTCTTCATGAGACCAAGACGATTGTGCAGTAGGGATGCAGTGATTGTCTCAGCTTCCAGAAGGCACTTCAGCAAATATGCCTCATTCTGGAGCCAGTGCTTTGTTTACATTTAACTGTTGAGTTATTATCCAGGACCAGCTGGCATCAGAATTTTCGGGTTGTTGTTGTTGTTTTATTTTGTTTGTTTTGTTTTTGGGGGGGCATAAGAGGGTCAGTTTTTTTGTTTGTTTGTTGCTGCTGCTTCTGTTTTTGCTTTGTGAAAAACAAAAAAGCAGTCTTGGGGGAGACATTTCAGAATGAACGAAGATGAAAGGAAGGAGCCCAGTAGACCCCTTAGGCTCCTCCTTACACCCCTGAGAGAATGAGGAGTTATTAATGAGACAGCGAGATGGTGAGACCTGATCTGTACCAGTGAGATCAACTGCCTGCCCAGGAAACAAAGCATTTCTTCCAGGCCAGTGCACTTTCCTAGTGGGCTCTTAAGCCACAGTTTCCATTAAAGAATGCAGCACATTTATCAATATCAAAGGAAGAGAAAGAGCTGCATTTTTGCACCTGGGGAAAAGGGCAGGAAAGAAATGTCTTAGGACACTTTTTACCACAGTACTGTGCACATAGTAGGCACTCAATAAATATGAGTCAAAGAATCAATTCATTTATACAGGAGTTATTTGACTCATCAGAGAAGTAAAATAAAACCTTCACTTATGCATATGCATTTCCTTCAAAACTTCAAGCACTTTTGTATTTGATTTATGTTGTTGTCACTTAAAATCAAACCTGAATTGCACAATATTTGATGATATTCCTCTTCCTTCCCTCTTTCTTCCTCTCTCCCTTCTTCTAATGCTGGGATTTAGACACTTGCTCTTAGCGCTGTTCTTTCCCCCCCACTTCTCTGCCTGCCACTCTTTACGAGGTAAAAGGCAACAGGACTAGGAGGTGACCACAGACCCTCCTACTGAACAAGAAAACAAATTAAAAGCAAGTGAAAAGAAAAGAAAAATGTAAAGCAAACCATATGACTCAGTAAGGCGCAAACCATGGCCACAAAGAGTATTTTAGGAGCTACCTTGCCAACTAATGTGTAAAGTGCCCACCCAAAACTCCCTTTCTTTCATATGGGGCCTTTGAGTAGTTTTTGTGTGTAATAACAATCAAAAAATATAAAAATTAAGAACCAATATATTTTTGTTTCTGCAATTTCCCTATTTTACCCAATGTCCCATTTGGTGTATCAAGGAATCTATTGAGCATAATGACTTATGATGCTTCTGCTAGAATTTATGAACCATCCATTTAATCATTTTAAGTGACCTAGTTGGCAAAATTTCAATATTTGGTTGCCAGGACCATCCAGCCTCTACCTCACAAGTGCCTACAGGGAACCAAGGACACTCAGCTCCATTCATTTTTGGACAACTTGTAGAGTTAGGAAAGTCTTCTTAGTTTTTTCTTAGTTTTTTATTTAATTAAGCTTGTTGCTAACCAAAAAAGGCACTACAGAGGGGTTTACTAGTATGGCATATGGGAGGACACAGGGGACCCTAAGGAGTGAAGCGCTACCAGCTTGAATTAAACTGTATGTCCAGTCCCCTTACTTAATGTTTAGCACAAAAACGGTTTTGTTTTGTTTTGTTTTGTTGGGGTTACACAGAGCATGATAAAGTGGCTTAAAGCATCCACACTAGTCATCCATAAACACATGAGTTCCAACAATGAAATCAAAATGCAGTTCTTTCTCACAAGAATGTTTTCCTTTTCTTTTCTTCAGTTTCATTGATGTATGGGTGACAAATGAAATTGTACTGTATTTGGAGTGTACAACATGGTGACTTGACCAATGCATACATCGTGAAAGGCTTCCGCCTTCCAGTTAATTGACACATCCATCGCCTCACATACTTACCTTTCTTGTTTCTTCTTTTTTTTTGGTGAAAACATTTAAGTTCTACCCTCTTAACCTTTTTAAAATGCCTTAAGAATGGCCTTTTGTTTTAAAAAAAATGATCATGTTTGAACTTTCAATAGGAAGTGGCATGATTTGTCTGTTTTTCTGTGCTCTAAAGGTCCTCACCAGACAGCTTCCTGTTGCCTGAGAGTCATTACCTGATCAGCTACAAGCATAAAGTTTTCGAGTTGATGGGAGGGATGGCCATCCTCAGCTCTCTGTTCTCACCTGTTGTGGACAAAGTCCAGTGACTGTACTGTGCTCTACAGATTGATTCATGGTCACAGTACACCCCTGCATATTGAACAACAACCTATATATACACTTTCATGAATTACACTTGGGCCTGGGTTGCCCTGCCAACTACGTTCAGCCACATGTCTACCGGTTCACCTACCATGTTACTGAATGCGGCATCAGGGCTAAGGCTCTCTCTCAGGACATGCTGATCTACAGCACTGACATGCATATGTTTCAAAGGGTACCTCCTCTAAGTACATGATCCCTGTGTCATGTGCTGCCCTGCAGCAGGCCCCAAGGCTCACTATGCCCTGCTCCGTGAAAGTAGCCAGCGAGACAACAGCCATAAACCAGAATGGTGAGACATGCTAGGAGGTGTTCACCTTGTCACAGTCCAGCCAAAGGCCCAGCTGTGACTGTCTGCCATGTGTCTTCAATGAAGAGTCTACCCAGGCCACACATTACCAAGCAGAGGCTCAGGAGGGCTGTCCTGTGCTGCCATCTTTCTTTGTAGATATTTCTGAGGATTGGTCTTTTCACCCAGATGATCTGAGGGAGTCCATGTGATCCCCAGGTTTGGGGTCTCTTCTAGATGTTCTTTCTAAAATTAGTGTATAATATTTACTAATATCAGACAAATAAGTGCTCTTGAGTCCCTTTTATAAGTGATTTTGAGAAAGGGCAGCCCATGGTAATGTCATGAATAAAGCTTTTTTATATAATTTTTAAAGAAAAAATAAAATTTTTGATGGCATAAAAGTATCAGGTGGTCGTTTTTATTTAGTGAGAACATATACAGCTTCACTAGGGCCCACAGTTCTAAGCGCTACACAAACATCAGTGCCTGGTCTCTTCACTCTGTGGCTTTTCTCTCTATTAAGGTCCCCCCACTGAATCCCTCCTTCTGGGTCCCCATTTCACTTACACTCTGTAACAGTCAACTGAGCACAGAGCCGCACACCTCCTCAGTTTGACCTATGGCAGTATCAATTTTTATTCATGGATGGTATAGATTGCATTACTGATTTATAAACCACCAACGTTTCTAAGAATCACTCAAATCAGTCACATCTCACCGAGATGATAAGCTCCTGAGGACAAGGGTTGGATCTCACACTTTAGTCACAGGCTGATAGGACTTTGAAAGGAGTTTTGTTCCCCAACTCAACTTAGACGATCAGAACATCTTCACCTGGGTTTGGCTATCCATTAGCTTTCTCAAAGACTTAGAAGGGAAAGGGTAAGTAAGTTCATGCAACAAAGATTCACTGCATGCTACTACATTCCAGGCACCACTCTAGGCACAGAGAAATTAAAGTCACACACCTAGTAACCAAATAAATAAACAAATAAACAAGTAAGCAAAGAGAAATTCAGATAGTGATAAATACCATGAAGAATTTAAAATAAGCTGATGATAGGAGAGAAATTGGAGAAGGGGGTCAAGGAAGGCCTCTGAGGATCAATATTTCAACTGACTCTAATATGAAGAAGGAGCCAGCCCCGGGATGATTTGAGAGACAACATTCCAGTTGGTAGAAGCATTGCATTTCATCCTCACTACAACCCTTAGAGAAGTACTCTTATTATAGCCATTTTACAAATAAGAAAACTGACACACAGAATGATTTAGAAACTGGCCAAGTCCACAGACCTATAAAGAAGGAGACAATGTTGGCACATATACATGATAAGATACATAAAGTGTTTCAGGAGGTGAGTAGACATTAAAAATCCAGTCACTGTCTAGTCTGTTTGAGCTGCTATAACAATGTACCATAGATTGGGTGGCTTATAAGCAACCAAAAAATTTTCTCATGGTTCTGGGGCCTAGAAATGTGAAATCAGGATGCCCATGGGGTCAGATCCTGGTGAGGGCCCTCTTCTGGATTGCACACTGCTGTTTTCTGGTTGTGTCATCACGTGGCAGAAAGAGGGAGAGACAGCTCTCTAGGGTTTTATAAGGGCACTAATCCCATTCCTGAGGGCTCCACCCTCAGGACCAAATGACCTCCCAAGGGCCCCACCTCCTAAGACCCTCCCATTGAGGGCTAACATTTCAACATATGAATTTGTGTGTGTGTTGGGTGGGGGTGGACACAAACATTCAGCCCATTGCAATCATGCTTGTTGGAGAAACACAGCTGTTCATTTAAAAATCTCCTGCCCCTTCTTGAGGAAAACCGAATAATAATCCCTGAAAACAGTGTATTCATTCAACATACATTTATTGAGCTTGTCCTACATTGTGGACAATATGTTAGATGCTGAGCATGTGACAGTGAATAAGACGAATAGAGTCTAATCAGGAGGACACAAGTAAAGAAGCCTAGGGAGCTAGAGGCTATTCCAGCCCAGAGGATGGGCCTCTGCAAAGACATGAGAATCTGAGCTGTGGCCAGCAGAGATAGCACAAGTAATTTTGTCCACACAGTGGAGGGGAGCAGTTGATGTACAAGAGAACCAGCACGTCTCTTCCCAGCCTCTCTTTAAAAACTTACAGATTATTAAACACTAAAACACACACAAATAACTTAGCAGGCAATCAATACTAGACACATCAGACCTGGACTACCACGTGCAAGTTGTGCACTTTGCAAGTGCAAGGGGCAGTTTTTACAGAGACACCCTGTGGGGTTGTGTAATGTATCAGCCTTGGAGGAGACTCAAGATGTACATGGTAATAGTTGTTACCATGTGCCACTCCCGTACACTTGACCTCATTTAATACTCACAACAGCTCTGCAAGATAAGAATTATTTTCTCTGTTTGATATATGGGGAAACTGAGGCTCGGAGAAATTGAGGCTGTACAGTCAGTAACATCACTGGGATTTAGCTCCAGTCCACTTTCCCCCTATACTCAATACTCCCTCCCAGAGAAGAGAAACTTCTGCTTGGGTTGAAGAGCCAGGAAGGTTTCCAGTGAGGTGGGCAATGACCCCACTCTTAGAAGATGAGGACGATTTGACTAAGCAGAGAAGAGGAAGGAGAGTGTTCTTTCTGAGCATAACCACCAAGACAGGGTGGAGAAGTGCACCATGTTGGAGGGAGGATAGGGGACTGTTGCTCTAACCTAGGTGAGAGGAGATGAGAACAGTTGGGGAAAGGAGTTGAAGTGTAGGACAAGATGAAAAAGAACCATTTCAAGTGAAGAACAGGACTTCATACACTTTAGCCTACAAAGCAGGAGTAAGAGGTAATTACAGAGGTAAAGCCTTCAGGAGATCAAATAAATATAGGCAATTAGAACCACAGATTCGGATTCTCTAACACTCAATCTTCAAGGCACAGTTAGAAAAAGAAGAGACATCAAAGGAGACAGAAGAGGAGTAATCAGAAGGTGGAAGGAGAAGTATGAGTCATGGAATTCTAGGGAGGAGACTTGGGTGGGCTATATTGTCCAGTGTAACAGATAAATCAAAATGGAGTAAGCCTAGGCATCATGGAATTAGGAGCCTTTGAACTAGACCTTAAATGAGAGGTAGAATTTTATCAGGTGAAGGTGGAGGGAAACACATTCTAGGCAAAGGACACAGCAAAAACAAACACACGAAACAACAGTCAAGAATCATAAATAAGAGTCCGTATAATTAGGTATAAGTTTTCACATTCAGGAGTAATCTGCACTTTTTGACTTGGACATGTCATTACTCAATGAAAAGTGTACTTCAACCATTTCAGGTGCAAGTTTAATCTCCACTTGACTGTCTGCGTCTTGAACATGGGAGACCCTCTCCTATTTGTTCCTGTGTTTGCCTTTCTCTCGCGCAGTATTTGGTGATGGATCCCGTTCACTGACTGGCTGATTGGTACTGAGAAACGGCCTTGGAGTTCATAAGCACAGGAATCTTTCAAAAGACAATAAAAATGCCTTGAGAAAAAACTGCATTTTGAACTGACTTATTCATTTCCTTTTGGAATGCCACTCTAAAAGAACATTTTCCTCCTTTATTACGGTATTATTCATTCCATTCTTAGGGTGATGTGATTTGTAAAAAATCTACCACACAATGTTAATCACATTTCTGATAATAATCAGAAATACTTTCTTGCCATCAAAAGAAAAGAACATTTTCACCTTCCATTCAGTCTCTGGGAAGGCCAAAAATGTTTGAAACTATTTGTTATAATTGCTCGTCAAATATTTAAAAGCTAGAGCCATATGAGATTTTTCACCCATACAAGGAGACTCAAAGTAACATTAAAATGTTTATTCTTATAACTTGAAAACAACAAACTGGATCTTTCTGCGGGGGGGTGGTATTATATTTTATCAAATGTACATGACAGTGGTTCAGCAGTACCCTGCCCACTCCGCTCCCCCTTGACAACCACCAGTGGCTTTTCAGTGTCTATGAGTCTGATGCTGGCAAACTGGATCTTTTAAAGAACTGTGTAAAGTATACGTAAATTTTTAAGGGCCAAACGTCTTGTATACATAATTTTCACCAATAGCCCGTTTAGGAGATGCCTGGAACTGCCCCCATTCCTCCATTCCTCCAACAATAATGGCAACTTGGTCAAGCATTAAAGTAAACACAGTGCTGTTCACACACACGCACACACACACACACACACACACACACACCATCTTTATAAGAAATACATTATCAAGAGAGAAGTGTTTATTTTAAAGGGAAGGTTAACTTTCACAGAAACTTCCTTTAATTCTTTTTTCTGTAACTCTAATTGGTGTTAATCCCTATGGTTGGTCTCTATGATAGAAAGTTTAAATTGCAATTATAGTTTTTTGTTCCCCCAAAAGAGAAAGAGAAACATAGGCAGGGGAGGAAAGGAGAGAAAGAGGCTGGCTTTCAGTCTCGTGATTCTCAACAACTTTTTCCGAAGAGAAATGATTTGGTTATACTTCAGCTTATAAACTTTCTTTGGTGAGACAACCATGTGCTACCTCATAGGACATGCCGTCCAGCTGTGAGCTCACCTGCGGGCATCTCAAGGCTCAACCAGAGCTGGAGAATCCACTTCCAAACTCACTCCAGGGGCTGTTGTCAGGAGGCCTCAGTTCGTCTCTGTGGGCCTCTTCATAGGCTGTTTGAGTGTCCTCAGGAGGTGAAGGGTGGTGATGAGGATGGTGGAAAGAGGGATGGGGGAAATAAAGGGAAAGGAGAGAGAGGGGAGGGGAAGGGACAGAGATTGGAAGGGCAGAAGGGCGGGGAGGGGAGAGGAGGGGAAGGAAGGACGGGAATGGAGAGCCCAAGTTAGAAGCCACAGGTTTTTTGTAACCCCCTGTCAGAAGTGACATCTCATCACTGTCCCCCAGTCTGTTTGTTGGAAGCTAACCTCTAGGTCCGGCCCACACACAGGGGTCGGAGAGGACACAGGGGTGGAGTAGCAGGAGGCAGGGATCACTGTGGACCATCATGGGGGCTGCCTACCATGCTTTGATCTGGTCATTCTGGCAAACCCCACAAACACAACCTTCTTCAGTTCATTTGTGTAAGTGCAAGCGATGGCAGGACACAGACTGGGGGGCGGAAATACACATGTCACTGCTATACCCTTGCCTCATTCAGTTCTATTTTTCCTTCTCCAGGGAAAACAGGTCCTACAAGCTGCAAGTGACAGGACTGACTGACTGGCAAAAAGCATTCCAGAGGAAGCCTCCATTTATTTTTGTAAGAGGACGTTGATGAAGACATTTAAAGCCAAAGAAAAAAAAATGTAAAAGGTAAATCAAATAATACAAATGATGATACTGGGTAGAGGTTTACTGCTGTTCCCATATTAGTGATAATATAAACTCTTTCAGCAATCTTCTAAGCAGTGCAATTCAGACCAAGCCGGCAAGTCACAGGGAAGCTGGGAAGGCGGGGGAATCTGTGCGTGTGTGTGTGTGTGTGTGTGTGTGTCTGCCATGCATATGTGCATACATATGTATATGCCATATATAGATTATGCCATTATTATCCAGCTTCAAAATCAGGAGGCAGGGAGCTCTGCTCATTGACTTATATGTGCATATTAACACAATGCTCCCCATCACTTACTACTTCTGTTTTTTGCTTTGTTCTTATCCAACTCACAACCCTCTGGATTGGCCCTTGGTGAAGTTCCTGAAATTATGTGAAGGGCAACTCATGAAATCAAAGTAGCTCCCGGAATCATTAAACAGCAGTAGCTGAGCAGGGCTGACTGGGTAAGAGCGGGTGGGATCGCAGGGGGTTCAGAAACAGCTTGCCAGAAGCAAAGTGCCACGTTTGCCCTCCCCTGCGTGGCTCTGTCAGCAGTCACCAGTGGACCTTCTCTGAGGGACAAGGGGAATTGCTCGGAGTCGGAGGAGTAAATGCCAATACCAGCTTTCAAGTGTAAAAGAACATAAAAAAAATCCCTGCCAGCTGTCTAGAAACATTCCATTCGAAGGCACTTATATTCTACAGTTACTGGGAGGAATATTTAAATTGCCCATTTTATTTTTAATGTTATTTTAACTTTGTCACACACACCCTATTATATAAACACCATGCTAATGTAAATTATTCACCTTTTAAAGTTGCTTCAGAATTTTTGACTTTTAGCCAAATATCTATTTCTTTCTATCAAGAGGTCTTTTAAGTTGTGAGTCTACAACTTAAATATGCACATGTCTTTAAAAGAAGAGTTTATTTTCCAAGTAAAGCCCATAGAATATTTATTCTGTTTTCTGAGCTGCATTTACATGACAAAGTAGTCCAAGAAAGTGGAGGGGGTGAGGGGATGGAGAGAGAAGGGACAAGTCCTAAGGCTGGCTTGAGGCTGGTTTCTTTGGAGTTGGAGAAATCCCTGCTCTCCGCACTACCCAGGGTGGGTCAAGTTAGGAACAAACTGACCCAAAAGTAAGCCTCCTTGTCATCCCCTCACCAACTCCCTGCAATAATTTACAGTCTGCAATCCAAAAAAAAAAAAATCTCTTCAGAAATCTGGCTTTTTTATGAACCAAACTACAAATTCATTCCCATTTTCATTTCATATTTCATCTGCTTCATTTTTGCTCCATTAAGGTGGAGAAATCACACTCGTCTGATGATATTCAGATGCACCTAAGCTCTAAATATGTTGTGATATTTGGGTTACAGCAACTACAGGGAATATTTGAGTTGCCCAAGTTACTTAAGATGTTGTTTTAACTTCATGAAAATATTTAGTGACAATTTTTTTCAAGCTGCCCCTGAGAAATAACATTCTCCCGTTTGAAGCTCTGCCTCCGTCCGGAGGGTTGTGTTTTCATTCCTCTCTTCAATCACCTCAGCCCATGATGTTAAAGGTTCTGGATTCTTTCGATGAATTTGTGGCCTGATATTTACTGGTATTTTAAAACTGACTTTTATGAGTAATTTAACAAGAAACTGATGAACTGGAAAGGTCAGTCATGCCCTGGTCAGGAGATATTTTGGTGTGTGCACGTGCACGTGTGTGAGGCAGGGAGGGAAGGAGAGAGAGAGAAGAGCTGCTGAGAAAAAGTCTAGCACACCACCTGGCACATGGTAGGCATACGTGAGCAGTGTTCCTCCATCCTTTCTCTTCCCTAGCAAGGAAGTTCACTCCTGTGTGGCATGGAGAAAAGGATATTCTGATCATGCAGATCTTTGCAGATTTACCACAGGTCACAATTTGTAGAATGGCCACGTAAACCAAGTGAATCTGTTGCAAACACTGTTTTCATTCCAACACATCCCTACTCAAGGCCCTTTAAAGGGCCTGCAATTAAAGTCAAAATCACTCTGCCTGCTTCCACGACCCTGTAATCTATTTGTCCTGGACTGCATGGGCCCAATTATCCAGCTCAATCCCCAATTAATTTCTCAATAGGTGGCCTCAGTCCAGCTCAGCCTATCCTTCTGGCTTTTCTCTATCTCCAGGCCTGTGAACACAATGTTTCCCCCCATTCCATCCAAATTCTACCTTCCCTTCAAGGACAGGCTTGACATATAAAAGTCTAAATTGCTGATGATAGCTTTTCAGGGAGGGCTGTAGTACTGAGTAGCTCATTAAAAGTAAATTCCATGTTATTAGAGGGGATGCATTTCAAATGTCAGTCCCAGGCCAACTTGTTAAGCCACCATGTTAGCTCTGGCACCAAGTATACCTAAGCCAACTGCTGAGCATATGGGCCACAGTCTTCTCTACCGACCCACCGCCTTCTTCTCACTCCCTCCACTTCCTCTTTTCCTCCTCAGGTATGCATTTATTTGACAAATACGTACTGGACACCAACTGAAGCCAGTAATTATATGAAGTGCTGAGAAGATACTCATAGACAGCCAGGTCCCTACCCTCTAGGAGCTTACAGTCTGTTAGGAAGAGACTGAATGCTTTATTAATGTGCTGTGATGGGACAGGGCAGACGCAATAAACTCCAACTCTAAGGTCATCTGAGAACGTGTCAGGGAGGAGGTGGCATTGGAGCTGGGCCTTGAGGGATGAGGAAATGGGAGGAACAAACATCTCTTGCATGGAAGCATGAAGACAGTGTGGCTGGAGGGCAGGGGACACAGCTGGAGGAGCAGATTGGAGCTAGATTGGAGAAGGCCTTGAAAGCCACTTTCAAGAGTTACACTTTCAGCTGTGTGACTTTTGTGGCAAGGATTAATATGGTCAGAATTGTGTTTTTCAGAGCACCATTTAGGAGACCACCGGGAGGGACAACACTCAACTGGGAGATAAGTAGGGAGCCTGAGAATGTCACAGGGCAAATGCTAAAATTGAAACCTGGGTCCAGATTTCCGTCTCCACTGCCTGCTAATGTGTGGGGCTCAGTCTGGTCATTAACTACTGCAAAACGCCACCTGAATTGAAGGTCAAGAATTATTTTCAGAGGCAGGAGGTGAGAGAAATGGCTTTTTCCACTGGTCCTAGAAACTCTGCCTAGTAAGTCTTATTTTTTTAAAATGCAGTCACCTTATGGGCATAAGAAAGACAGCTGCCAGTGAGTTCTGGATAGGTCGGTGTTAACAGCTTTAATGTAAATGCCTCAGTTATACATATTGACTTTCCCTCCTTCCCTGTTTCAACAGTGCTTCATCCTTGGAAAACACACTTGGTCTTAAACAAAGATAGCACCCCTTAGCACCCTTCAGTTTCCTGTTCCCTCCTCCTCCCTCTACCCACCAAGATATTATTTGCCCCCAGAAGCCTTTTCCCTTTATGTGGCAAGTTCCTAAAAGGGAAGTCACTCAGACTTGGCAGAACTCTGTGCTTTTTAGAGGGCCTGCTTGGTGCTCGTCACTTTGGGGCTTTTTTATCCCCCCAACGTTCAAAGTTTTGCAAAAAAAACTATTTTTTCTCATAACTAATTTCATAAAGTAAAATAAAAATTACCAAAGGGATACAAATGGAGCAACCAACTGTCCAAATGCATTTCAACCTCCCTGAACATGATTACATTAGACATGTTGACATTCATCTGTATTGGGGTTTTTTTTCCCCCCTTGTCTTTCCCATAATTTGATAAGGCTCAGTGAAAGTCCTAGAAGTATAAGCTTAGAAACTGATGATCATAATGTTTATGGTGAAAGCAAGTGGCCAGATCTAGCCTAGGACTACACTTGAACTCCAGTTCTTTTAGACAAGAGATGGGTTTTCTATATCCATGCCCCTGTCATTACACATTTTTTTTTGCTCTGTCAGTTCAAACTCCGTGCAAAGGAGAACAAGTCATGTTCGTGTACAGGACAGTGAGACACTGTAGAGCCAGCTCAGCTCACAGACTGAGGCTGCTGTACCCCTTCACTATGGCCTTCCTTTGTGAAAACTTCGGATCAGATCATTTCTGTCATCTGAGACTCTTTGATTTAATGGGCAAAAATCCAGGAATAATTAAGGCAATAGTATACACGCAAAAAGAAAAACATGCCGTGTTTAAAGAAGAAATCCCAGCAGCATTGAAAGCAGTGATTCTATGTCTTTGAGGACAGAAAAGAGGCCTCAAAATCAAAAGCAACAACCATGAAGGATTTACTAAGGTCCTCTTTGGCAGAAAGGGAAAATTTACTAATTCATTCTACTTTTTCCTGATGAGATCATGGGGGTGGGAGAAGTTAAGATTTCAAATTTTTCCCCAAAGTTCAAAGTTTTGCAAAAATACTATTTTTTCTCATAACTAATTTCATAAAGTAAAATAAAAATTACCAAAGAGAACGATCTTTTTCATTTAATCTGTCAGCGGGGCAAGCATTATTTTATTATTACTGTTCACTACTAGCCTTTGCTTGAACCCTGAAAACAAGCCTTTACAAACAACACAGTAGAAGCTTCACAACATGATTCCAGTTGTTTTCTTTCTGTTAAATCTGTAACTCTATCCTGATTTTATCTCTCTGAAGACTTCTGGATATTTACAACATAAAGGAAAAGTCTTGTTTCCCTAACTCAAGACCCTCATGAAAAACATAATCATAAAAGGCATTGCTATTGAAAATAAAAATGCTAATTTCTAGAAATTTTATTCATAACTTAAAAAAGAATCTTCAACTCCTTGCCCTAGTATCTATTTCCAAAGATTCATTGGCAATTATTTTTCAGAAAACACTTTCCAAAAATTATTCCATATACCTTGTTATATGCAACTTCCTTGCCGAATACCTCAAGTCTAGAGCAAATTTATTTTTCTCAGCTGCACCTTCAAATCCTTCAAAGCTATTGCTAAACTCTCCTCCCTTGGCTGACTATAATTATTTCTTATCGAGGTGATTTCTGAATGTTTCATGGAAGAAAATAGAAGAAAAAATGTGCTATTTTCCTGAAAATATCCACTTTAAAACTGTATTTCAGAAATGACAAAAAACTAGGGATAATGTGCATCTCGTTTAGGGTTCCTTGTTGCCCAGTGAAAAGTTGCCTGACTACCAGTTGGAGGGCCTCCCTGACACCCCTGGCTGTTGAGCTGGCCAGGTTCTCATCCCAGGAAGAGTTTCTAAGCACTTCTTAGGGCAATTTATGTCCTGCGAATTTTGTCAAGTTGGGAAGGGCCTACTAAAATGAGAAGCCATTTGCAGAATCAGGCTTTGCTTCTGAGGTCCTAAGAAAACCTAAGAAAATCCTTGAGACATCATATTTGAAAAATATTTGAAGATTGTTCACTTGAGTAAATACTTAAGCCTGCCCTCCCTCACTTTCTGCGGCCTGTAGCCACGTTACTCACCCTCAAAGAATTCATCAATATTCAACTGGCTCTCTAATTTGCTGATGTAGCAAAAGAGTTTAATAAAGAAAGCTGTTGCAATTTTTCTTTGGAGGACGTGCCACAAACTCCACTTTTGTCTTAGAGTGCTGGAATCTTCTGCCCTTCTACTAATCCAGGTAGGGAAATGAATGCTTAACATGTAGTTAGATCAACTCAAGCAAAGCCAAGCCTTAAAAGCCCAGAAAAGTCTTTCACCCAAGGACACTGGAGCTTTATAAATGATCTATCTGAGGATTTAGAAGCCTGTCCAGTCACGTCTGACAGCCCAGCAAACTTTCAGCCCTGTCCACGAAGAGTTTTGGAGACTTTAATAAGGAAACTGTAGTTTAGTAATAAGTTTTTGCCGCCCACCGAAGCCGTACAAGTCACTGCAGTTTTCAAAACTTTTCCGAAAATCAAATCTTGGTCTGTAAAACCTTTTTGGTGAATTTTAAAAAATAGATCTGCAGACCCTAGAAGACTACTCCCTCCCCTCAAACAAAAACAACAAAAAAGACTCAGAAGCCACGAAAGGCCAAGCCACACTTGCAACGCCTGGGGTCTGCAAGATCGCTCTTGCAAATAAATTAAAATTTTACACCAGATCTACAGAAACATCACAGTAAAATGCATGTGAGAGTTCAGTAGCTCAAGAAATTCGAGCGCCAAGCACAGCGCAGTCCCTGGTTTTATTTGTGTATACTGATTTCGTGTGTGAGCACGCGCGCGCGTGACTGCGGCTGTTTTCTTTCCGCACCTGATTTTGTTTCCCCGCGCCCGCTCCGTTCTCCCAACTCCGCGTGCAGGGCGCGGGCCGCGGCAGCATGGGTCTCCCTCAGGGAGTGCGGGGGACACGGGCCCCGGCGGCGGCGGACGCGCGGCTCACTCCCCAAGGCCCACCGGCTTCCTCACCCTCCGCCGCGCCTGCGGCGGGGGCAGGGCTGCGCCGACCCAGTCTGAGTCGGACCCCGGGTTGCGGAGAACCGCCAGGGGGGCTCCCTCCCAGGGCGCTCATCCTCGCCTCAGCAGCGTTGTGCGCCTGGCTGCCCACCTGGCCCGAGGTCACCGGGTCCCCAGGCCTGCGCCCCTTGCCCAGGGCTGTGGCAGCTGGGGTGGGTGGGGGGGCGGGGCAGCGCTACCCATTGCTCTTCCTGCCCAGAACCTGCTTGGTTTGAGCCCTGCCTGCTCTCAAATTTGTCCCACCCGGGACAGGTAGGGAAAGAAGCGGCACTCATTTTCTTAGGTTGTAGGCGCTGTTTTATAAGGGGTTGTTCACAAAATCTTTATTATGACATTTTGCAAATATATACAGGAAAGTTGAAAGAACAGTACCCCGAACGTCTGTTTACCTCCCACCTGGATGCAAGAATTGTTATCCTATTGCACCCCTTGCTTTCCTCCCTGCCTCAGAGTGTGTGCGTGTGTTAGCTGCATCATTTGAAACCTGCAGACGTGGTGGCAGGCACTTCACCTCTCCATTTCAGCATGCATCTTCTACGTGTAAGGACATCCTCCTACTTACCTTCAATACCATTCTCACACCTAAGAAAATTACCTCTCCGTCCCCAACAGCCTTTAGCATCCAGAATAAGGGCTCGTTTCCCTCCTGTTTCCCCACTTCAGTCTTAGAATCAGTTTCCCTCCTTGGACTGGGACACGTGTAGACAATTGTTCCCTCCCTCTGCGCTGTGTCGCGTAGAGCGGACTGCCAGCACGTCTGGGTTTCGCCTGGCCCCAGGGGCCTCCCTCTCTGAGAGCTTGGCAGGCTGGCAATTGGAAGGGTAGTCGCGACAAGCCCGGACTCAAGCGTGTGGAGAGCGCGCTGTGCCCACCAGTCCGAGGCTCTCTGCCTCCTCTCCAAACCATTTCAGGCACCCCCAGCAAACGCGGCGCAAGGGGCTCTGCTCAGCCACCTCGCTCCCACCCCGAAGCTCAGAGGGCAGCGCTAGGGGACTGCTAGGCGCGTTGGTCCTGTGGGTCGCTGGATGCGCTCTGCACTACCTCGTGCCCTTGGCTTTGCCATTTCCCAGCCTTTCTTTTTTCTCCCTGCACCCCACTATTGGGCTGGGGATCGACTAGTCTGGGCGACCAGTGCCCTCCTCGGCCCTTCCCTGCTTCGGTACAAGGCTGTGGCGGCGAGTGCCTGCACACCCCCCTCCCTACCGCTCCCTCTCTTCCCCTCCCCCCCTTCCGCCCGCGGGCTCCGGGGAAACGCCGGGAACCGGGTTGGGGGGCGGGGGGAGCGAGAGCCCCGCGTGGCCACGCCCCCGGAGCCGGCTTTTTCTAGGGCCGCGGCCGGAGGCTCTCCGCTGGCTGCCTGGCTGGTCTTCCTGTGAGCGCGCGGCTTCGGCCTCTCGCTCCGCTCCGCCTCCGCCACGCCGCTCTCCGGGACTGCGGCCTCGGCGCCGCTACGCCGGCTCCCGGCTCCCAGCTCTCCGTGTCCGGCTCTCGGTCGCTGCTGCTAGGTACCCGGCCCCCGCACCCCGCGCCCTAGCCAACTCCCAAGTCCCGGCCCTGCTCCCCGCCCCAGCCCGCGCCCTCGCTGAGTGTCCCCGACCCCACCCCATTCCGCCCTCTCTTTTGCTTGCTTAACCGGTCGCTAGCTCTCAGGCGCGGCTAAGCAGCTTCGCAGGAAAATCCCAGAAACCTTTGCAAAAAGCTGACAATGAAATTTAAGAAGTTCTTCGATTTCGGCGCCATTTTCGAGTGGAGCGAGAGGTGACATGAGATTTTTTTTAAAAAAGGGACGGTTGGCTGGCGTTTTCCCCGATAGTAACGTTGGTGAGGACAGACTGAAAAACATCTGGTGACAGTGCTGAAAGAGCTCTGTGTTGTTTTGGGGTGGCAAGGCACGTTTGGGGGCTGTTTGAGGGCTAGGTGCTGGCGAAACAGACCTTGAAAGTGTTGAGCACAGGAGTGGGGCCGGGAAAATTCTTAGGAAACGGGCTGAGAAAAAAGCTAACATGGAGGGGCGGGGAGAGAAAACTGAGTACGGGGTCAGTGTGTGACTGCCAGCCTGCCAGAGTCCGCAGTGACTGTTTTTGACAGACTGTATATGGACTTTTCGTGGCTCTTATTTGCAGGCACTAACATCTGTCTTGGAAATAAATGTGTGGTTAATTTTTCATTGTCTTTTCCCAATTAAAACTTTCAAGGTTGTTTAGTTTACTCTGTAGGAAGCTTGACATTAGGCAAGCTTGACACGAATGCGCCGAGGGAAGGCATATCGTGTGTTCGCGGTGTGGGGAAGAAGGGATCTGAAAAATTAAGACAAAACGTTGTAAAATAGGAACAGAGGAAGAGGCGTATTCTTTGGCACTTAAATGGTTTGGCCAAACAGTTCAGTTCAGAAAGGGGGTGGGGCTATGGACTACTCGAAAGTATAGATTCTTTGTCTATTGTATCAACGACTGACCCTCTCCTGAAGTGACAAGACGCCTCTTTGTAACCTCTTTTCGTAAGTCTATGTCAGTCTAAGGGGAAATCCATGAAGTAGGGGAGCGAGGTAGCTTTTTAGGAACTTAAGTCGTTGTGCTGTCACTGGGAGAGAAGAAAGGGGTTAAGTGAAATGTACAAAAGAATTCGATTCCAGTGAGTTTGCAGAGCGATCTGGGAGAGACCTTCGCCTTTGACACCATTACTATTTCGAATGAACTTTTGTTTTTCTAAGTAGCGAATTAAGGAAATGTTCAATTAGGGACAAATTCAGTTTCTGATGGGATAGTTCACATATTTGTGGGGAGCATAAATATTTAATTGGGAGAAGGTTGTGGAGTTTTAAAGTGTAACTGAACATTTGCTAAACATGTTTTTTTTTCTTTTTAAGGGCAACCAAGGACTTTTTTTCCATTAATCCCAAAAGTCAGTGTAAAAGTTGTTTGTAAATAGCATAGCCAAAACAAGATGGAATTTAGAGACACTTAATTGTATGTTCCAATTTAGGGAGGGGGTTATTAATAACTTTGTTTACCATGACATAAATATTGTGTTGGTAGCCCTTGATTTCAGTCTGGAATTACTAATTTTGTGATTAGCCTCATTAAGTACTCTGCACATTTTGTTAACTAATAAATAGGACATAACATCCATTGTACTGGTTTAAAAAAACCAACATAATTTTTAAATTAACTGAAACAGCAAGCTTGGATACTTTACGTGTTTATTGATCGCATTAAATGTATTTTACCTTTCAAAACCAGTAGAGTTTTGTGCTGGTTTGTTGGTTTAACTTTTAGGTTTGTGATTGAGGGCTACAGGGTCGTTTCTCCTCTTCTTAATTGAGTATTTCGTTTAAAGGGGAGAGGGGCGCATGTAACTTACTGCTAATGTGTGTCCATTTTAAAAAGGAGAAAGTGGTATCTAATGAGTTACTCATTAAGAAGCATGCACAGCGCCGGCCATTTCAGGACATGAAAGAGTTTCTTCAGGGCTGCTTGAGACAGGAAGGAGGGATTTGACATCAAGTATTTAAACTTTTTGATTTATGTTTTGATAGGTGACATTGAAAGGTATGAATTATTTATAAATAAGTGAGTAACCAGTTTCATATGTAAACACAGATATTTCATCTAGAGACAGTTATCTCTCATTCTTTGATACCTTTAAAAAGAAATCAAAGCAGGGTATTTGCTAAGAATGCAGCAGTGGGCGTTAGAGAGAACGTCTGATGCTTCTACGGACGGGTCTTTATTTTCCAGTTATCTTATACGTTAGAATCAATCGAAGCTGCCAGAGACATTTTGATGATACCTAAGTCAATAAATTAAATGTTTTGAAATGGGAACATAGAATGAGACTAATTTATACTGTGCAGCAGGGAGAAGTTTCACTGAGACATTGAAGCTGACAAGAGTGATCCAGATGTTGCCAAACTGCCTCGATTTATTTTATCTTCTTAGGACTTCCAGAGGTAAGATTCTTTCCTATTCTATCTCCTATCTTCCACCCCTCTGCTTTTAACCACTACACTTTTCCAAGATTCATCCTCTGAGGAAAGAAAATAGAGTCATACCCTCCACTCCACCTGCTGATCCACCACCTGGAAATTAAACCGTGAAGCTCTGAAAGGTACGTCGATTTGGAGTTATTTATCTTAGTCCTACCTTTTGCTTCATCCTTCACCACTGGGCGGGGCGGGCGGGGCTTCCTTCCAGCCACCGCGTCTTTCACCACCTGCAGGTGGCCCAGAGCGATCCCCCTTCGTTGACTACGAGGGGATGCAGCAGCAATTCATGTTTTGAAGTGCTTTCATTGGTTCAAAACGTGAGGCGCTGCTACACCCCTTCGCGAGGAAGTTGGCAGGGGGATTCTGCTGGAAGCGAGCTCCCGCGAGGCTCGCGCTCCAAGGCCAGCTCCGGAGCAGGTAGGTGGGCGGGGGCTTCGGGCCCTCTTCTTGCTCCCTCTGCGCACCGAGGAGGGACGCGGTGGCCCGCACCCAGGCGTGCCCTAGCAGCGGGAACAGTACTGCAGTGGGCGGTCGGTGCTCTGGAGTATTGTTTGTGCTGCCTGGGCAAGTCTGGGACTCCCGCACGGGCCCACCCACCAGGTAAATCCTAGTCCAGCGCCTGCGAAGTCCACCCCGGGAGCCAAGGGGAGGCTGAGGACTAGCGCATTTGCCCTCCATCAACAGTTTGCCCGTCTTTAAATATGTAAACAGGTGGAAAAGAGGCCTCATTTTAGCACCCCTTTCCCCGCTGACGTAAAATTTAAACGATTGCAGTAATTCCTTCCTAATCACTTAGAGTACCACTCACACGACAAAAACGGAGGACTACTTTGTGGCCCCAACAATGAAATGGTGGAGAGGGGGGCGATATTGGAAAAAGAGAAAGGGGAGAGGCAGGAAGGGTGACTCTGTGCAAGCAGTCCCCAGCCCTCTCAGCGGCTGCTGGTAATCGGGTTCTGTCCTGCCCCGCGTGTGGAAAGGATTTGAAGTGCAGGAAAGATTCGTTTCTGGCCCCTTCCCGACACCCTCCGCCCTTTGCTCCCAGCTGTGTTGGGGGGAGCCACTGGCGGAGGAGCAGCGAGGTGCCGGCGTGCAGGCCGGTAAACCCCAGGCGGGGAAGGAGCTGACCCGTTCGATCTGAGGCCTGTAGGGGGAGCGGGGACCTGAAGGGGTGGCTCCGGAATGAGGCTCTGCGTTTCTAGCTGCTGCTTGCCCTATCCACCCAAAATCTGGTCCTGGAATGCCACCCCAAGGCCACCTTTGTCGCACCAGGGGTCTCACTGAAGGGATTGCTCCGCTGCCAGGACATTGACATGACACTTCCTGAGAAAATGGCAGCACCTGAGCTGTCGACTCAGGGTCCCATCTGCCTCCAAAGCTGTGGGCCCTAGTGCTAATTAGTGTTGCACATCACCTCCAAAGCCACCTCCACAATTACTGGGCGTCCCGAGTCCACTAGGAGTTTGACAGCTGGCCGAGAAAAGAGAGGTCCAATTCTCTGGCTGAGGGCTCACTTTTCCTGTGACAATCACTTTAGATTAAGTATTTCTTTTGACCTGGCGCTTTGGCAGGTAAGGACTACTGGCAGAAGACAAAAGGAGCTGTGGAATCTTGTCCACGGTTTACGTCAGCTTAAAAGAAAGAACACACAGACAACCCCCTTTGGTCTGTTGCGCCGCCTTGCAGTAGCATTGCCGGGCCGGGAGCGGGTCCGCAGCAGAGTTCCAGACTGCGAAGGCCCGGGCTTCAGGTAGTGATAGCTGGTGTCCCGCCCGGGTCCGCGCGCCTCCCCCCAAAACCTCCCACCACCGGCCACGATCCCAGATGCCCTTGAGCTTGGACGGGCCTGAGCGGTTTGGGCCCTTCTGGGCTCCCAGGGCCGCCGCGACACCCCAGGCCTGGAGATTTTAGGGTGGGCTACTGCCAGCCCCTGGCGGCCCGGGCCCCTCAGGCCAGGCTTCCAGAGGCCTGGACAGAGAACAGGTTCCCCAGCGCCTTTCCTTTGCACTTGGACTTCGGGAGGCACCTCGAGACGAGACTGCCTTCCTGCCTTTCACCAGCCTGCCCTCTCTTTCTCGGTCCCCGCTCTACACGAGTCGCCCTCAAGCCAGGAGGCGTCCTGGTGGCACCTGGCGCCCAGCCCTCAGGGAGGACCTTGCCCGCGCCAGCCGGTTGTCTCCAGTGGGCGTCCGCAGGACCCAGGTGAGAGACGCAGCTGGTGGGTGAGCCCGCGGGCGGGGGAGCGATGATCTTGACGAGGGGCCGCTGCCTTCCAGAGGCGAGGCGCCCTTCGCCCAGGGTCCCTGAAAGGCATGGAGATTGAGGGCGTCCACACCGCCCTCTGACTGTGTGGTGCCCTTTTCTGATTTAAAACATTCGTTCTTGCACCATTGTTCACATGATCGAAGTTATAGTGTGCCTAAATTTTCCCCCAAGGACAAAAATGTGAATAAAGCAATATTTTAGCCAAACATTTCTGTATCAGTTAAGAAGATGGCAATTCGTTCCAGACTATAAATTCTCTTTAGGAACTAAGCTATGCTTTAATATTGTTTTTGAACATTGCTAAATGTGCATAATGTGTGGGAGACTTGTGTAAAGTGAATCAATATACAGTCAGCTGATTAATTGATCCAATGTTACCACCTTCAAGGAGGCACCTTTCCATTGTTTTCTCATTTTTTCCCAACATATGTGATTTGGCATTGAGGAAGCTGCCAGCCCATGGGCATTGTCTTAAGTTTATTAGACAGAGGTGGCCCTTAAACCAAGAAAAGCATTGTCAAGCTCTAAATTTAAAATTCAACATTTCTTTAAATTGGAGGACAAGATATACTTTATAAACTCGAATGGAGTATAATTATAATTATTTTTTAATTCTAATCACAGGAATATTTTTTTGAAAGCACCCAGCATCTCCAGTTAGAAGTACTGACATTTTTTCCAACAAAGAAACACTACATCAACACTCTTGGCCCGGATCAGTACACAGAAGACTCCTGTTTCAAGAAAATACAATCATCTCTCAAAGTCTGTAATTTATATGCATTTCTAAGTCACGAGGTATTGAAAACCACCCAAGTGTCCCACAATATGGGGGAAAATATAATCAATCACTCAGTGTAACATTATACATCCTTTAAAAATGTTATTGGAAAATGTTTTACGATCTGTAAGATGAAAAAACCCTCTCCCACAATTTCTTTCTCCCTGGTGCTCCCCCATACCCACGCTTCTTTGTTCCAATTGGCATGTAAACTTGTTTTTCCCTCCAAATGAGTCAGTCACTATGGGAACTTCAATTGATTTGAACAGATGTGTGTCAATGTTACTTGGAAAACTAGATGCCAGTAACCAGGGTCACAAAAAAAAAAAAGGCAGTGGTTGCAACTGTAAAAATTTATGTGTTCATACAGACAAGGGCTAAAGTGGAACCCAAAACAGGAAAACAGTTGGATATACTCCAGTGCTGAGAGATTGAATGATTGTATGCTGCTTTTGATTTCCGTTAATATGGGCAACTGTCCAATTAAAAAGACATAATAAGGACTCTGCAGTGCAAATTATTTTGCTGATTGTTTTAAAACACCATACCTAGCAAATCATCAAGGTAGATGGGGCAGCAGGGCCCTGCGTTTGTTTCCCCAGCCCTGTACTATAGAGCTCAGGGCAACACCTGGAGAAAAAGTGATGCTACACAGGTGGGAGTTAATGTCTAGACGGCTTTCCTGAGAGGCTGTGCAAGATGAAAATAAAAATAGGTTCAAAAAGTATTATTTGAAAGATTAATGAAAGTTTATTGGTAAGAATTATAAAGACTTGAGTCGGGGGCTATAGCCAAGTGGGTGCAACATTCTGAGAGATCTGTTTTGCCATCAGCCTGCACTGTAACTTACCCTCATAACCCTAGAACTTTATATACACATTTGTATTTAGAATGATTAATTACTCTTAAATGAAAAACTGTCCATACACCACTGACAGCAAATGTGTATCTCCCTGCCACCCTACACCCCACTGCTCCTGCCCGTTATGTCCTGCTCAGTAAATGAACAAAGATCTGCTAGGTCTTTCTTAATATTTCACCTGTCCATAACCTTGGCCTCCCTCCCCTGCTCCATAATTGATCTCTCTGGAAAGTTCAAAAAGGCTTAGATCCCCGTGGGAGTAGTAAATTGAGCCCTTTGGGAGGATCCCTGAGAAGACTTGCATTTCCTGTGGCTGCTCAGGCTCTGGAGCACTGCCTCACCCTAGTGAGCTCTATAATCTGAGCAGCTGGTGGGAGTTTGGGGGTGGCACTGGCTTCACGGCCCTTAGTCAGGGAGCTGAGCGTGAGCAGCAGCACACTGAGAGTCTTGATTGCGTCGCAGGGTGATTCTTCCAAGGCTGCTGCCTCACCTGTCCCCCAGCCCCACCTCCACCTGCTGTCCAGACCAGACTATTAATCTAAGACCAAACCTTGTTAAGGGCCTGGTCACAAACCCAAAGTAATCAGAATCATCATCATCCCCGTATCTTGCTTTTGTATCGTGCTTTTACATGCTTTTCCAAGTGTTTTCATATTTTCTGCCTGCAAAACCTAGGGAGATAAACAGGATAAGGCAGTCAAAATTTTTTTCTAGGAAACTGGGACTTCTGGAGGTTAAGGATTTGTCTGAGGCTACTCTGGGGCCTCTTCCTCCAGACCTCATGCTGTGCTGCTTGTATCATTACCTGTTAATCAGAACCAATTAGCCAGTGGGGCAGAGCAGGAAATGGAGTGGTGTTATTTTGGTTAGAAATATTGGAGGTGAGACTGATTAGTCTTATGATGAGCATCTGCCTGCACCCTGGACATTTCCGGATGAGGTCCAAGACTGGCCCCACTAAAGAGAGACTGTAAATTACCCAGCTGTGTACAAACCCCCAAAAAGCATGATTTAAGTTCATTGAAAATCTCTGGCCCATATTTGATACTTCCTATAGAGCCAACCAAATTAATCTTAAGGAAACAAATGGAAAGTCAAAGCATAGGGATTAATTTAGTCACTCAATAGAATCTTTCAGCCATTACAAATAATAATTACAAAGACTCTGTAGAAGCCTGGAAAATATCAAGTTTTACAAATCAGGGACATAAAATCATAGGTACACATGACTGGAAAGTGGGTCTGTATAGGAGCAGAAACTGGAAAAAACAAACATACTTGTTGCTTAAGGTGGCAGGATTTGAACTGAAGGTTTTTCTTTCCCTACTTTTCCATGTGTTTTTGTTATGCTATGTTTTGTCTTACACTGTCAGACATAATCCTCTAAAAAACATTTAGCAGTCATATGTGACACAGAACTTTGGGTCAAAGATGCACAGACCTCAGACATCTCGGGGATCATCATGTCACGAGATACCGCTGTGCACTTGTGACAGATTGATAACTGAAAGGTCTGGGAGCCACTCATCTTCGTAACAGTACAACTGGTATTACAAGACCAATCGATGAAAAGATCAGGAGAAAAGTGGGCCTTAAGCAGGGAAGAAAGTGGTTGCCATGGCAGGAAGAGGGGGGAAAGTTGTATTTTAACGATTTAATGGGAGGTGGAGATCAGACTTTGTGTCTTTATTATTTTAAGTTTCTTTTTAATGAATTAAAACATATAAAGGCATAATATTTTATGTTCATGCTAGAATGTCAAAACAAAGAATTTGTGCTCAAGCAAGCAACAGCTGGAAAAACATGAGCTATAGGCACTGCAGACATAGGGTCATCTTTAGCATGTTCATTTCATATAAGTGGTCAAGAAAATGTAAAAACTACATGAACAAAAAAGTCACAAAAAAGAATACACATAGATGCTCATTTTAGTACTTTTAAGGATGGAAATTAGAAACATCCTGATGACCAACAAAGAATTGGGTAAATAAAATATGGTGCATCTATTAAGTGGCATGAGAATGGGCTCCTAATGAAATATGTAGTGATAAAAGAAACATGCAAATTTTTTTTGCACTGTTCCCATCTCTGCATTCTGAGTATATAGGGAGCATTCTGAATGCAGTTTTGTTTCAATATACAGATAAAGGGCTGGGAGCAAATATATCAAAACGTTAACAGTAGTTATCTCTGAGTTGTGGTATAATCAGTGATCAAAAAAAGATGCTAAACTATTTTTGCGATGTGTTCCTAATACGTAATACAAGTGTATTGGGAACATTTTGCATTCATGGTTTTGTATCAATAATATGGAAAGAAAAAATAATAATAATATGGAAAGAAGTCTAGGAGAAAGTATATCAAAAGTCCATCAAAGAAAGATGCTAAACTATTTTTGCGATGTGTTCCTAATATGCACTATGAATATATTGGGAGCATTTTGCATGCATGGTTTTGTATCAATATACAGATAAAAGGCTGGAGGGAATAAACCAAAAAATCTTAATGATGTTTATCTGTGGGTTGTGTGATATGATAAAGTGATAAGCAGTAAAGTACAAAATTATTTTTGCAATATGTTCCTGAATATGTAATATAAGTGTATTGGGAACATTTTGCATCCATAGTTTTGTATCAATGTTTAGAGGAAAGGTCAGCATGAAATATACCAATATTTAATAGTGGTTATTTCTGGGTTCTAGTATTATAGATGATATGTTTTTGTGTTTATATTTGTAAGTATTCTCTAAGTAATACTTGTATAAACAACAGAATGCATCACTTTTGTAGCAATAATAAATTCTTTATTTTTTAAAACCTTTGTAATTATTTATTTATTTATTTTGCTATCATTAATGTACAATTACATGAACAACATTATGGTTACTAGACTCCCCCTATTATCAGGTCCCCACTACATACCCCATTACAGTCACTGTCCATTAGTGTAGTAAGATGCTATAGAAACATTATTTGTCTTCTCTCTGTTATTACTACCTTCCCCTTCCCCTCCCCCCGCTACATTATACGTGCTAATCATAATGCCCCTTTTTCCCCCTTATCCCTCCCTTCCCACCCATCCTCCCCAATCCCTTTCCCTTTGGTAACTGTTAGTCCGTTCTTGGGTTCTGTGAGTCTGCTGCTGTTTGTTCCTTCAGTTTTTTTCTTTGTTCTTATACTCCACAGATGAATGAAATCATTTGATACTTGTCTTTCTCCACCTGGCTTATTTCACTGAGCATAATGCCCTCTAGCTCCATCCATGTTGTTGCAAATGGTAGGATTTGTTTTCTTCTTATGGCTGAATAATATTCCATTGTGTATATGTACCACATCTTCTTTATCCATTCATTGACTGATGGACACTTAGGTTGCTTCCATGTCTTGGCTATTGTAAATAGTGCTGCGATAAACATTGGGGTGCATCTGTCTTTTTCAAACTGGGCTGCTGCATTCTTAGGGTAAATTCCTAGGAGTGGGATTCCTGGGTCAAATGGTATTTCTATTTTGAGTTTTTTGAGGAACCTCCATGCTGCATTCCACAGTGGTTGAACTAATTTACAATCCCACCAGCAGTGTCTCCACATCCTCACCAACATTTGTTGTTGTTTGTCTTTTGGTTGTTGGCCATCCTCACTGGTGTGAGGTGATATCTCAATATGGTTTTAATCTGCATCTCTCTGATGATTAGGGATGTGGAGCATCTTTTCATGTGCCTGTTGGCCATCTGAATTTCTTCTTTGGAAAGTGTCTATTCAGCTCCTCTGCCCATTTTTTAATTGGATTATTTGCTTTTTGTTTGTTGAGGCATGTGAGCTCTTTATATAATTTGGATATCAACCCCTTATCGGACATGTCATTTATGAATATATTCTCCCATACTGTAGGATGTCTTTTTGTTCTACTGATGGTGTCCTTTGCTGTACAGAAGCTTTTCAGCTTGATACAGTCCCACCTGTTCATTTTTGCTTTTTTTCCCTTGCCTGGGGAGATATGTTCATGAATGTATTTTTTTTTTAAAGCACGGCCCCCTGACCTGGTGATGGGGAAAGACTTCCTATTTGGGCAGCAGTGGTCCTAGAATATATCTCAGACCTGTCTGGACAAATGCTACATAGCTTTGGTTGGCTCTGTAGTACAAATGTGTGTTACCTTTTGCTCTTGGCAAAGGAAAGAGAAAGTATAATTAAAAAATATAACCATGACAGAGTAAGAATAGTAACATTACTAAACACACTGCTATCTCCTATCTAATCAAAGTGCCATTTGAAGAAGTATAGAAAGTTGAAACAGGCTCCTTTTCCTCTAAGAGCAATTCAGGAGGCCCAGACTTGGATGCCTGCCCAGGGCCTCAAGTCAAATTGGCCAGTTTGGGACATGCCTGAGACAGGAAAACACCTTACAGAAAGCCTAATTCCACTTAGCTAACCTTTTCAGATGCAGATGAAGCCCAGTGCGTTTCCCCACCAATTCTACCCAGCTCCATAAAAACCCTGGTGTTGGAAAACCCATGTGACACCTGACTTTAGGCTTTGCCTATTTTGTGAAGAGAGACACAACTATCTGGAACCATACCAGGCCTACCACCTGACAAGACACCTACGAGGGTTTGAACACTCCTGAGCTGCACTGACTCAAGTAGAGCCACCTCACTAGAAGAGGACCAGGGGCCCTCCCACCCTTTTAGAAGCTCTCTGGGGAAACTTCTTCCCTTAGAGAATCATTTGCACTCTATAGCAAGTCCGTATTACTGTGCATTAAGTTTAAAATATGGCCATCATATTCCTTAAAGCAGAAACTGCAGCCATAAGGCAAAAATACACTTTGAGAGCATTCTTTCAAATCCCTTGTGTCATGCGGTTGTTCTGCTTAAGAACATAGACAACCAGACTTGTCTTTTTGCAAAAATGTGTGTGTTCCTCTTTAAGTTTTTCATGAGCAGTTTTTTCTGCCACATTCTATCAATCCCAGTGTGTTCCGGGTGCCCAATTCTGTGCTACTTACTTGTGGGGAGAGGAGAGGACGGTGTCCTGAATACTTGAATCCTTTCCTTTATCTACCACCGGGTCTGGAGCTAGGATCAGCTGCTGCTTTGACCTTCTGAACCAGGTCAGACCACACAGAGAATCTGCTCTGGTCAGCCGAATTATCCAGTGTCCTCCTTTTCCTTAGGCTTCATTCTGTCCTGCTAGACAGAGTATGAAATAGGGCAGCATGTGGGAGGGCCCCTTCCTACAATGGAAGGTATCACCTCCAGCCTAGAGGGGGAGAGAAAGAGAGAGAGAGAGATCCTTAATATAAGGGTTGACCTTACACTTTTCGTGTACACTGGTAAATGTCACTGAAAAAACTCCAGCCCCTGAATTTCTGAACCAATAAAATGTCCTAGAATTTGGCCGGTACAGAGAACACTCCTCCTAGTTGGGAGTTTGCCAAGAGGAGCTGGGGAGGGAGGCAGGCACAGAAGGAGCTGGGAGCTGCCCTTTGCTAGCAGGGTCAGTGCAATCCCTCATTTTACAGAAGAGGAAACCGAGTTGCTGAAAGAGGAAATAAGTTGTAGAGAGGTCGTGCAGAGAATTGGCAAACGTTACAACGGGAACCTTGATCTTTGGGGCTCTTTCCACTGTAATGCGCTGTGCTTAAAAGACGGGGTGGGGGGGAGCGACCCAGGGAGACGCTATAGAGGATGGGGACTTGATAAGCACCTTCAAAGGTGGGCGGGGCCAGAAGAGGCCCCATAGGCAAGGGAGGCGGACCTGGCCAGACACCAACAGGGATGGATGCGGTGTGGCACCAGGGCAGTGAGGAGACAGGCTCCTCAGCGTGGGCTATTCAGAGTCTTGAAGGGATAAGACAGTGTCCCAAGGAGCGCTAAAAGCCACAGAATAAAAATGGCACAACTTTCTATAGCATAGATTTGATTTAGTAGTGATTCATTTACAGCATTGCTTTTCTGTTAAAACAAGCACAGATTCCAAGATAAAACAGACCTCAAAGCCATTTCAAATTTGTTGCCGACCCCCCCGCAGACTGGCCCACAACTTCCACCCCAGTCTCATTCCAAGGGAATATTTATGCACTTGTCTCTAGACATTTGGCTTTTTGTTTATTTTTCCTGCCAGTACCAGGATCCTCGACTTCTCTTAACAGCTCCCTTGCTCTTTTCTTTGGTAAACTGCTCCGCCCCTAATCCCAATCACGTGGTTCGAGGAGAGCTGCCAATCAAAGTAAACTGCTTAAGCCTGTCGCCTAGCACCTGACCAGATCAGGCCAGTCATAGGTTCCCATGCCCCTTTCCACACCGGGCTAGCAAAGCTCATGTGACCCCAGCCTAACCAATGACAGAAACTCCCTGGGATTTTTTTTTTTTTAATCCTGAAATGGAGAGTTTCTTTATTCTGCAGTTTCTAAGCCTGGAGCTGTCTGTGGCTATGCCCGCACTCATCCTGCTTTACCATGTCCATCGCGGGGAGGATGCCCATCTTCAGGTGGAGAGAATGAGAGCAGCATGCACACAGGAAGACAGTGAGCGAGAGAGAGAAATGATGTTGCTTGAGTCCCTGGAGCTAGGTCTGGTGTACTTGTAGTTCCTTGTGGGTTTTAACTGGTTTCCATTTATTTATTCAACAAATACTTATCCAGCACCTTCTAAGTACCAGGCACCCTTCTAGCGGCTGGAAATAGAGCATTAAATGAAAGGGACAATGACCCCGCCCTCGTGGAGTTTACATGCTAGATGGAACTGTACTTCTGTCAATTGCAACTGAAGCAGTGCTGCCTGCCAGATCAGGGAAGAATGTACATGCTAGGGTAAGAACTAGAGAGAGACTCTTTACTATAGACAAGGGAGACTCTGAAACTTTCTGAGCAGAGGAATTATATCATCATTCACAGGAGTCCAGGTTTGAGGCAGGCCAGATTGGAAGCATGACTATGGAAAGGATGGAGTGGCTAGGATTCCAATTTGCTCCATTTTTGAAATACCCTCATGAAGAGGAACTCATGCCTGAATCAAGGTTCCTGGGATAAAACTCAGAAGGAAAATAAAGTGCTTCCAGGAAGTGCTCCAGGCCCAGCTCTCTCAGAGCTCCCACCCTCCCACTTGTCAGATGTTTGGCTCAGCCTCCCCTGGCCTGCTCCAGCTCCCTGCCTTTGCCCTGTGGGTGGTGTGCACAGGCCACTGACCCCAATACCTTAGCTGAAGGGCAGGCCTGCATGGAGGCTGCCCTCTCCCTGCTCCCACCCCACTGTACCTTCAAGGCCCAATCCAAGTGCTCCATTCTCCAGAGGACTTCCTTGACTGCCTCCCCTCCTTGTCCTGAGCCTCCTCTGAACTCCTGCCATGCTGTGTCCGGGCGCTTGCTCAGAATAGACACAGACTTTTTCAGGTGTGCTCCTGCAGTTCAGCAGGAAGTTGCATGCAGGCAAGAAGCAGGCTTCCCTTCACCACCTCCCCCATGGAGCCTCTTCTGTGCCTGACACAGCAGGCGAGTGCTCAGCTCAGGATGGTTGATAGGACTGATTGTGGAGATGGCTCACAATAAGCTAATCTGAAGTCCTTTTCCCAGGGCAGTCATGGCTTAGGCCTATTCAATGTCTTAATTATTAGTAGCATCCTCTTTCACTCTCGGAAGTGTCTCATGATAAAACATACTGTCATCTACTCATCTGGAGGGTATGAAAGGGGCTGTTGTCACAGCCACGTTGAAGTGGCTCCTGATACAGGACAAAATACTTCTGAAATCACAACAGCATTATATTGCAATTCCATGCTCTGTCACTTGGAACTGATGCTTCCTGCATAGCTCCGGAAAGCCTTACCTGCTCAACCGCATCCAGCTCCCTCACGCTCTCTAGCACATGAGGCATTAAAGCCACAGTCCAGCCTGTCATAAAATTCAGATATTGCATCCATTTATTCCACAGCAAGGGTATGTAAAACAGCACTGTTAGTCCCACAAAGGGCAAGGCACAGAGGCCCAGTCCAGGACCAGAAAGCATTCAAAGGCAACACAAACAAAGCAGCAGATGGGGCAGACTGCCGCCTGATGATTCTTTACAGTCCTTAGCTTATGAAAATCTGCCTTACAGGGGCAACCAGAAAAAAAGAACAGCCTCACTTCACCCACACTCCATATTCCTCTCTCCCTGTGTCTCCCCAGGGTCACAGCTTCATCCTGCCCCTACTCCCGGCACGCTGACTGGCACACTCTACTTGCCGAGGACACTCACCTTCTCTGAGTGGGGCACCTGCAAGGCGAGCAAATCCCCCTTTGGAGGATTAGTGAGTGCCACAAATTCTTTGACATTCCTCACACTGGCATAGGGGGTCCATGTCCTCTCCCCTCGAATCTGGGCTGGCTCCAGTGACTTGCTGCCCACTGTGGCAGAAGTGGCCTCGAAGCTGCCAGCTGGGTCTTTTGGAGCCTTGAACTTCCATCTAGGAGTACAAGCACGTTACTTTGAGGACATCGTGCTGGAAAAAATATGGGGAAAGATGCCATGGAGAGGCCCTGAGACTCCAGTGCGGAAGAGATACCCAGGCAGCCCGTAACTGCTCCAGCCCCCAACAGTTCAGGTCATCCCAGCTGAGTCCCCAGATATCACAAACCATCCCTGCCCAAATCACAGATTCCTGAGCAAAGGAAATGATTGTCATTGTTTTAAGGGAATAAGTTTTGGGTGGTTTGTTATGTAGCAGTCTATCAGCAGGACACTCCCTCTGGCCAGGATTGATTTATCACTTCTTGTAGCATAAGTCTGATGTGCTCTTCCAGCTCTAGGACCAAAAGTGAGGCCAGGGAAGGACCCAGCTGGTCAAGGGGACAGAGAACCCCGTACTGCTGCGCTCCTAGCTCTGGAGCGTAGGAGCACTACTGGTGGCAGGTGAGAGGATGGTTGGATGGTAAAGGAGAAAACTAAAACAATTTTACTACTCTGTGTTCAGTGTCCGTTTCCTTTCATTTACAGCAATGAAGGGTTTTCATGTTTACCATAGCAAAATAAAATTATACGTAAGAATAAATTTGCCAGACCCATAGGATGGCTACTACGAAAAGAAAAAAACAGACAACAAGCATTAGCAACGATATGGAGAAATTGGAACCCTTGTGCATTTCTTGTAAAATGGTACGACTGCTATGGAAAACCACATGGAAGTTCCTCAAAGAATTAAACATAGAATTACGTATGTTCCAGCAATCCTACCTCTGGGTATATACACAGATGAACTGAAAGCAGAGATTTCAGATGAACTGAAAACAGGTATTTGTACACTAGTCAGTTTTCATGGCAGCATTATTCCCCAATAGCCAAAAGGTGTAAACACCCCAAATATCCATCAACAGGTGGATGGAGAAAAAGACGTGATCTATCCGCACAATGGAATATGGAATATTATTTAGCCTTAAAGAGGAAAGACATTCTGACACATGCAACAGCATGGATGAACCTCAAAGCTTTCATGCTAAGTGCAATAAGCCAAACACAACAAATATTGTATGATTCCACTGACTTGAGTCCTATCACTTGTATGAGTAGTCAAACTCACAGAGACATTAAATCAGGCAGCTAACTGCATTCTTCAACCACCCAGGAGCAGAGCAATCCTCTGCTTAGAGTCCTCTGGGTTTTATTGGCGGGGTCCCTACAGAGGGGGAGCCCCTGCCCCCGCCAACCCTGGGCTGCACCTCTGGCAGCCAGTAAAATGCCAGCTCAAACTCCGGGGCGGATTTCAGGATTGGGCATGGGGCACCGCCCCGTAGGAGCGACCTGGGGCACCCCGCAGGCCCCCAGGGCTCCCGCCCCTGCAAGAACGTCCGCGCCGCTGCGCGCACGGCCCACGACCTCCCGGGAGCTCCTCCCAGCGGCGGCGGCAGGCGTGTTACCCCGCGAGGTCGGGGCGAGTCTGGGGAAGAAGGGCCAAGCCTCGGGAGGGTTTTTAAACCTCCGAGCCCCGTGCAAGGAGGAGCGAGGGTAGCTCGGGGAGATCCAGAATGCCGCTGCCTCGTCCATCGCCCATTCAGCCCGCGACCGCCTCGGTGGAAACCTTGGCGCTTTGGACCTTCGATAGGGCATACTTGTGGAGGGGCATCGTGGAATGGGGTGTCTTAGCCCAAGTCGATTGAGGAAGGCATCAAATTGGTGGCGGGGGATGAATTGTAGATGATCTGATCTTGGTCACACTGAACACAGCTGAGGTTGAAAGTTATTTGCCAAGACAAAATCAGAATGATTAAGTGCAAATGTAAATGAATAACTCACCACCACCCCTAGCCTCCTTTCCTCACTGAGCTCCCAGAATGCTGGCAACCTGGATTATGTCCTCCAGGCAGGAGACTGGATTTTACTCCACGTAGTAGACGCCTCTGGTGCCTCTTGTCCTTTCTCCTTGAGCCACCTCTTATTTCATAAGTGCACCATTTCGTACAAGATCATACTGGCCTCATGCTGGCAGAGTTTGACCTTCAAGGAGCATTAGGTCTCTTTCAACTTTCATTTTCAAGATCTTCTCTGATGCTGTTTGCTATGAACTGAATGTTTGAGCCCCCCCTAAATTCATATATTGAGACCTGACCTCCAGCTCAATGGTAATTAAGAGGTGGGACCTTTAGGAGGTGATTAGGTCTTGAGGGCAGATCCCTCATGCATGGGATTAGTGCCCTTACAAAAGAGACCCCAAAGAGCTCCCTCACCCCTCCGGCCATGTGGTGACAGAGGGGAAGTCAGCTGTCTACGAACCAGGAAGCGGGCTCGCACCAGACACCAAATCTGCTGGCACCATGATCCTGGACTTCAACCCCCAGAACTATGAGAAATATATGTCTGTTCTTAAGCCACTCAGTCCATGATGGACTAAGCCCAAATGCACTAAGACACTGTAGGAGCCTACCTGGCTCACTTTTATGAGGAGCCTGTAAGTGTGGTCAATTAACACCCCAGGGTTAGCCCTCAATAGATGGGGAGATGGGAGCTGGTGTTAAAATGCTCTAGCTTCCTGTTCTTCAGTGGTCAGTCCTGGGAGGCCTCTGAATGCTTCTAAGGAGGTCCTGGCTGGAATGAAACCCAGACTTCCCACAGGGGTGATCCCAGTACTGCACGTTGATACTGGCTTTGCCTCTTTCTCTGTGTCACTCTCTGAGCTCTCTCACTCCAACTTCCTGAGATAAATTCCCAAATAAACAACCTGCTCTCAAATCCTTTTCTCAGCCTGTACTTTTGAGAGAGCCCAAATTAAGGTGCTCTCCATTTTGAGATGTCATAAAGACATGGCATCTATGTCAGACAAAGTCTATGACCTGGTCCAACCATTCTGGAGTGAAGCCAGGAGACAGACTGAGCCCATGCCACAGAGCTTCCAGCCAGAACTTTTGTGTCTCATCACTAAATATGGATCAGAGCCCAGGCTCAGAGGCCAGAGCTGGGACTAGAGGGAGGCAAGTGGGATGTCCAGGGTGCAAAATGTTAAGAGGCGCCCACATTCAGGTGCTGACCCTGCACTTCATGACCTGAGAAGTGAGCACCTCCCTAAATTTTGCAGCCTGGGAGTCCTGCTTGCCTCACCCTAGTCCCAGCTCTGGCCAAGACATCATGAACTCCTCTAAGATGAAAACAAACAAATAGAGAAAAAGAAACTCAAATGAAAAGGAAATAATGCACACAGCAGAAAATAACTTAAAAATCCACAATATCCTCAGAAACATAATTTATTCATTCATCAAGAAGAAAAAAAAAGGAGCATTTAAAGAACAAGAAAGGGCTCTTGGGAATTAAATGTGTAGGATATTTCTCAGACACTAGAATAAAAAGGCAGAAAGTAGGAAAATAGGACAGAAAAGAAAAAGGACCTTAGGAAAATAGGTAGAAAAGACAAGAACTTTAGAGGATTGTTCCAGGAGACAAATAATAGAAAGTTGCAGGAAAAAAAAAAGTCGGAGAGGATATTGTTAAAGAAATAACACATGAAAATGCCCAGAGTGAAGGACATGAATTTCCAGTTTGTATGCCCAGCATAGTGAATGAAAAAAGCCCAAATCAAGGCACCTCATCATGAATGTTTCAAACACAAGGATAAAGAATAAAGAGAAGATTCTAAGAGCTTCCAGGAGAAGAAAAAGAGATTCCACACAAAAGATCAGAAATTTTTTTGATCAGAAATTAGAATGGCTTTGGATTTTTTAAGAGAAATACTGGCAGCCAGAAGACAAGGAAGCAAAGCCTTCAAGTATGCTGAAGGAAAGTTCATATTCAACCTAGAATTCTATATCCAGTCAAAGCAACAACTAAGTGTGAGGATAGAATGTAAACATTTTCAGACATACAAGGTCTCAAAAAAATCACTTCCTATGTGCGCTTTCTCAGGAAGCTCCTAGAGGGTGTATGCCACCAAATGAGGAAGAGAGACTTCAGCTTCCGTAAATGGAAAACTAGGTAATTTGGGCCAGCACTCCTGCTTTTGACTTCAAAGAAGGTGGACAAAATAATTTAAAAATATCCTTAAAAGCATAAAACATGTAACAAGACAGTGAAAGTAATGAGCCACTGGGGCTGGTATCCTGAAAAGCTGTACCCCAGGAGTAAGCAGGACTTGGAAGTAAAGCAGCACTCACGTACATTGCAGCCTGCCTTCCACTCACCTGCGTAACTCAGAAAATCTCAGACCCTGAAATACGATTAAGTTCATTTCAGATAGCTAGTAGCCCGTGCAGCTGGAGAAAACAAATCAAAGGCTTCGTTGGAGGAACATAACAATATCCGAGGCTTCATATTATTACCTTAAATTAAAATCTAATGTCCAACACACAGTCAAATACATAAAGATTTAAGACACTATGAGCAAGAACCAGTAGAAATAACAGCAAACAGAAATAAATGCAGAACTCCAAATACCAGAATTTTTGAGCATGGCTGTAAAACAATCATGCTTATTTCGTTGAAGGAGAAAATGCCAAGCTTTACAATTGTGGCAGGAAATTGAAAACTAAAGTGAAACATAGAAGATTTAAAAAGAAAGAAAGAAAGAAACCAAAACTTGAGAGTGAACTAAGAAAAAGATGTGGGAGTCATCAAATAGGGAATACAACACAGGAGAGGTATAAAGGAAATTCCTAAAACAATAGTGAAGGATGCCAGCATGAAACCTGTGCACTAGACCTTAAGAACTACCAGTTCGCGTTGGATCGGGATGGAAGGCCTTAAGGAGGTATGTTTGCCAGGAGGAAAACAAGAGTAACTGAGAGATTACCTAATGTGTTTCGCATATGAAAAACTGGGTTGAAAGTTGTATGAAGTCATTGGACATTATGAAAACACTTAGCCAAGGATTTGAAGAAATTTGGGGAAAGGCTAGTCAATGGAAAATATTTAAAATTGTTAAATCAGTAAAGAGCAGTATAACCATTTATTTGTTTGTAAGGTCTTATTTCTCACATAATTTCTTCTTTGATCTATGGGTTACTTAGAAGTGGGTTAATTTATTAATATCTGGGGATTTCCTGCCTTCTTTAGTGTCTTTGTGATATATGTCATTTCCTCTATTATCTTATTAGTTGTGCCTCTTTTTAAAATACTTTTAGCAGTTGCTCTAGGGTTAACGTAGGCATCCTTAACTTACAGTCTATTTAGAGTCAATATTCTATCTTGTCACACTTCACACCAAAAACATCAAACTTCCAACTTTCCCTTTTTCACTTTACATATGACACTTCATAAATCCACTAACCTTACAGCACCTTAATCCATTTACCTGTCCTTCTATTGTTTGACTTCTACGACTGTTACCAACCCCAGTGTACATCTTTTACATTCTTTCTTCATAGTCATTTGCCTTTTAAATAAATTACAATAAGAAATCAGTCTTTTATGTTTACTCACTTGCCATTTCCAGTGCTCTTCATACTTACTTGTACATCCAGGTTTCCTTCTGGTGTAATTTCTCTTTGCTTTGAAGAACACCCTTTTTCTTGTAGTGAAGGCCTGCTGGTGACAAATTTTCTCACCTTTTGTTTATCTGAAATCTTTATTTCTCCCTCATTCTTGCAGGATAGTTTTGGATGGATATAGACTTCTGAGTTGACAGGCTTTTTTTCTTTCATCAGTTTAAAAATGTTATTTCATTGTCTTCTGACCGCTGTTGTTTCTTTTGTCAGCCACAAATCTTATCCTTGTTTCCCTGTAATTTTCAGATTGTTTCTTTGTATTTGGTTTTCAGCATTTTATTGATGTGCCTAGGTGTGGTTCTCCTTATATTTCATGGGGGTCTCTGAGCTTCTTGTATTTGTAAATCATTGGGGATTTTTTAACCAGTGTGGGAGATTTTCAGCCATTAGTTCTTCAAATGTCTTCTACCTTAATCTCACTCATTTTTCCCTTTAAGACTCCAATTGCGCCTATATCACTTGATATCGTCCCACAGGGTCCTGTAGCTATGTTCATTTTTCTTCTTTTCTGTCCTGCAAATGGGATTATTTCTATTAATCTGTCTTTAAGTTTGTTTTATTTCTTCTACTATTTTTAACCTATGTTAAGTTCATCCAGTTTAAAATTTTTTTAGTTCTAGATTTTCCATTTGGTTCTTTTTTAGTTTTTGCTTTCCAGCTATGATTCCTTATGTGTTCATTCATTAAAATCCTAGTTTCCTGAAATTTTTTGTACCACATTTATAAATGCTTTAATGTCTTTTTATTAATTATAGCATCTCGGCCATCTCAGACTCAGTTTTTAATGACTGACTTTGTCTTTACTGTGAATCAGACCTTTTCTGTTTATTTGTCTAGTATTTTTGATTGAATACAGGACATTATGAATTATATTGTAGATATTCTGAATTCTATTATCTTCCTCCCTAGAGGCAGGTCAGTCACTGGCTAGTGTCCTTTATACTTGTGTAGGCTTGGTTAGATGGGCTGGCCAAGATGGTAAAATAGCCAATTTGTATGCAGCACTCTCCTGCCCATACCTTTTGTGATGAAAACACTGCTGAATAGGATTTCACTGTTCTACCTCCTTTTTACAGAAGTAGAAGTTTGAATCTAGGGAGGAACTTCTACAAGGTCACAGGAAATAATTGGCAGGGAATGAACAAATGCTCTGCCTCCCAGGCCAGTGTTCTTCCTCCCTCATCATTGTTTATGGTGTTACACATTTTCTTTGAGAGTTTGCCCATTCCACACTCTTAAAAAAGATTAGAAAAAGTAAAAATGCAGATGAAAAGCCAAAGCTATAGTTCGGGCCTGATTTTGGATGGCAGCATATGGCTAGAGAGAACTAGACAGGTTCAACAGGTGTTTAGAAGTCATATTTTTATTGTAACAGTGATGTCCCCTCTCTTCTTATCCCCCTTCATCCCCTGAATATTGGTATGAGAGCTCTTCCCTCCATCACCCTTCTCCATTAACAGTGGTTCTCTGACAGGCTGAAGGTAGTGAGGAGGTGGCCTCATTAGGATGGCTGAATGATTTGGGGAGGTTTCAAGATCCAGATAAGTTCACTTTCCCACTCAAAAGATGACAAGACAATTAGCGGGGAAAGTAACGATTCCACTCACAAGATGGGCAGCCTGCGTGGCCCCACTCGCCTTGGACTATGGTGCAGGAGTGACTTTCTTGGGTCCATACACTTCTGAGCACACAGATGGTCCTCTAAACTGTGTTCTGCTCCTATTTACTGGACTCAGCACTTTCTGGGTCACCCAGTGAAGATGGGAAACCTTTGAAGAATGGGCATATGAATCCCAAGCATCTCCTCCCAAGTTCTTGCCCAGTACCTTTAAGCTCTCACCCATAAATGCCCTCATTCTACTTCTTTCCCCTCAAAGTAGGGCTAAATGGTTCCTGAAGCAATTGCCAGCAAGACTCCTAGTCTTTCAAGAACACAAATCTTGTTCACTTTCTGGATGGTAAGGAAGTCTCAGACCTTAAAAACCCAATGGCGTCTTCTAAAGCATCATAACACAGTAACAACAAATTGGGTTTTCTTACCCTGATACCTACTCTTACATTAAAAAAGAGTAATGAGAATGTATACCATTTCTACTTAAAAAGTCCTATCTTTCAAAAAACACAAATGTATATGCATAGAGAAACTGGAAATATATATATATCCACAAACGTTTAAATTGTGGTTCTCTGGGATGGACTTCCCTGAAGATTTTACTTTCTTCCTCTAAACTTAACACTTTGTTCTTATTTATATATTTATTATTTATTTAGTTTACATTGGACATGTATCCTTTTACAATCAGAAAAATGATAAATCTATTTTAATTAATCAATTGATAACTTTGTTTAGTAAAAAAATACATTCCCAGCATTGGGTTCAAACGAAGACCCTGCTTCGGAAGTTTTAACCCACCTCAGAAAAACTGGGCCTTTCAGAGACAAGAGGAGAGAAAAAAAGCTATTTTGATTTTGAAACAGTTACTGTTTAAAAAATAATATATAGCTGTTAAGAAGATTGGTAATAAAAGTCTGGGTAACAACTGTAGCTAAGAATTGCCATTTATCAACTACCTACCACATGTTATTGGAGATAGAGCCTCAGTGGAAACTGAGGTTCAGAGAGGTTAGGAGCCTTGCTCAGACTCCACGGGTACAGAGAAAGTGGAGATCAACATAGGAATCCAATTCTGTCAGTAGACACTTTACATGCACTAGCCTGAAAATGTGTAAGACACATCAAACTAAGCCAAAAAAATTTCACGGCCATATATAAAGTATGATTATAATTAAGATAAAAACACTATGCATTTATGATTGTGTTTGCATGACTCACCTCCTAGTTTTCTCTATTTTCCACATTTTTAAAAATCAGAAGCATTAAAAATTCTAAGAGCACAAATTGAGGTTTTCTTCTTGATACAATCAGAATGACTGAAAAATAACCGAAGAGGGAAATAACATCAGAGAGCATTAGCTTCACTTTAAAAATTACTTTCTTCTTTCTCTTTTGGCTACAATAAAAGTTTCTCTTTTATTATATACATTTAGACACATACATAAAAGTTCAAGAATCAAACAACCTGATTAAAAAATGGGCAAAGGACTTAAATTGACATTTCTCCAAAGAAGATGTGCAAATTATTAGGGAAATGCAAATTAAAACCACAATGGATACCACTTCATGCCTATCAGGTTGGCCATTACCAAGTAAACAGACAATAACAAGTGTTGCTGAGGATGTAGACATTGGAACCCATGTGCATTGCTGGTGAGAATGTAAAATGGTTCGGTCGCTGTGGAAAACAGTGTAGCAGTTCTTAAAAAAATTAAACATAGAATCACCATGTGATCCAGCAATTCCACCTCTGAATATATATCCAAGGGAATTGAAAGCAGACTTAAATATACATTTGTATGCCCATGTTCATAGTAGCCTTATTCATAATAGCCAAAATGTGGAAGCAACCCAAGTGTATTGATTTGCTAGGGCTGCCATAACAAAATACTACAGACTGGGTGGCTTAAATGAATTTATTTTCTCATAGCTCTGGAGGGTGGCAATCCAAGATCAAATTGCCAGAAGGGCTGGTCTCTCCTGAGACCTATCTCCTTGGCTTGTTGGTGGCTTACTTCTTGCTGTGTCCTCACATGGCCTTTCCCACCTTCTTGGTATCTCTTTCTCTTCTTATAAGGACACCCATCCTACCAGACTAGGGCCCCATCCCTATGACTTCATTTAAGTTTAATTATCTTTTCAAAGGTCCTGTCTCAAATACAATCACATTGGGGGTTAGAACTTCAACATATGAATTTGGTGGGGACACAATTCAGTCTGTAATACCAAATGTCTCTTGATGGATGAACAGATAAACAAAATGTGATATATATACACAATGGAATATTATACAGCTTTAAAAAAGAAGGAAATTTTGACATATGCTACATGGATGAACCTTGCAGATATTATACTAAGTGAAACAAGCTAGTCACAAAAAGACAAATTCTCTGATTCCATTACATGAGGTATCTAGAGTAGTCAAATTCATAGAGACAGAAAGTAGAATGGTGGTTACCAGGGGCCTGGGGGAGGGGAGACTGGTGAATTATTATTTAATGGATATAGAGTTTCAATTTTGGAAGATGAAAAAGTTCTGGAGACTGATAATGGTGATAGCTGAACAACAATGTTAATGTGCTTAATACCACTGAACTGTACACTTAAAAATAGTTAAATTGGTAAATTTAATGTTGTGTTTATGTTACCATGATAAAAAATGTCCAAGAACCTCCCTGAGATAATAATCACTAGTTTTAGGAACTCATCTTTCATTCATCATTTTCTTCACTTATGTATACATACATATGTTTCCTTTTTGTCCTTGTAGAAGTCCTATTAATTTTAATATATTTTTATCAAAAGATATTTCAAACATAAAGCATATTCATAATGCAGAAGCTCATGTACTAACCCACTCAACTTTAAGAAATTTTCATTTTTTCATGCTTACTTGAGAACTTTTATAAATCTTTTTTACTATGTAATAGTACCTACAATATTACATATTTAATCTGCACATAAAATAAAAATGCACACTTGAGAACCCACCCAACCTCAGAACTAGACCCTTATGGATACTTTTGAATCTAACTGTGTTCATTCCCATCTCATCCCCCTGCCCCTTTCTATCTGCATCTCCCCCTCTTCAAGAAACACTATCTTTTGCTTAAATAACTTGCCACATACGTACATAGTTCTGGCCATTTTTTGCTACCTAATAAATTCATCAAAACCTAGTGACTTAAAGCATCAGCTATTAAATTATATCTCATGATTTCATGGGTCAGGAATTCAGGCAGGGTTCAGTGGGTGATTCGTCTATTTCAAACAGTGGATGGGCTGGTCTGGAAGGCCCACAGGCCCCACTCAGGTCTGGAGCCTTGGTGGGGATGGATAGAAGGCTGAGTTCAGCTGAGACTGTTTGCTGGAGCATGACCTCCAGAACGACGGATTCTGGGTAGTAAACTTTTATATGGCAGGCTCAGGGCTTCCAGAAAGTGTCCCAGGAGAGCCAAACAAAGCTTAAGGATTCTTCTGACTTAGCTTCAGAAGTCCTGGAACATCACTTCTGCTGCAGTCTATTGGTCCAGCAAGTCTCTAAGGCTAGCCGGAACTCAAGAGGAGAGGAATTTGCTCCACCTTCTAATAGGAGGATTAGAAAAGAATTTTTGCCCACATTTAATCCATCATAGCTCCTAGACAATATGTTTTTTAGTATTTTTAATGCCAGTAGCAGGGGCCCTGCACATGCTGAGCATTCCACAGCAAATGTTACTTTCTCAATTAGGCTTATCCCGATATATTACTTTTACTCTTAAAAATTATTATTATGGAAAATTGCTAACATATAAGTAGATAGAATAGTACCGTTAACTCCACATATACCCATTACCCAGCTTCAGTAATTATCAGCTCATGGTCAGTCTTGCAGCCATATCCCCACCTATTTCCCCCTGCTCTCATATTATTTTGAAACAAATCCCATACATCAAGCCATTTTCATCTGTTAAATGATTTTGTATGTATTTATAACAGACAGGACTTTTAAAAAACTTAACCACAATATATTATTCCACGTTTTAAAAACCACAATTTCTTGATATCAACATATATTCATGTCTGTGTTCCAATTTCCAATTGTCTCATAAGTGTGATAAATGTGTGTGTATTCTGAAGTTTGTTTATTTGAGTTGCAATCCAAATGAGGTCCATACATTGCTACTGATTGATATTTAAGCCTCCTAATTCATAGGTTCCCCCTTCATGTCTTTTCCTTGCAATTTATTTGTTGAAAAAACAGGTTGTTTGTCCTGTAGATGAACAACTGATAGTATCTTAGATTCAATGAAACACAGGATTATTTTTGGTTTGTTAAACCTAAAAATCTTTCCACATTTGCCATTTTTCACTTAATGAGCACAGTACTCCACTTTCTTGGCACTTGAGACCATAGAGGTTATTGTTGGTTGCCTCCCCAGAAGCAATTCCCCATTTCTTCCTTCTTCACTGAATCCTGATTTTGTTCAATGTGTCCCAAGGGAAATGGACTCTAATCTTAGCTCCAGAAGTCTGCCTGATTGGGCAAAGGGCAATCTCATCTCCATTTGCCAATGACTGGTTTAAGAAATAAACATTTGAGCCCATTCTAGCTAGTGAGAATTAAGGAGAGATTTTTCACTTTAAAGAGAGAGTTGGCACAGAAAGCCTTTCTCGAGGAAGCTTGCACTCAGATGACTACTGGCAAGCCCTCACCTGACCACAAGGAAGAACAGCCTCAGGATGAAGCTGAGTAGTGGGATGGAAACCACAAGGGTCCTTGGCAGCATAATAGAACAACGAATCAAACTGATCAAGCCTGAGCTACCTCTGGACTTTCCAGAGCCGATAAACCATATTTCTTAAGCCAGTTTGAGCTGGGGCATCTGACTGGAAGCCTAGAGCACCCTAACTGATACAAATACCAATGACTTAAGATGACTCCAAACTACCTGTCCAGCTTTCTCTCTTACCACTCCCCTCTACATCCTCTCTGCCTCACCAAAATAGACTACTCACCATTTCCCACAGTGCTCTGAGGTCGTTTTTACCTATGCCTTTACCCAAGCAGACGTTTGGCTGAAACTTTCCCCCAGCCTTCCTTCCCCTATTATCTACCTGCCCAAACCTTTCCCATTCTCCAAAGTCCCATTTCAAATGCGGCTTCTCCCTGAAGCTTCTCTCAGAATGCCCTCCTGCCTCCCCATCCCTGTTCTGAGATGTTCCTCCCTGACTTCCCCCCACAGTCGGTGCACCCTCCTCTCCAGTACTGAATGCAGCCTCGCCTTGCAGCAGAATCACTAGGACACTTGACCGCCTCCCCTACTACACCTGAAGCCACCTTGAGGGCAGGGACAGTTTGCGTTCATCTCTATCCCTGAAAACACCAACACAGAGCCTGGGACACAGGAAGACCCTATAATTATCTACTGAATGGAACCACGCCTAATATGGTTGTTCCTTGAAACTATGTGATGTCAGACAAATGTTTTCTATGAAGGCTCAGTGACCTTTTAAAGATATTGTTATGTCTACATATTTGCAAGTAACACATGTAAACACATTTTGAAGATGGGGAGGGCAGACTCAACTGAAGGCAACGTCTTCTGCCAGGTTCCAACCAAACATCAGGTGGCCCCCCTTCTGGACTTTGTTTAACCACAACTAAATAACTAGAACAAGGGTGGCAAGAGTTAACAGAATGTTTTCAGAAAGGTGACTTTAGAAGTGCTGAGCTTCAGGAAGTCCCTGATTGAGGAGGAACAAGACAATTTTAATAAAGAGGCAGTTCGAGCACTGGTGCTGGCATCACATATCCTGGTTTGGTTATCTTCCAGACATGTCACCTTAGCCAAGTTCCTTACATTCTCTGACACTCAGCTATCTCGTCTAAGAAAATGGGGGTAATAACAGTACCTGCCTCAAAGGGCTGTTGTAAACAGGAATGAAACATGGCATGTAAAGGACCCACCCTGTAGCATGCGCTCAGTAAAGATCTAACTGCCATTAAAAACAAGGAAGATGACACTCACGGGGTGGGTGGGGGAAGAAATGGGAAGAAGGGGAGTGGGAACAGGATAGTGGGGATGGGGGGAGAACAAAGTATCTCTGCATAGACCTTTTTGTATAGCTCTGACTCTTACTATGTTTCACCATAATAACTAACTAATTCCAACTAGGATAAAGGGAGTCAGGGTCCTAAATAGAATACAAACGGTAACAAAGGAATCAAACTGTATTACAGGTAACACAGCTACACGGAAATGGATGGAGAAAACAAGTAATTTTGAAAAACAGTATTTTGATTGGATACCATAAGGCTTACAACAAAAAGATCTGTCCATGAATACTGGGCTCTAGTTAGTAAATCTGTTACGGGCATACATAACTATTTCATGATACTAGGACTGAACAAATAAACAAACAGAATCACATTCTCACTGTCAAAGAGAAAAGTTTAAAAATAAGGCAAAGGGGAAGGCTAGGCTGAATCCTGCGGTGTAGAGGAGAGTTTTGCATATGTATACAGAAAGACAGGTACAGAAGTAGACATAGACGTGTGTGTGCCTGGGTTGGTGTGCATGCTTCCATTTCCTAGTTCTGTCCACTGGGAGGACCTAGAAGCAACGACACTCCTAGCATCCAGATCCTGGTTTCTAACACCATTCTTCAGTAACAGAACCAGGGCCCCTTGGAGTAATGGCTGATTCCAGACCAGGGCAGGGAAAATACAAGGTGAACCTGTAATGTCTTGTGGTGCCAGAATCTAAGTAAGTGCTCAAAAAAGGGGAGGGTATGACAAGAGGACACAGGAGCTAATGTGAAGATGTGGGGCAATTGTTCCAGAGGCAATATTCCATGGGAAATATAATTGAACCTTTGATTATGTTCAGAGCTCTCAAATATTTTCATAATGAAAGGAATAGAAAAAGTGTTAGGAAAGGAAGTCCTATTGAAAAGCTACCAAGTTTGAAAGTCACTTCAACCATGAATCATAATGAGGAGGCTCATTATGAAGTATATGCATATTGTGTAAAGAGAAAACTTGAAATTTGATGTGGCAGTTTTTATCAGTAATGCTTGAAGTTACAAATAATAATGAAAAACCATTAAAAAATCATTACTCTTTCAAGTGGTTTGAAGTATCTATAAAATTCACATTTAAAAATGGCAAAGAACACACATAATCCTTCATGCCAGAAAGCTATTTTGTCTGGAGCTGCCCACGGGATCATAAAATAAACCAGCAGAAAAATTTGAGGATCACATTGGAAGAATGCTGTAATTGTCTTTGAAAATGCTTCGTAGTGCCAGAGGAAGTCAGTTTACATTCTTAAAGATCATCTGTGACCTCAAAAAGCTGTATAATATAAAAGTCATTTGAAATTATTACCTTCAATGAGTTTAGTATTTTCCTCCATGCTCAGTGTATTAGTTTCCACAAGAGCTAGGCACTAACGATTAAGTGGCAATGAACGAAGAGGGTAGGTTGTGGAATAAGATTGGCTGGGTTCAAATTCATCTGCCACTTCTAGCTGTAATCCTCGGCAAATTATGCAACCTCTCTGAGCCTGCATTTCTTCATATTCAGTAAATGTTAGCTATTATTAATAGTTTGTTGGGGTTTTTTTTGCTCAACCTGAAAAATATGTTTTGCTTCTAATTCTAGGTAATTGGATATAATTTTAAAACATTTTATTTGCTTTTAAACTATCATTTATCCAACAAATATTTATTGAGCACTATTAATTGGCCAGGCACTCTTGAAGGTGTTAGGGATATAGCAGTGAACAAGACTGGCAAGGTCCTTCCCTCATGGAGCTGCCGGTCTACTAGGAGAGACAAACAATAAGAGAAATAAAGGACTAAAGACCAATTTGGTAGGTGCTTATAAGTTAACAGCCCTGAGATGGACATCGCCACACAGGCTTCACAGACAAGGTCAACTGCAGCCTGACCCAAGTATCAAATGAACACTTTGTTATCCTCCCAGAAACATGGTAAGGTAAGTAACCTTGTGAGAAGCTGTCCCAAGGCTATTTGTCAACCTACTCCTGATTCTTGCAGGGGCTGCCTCAAGGCAGTTTCTCATGTCCCCCGAGGTCTGGTAAGGGGTGGGACTTTCAACCTTGCCTCCCCACTTAAGGTAGACCTGCAGGCTATAAAATCATTCAGCTGGAGTATGGAGCGAGCTCCTCCATGACAGGGCAACCCACTGCTTGTCATCTGTCCTCTCTGGTTTGGTGTCCTGGGACGCAGGGGCTGACATCATGCTGATCTTGCTTATGCTGTCTAAGTAGTAAAGTATCTGTATCCATTTGGGCTTTGTTTCCTTCCTGCCTGGCTGAATCTACGGCAGAGTGAAGGTCCAACTTAGCAGCTGTAGTAGTTTTGCCATTTAGGGACTGCCTGACCTCTTGACTGTGTTAAGGATCACGAGGAAACTTAAACAGAGGTAATGCGATGGAGGGTGACTTTGTGGCTGTTAGAGAGGGAGATCAGGGACAGGTTCACCAAGGTGCTATGTGAGCCAGCCAGGTGGATCAGGGGGAATCAAGTAGTAGGTAGAAGGAACAGCAATTTCAGAGGCCCTGAGGCAAGAGGGAGATCGGTATGTTTGAGAAACAGAAAGAATAGCAGTGTGGCTGAAGTAAAGCAAGCAAGGAGGAGGATTAATGAAGTCAGACAAGTAGGCAGGGACTGGTTTATACACAGGATTACAGGGCACAGGTCAGCTTTTCAAGCGTTAAGCAGGCAAGTGATATAATCGGATCCATATTTTTAAAAGATCATCATCCAAAAAAAAAAAGAAAAGAAAAAAACAAAAGTAAAATGAGATTACCCCAACTGCAATGTAGGGGTTGAAAGGGAAGAGGGTAAGAGTGGAGGCAGGGAGAGCAATTGGTGGCTCCTGCAGCAGTCTAGCTAAAGTGGTGGACGACAAAGAAATGGAGCAACTCCAGAGCTTGCCCAGCGTGCTCATAGTATAGCGATGCAGCAAGGCTGCTTAGAGCAGTGAGGTGTAGAGTAGATTATCATTGTAAAGGCTTTGGCTTTCACTCCAAAATGGGGAGCAACAGCAAACATTTGAACTGAAGAGAGACTCAATCTGATTGTTCTAATTAGGACCACATTGGCTGCTGGGTTGAGAGATAAGTGTGTGTCAGTCAGTGGGAAGGGGGACAAGAATGGAAGATGGAAATAAGGTGGGAGGCTATTACAATAGTCCAGGGAAGAAAGGGTGGCCAATTTGTCCAAAGAAGAAATACAGTTGGCAACAGGCACATGAAAAGATGTTCCACATTACTAATCATCAGGGTAATGCAAATCAAAACCACAAACAGATATCACCACACACAAGTAAGGATGGCCACCATCTAAAAAACAAGAAACAACAAATGTTGGCAAGAATGTGGAGGGAAGGGAACCCTCCTACACTTTCGGTGGGAATGTAAGTTGGTGCAACCACTGTGGAAAGCAGTATGGAGATTCCTCAAAAAACTAAAAATAGAAATACTATACGACTCGGTAATTCCATTTCTAGGAATTTACCTGAAGAAAATAAAATTTGAATTGAGAAGATAAATGCACCCCACGTTTATTGCCACATTGTTTATTATAGCCAAGTTATGAAAGCAACCAAAGTGTCCATCAATAGATGAATGGATAAATAAGATGTGGTACATATGCACAATGGAATATTATTCAGCCATAAAAAGAAATCTTGCCATTTGTGACAACATGGATGGACCTAGAGGGCATTGCACTAAGTGAAATCAGTCAGATAAGAGGAGTATATTATGGTTTCACTTATATGTGGAATCTGAAAAAGAGAAGAAACAAATCAGGAATAGACTCATACACACAGAAAATAGATGGTTGGTTACCATGGGAGGCAGGAGGAATGGGTGAATAGGTGAAAGGAATAAAGGGGTACAAACCTCAAATTATAAAATAATTTAGTCACAGGGGTGGAAGTATTGTATAGGGAACATATCTCATAATATTGTAATATCTTTGTATGGTGACAGACAATGACTACACTTATCCTGGTGATTATTTAATAATGTATATAATTGATGAATCACTACATTGATCATTTGAAACCAATATAATTTGTATATAAAATATATTCAAAAAAAGACAAGAGATGGTAAGCATTGACAAGGATGTGGAGAAAAGGGAACCCTTGTGCACTGTTGGTGGGAATGTAAATTGGTACAGCCATGATGGAAAACAGTGTGGAGGTGCCTCAAAAAACTAAAAATGTAGGTATCATACAATCCAGCAATTCAACTTCTGGGTATTTATCTGAAGAAAGAAAACACCAGTTCAAAAACATGTATGTACCCCTATGTTCACTGCAGCCTTATTTACAATAGCCAAGATACAGAAGCAACCTAACTATCCATCAATAGATAAATGGATAAAGAAAATATGGTGTGTATATATATATCCATCCATACACACACACACACACACACACACACACACACACACACACACACGCACACACACATTACTCAGCCATGAAAAAGGAAATCCTGCCATTCATGACAACATGGATGGACCTTGAGAGCATTATGCTAAAGACAGAAAAAGACAAATACTATATGATTTCACTTACTAGGTGGAATATAAAAAACAAACGAACAAACATACAAAAAGCCAGAAACAGACTCAAATACACAGCACAAACTGGTGGCTGCCAGAGGGGAAGGAGGATGAGGGTATAGGCAAAATAGGTGAAGGGGATTAAGAGGTAAAAACTTCTAGTTATAAAATAAATAAGTCACAGGGATGAAAATATAGCATAGGGAATACAGTCAATAATATTGTAATAATTTTGTATGGTTACAGATGGTAACTACATTTATCATGGTATTTCATCATGTATATAATTGTCAAATCATTGCTGTACACCTGGATTTTATGAAAACTCTACTTCAATTAAAATTTTTTTTAAAGTAAAGCCCTGAGGGATTACCGAGGTGTGACATTTAGGACCATTTGCTCCTATACTAAATGACTGAATGATCCAGGAGGCTATAGCTTTTTCCAATACTTTCCTCTACCTTGACAGAATGTTATCCTGAAAATTACTGCTACTCATCTCAGGATCTCTTTCCCCTCATCTTATAAACAGACTACATATACCCTATTGAAAATTGGCTAAATAAATGAAATTATTAAAATTGTATGTCCCAAAAGCTAGTTAAGTAAGGTCTGAGGAGTATTCTTATAAGAAAAGTATATGAACTTCAGGAAGCCTTTCCTTCCTGGCTGTTAGCTGGGTTTCTTGTCAGATTAGCAAACCAGCTAAAACATTACTTAACTACAAACTGAAGAGTTTGGGCAAATCAGAAGGGGAAACAGTTCAGCTTCTTCATGATATTGTAGCAAGAATCAGATACTGGGTAAAATATCTGCACATACTAGCCACGTACCTAACGTCTTGAAACATTCAACAGCAACTAATGTATATGGAACGTGTGCTATGTCCCAGGCCATGTCCTGTTTCACCTGCAGTATCACATCTAATTAATCCTTGCAATAAGCCTGTGAAGGAGATAGCATTATTGCTATTAATCAGTTGTGAAAACAGGTTCCAAAGGTAACTTGATGTCACATAGCTAATAACCAAAGGTCAGGACAGTGTAACCCAGAGCTCTTAGTCAGTCATTCATTCAACAACAATCTTCTGAGCTCCTACTATCTTTCAAGTATTATGTATACATCAGTGAACAAGACAAATAAAAATTCATGCACTCCTTACGGAGCTTACATTCTAGAAGATGTAGAGGGGAAGATAAACAGTGAGCAATAAATACCAATGTAAATTACACAGCACAGTTGCCAATAGCCAACTATTTTTACTTACAAAAATGGTAATTTCATATGGTTCAACCTGTATAAGGTGGTAAGTGCAACTGAAAAGAGGAGGGTAAAGAGGATCAGCAGTGGGAGGCAGGTTGCAGTTGTAAGTAGGGTAGCCTGGCAGACCTCAGTGAGGTAACATGTTGAGGGGAGGAGAGGAATCAGGAGTTACCTTGGATGCTACACTCACATGTGATAACACAGACCTCAATGTCACAAGGGCTATGAAGACCAAATGAAATTATAATAGTGAAAAAGTTTTATAAGTTAGGAAGTTTAGGACTATAACAAATTATTATTTAGTATTATTTCAAGTTCCTTACTTTGCTGCTGGGAATTATAGCAAGCTTATTAAGGCATATGTATATATACCTAGATAGCTTGCAAAGTTACCAGTTCATACCTTACCTGGAGTAGAGAAGTATTTTTGATGTAAAGAAGAGTTTTGATGTAACACTTTTTTTCCTGCTCCCAGAAAAGCTTTTGTTGTTGTTCTTTAGTCAATAAAGTATTAGCTACACAAAGCAGGTAACAGTACATGTCTGAAACAAACTGTTGAGAGGCAGATGAGATTGTAATCTAAAAAAATTTAACAGAATTCCAAGAGAAAGCCAGGTTACTTTAACATAGTAAAATGTAAGAGTATACCAGGTATCTGAAATTTAATGTCTCTGAAGTAGGTGAGCATTTTGGTAGCTCCAACAACCCATTCTACCAGATAATCATTATTTGCTCTCCTTGGTAAAGATTACAATTAAACTAGTTACTAAAACTTAACAGACAAGGAAAAGGTAACCAACAGAAAACTATACTAGGTTAATGTGTAGAGAAATGATAGGTGTGCATAGTTTCTTTTAAAGAGACAGCCTTTATTTCAAGGATTTTTACATTGAAGAATTCAAAAAGTGGTAAGGATTTTTGAAATTTACTGATTTGTATTTAAAAGGAACTGTTGACAAAGATTCACTGGAAATAATCTGAACAAGAGGAAAAAACACAGTCAATAATTCTGAAACACTACTAAAATAATACTAGGACGTATGGTTTCCCTGACATAACAATACCTCTTAGATGCTACCATTGATATGAAAACTGACTGCTTCTTACTTTTCTAAACACACAGTGGTATAATTAACAATATTCAATCACTTCTGTTCTTTCTTGAATATATAAAAATTAAAATACCAATTAAAAAACTAATATATCTTCTCTTTAAATGTTTCTTACAGATACAATTTCAATATTTTCATTCAATAGTGTGGTTTAAGAGATTTCACAAGTCAAACAATAATCCACCCAAAGGGACTGATAGTCTATAGGTTCATAGTGCAAATAAGAAGTTCAGGAATGCAGCAACTGACATTTCTAAAATACAAAACAGATAAAATTCTTAGAAGATACATGCAATATGCTCTACTTAAACAGCTGGCCACAGAACTAGAACATTTGAGAATTTTACTGGTTATTTCAATGGGACTCCAGATGTTTCCAAACTCAACTTGAATGCTCATTTTAGGCTTTGTATTTTGCTTTTCCAGTTTCACTAATGACACAAACGTGCTATAAGATAAAAATCCAGAAATTCACATTAGAGAGGTGTATTCTGAAATGAAAGGCAAGCACAGTATTTCTGTGTATTTTACACAAATAGTATTATTCTGAAGGTTTTTTTTTTACTAAACAAACAGAAGTTTGTGTAGTCTTCCTAATCTTCCTCACCCATGTTCATAAATGCATTCTCAGGACTCCTGCCTCCATAGTAGGAAGCAGGTATTTGAAGGACAATGAATTAAAAGACTTAAACTATTGCATTTATTTCTTACTTATGACTACATTTATCATCTGAAATAATAATGAGACAGTTATTGTATTTTAAAGCTGCTCAGCTGTTTCAGCCAGCAAGAAGTGTCATCCTAGCTGGCCAAGTTCCAGTTCTAAGGAATGTCTGTACTTGACTACAGTTTTATGTGACTAATGGGAATCATCAGTGTGTTCTAATTATGAGGTTCTGGAAAGAGAAAACAGTTCTTCTCCTTTGTAAATTTTTATGTGAGTTCTGAGGGATGAGATTGAGAAAAAGCAGCCGTACTTACATTCAAATCCCTGAAGTATTCATTATAGTCAAGGGCATATCCTACAACAAACTTGTCTGGAATTTCAAATCCAACAACTAGAAAGAACCATAATTCCACAGTTAGAGTAAACATCATTTTCAATCTAATATTTGTAAATGTGCCTTCTCTATAAATACTCTCTAAAGTAACTCTAAACCATTAAATATAAAATTTATTTGGGCTAAAGATGATTCAGTGATTGACAAAAGTAATTCACTTACAATCTGGTCTATAGCCAACACTTCGAGGAGTCCTCTTTACCAGCAAGCTGTTAATTACAAAATGTGACATGTGACATATGGAGACACTACAGGGCATTATAAAAGAGAACACTAATGTTCTGAAATATCGTTTCACCTTCATTTAGCATACTATGGTCTGTTTTAACATACCCAAAGAAAGACTATGAAACAGAAAGCTAAACCACAGGGATCACTGGGCAGGGGCAGCAACAAGTTCACACCACAGATGAGGCCCTTATTGATCTGTTCCTGGAACACAGTGGACTGTTCTGAGAGCTGTACCCTGATTACCCATGCACCTACCGAAGGGCAGCTAATCAGGAGGATGAGTGGGTGGGGAGTGCCAATGAGCAAAGATGGAAAGGAAGTTAAGGGCTCTCAGTCCAGAATCCCTGGGCATACAATCCCTAAGCAAGAAAGGGGCGTGGGAGAGGTGAACATCACCTTTACAGACTTTTAAAATGTGGCTTCCAGAGAGTAACTAGGTTAAAAAGTAGCTAAATGCTAAAGAAGTTAGTATTTATTTTTGAGAGAGCAAAACCTTCAGGTAGGATGAGTATAACTCTAACAAAGGTCATTTCATAACCCAAGTACTGCCTGCTGAAATTTTTCAGCCATTAAAAAAAGCTGTAGTGTTTTGAAAGCCTCTACATATGTTAAGGATAATCCCAAAAAACATGATTTTATACCTTTCTAGATAAATACATTTAAAGAGCTAGAAAGGACCTAAAGTGATTCTCAACCATAGCTGCCTATCAGAATCACCCAGGAACCTAAAAAAACAAATGAAAACAGATACCCAGGCCACAGCCCTGACCAGTTATATCAGAATTACTGAGGTTGGGACACACATACATTTTTTGTTACTTTTTTAATTTCTCAGGTGATTCCCATGTGCAGCTGAAGTTGAGAACCACTGGCCTAAGCCTTAGCCTCCAAGGGAGCATCTAATCAAGTCCCTCATGATTCTCTTCCAGTCATAAGAAGATACATTTGTACTCAATTTCCATTTAGAAAGAAAATAACAAACCAGGCACAGTAAAAACCCTTCCCTCTACCTGAACTCCCTCAGAAACACTGCAGAAAATGTATAAAAATTTACTGTAAGCTGTATTAAGAGTTCAGGAGAACTTAGTACCTCATATGCCTGCAGATCTGAATGTTAAATAAAGCTCCATCCATTAGGCATGATTCTAACTTGTTTTTGAAGCAATTTCTATAACTTAGATGGGTAACCACTCCAAAGAAGACACACAAATGGCCAATAAGCAGATGAAAAGACGCTCATCATTAGTTATCAAAGAAATGCAAGTTAAAACCATAATGTGATACCACATCTCACCAACTAGCTTGGCTATAATAAAAAAAAAACACAGACAGTAACAAGTGTTGGTGAAGATGTGGAGATACTGGAACCCTCATACATTGCCAGCGGGAAGGTAAAAAAAAAGAGCAGATGCTTTGTTAAAGAGTCTGGCAGTTCCTCAAAACGTTAAGAGTTACCGTATGACCTAGCAATTCCACTCCTAGGTATATGCCCGAGAGAACAGAAAACAGGTGATCAAACAAAAACTTGTACACAAATGTTCTTATCACTATTACTCATAAGAGCCAAAGACTAGAAACCCAAATGTTCATCAACAGATGAATGGATAAAATGTAGTATATTCATACAATGGAATATTATTCAATCATAACAAGGAAAAAGTATTGATAGCACTACAACATGGATGAAGCCTACAACATGCTAAGTCAAAGAGGCCAGATACAATGGACCACATATCATGAGTCCATTTATATGAAATGTCCAGAACAGGTAAACCATAAACTTTTCTGTTAGTGGTTGTCAGGGGGTAGGGGAAGGGGTGAATGACTGCTAATGGGTACAGGGTTTCTTTTGGAGGTGAAGAAGGAGCTCTAAGACAGTCGTGACTGATGCACAACTCTGAAGACAGTAAAAGCCACTGAATTGTACAACTTTAAAAGAGTGAATTTTATGGTACGTGAATCATCTCAATTAAAAAAAATGAGTAATCATTTATAGAACCAGCTATACATAATGTGCTAAAAATCTTACTATCCTTCCTACACCCTAAAAAGCACAACTAAGCAGCTGCTCACTGCAATGAGATCCATCAACACAGTACAGCCAATAGGGAACAGTGCTTGGCAGTTTAAAAGATTTTTAAAAGATGGCTGTGATCAGCAGACTTTGTCTCATTGGCTGCTCAATCCAGGAGTTGTATTGTGAGAGGCAGCCTGCAAGGACTTGGATATTAATTTTTTTTATCCTCAGTTTATATATATTATAATTTAATTTCATAAATGTTACTCACCTTACCATTAACTTGTCAAGTACTGAAAAGAAAAAATGTGAACAAATTCTCCATGAATAGTTAGAAGTTACAAACTTTTAAGAAATTAATTTTTCAATTGTTTGACTCTTGCTAGAAACTACCAGCTTTGGATGATTTTTTTTAATGTGATTATATTACTATTATTAGGTATTTATAGAAATTGCTAATTTGCATGTATAATTTTATATATTATGATTTATATAAATAAATTATATTAAAAGTCACTAAGCAGATATAGTTATAAAGTTAAATGGTAATGTTTTTTGAATTTTTTATTTTGAAATAATTACAGATTTACAGAAGTTGCAAAGAGGAGGTCAAATGTGCCCTTTCTCCAGTTTCCTCCAATGCTAATATCTCACATAACTAGTCATGGACATTGGTGGACTGACTTTATCCAGATTTCACCAGTTTTATATGCACTGGTGTATGTGTGTAGTTTATGCAATTTATCATACATGTGGATTCATGTAACCACCACCACAATCAACACAAAGAACTTCCCATCACACAAGGCTCTCTCTCATGCTAGCTCTTTATCGTCACATCTACCTGTCATGTCCTAACCCCTGGCACCCACTAATCTGTTTTACATTTCTTATCACTTTGTCACTTTAAGATTATATAAATGGTATCATACAGTATGTAACATATTGACATTGACTTTTATCAGCACAATTCCCTGAGGTTCATCCAGGTTGTTGCCTGTTATCAATACTTTGTTCCTTTTTACTGCTGAGAAGGATTCCATGGGAGGATCTACCATAATTTATTTAATTACCTACTGAAGAACATGTTGGTTTTTCCAGTTTTAGGCTACAAATGAAGCTATAATGAACATTCATGTATGGGTTTTTGTGTAGATATGCTTTCATGATCTGGGATAAATGCCCAGAAATGGAACTGCTCAAGTCATACAGTAGTTAAATGTTTAGTTTCTTAAGAAATTGCCAAACTGTTTTCCAAAATGGCTATACCATTTGATATTCCTATCAGTGTACGGAGTTCATTTTTAAATTAACTTTTAAATTTAAAAGCTTATCTAGTCATTCTTAGCCCTGAATTGAAAAATGAGTAAGCTTTATACTTACTCTTTTTATGTGTAAAGCACAGATATGCATACATTACACAAACATATATATATCTGTGATATTAAAATTCAGTGGTGAGGGAGAGATTTTAAAAAAGGTTGAGAAACACTGACTCAACAACTCCATCAACAGGACATGCCCTAAGTATTCTTTGAGCATTTCACACCTCCAGCAACACAAAATAACTCTCTCATGAGACAATTTATCTCAATTCTACAAGCACATTCAAGGAGAGAGGCACAAAAGAATATCCAGAGGAATAAACTCTATGCCACAGCAGATTGACATTTAAAATCATAAAGAACATGTAGAGGAACAATCAAGTGCACTGACTGGTGTACAGGATACTACTTAGAACCCCAGAGTATCATTTACACACACTCATCACACCTGTCCCAAATCCATCTAAGGTAAAAATTCGCTGACAATGCACTTGCACCAACTATCAGAAAAGCTCCAAAGGACAAACTGCTAACATCTGACTCATTAGAAGGCTGGTTTACTCTGATTCAAAGATGCTCAACAATACTTTGATCTTTAAAATAGGTTTATAAGAAACAGTTAATCTTTAGGGGGGGAAAAGTTGGATCACTGTGTGACCCCTACACAAATATTGCAGACTGTTCAAAGATTTAAATATAAAAAAATGAAACTGTAAAAGTTAAAAAAAAAAAACATCCACCAGGGATTTTACCCTACCAAGAACTTAAGATAGTAAAGCATGAATTCTTGAGCCTGGTTGCCTGGGTTTAAATCTCACCTCTGTTGTGTACCAGCTCTGTGCCTTTGGACAAGTCCCTATGTCTTGGTATCCTTATTTCTAAAGTGGGAATAATCGTGCTTCCTCAGAGTTGTTGGGGGATTAAACTATAATTAAGAATAAACACAGGTAGAACTTAATAAAGCAAAAGCCAAACAGCACAGGTAGGAGGCCAGAAGGTGGGGCTGGTTTAGAAGAAAGGAAGTAGGCATTGTAAACTTTCAACATAGATACAAAACAAGATGCAGCATACATCACCACTCCATCACTCAATTCCACCTGCTAACCCCTGTGTGGGAGACTTGGTCTCAATTTTGCAAAGGGGTCCCAAAGGACAAGTTGGTATCAGTATTACCATGCTGAAAAACGAAATGTTTATTAGGCAAAAGGTGACTGCAATGAAGGGCTTTATTAACACATGACAAAATAATTTATAAAGGATATTTACTGAGTCTTATTTGAAATTACATTACTTTATGAAGATTAAATGACAGTTGTGAACATCTACTCTTACAAAGAAGCAATTTACTTAATCCTCTTTCAAATGTAGAAAATATCCTATGTGAAAATGTCATATACATACCTTGCAACCTTGACCATCTTTGGATTATGCTGCTTGACTAAGGAAAGCAAGGTTTGCATTGTTTTGCCAGTGTCAATTATATCCTTTAAAAAAAGACATTTAAATGGTAAATAAAACCATAATAGCTTTAAATTCAGTCATTATATAAACACAAAATACCAAAACCCCACGTATAATTGCAAAAATGCCATTTTTTTCAGTGCAGTAATTCTCACAATTCATAAACTGAAATATTCTGGCATCTATAAATCATCTGGCTCTCAGAAAGCAGTAGGAATTCCTCAGGACTGGATTTTGTAGGCACTAGAGGTCACTGACAGTTAATTTGGATATATATATGCAAGTATGTCCACCCATGTTTTATTAGAGAGTTATTCTGCTGCTCTTCATAGATATTTTCATAAAGTCAAGACCAGGATTGTTCTCCCCCTAACTCCCAGATGCAGTTGGTTAACAGACCACAGTTTGAGGAACACTGTTTTATACTTTATACCATCTTAAAAGTATCCAAATTAATAAGGCTTTACTATATAAAATGACTTCACATGAAAGTGAATCTTAGCTATTTAATCAAAAGTAGGACATTATTCAAAACAAACCCATCTCTAATTGGGAAAATATTTCTTAACTATAACCCTAATGCTCTTCAATGAAAATATTCTCTACAAAAAAAAGAAGAAAAAGAGAAAAATACTCTCTACAGATAGTACAAAGTATTGCTTCACAAAGTGGGGTCTGGGTCAGTGAGTCATCAGAAACATAAGGGCTGGAGACTTGTCAAAAACGCAGATTTCTGGGTAGACAGAATTCTGATGGCCACCAAGACTCCTGCTCCCTTGGTGTACACACCTAAAAGAATTCCCTCTCCCTTAGTGTGAGCGGGACCTGTGAAAATGATGGTAGTCACTTCTGTGATTGGGTTATATTATACAAGATAGCTGTAGCAGACTGGAGAGTCTCCTGGTTGTTTTAAAGAACTCAGCTGCCATGTGAGAGGGCCATGTGCTAGACATGAGGCTGGCCTTTAGGAGCTCAAGGTAGCCCTTGGCTGGCAGCCAGCAAAAAAATGGGATCCTCAGTCCTACAACCACAGCAGCTAAATTCTGCCAACAACCTGAATGAACTTGGAAGTGGACCATGAGCCACAAGTGAGATAGGAGCTCCAGCCTTGATTCAGCCTGATGAGAACCAAGCAAAGGACCTAGCTAACCTATACTCAGGCCCCTGACCCATGGAAACTGATATAATAAATATGTGCTTTCTTAAGCTGCTGAATTTGTGGTAATTTGTTAGGTAGCATTACCCCAGACAAAATGAATCAATCTGAAGTGGAATTAATGAACATTTGAAAAAAATTAATGAACTTTTTTGAAAATTAATGAACTTTTGAAAAAAGTAATCAGTTCACAGGGATACTCATATACACAAACCCTTTAAAAAGTGTTGTTTATTTTTTAATCTATAAGCTAAAGTTTTTAAAAACGTTAACAGCAAAAAGTGAATTCAGGGTTACTGTTACTCTTGGGCCTTAAACCACTATACATGAGAGTGAGAACTCATTCTATTGCTGAGAGCATAAAGCATACAACCACTTTAATGAGTCACTGGCAATAATGGTATAATCAAAAATGTATACAACCCAGACATTCTACTTCTAAATGCCTGTATCTAGAGGGAACTCACACATGTGCACACAGGGCACAGCAAAAGGATGCCCTTAGCAGCCCTGTTGGGGCAAGAAAAATTGGAAGCAAACTATTTGTAGGGCAATAAATTGGCTGATTCATACACTGCAATGCTATGTGGAATTTTAAGGCCAACAACTGCATGTCTCAACACAAATAACCTCAAAACCAGTTTTGAGTGGAAATAAGTTGCAAAAGAATATGAATAGTGTGACCCTATATAAATTTTTTAATACACAAAATACATTTTGCATATGGATACATATATGAAATATAAGCATAAAAAACATGCATGGGAATGATAAATACAACTTTAAAACAAAGAAAAAATTCAGGCCAAGAAGAGAGGAGTAATTAATATACCCCAATTTTTTCATTATCCAGTAAAAATAAATTACTATAAGTATTTCTTACAAAAAGCAATCTTACTCCCATATAACAAAGTAATTCCTCCCTGGCTTTCCTTTCTTTCCCTGGCTTACATCTAGGATTGTGCATACTAAGTAAGAAAATCATAAACACTATATTAAAAGTATATATAACTTACTTCAACAATCAAGACATTCTAGAAGACAAAAGAAATGAAAATCAGTACAATGAATCAGACAGTGTTTCCAATTATAACTCAAATCACATCATAACAAACTCTAAGGAATTATCCAAATATCAAACACTGATTTAAACAAGTGGGTCATCTGTTGGGATTTGAAATTCTTAATATGAAATTTTCACTGCAATCAAATCTTCAAAAATAAAATTTGACCCATATGTTCACTCTTAAAAGGTTTTTATTACTTTAAATGGAGGTCTAATCTTGGGCCAGTCATGACATTTCTCTGGCCCTCGTTTCCCATGTGTAAAATGAGGGACCTAAATGAAGTAGTATGCATCTTCCAACTGCAATATTCAAGAATGGTAACTCCAAAATCACTCATTTAACTTACCATATGGAATGCAATTCAAAACCCATTTTCTCATTAGGCTGAAACTGATCTGCATTTTCTGGATGTGCTCACATTCTTTGACTAAAGAAATACCAATGCTTCCTCCCACCATAAACCCTCAACCCCAATTTCTACCTCAGAATTTTAGAGCTGAAAGAACCCTTAGAGAAAATACCATCTAACAATTACCTCCAAGTCACAAAAGAGTCCTATCTGTTCTTACGCTAGTTGTAGGAATGAGGTACCATGTCACATACTGGTTATAATTGCTGTCACAGGAAGACTCATGCTGTATTGTTTGTTTGTTGTTCTCATTTCTCTGTCAGACACCTATAATATCAGAATTTTAATGTTCTGTATGTTCTCTTAAGTCAGTGGTTACCAAGGTAGGGCACACAAGATCCACTGGGTTGCAAGAAAGAAACTCCACCTTGTTTAATGAATAATCTGGCATGTTTTATAATATATGTAATATTATTACCACAGTAAACATATAATTTATTCCATTCCTCATATCACAACTAATTTGTCTCTTTTCAAAAGATACTCTAATATAAATCTTTAGTAAAAGTGAATATAAATAGTCTCATAGTCCACGGAAGCTCACAGATCTCCCAACACAAGGGACCCAAGGAAGACAACACCAAGACACATAATAATTAAGATGACAAAGATTAAAGATAAAGACAGAATATTAAAGGCAGCTAGAGAGAGAAAAAGATCACCTACAAAGGAAAACCCATCAGACTGTCATCAGACTTCTCAACAGAAACCTTACAGGCCAGAAGAGAATGGCATGATATATTTAACATAATGAAACAGAAGGGACTCGAACCAAGAATATTGTATCCAGCACGATTATCATTTAAATATGACGGAGGGAATAAACAATTTCAAGACAAAAGAAAGTTGAGAGAGTTTGCCTCCCATAAACCACCACTACAGGATATCTTAAACGGACTATTCTAGAGGGAAACACCCCTAAGGCTAAAAAGATGTCACCAGAGAAAATAAAATCATAGCAAAGAAAGAAGACCATCCAAATACTAACTAAAGGCAAAGAATAAAACACCTAATATATAAAGAAAGGAGGAGGAAGAATAGGAAAGGAGAGATAAAGAAACATCAGACGGCGTTCACAATAACTTAACAGGAAAGTTAAGTTATATTCTTAGATAGTAAAGAAGCAACCCTTTGAACCTTTGGTAACCACGAATCTAAAGCCAGCAATGGCAATAACTACATATCTATCAATAATCACTCTATATGTAAACGGACTGAATGCGCCAATCAAAAGACACAGAGTAACAGAGTGGATAAAAAAGCAAGACCCATCTTTATGCTGCTTACAAGAGACTCACCTCAAATACAAAGATATACACAGACTAAAAGTGAAGGGATGGAAAAAGATATTTCATGCAAACAACAAGGAGAAAAAAGCAGGTGTTGCAGTACTTGTATCAGACAAAATAGACTT
>JAQQAC010016209.1:112690420-112705910 GCA_029783875.1 Phataginus tricuspis | reverse complement strand
AACAGAATAGAAAATCCAAGCATTAACCCAAACACCTACAGTCAATTAATATTTGATAAAGGAGCCTTGGATATACAATGGGGAGATGACAGCCTCTTCAACAGCTGGTGTTGGAAAAACTGGACAGATACATGTAAGAGAATGAAACTGGACTACTGTCTAACCCCATACACAAAGGTAAACTCAAGGTGGATCAAAGACCTGAATGTAAGTCATGAAACCATAAAACTCTTAGAAAAAACATAGGCAAAAATCTCTTGGACATAAACATGAACGACTTCTTCATGAACATATCCCCCCGGGCAAGGGAAACAAAAGCAAAAATGAACAAATGGGACTATATCAAGTTGAAAAGCTTCTGAACAGCAAAGGACACCATCAGTAGAACAAAAAGACATCCTACAGTATGGGAGAATATATTCATAAATGACATATCTGATAAGGGGTTGACATCCAAAATATGGAACTCACGCACCTTAACAAACAAAAAGCAAATAATCCAATTAAGAAATGGGCAGAGGACATGAATAGACACTTCTCCAAAGAAGAAATTCAGATGGCCAACAGGCACATGAAAAGATGCTCCACATCGCTAATCATCAGAGAAATGCAGATTAAAACCACAATGAGATATCACCTCACACCAGTGAGGATGGCCAACATCCAAAACACAAACAACAAATGTTGGCGAGGATGTGGAGAGAGGGGAACCCTCCTACACTGCTGGTGGGAATGCAAATTGGTCCAACCATTGTGGAAAGCAGTATGGAGGTTCCTCAAAAACTCAAAATAGAAATCCCATTTGACCCAGGAATCCCACTCCTAGGAATTTACCCCAAGAATGCAGCAGCCCAGTTTCAAAAAGACAGATGCACCCCTATGTTTATTGCAGCACTATTTACAATAGCCAAGAAATGGAAGCAACCTAAGTGTCCATCAGTAGATGAATGGATTAAGAAGATGTGGTACATATATACAATGGAATACTACTCAGCCATAAGAAGAAAACAAATCCTACCATTTTCAACAACATGGATGGAGTTAGAGGGTATTATGCTCAGTGAAATAAGCCAAGCCAAAAAAGACAAGTATCAAATGATTTCATATGTGGAGTATAAGAACAAAGAAAAAAACTGAAGGAACAAAACAGCAGCAGACTCACAGAACCCAAGAACGGACTAATAGTTACCAAAGGGAAAGGGACTGGGGAAGATGGGTGGGAAGGGAGGGATAAGGGGGTAAAAGGGCCATTACGATTAGCAGATGTAAGGTAGCGGGGGTATGGGGAGGGCTGTACAACTCAGAGAAGACAAGTAGTGATTCTCATCTCACTACGCTGATGGACAGTGACTGTAGTGGGGTTGGTGGGGGGGACCGGATGAAGGGGGTCGCTTAATCACCATAATATTGCACATGCAATTGTAGGTTAAAGATACCAAAATAAATTGTAAAAAAAAAAGTGAATATAATCAATTAATGGGTCAATAATTACTTCACAATCTACTCTGTGTTTGTTTCAGAACATTTTTTTCCACCCTAGCTAGCATATCTGAAGGATAACATTTTTCTGTCAGTAACTGTGGCTCACAGCTGCAGCTACTTGCACCATGGGATGGCACTGTAATTTGAGCACTGAATTATGAGACAGAGAAACTGGATTCTAGTCTTGACTCTAATACTAAGTACCTGTACAACCTTGATTAAATCATAATCATAGACTTCTAGTAGAATGAGACAGTTTATACAAATCAAAGTCCAGAAAGATTAGATATTTATCCAATACAAAATTGTAGTATCTAGAATATGACATAAAGAATGAGAATTTCTACCGTTATTGAAAGCTTATTTTATATCAAATAGCTACACCCTTAACTTTATAAATGAAAAAAAAATGAGACTCTGAAGTCAAATGGCTTGCCTAAAGTCCTAAAAATAGCCAAGTGATAGAGACTAGAAGGAGTATTTTCAGGGTCCAAAGCCCATATTCTCAACCACTAACTGGAAAAAAGGGGGAAAATTATATACACATGTATCTGCACATACATAGTGCCCCAGAAAGATAAACTGAAATAGAAAGTCTAAGTACCCATAATCTTACCACCAAGAAATAATTTCACCCAATTTATGTGTCTTGATTTTTTTCCACAATAAACGTGCTTTAATGTAACTATCATGAAAATGAAGTTACTTTAGAAACAGAGACCTTTTAAGATCACAGAGCTATGTAATGGGACAGAACCACTAGGTTGGAAAGGCAAGGTCAAATGGAATCACAGAAGGCTTTGAAGGCTGGCCCCTCCCAGCACTAAAAACTGGTTATAGGAGTAAGGGCTTCAGCTTACTTCTAAATATAGGCAAAGCATGCTAAAGCGGAAGGAGAACAGGTCTAGCAGAGGCATACAGGAGACAGAAAGGGGAAAGAATCAATTTCTCCTTTGCAGTTTTCAGAGATGCTGAGGACAAGATTAGTTTGGCATGACCCTAATACAGGACAGTAGAATTTGACACAAATGTTGTATGTTAAAGTTTCCTTACAGATACTCAGTTAAGTAAGCTATAAATATTGACATCTAAAAATCAGAGGAAGAGAAGAGCTTTGGAGCTAGACAGATCTGCATTCAAATTCAAGCTCTACCAACTACTGGCAGTGTGACTTTGCACAAGTCCTTCAACCTTGCTGAGTCTTAGTTTCCTGATCGGTAAAATGGGAACAATAATATTTACCGCATGGGATTGTTGTGAAATTTTTATGAAATTTTGCTTTATATTTAGCACAGTATCTATAAATAAACAAATTACTGGCAGTTGAAAAAAATAACATTTCATCATTTATCATTGGTTACTCAAAAATCACATCAATGTATAGAATAATAATATTCAAATATCTTAATATCTCCATTATTTCAGCCAACTGTCTATACTGGAAGAATTCTGATGTATTTAGGAAACTTTTTGAGACTTCTTAAAAATAACAGTACATTTCCACTTACTGAGTGTTCTAACTACCAGAAATTATTGTAAGAACTATTGCATTATTTCACTTAACCCCTTAAACTCTGTGAGGTGGCTGCCATTATCATCCCCACCTTACATATGGGAGACAAGTGAGGTTAAATAACCTGCCCAAGTCACATAGTTAGGAAGTACTGAACCAGGCTTTGAACCAAAGCTGTCCATCTCTAAAACCCACTTTCAGCCACTACATTATATGGTTTCTCTCTTTTAAGAAACTATGGGTGCATCTATTGCTAAAAAGAACACTTTTCCACCATATATATATATTTTTTTTGATGGGAAAAAAACTTTTACTAGTGGACACCAGGCATTACAGTGAGTGAAACCACTCGCATTTCTACCCCTTGATTTCTCCATGTGTAAATCCTAGCAATGAAAGAAATGGCACCATATATCAGATGCTGATGAGATGATATGTCACCTCCTGGTGGGCACTGTTCTGCCCATAAGGCTTTGACACCTACTTGATGCCATAACTAAATCTTCAAAAACTGCTCCATCATTTTATCAAGCAAGTTGCTTCAGGATGGTGGGGAGCATGGTAAAACCAGCAAAGTCCATGAGCACAGGCCACTACGAACTTCTTTTGCGTGAATAAATTCCATGATGGGAAAAAATAACGTGTGGAATATTGATAGTGAATAATGCTGCAACCATGGCCACTTTGTTCATGAGCCCATCCATCAATGACAGGAGTAGCTGGGAGAGGTGACTGATATTAACAAAATAAGTCAAATTATCCACAAGTCATTGGAAGCATGATCTTTGGTGAGGCAACTATCTTGAGCCAAGGCAACCAGGGAAAGGAGCCATATATATATTTTTTGAAGGATTCCAAATTAGATCCCCAGAGGCAGAGAGTAGTACTTGGCAATATGGACTTTAATGTTGTATTCTGGTGACTCTTTGCTATACAACCTAGGCAAAGATACCTAACCTAGATTGCTTACAAGGGTTAAACAACCTTTGTTTAAGTGCATAAATAACTAGGTAAACTGCCTCTTACTGACTGAATGCATACTGTTACTAATTGATTGGGTATGAAGTGCTCTTTTCTTTCCCTTCAAGATACATACCTTTCCAGTCAGAGTTGAGAGATCATCTCCACCAATAACTTTTATGTCCCCTGTTGACTGATCATTCTAGTAAAAAAAAAAGATGTAAATATATATGTATATCCACACACTCATTTCAAATTATCAAATGGGAACTAGAAGATTTAAGAAGTTAGCTAATGTCATAGCATTATGATATTCTAAATGATATAAATTATAAGAATTATGTTTCTAGAAATGAGTGACTAGTTAACTTTCAACTACAGATTAGTAAAAATTAAAGTCCTAATTGGCCATTACCGATTTAATGCTTTTAAGAGTACTAAAAATAGAATACTCCCGTTTGTAAGCAGGCAGTATTATGGCAGCCACCCATCTTCAGTCACAGTAATTTCTGAACCGTGAAGGAAGTTATTAGCATGACAGGTGTCTGGTTCTGGCCCTGGACCATTTCCATGAGTCAAGCAAATTGACTATATCACATTTAACTCCAAAAATATTTCCCTCAAATGTCTAGCCCAGGCCCAAGTCATCTTCAGAACAGTCTGTGAAACCAGGACTGATCAGTAGTCTTAGGCTTCCAGTTTTCTGCTATTAGAGAATCCAGTAGAAACCCTTACAGGTGTTTCTAAGGGGAATGTGCCAAACCTGCTGGGGTTGGTGGTGATAATGACCATAATATGGTCATGCTGGATTCAAGACAGAAAACTGGAGTGAAAAAGCAGGTCACCAAAAGAGCATATACTTGCCCTACCAAAAAGCAAAACATATCAAGGCTACAGCAGTTATAAAGGTACTGCAGTAGCACAGTAATAGACAAAAAGATCAAGGAACAGAATAGAGCCCAGAAACAGACCCAGGAGTATATGAGGATTTAGTATATGATAAAGATGGTATTTCAAGACAGGGAGAAAAAGATGAATTATTCAATAAATGGTATTTAATCCACTAGTTATCCATTTTGGGGGAAAAAAGTATGATCCCTACCTCACAGCATACACAAAAATAAAATCCAGATGGATTAAAATCTAAATATAAAAAATAAAGCCATAAGCGGAATGGATGAAAACAGAGTATTTCCCATTCTTAGAAAAGGTAAAATCGTAGGCATGACATGAAACCAAACTGAAAGAAAAGATCTTTAACAAATATTCCTATTATACACAGGATTCCAACAATAAGAACCCAATAGGAAAAGGGAGGACAAACACAAACAGGCAATTAACAGAAGACCATACAACATAAAATGCTATCTGAGAAACAAATACTAAAACAATGTGATTTTAATATTCATAAGTTCACCCTGGCAAAATTTAAGCCTGATGATATATGCTGCCAAAAGTGAGGGGAAACAAGCCCTCTTGTTTTTGGTCAGAGTATAAATTGGTACAACCTCTTTTGAAAACAATACAGCAATACTTATTGAAATTGTAAACATGCATGCCACTTGCCCCAGCAATCCCATTTCCAGGAAATGATGCTACAAAAACACAATTACATAAAGGTACATACAAGGATGTTCACTGTTATCAACTGTTAATAAAAAAAGAAAAACCAGAGACAACAACAATGTCTATTAATAGGAAACTATTTAAATTAAGTTCATCCACACAATGTAATAGCAGCTATTAAAAAGAATCTGATAACCGATGTACACTGACATGAATTGACAATAATTAAAAACACCAAGCAGGAGAGCAATGTGTTGCCTATAAAACCACTTCTGTTAGCATTTTTAAAAAAGTTTATACAGCAATTACTTCTGGGCAATGAAAATGGGGATAAGATTTTCATATACTTTTATTTTCATCATATCCTTCTATTGACACGTCAATTTTTTAGTGTTATTTTTGAAAAATACAAATGCACCAATACTATTCAGTAATGCAAACTAAATATAAGTATGATTGCTCCTATCAAAAAACTCTTGCATATTACTTATCTTAAGGAAATTACAGATACCCATTATTCTAACTAATTTGAAACTCAGAGTTTCAAACACAGGGAATTAATAGCAAAAAAAACTGAACAAAACCTGAAGCTTTCAAAGAGTGTGAATCATATTAAATGATTTACATGGTAAATCACTTTAAATAGTGACATCTTCTGTAGAAATTTTGTATTACAGTCCAACTCCAAATAACCTTTTTTTGACAAGAAAGGAGTAAAAAGACCTGAGAGCTGAAAAGTAGGAAATCATGGAAAAACCTGTGATCCAAAGGCTGTGGTGACAGGGTAAAGAGACAAGAAAACTCCAAGCATGTAAGACACTGCTGCTCCACCAGTATACAAATCTCCATACTCCTATTTGCTCCAAGGTTTTTAGGTTAAATCTCTTCCTTTTTTCTGGAAACATAGCCACCTTTTAAACGGAGGCTAATAAATGGTTCGTTTAAGAAAAATGTTCTAGGTCCACTTTGCTAGAATACAGGTATATGTACCCAAATTACTCCAGAGGAATTTACCTCCTTCCCTTTCCGTCTGGAACAATTTCCCACAGCATCCCTGCTTTACTGCATTAGTGTGTGACTCTTACGTGCCTCATCTTTAATGAGACGATGGAACTGGCATGGGGGAGGGGAGAGCACCCCCACAGTTGCTCTTCCCTCTTCTTTTATCATCCAATCTCCTAATTCCTCTCAGCCAGAGAGCCCAATCTGTCCTTAACTCAGAGTGTCTCTGTCAACTACATAATTACAAAGGAAGCTCTCTGGATATATCCTTAGCATCTCTGTTTCCATTTTTGTCTACCTTTCTTAAGTCTAGGTGAAAAAATGAGAAGGGAAATGGGAAGGAACTTTGTTTATTCCTAACTGTTTATCACTAGGAATTTTGACATTCTCTAGTTAGCAACAAGAACTGAAGCTTGGTATGGGCAAGAGAAAGAAAGCTGTGTGAAAACATTCAATGAATGGGCTGCAAAAGAATGGCTTGGAACAAACAGGTTGAGACCCTAAGAAGAGGATGCAAGAGAGGCCAGTCACCAAGGCTGGGTTCCCAAAATGGCCAGACTGGGAGTTCTACTGAGATAGGCATTCTGGGCTTAGCACTTAGTGGCTTACCACTAAGTAGCTTCCTTTTTGCAGTGAACTTCAGATAAATCATTCTTTCAGGTCCCTAGAATGGACTTATTGGGAAATAGTCACTCCCTCTATATCCAGTTAGGCTCCAACTACACCACTCTCAATCACATTTTCTCTTCACAACATCTCAACCATCCTCTGTCCTTTAGCTGTTTTCCTGCACCTTGATCAAATTATCAACAAGAGTAAGAATATTATAATAATATACTCTAAGAGGTCGATTGCACCTTAGATGAAAAATGGGAGATATTTAATTTTTAAAAAACATATGCAGAAAATAAGTCTGGAAGGATACACGCCTAGGTAGTAAGTTAATTTATTTACCTGTATTTTATGAGTTCTTTAAAAAAACCTATTATCAGTTTTAAAATGATGCTGATGATGAAGCAGGGCCTTTATAGATCATCTAATCCTATACTAACCAATATAATAGCCACTAAGCATATGTGGCAGGTACTTAAAAATTAAATAAAATTAAAAATTCATTTACTCTGTTGCACAAGACGTAGTTCAAGTGCTCAACAGCCACATGTGGCTAGTGGCTCTCTATTAGACAGCACAGATATACAATATTTTCATCATCACAGAAAGTACTATTAGTCAGCAATGCTCTAATCAAATCAAAGATACCATTTAGCACAACATAGTACTAGAAAAGACTGAAGAGTTAGTGCTGATATTTACTATCTAGTATTTTCAAGCACAGTTTTCAAACCTTGAGAAGTTATTGCATCCTATCTTCATGCTTTTCATTCCATGTCTGGTTTGAGACTAGGATCTGATAAAATAAACACGTTCACTAGAACCATTTTTCATGGTCTAAGATAGTACCATGCATATAATAGATGATCAATATGTGTTTACTGAGTGACATGATCAATTTCCTTAATTTTTTTAATTACAAAATTTGTTGTTTCACAGGACCAAATCTGAACCCTACCTTTATGTTCTAAGAATAAGGGTGTCTATATAAAATCTCAGTTGCCTGACAAGGACTAAATCAAAGTGAAAATATATAGGAAAGGGCTAGAAAGTATACTTTTGACCTTCACTCTTTTAAAGGTTCTTTCCACCATGGATAGTACACATCCCCATTTTTGCCAATTTAAACTGAACAAATCTTTTCTCCCACACGTCTATATTGTAATAAATAGAAGAGAGGCATAAATCACTTCATTTGCTTTACATATATAAATATATATATCTACTAAAGATAAGCTTTAAACTACTTAGTGTAACATCAAAGTGGTATATTTACATTAACTTCAACTGTTTTGGAGAAAAAAGCATACCTCAAAGCAATTGACTTAAATACATACAGTGAAAAATTTCAGACAGAAAGCTACTGACCTCTTCTTACAAGAGACACTTTAAGAAATTACTCCAATATTTTCTGCATTTTTCTCTAACAAGTTCACTCAAATAGTTACCTTCTTACAAATTACAAACTACTGAAAGTAATTTGCATCTTTGATATATTAAACAGATAGCCTAATCAAGCTATTAACCAAGCAACTTTCAAAATCAAGACAGAAAGTTAAACTTTTATGAACCTTAACTGCAACTAAGAAAAAAATCCCATAATTGGCAAAATGAATTCTGTCTGGATGCAAAACTTCTGACTAGCAGAGAATGAAGAAATACAGTTGACCCGTGAACACAGGTTTGCACTGTGTGGGTCCACTTATACATGGATTTTTTTTCAATAAATATATTGGAAAACTTTTTGGAGATTTGTGACAATTTGCAAAAACATTTTCTTTTCTCTAGCTTACTTTATTGCAATAATACAGTATATAATACATATAACACACAAAATATGTCAACTGTTTATGTTATTCGTAAGGCTTCCTTCCAGCCAACAGTAGGCTATCAATAGTTAAGTCTTTGGACAGTCAAATGCTGTATGAGGATTTTAGACTTCATGAGGGGTTGGTGCCCCCAACTCCCACGTTGTTCAAGGGTCAACAGTAATAGGACCCAAGTCAGTTAAAAGTTTTCCCTAATGAGACTCAAAGATCAAAGTTCTGATCAAAGATGTGTATGACCTTTAGCAAGTCATTTAATCCTTCTGCAACTCATTGTTCTCAAATGTACATGGAGACAATAACTCATTACTAAAAAAAAGTTTTCTGCAACATTTCAAATCCTAAGAACAACTTCATTTTATGTAAGCCATTTAATCTGGACATAGCATAAATCATGCTGATTTTCCATTTGCTTAAGGCCCACACAAAAATACTCCCACAAAAAACTTACTTGTTTGACAATTTTTCCTCCTGAGGCTTCATCATTTTTTTTAATTCAACAATTTATTTTAAAAAATTACTACAAAATTGAACCATAGAGAAAACTTATTTGCATACTTATCAACTTTAATTTTTGTGAATATCATAGAGCCTTAGGGATAGAAAAGGTCACTGAATATACTGTACTACACTTCACTGTTCTAAAATGCACATTCACATTTTAATGTCTCTGAAATTGACATATTAAAATTGATGGCATCTTACAACTATAACCAATAATGTCTTCTTTCTTAGCAGTACAAAAAATAATGGTAAGTCTTAAAATCAATGGTATCTTAGATTTAATGAAATATGGTATTTGGAATCCCCAGGCAATTTCCCATCTAGGCACTAAGCAAGTTAAATCCTGCCTAGCTACTTTGACTAAGACTATGTAAACTATAATAGGTGTTTTCTCAGAAAGGAAATTCTTTAAAATATTAGAAATAAAAGTGGGAATGGAATTTAGGGTGATTTAAATCTTTTAAAATTTCTGTGGTGATATTTTTTTTTAATAATAAACATGTAATTTTTAATCAGAAAAATGCAGGTTTTATTGTGAATTAGAAACTAGATGGGACATATTGACATTATTATGGCTCTTTATATATTCCAGAAACATTTAATAGTTCATGGGGCATTTCTTTAAGATTAGTACAGATCAGTCAATGATTAATTCACTATTTCAAACTGGCCAAGATCAGCATGTAAAACTATACTAATATCAATGTTACAAATGCTACAATTTTAAATTTCCATTTCATGATTTTATCCAAGTAAGTTGTCTATTTTTAAAATATTAAAACATCATCCATGACAAGCTGATGAGAGGGCATAAATGTTATTTCAAATCAACAGAAAGTATATGGATGGTGTTCTTAATTTCTATTGCTTAGCAGTCACTCTAAACAGAATTTTCCATGAGGTAGAACAGATATTTTTCTCTATGTGAAAATTAACCTAAAAATTTGCTTTGATTTGTGTTTAATATCTCACTTTTTATCAGTTGGGGAGTTCACCTTAATAATCCTCTAAGATCTAAAACTAATATGAAAAAAACTAAAAGTAGAAAATGGGATTAAACAAAGTGTTTCTATTACTTCAAATTGCTCTTATAACTATAGGATACTTTAAAAAATTAAACTCCCCTCATTTTTCTTTTCAAAAAAAGAACATTCTGTGAAAATTCCCAGGGGAATGAAGTATAAGTCATAAAATAAGAAGATTGATTTTTATGTATACGGAGTGTGGCTGCTTAAGGAGATCAAAAAGAGAAATCATACCATGGACTATAAAACATGTTTGACTCTAAGCAACAATACATTAAAAGCTGGGCAGCTATACTATTAGTAGCTATACTAAGTAAAATTAAATCTTAATGTAAACCAGCTAAGTAAATAAATAAATTCTGTGGAGTCAAAATGCAAATTTTGTAGTTACACAAGTTTTTAATTCAAGAAAACTGTGAGAAATTAAAGGGAGCTTATAAATAAGAAGTAATGTTCTGATGTGTAATCACAAAGGGCTTCAAAGGGATAGGGAAATTGTCTGTAATACTTAAATGGTTGCCCAAATCACCCACAGGACTGAGGAAAATGTGGAAAAGCTCAAAGACTTCAATAAAATAGATCACAAACAGAGAGTGAAGGCTGGAAGTTAAATGTAGATAAGTGATCTTATTCTCAATGAAAATGTAAACATAAGGCAAGTTTCTACAAAGATGCACTATAATACCAATTCATGAAACAGCAAAGATGGGACATTTACTCTAATCTTTGAAGAAGCTAGGAGTAATCCTATTTTTAAGGGAAATAGTAATTCACAGGTATTATAATGCCAACATGCAACCAGAAACAAAGCAACAGTATAAAGTAGTAAAAATAAAACATTCATAGGATCAAAGAAATTGTGGATGATGAAATTCACAGGTAAAGATTACATGATTTTGGTTCAGCCCAGTGTCAATACTGCTTATTGTGTCAATATGCTGAAACATTTGAGATCGTGTGACAAAGGCAGAGTGATTGTGAATCAAGAGTGGTTTCTTCAATGTGCCAATACTCTCATTCCATAGGTTCTTTCTAGGAAAGAAATGTTAATTCACATTATCTAGCTGCAAATGACTTATAACTGCCCTGAAAACTGATCAAGCTCCAGAGAGGATAACTGACACCAGTAAATATAGTTAAAAAAGGTATCCCCCAAGTCCCAACAGCAATTCCTAAAAGGGGTTTTAAAAAATCCAAAAAACAAAACAAAACCAAAAAATTCTTAAAATAAGTATAGTCTTCTCCAAGGTGACTAGCTCAAAAAAGATAATATTCACTTGGACATGAAGCACTAGTGAATGTATTAGAAAATCTCACTGTAACCAAGTGAAATGAACATGTTAAGTACAGTGTACAGAGCTTCAAAAAAATACAGGAAAACCTACAGTTGCCATGATTTTTCTTAAACATGTATTAAATATACTTACACAGTAGCTCTTCAGTCTGATAAAATCTACAGTCATAGGAATGGATCTATCACTATTTCTGTTCAGTGCTTTGATGTAATCCAGCAGGTCAGCAAAGAATTTATAGCCCCCCTTGAGCACACAGAGGGCTACAATATGATGGCCTCCCATCTCCTTCATTACATCTCGAGCAAGCCGTTCAGTTCTACAGAAATAAAATCAGGAATTTTAATATAAATTAATTTGTAATAGAAATATATTTAAACTTTATAACAAACATCCCTTAAGCATTAAACTTCCACAAAACACATCCTTCATCCCCATCAAGTATTTGCTTCATAAAACAAAGATAAAAATTTCAAAAACCTTCAAAAACCAGGTACACTGCAACATCGATCATAAATTTTAAAAATGCAAATTAAAGTAAGCTACTATTTTCACCTATCAGACTGGCAAATTCTGATTAAATAAAATTTCCCCAATGATGTGCAATATTAGAAGAGATTGTGAGGAAAAGAGCACTCTCCTATACTATTGGGAGTATAAATTAATATAACTTTTCAGAAGATAGTCTGGCAGTATCAAAACATTCAATGAACACATTTCCCTTGTCCCAGAATTTCCACATGGATAAAGTTGAATGCTATGCAACCTTTAAAATACATGGGATAGCTCTGGATATACTCATATCAAAAAATGTCCAGCAAATTTTAGATCTTATGATAGTACATACCCATGTGTTAAAATATATATGTATATTTGCATATAGTATAATGCCTAGCCAGTGTGTAAGGAGGAAATGTGCATAGGAGGCTAAGAGGAGAGAAATTTATTCTTCTCATTTATAGACTCTATACTTCAAATAGTTTATAACATACATATATTGATGCCATAACCTCAAAATCAAAAACAAAACAGCTAGATACACAAGGCAATCATTTAAATACCAAGTCCAAGTAAGGCTTTTTTTTTTTTTACTGCAATTCATTTCAGGGGAAATTTTCAAGCTAGATGTGTATAATAATCAAATGACACCTTGCTGTCATGTGATTCAGCCCCAGCCCATTACCCTGTTCAGGATTGAGAAATCAAAGACTCTGTGACTAGAGTTCATTCCTTCAATCTCCCTTCAATGTTTACTTTATTTTACTCCTTACAGATTCCCAGTATACCATGACTTATACTGGGTAATTAGTAAGCACTCTTTCCCTTTTTTATAAAGAGAGCTTTTAAATAGAAAGTATCTACTATTTGACCAATAGTTCATGTTCACATATCAACTACTTACAACATTTGCTGACACTTCAAATTAATGTTAAGAAAAAAATCAAAAAGTTCAATTTAAGATCTTACTTACCTGTCCATAATTAGTCCATGAGGAATAAACACCTTTTCCAAAACCTCAGCATAATGATTAGGTATACAAAATAAATCCAGGTCATAACCTGGTTCATCATCACTAATCTGAAAAAGAAATATGGCTGTTTCAAATGAGAGCATTAAAGGATACAAAGACATGACTGGATTTTGATGTTTAAAACCCTTAGCCTATCAGAGAAATTTAGAAATGAGATATGAAGAACTCTCTATAAATTTGTAGGCATGATAATGAATTATACTTACAAGAGATGAATCGTTAAGGTTGTAGAAATAAAATGATGATAGGAAAGTTCCTTTAGTTCAGTAACAGAAAAACTTTAAAAAGCTAAGACAAATGTGCCAAATCTTGGTATTTTAAACATAGGTGATGGGTATATGGGAATTTATTATACTATCCTCTTCACTTTTGAGAATGTTTGAAAATTTACTTTAAAAAAATTTAATTCGACTTCCGGAAAGATGGCGCCGTGAGCAGGGTGGCAGAAATCTCCTCACAAAACAATATATATCTACAAAAATACATCAAATACAACTGTTCCTAAAAGACAGACCAGAATACACAGGAAACCACACACCGTGCAGTGACACCCGAGAGGACTCAGCACCCCGTGAGGTGGCCAGAGCTATAAAGGGCCCTGTAGAGTGGGACGGCCACAGCTGCAGAATAGTGGAGCAACAGTGCCACCTACAGCATCCCCACAGAATCTACTCCTGGTGGGAGATTTTTTTGTTTTGTATTGTTTTTTGTTTTGTTTTGTTCTGTTTTGTTTTGTTTTTTTCTTCTTTCTTTTTTTCCTTTTTTCCTTTCTTTCTTTCCATTTTTTTTTCTCTTTTTAAAGTCTTAAAGAGCCCAGCTGACATACGTGGCAACTACCAGCACCCAATTCTACAGCCATGAAAAGACAGAGGAATATGGTCCAGACTAAAATCAACCAGACAAGCCCAGAGAGGGAGCCTGAAAGGATGGACTGCACAGTCTTCCTGAAAAAGAATTCAGAATAAAAGTCATAACCATGCTGATGGATCTACAGAGAAATGTGTAAAAGCTGAGGGAGGAAGTGAGGGAATTGAGGAAACACAATGCAGAAATCAGACAAGTGATCAACGGGCTTAACAGCAGACTGGATGAGATGCAAGAGACTGTTAATGGAATAGAAATCAGAGAACAGGAATACAGAGAAGCTGAGGCAGAGAGAGATAATAGGATCTCTAGGAATGAAAGAATATTAAGAGAACTCTGTGACCAATGCAAATGGAACAATATTCGCATTATAGGAGTACCAGAGGAAGAAGAGAGAGAAAAAGGGATAGAAAGTGTCTTTGAAGAAATAATTGCTGAAAACTTTCCCACACTGGGGAAGGAAATAGTCTCGCAGTCCACGGAAGCCCACAGATCTCCCAACACAAGGGACCCAAAGAAGACAACACTAAGACACATAATAATTAAGATGGCAAAGATTAAAGATAAGGACACAATATTAAAGGCAGCTAGAGAGAGAAAAAAGATCACCTACAAAGGAAAACCCATCAGACTATCATCAGACTTCTCAACAGAAACCTTACAGGCCAGAAGAGAATGGCATAATATATTTAACGTTATGAAACAGAATGGCCTCGAACCAAGAATATTGTATCCAGCACAATTATCATTTAAATATGATGGAGGGATTAAACAATTTCCAGACAAACGAAAGTTGAGAGAGTTTGCCTCTCATAAACCACCACTACAGGATATCTTAAATGGACTGCTCTAGAGGGAAGCACCCCTAAGGCTAAAAAGATGTCACCAGAGAAAATAAAGTCATAGCAAAGAAAGCAGACCATCCAAATACGAACTAAAGGCAAAGAATAAAACATCTAGTATATAAAGAATGGAGGAGGAAGAATAAGAAGGGAGAGAAATAAAGAAACATCAGAGGGTGTTTACAATAACTTAACAAGAAAGTTAAGTTAGATTGTTAGATAGTAAAGAAGCAACCCTTGAACCTTTGGTAACCATGAATCTAAAGCCAGCAATGGCAATAAGTACATATCTATCAATAATCACCCTAAATGTAAATGGACTGAATGCACCAATCAAAAGACACAGAGTAATAGAATGCATAAAAAAGCAAGACCCATCTTTATGCTGCTTACAAGAGACTCACCTCAAACCCAAAGATATACACAGACTAAAAGTGAAGGGATGGAAAAAGATATTTCATGCAAACAACA
>JAQQAC010016209.1:112633845-112689395 GCA_029783875.1 Phataginus tricuspis | reverse complement strand
CACAGACCAGTGGAACAGAATAGAAAATCCAAACATTAACCCAAACACCTACAGTCAATTAATATTTGATAAAGGAGCCCTGGATATACAATGGGGAGAGGACAGCCTCTTCAGCAGCTGGTGTTGGAAAAACTGGACAGCTACATGTAAGAGAATGAAACTGGACTACTGTCTAGCCCCATACACAAAGGTAAACTCAAGGTGGATCAAAGACCTGAATGTAAGTCATGAAACCATAAAACTCTTAGAAAAAAACATAGGCAAAAATCTCTTGGACATAAACATGAGTGACTTCTTCATGAACATATCCCCCCGGGCAAGGGAAACAAAAGCAAAAATGAACAAGTAGGACTATATCAAGCTGAAAATCTTCTGTACAGCAAAGGACACCATCAGTAGAACAAAAAGACATTCTACAGTATGGGAAAATATATTCATAAATGATATATCTGATAAGGGGTTGACATCCAAAATATATAAAGAACTCACGCACCTCTACAAACAAAAAGCAAATAATCCAATTAAGAAATGGGCACAGGACATGAATAGACACTTCTCTAAAGAAGAAATTCAGATGGCCAACAGGCACATGAAAAGATGCTCCACATGCTGGTCATCAGAGAAATGCAGATTAAAACCACAATGAGATATCACCTCACACCAGTGAGGATGGCCAACATCCAAAACACAAACAACAACAAATGTTGGCGAGGATGTGGAGAAAAGGGAACCCTCCTGCACTGCTGGTGGGAATGCAAATTAGTTCAACCATTGTGGAAAGCAGTATGGAGGTTCCTCAAAACACTCAAAATAGAAATACCATTTGACCCAGGAATCCCACTCCTAGGAATTTACCCTAAGAATGCAGCAGCACAGTTTCAAAAAGACAGATGCACCCCTATGTTTATCGCAGCACTATTTACAATAGCCAAGAAATGGAAGCAACCTAAGTGTCCATCAGTAGATGAATGGATTAAGAAGATGTGGTACATATACACAATGGAATATTACTCAGCTTTAAGAGGAAAACCATTTGCAACAACATGGATGGAGTTAGAGAGTATTATGCTCAGTGAAATAAGCCAAGCCAAAAAAGACAAATATCAAATGATTTCACTCATATGTGGAGTATAAGGACAAAGAAAAAAACTGAAGGAACAAAACAGCAGCGGACTCACAGAACCCAAGAACGGACCAATAGTTACCAAAGGGAAAGGGACTGGGGAAGATGGGTGGGAAGGGAGGGATAAGAGGGAAATAGGGGCATTACGATTAGCAGACGTAATGTTGGGGGGGCACGGGGAGGGCTGTACAACTCAGAGAAGACAAGTAGTGATTCTATAGCATCTCACTACGCTGATGGACAGTGACTGTAATGGGGTTGGTGGGGGGGACCTGATGAAGGGGGTAGTTTAATCACCATAATATTGCACATGTAATTGTAGGTTAATGATACCAAAATAAATTGTAAATTAAAAAAAAGAAAAAAAATGTAGAATTACCATATGACCTAGCAATTTCACTCCTAGGTATATATCCAAAAGAACCAAAAATAGGAATTCAAACAAATATTTGTCACGCAAATGTTCATAGCAGCACTATTCACAGTAGCCAGAAGGTAGAAACCACCCAAATGTCCTTCAATTTAATGGATAAACAAAACAGGATATATCAAGCAATGGGACATTATACAGCCATGAAAAAGGAGTTAACTAGTGATACATCCTGAAAAATGACTGCTCTCGAAAACATTAATTAAGTGAAAGAAGCCAGATGCAAAAGGTCACATGCCATATGATTTAATTTCTTTGAAATATTGATATAGACAGAAAGCAAATTGGTGGTTGACAGGGCCTGGAGGGAAGGGGAAGTTGGGAGTGACTACTTTATGGGTCCCAGGTTTTCTCTGGGTGTGATAAAAATGTTTTGGACCTAGATACAGGTGGTAGTTGTACACCACTGGGAATGTATTTAATATCACTGAATTGTACACTTAATTTTTTTGTTACATGAATTTTGTTCCAATAAAAAAATGCTTCTATAAAAAAAAAAGAAATATGTGTGTATCACATCTAAAACAATGGTTTTCATAGTGAAAAGTTTTGTGATTACACATAAAACTTCTAATTACAAAGATATGTTATCTAAAATTGCGGTAAGCAAGGAAATTAACTTGAGCTAAGATAACACTTGCAACATCGATTCATCTGTGATTAAGATTGTTTAAGTCTCTTTGTGGCCAAAAAATGATAATGTTCATGGGTTCAAACAAGACTAAATGGAAGTAACGTTGTGAGTCTTAAAATGAGTTATATGAATTAAAAGATGTGCAGTAATAGATAAAATACATTTTATTTTAATCCTAGTAATCAACAATTCCAAGCTTCTAGAGTGGATATAAATTGCTAGGTGGCATATTTTTACCTTTTATATTCAGATACTTTAAAATTCTCAGAAAACACCAAAGCAAATAACTATCCCCTTGAGACAATTTGTGATAACTCACCATATCATAAAAACCAAAATTATGAGTTGATGTATGTATTCCTAAATGTGAAAATAATTTAAGCTAGTAGTATGTTCATCTTCCAATTTTATATGTTTTATAAATAAATTACATATATAATTTGCTTGCCCTCCCTTTTAAGTTTTTAAGAATTAAAAGGTTTACAAGAATCTAAGGACTATAAGAATTAAAATCAGCTTCCTTGACTATTCAACTGAGGGATAAATTATTAGCTGCTCCTAGGTAAGTGGGCCCATACCTACTATATGTTAAAGGACATGAATTTATCCAACACCATGATCTGTCTTTTTATTAGTGTGCACAGTGGAATAATAGGCATGTTCATTCTGGACAAAAAAATATTCACCTATCAGAAGCATAGTGTTGAAGATAATAGTTTTATAGCAATTTGAAGTGTTTGAATTCTTATTAGTAGCAAATTATTCTAAATGTTAGTTTCCACTAGCAGGAAAATAATAATCTGTACTCTCAACATTGATATTAATATGGTGGTTGGCACATATATATATGTAAATCTTACTGAATACACACAATATAAAATTATAGAAAGGAGTAAGAGTACACTAGCTCATCTTTATCATCTCTCATGCTAAACATGGCTCATTTACTGCCTAATGAACTACAGGAAATTAAAAAAAAGCAACTCCCAGACCCCTCTTCTCTGCTGATCTGGTTGGTCCTTGTGTCTTTTTCCCACCTCTTGCCTATGAACTTTCGGCAATACCACATACAAACAATGGACAGAAAACAATTAAGATGGATCTACAGCATGCATGTTACATTACTAAATTTGCAGAGTGAAACCCCAAACTGAACTGCTCCATTTATTGTTGGTCACAAAGAATAATTTTGGTCTACAGTGACTAATGTCATCTAAAACCTACTGAGCAATGACAGGGTTGTGGACCAAAAAAAAAAAAAAAAAAAAAAAGAAGAAGCACTACTTTATCAATTCTATGAAAATTATTGATGGTAAAATTTAAATCCAGTTTGTACAGGATTACAACCCTAGCACAATCATCCTGAAATTTAGAAGATATTATACCCCATAATGCATATCTGATGTTTCACATTAATTTGCAAAAATTCAAAAGCTTGTTCTCAGTTCAAGTGTGTCCAAATTTCCCCTGGCAGTTTAATATGACAGTTACAGGCAGCATGGGTTGTATCAAGCAGTTCTGGGGGCCAATTTCATCTACATGGTTTTGAGCAAGTTACTTTACCAATCTGTGTCTCCAAGGTCATAGTAATGTCTACCTCATAGGGTATGTAACTTTGGGACGTTTATATTAGATAATGCCTGCAAAACATTCACCTCAGTACCTAAAATATAGTAAGTACTAAATATCTACTATTGTCACTACTAACTTAAAAGTGGAGAGGTTACTCTGGCACCAGATAACTTAGATTATCCCAGCACTGCTAGGTCATTTGGGCAAATTACTAAACCTCTCTGAGCAACATAAATTTTTTACAAATATCAAACCAGTTACTACATGTAAAGTTCTTAGAACAGTAACCAGTAAATAGTAAACACTATTTAAGTGTTTGTTATTGCTGACATGCAGACAATTTCTAGGAAAGAAATAAAAAAAGGAACAGGAATTTGCGAACCAAAAACACAATGAAGATCTTGGCATTCAAACAAAATGGCCAGTTCTAGCAATAACAATTCACTGTATGCTGGGGCAGGCATCATATCGCAAAGCTAAAGGCATCTAACTTCCTCAGCAACTAAATAAAAACAGCCCCCATCATTTTGGGTGCCTACTAATAGCATAACATTTAAGTGCATAGGCTTTTGAGAGAGATCTAGGTTTATCTGAGTTCCTTAGCAACTGTGAGACATGGGTATGTTCATGTTGAAAGGTTAAATTACTTAACCTCTCTGAAGTTTCAGATTCCTCCTCTGTAAAATGGTAATAGTCATACTATTGTTACAGGGTTGTTTTCAGAACGAAATAGGACTAAGTAGGTAAACACAATGATGGCTAATATTACTATGCCCAGTCAAGGACCATGCAATGATTGTTTACTCACAGAGATTGTCCTACAATTCTTTCTTACTCCATGACGTAGCTAAGCACCTTAAGGATTCTTAAGCCCAGAAAGGTGAAATAAGTTACCCAAGGCCACACAGCTAGTGAACAGACAGGATTCCAAACAAGCAGGATTCCAGGCCAGATTCCATCAGAACACTGCTCTTTACTTTAAGTCACAATGTCTAATATAAAATAGAATCCTTCCTTTTTTAGGGCTCAAGTGGCTCATTCATTCATTCATTCAGTAATCATTACTGAGAATTTCTTACGTGCCAAGCACTGTATTATACGCTGGGGTTACAGTGGTGGTTCCTGCCCTTATATAAAGTTTATGGTTTAGTGGAAGAGAAAATCAACAGGTAATCGGGAAGCTGCTAAAACTATAATCATAGTCATAATCATAATGCAGTTTAAGGCATTTAACTGTTGGGAGGAGGATTGGCTATTTTACCAAGCACGATCGGATGATTGGAAAGGCGGTGGAGGAGCAGCTTGGTTTATTCCAGGAACAAGAACAACCAATGAGGTTGGAGGCAGGATACACAGGCTGATAATGGTATGTATGTCCTTGAAGATAAGGACCGGATTCACATTTTTTGACTCCCGCAACAGCAGCAAAGAGCTGGACCCGGATTCAAGTATATCTGGGCCGTGGTTAAACTACCTAATATCGTTTCACTATTTTCTTCGTGTGTAAAGGGTCGACATGATTACTGCTACCAAGGCTGTCTGACGAGTTAATGAGGCAATGCGCACGTCCACTTCCACCAATACTCACTATAATATTTGCAGAACTGGATGAAAACACCAGCCCCCGCACGCCCTCCCAAGTGGCCGTTTCCGTGCCTGGGCCCTCTACAGAGGAGCCCTGAGGTCCTCACCATCATACCCCAAATTTACAGAGACGGGCCTCTCCTGAGAAAGGCCCCACCCTCACCCCGCCAGGTCGTTCCCGAATTGGCCCAAGGCCCCTCCCCGCAGCATGCTCGCCAGCGGCGCGAGCCCACCAAAACGCCATTTCCACCCTGCCAGCCCACTCCCAGGGTTCTCCAGAAGAGCACCCACCCCAAACCTCGCCATTCCGTCCCCCGTCCTGGTGTGACGTAAAGCCGAACCAGGGAAGCTGTGGCGGCCCCCCGCGCCTGGGGTTCCCCACGCCACCCCAGCCTGAGCCCGCCCTGCGGACCCCGCGCCTCGGGGACCGGGCGCCGCCGCAACGAGCCTGGCGGGCCAAGCTGCTCACCACGACGCTGGGGCTGCAGGTCGCCATAACGGAGCCGGCAGGCGCGCGGGCTGAGGGCAGTCCGAGGAGGAGGAAGCTATCTGCGGAGCAAAGGAGGAGGAAGAGGCTCAGCAGGAGGCAGAGCTGCACCGAAACGCTGAGAAGTTCGCTTCAGCGAGAAGACTTCACCCCCGCCGCTGCCGCTCAGCGCTAAAGGGAAGCGGGCTCCGCCCCCGCCCAGACCCGAGGCTCCGCCCCCACGCCCGTCTGCGCGCCACTCGCGCGCCACTCGCTCGCCTCTGCCGGCGCCTGCCAGTTTCCCAGCCCGCGATGGGGCCGTGGGAATTTTCTTCCGGAAGAAGAGGAGACTCCACTCGCGCAGCTTCCATTCCCCTTCCCTCACACTCCCTTCTAGGCGGCTCCCCAACAACTGTAAGTGCTGCAGCCACGCTGCTTCCTAGGGGCCCTAAACTGGAGGCCTGCTCTTCAGCTTCCAGTCACCACGTGGTTCTCTCGCTCGGCGTCCCCTTCCCAAGACTTGGACTGCATTGCAGCTTCCATTTTCCTGACTCGTGGCCTAATTCTAACAAAAATCTGCACTGGGTTTAAGAGTTGCGAGCTAGAGACCTAGTCGGGCAGATCAGTGTACAAATACTAAGGAACACTTAACTGTTCTGTGACTGAGCAAATCAAACTCACTGAGCCTCTCTTTCGTCTCAGTAAAATGAGGATACTAACAGGATCGTTGTAAGGATTAAAGGTGGTATATGTATATGTATATATGTATGTGCACATATATTTACATGCATATGTATGGTACAGTACTTAGGACAACGCACACATCAGCAAATGGGAGCTATCGCTATTACTGATCTTTATTTTTGCCTCCACGATTCCTTATATGGGACTGGAAAAAGTATCTTCCCCTACTCTCAAATAGGTTAGGTAAGCAAACAACAGTTGTTCTCCATTCCTAACGTACTCATCTGTATGGCTCCGGCACCCACCAGAGTACCCAGCATATAGTTGGTGGTCTCTATTAAGGCCACTGAGGGATATGTAATAGTAGATTTGTGAAACTGGTTAAATCATGTAACTTCTCTGAACTTCAGTTTGTTCATCTAAAAAATGAGAATAATAATTATTGCCGTGTACGGATATTACAAGAAATGTAAAAATCATTTATGTAAAGCGCCTAGCATATAGTACTTGCCACGTTGTAGGTGCTGAAGAAATAGTAACAGTTATAATTTAAGCGTGTATGAATGTGTTAACTCCATACTACTCTAATTTATCTGCCTTCCTATCTATCATGGAGAGAGAACAGACTATCATGGAAATGGTACATGTGGGCTTTGGGCTGAGAAAAATCTGAGTTCAAATCCGGAGGTAACCACTAACTAGTGTTTTGACTAGTGTTATAACCTTGGGCAGGATCCTTGACCTCCTCCTGCTTCAGTTTCCTTAAATGTCAAATGAAGATAATGTCTCTGTCACACGGCATGGTGAGGATTAAACAAAACAGCGCCAAGTGCTTGCTTCCATGAAAATACCAATGTTATATGTTCCATATTTATGCCTTAAACAATTCTTCACTCTTTTATCCTTCTAGCCTCTTAAGACTTCTTATCCATTCTTCTGTTGGACATTTGGGCAGTTTCCAGGTTTGCGTTATTACATGTAGTGCAGCTATGAATATTTTTTACCTATCTTTTAGTAAACATGGATGCATTCCTACTGGGTATAGACTTCGAAGTTCCTATCAGCATATTTTTATTACTTATCCTTTTAACAAACTTTGTGTTCTAATGGAAGTTAATTCAGAAAACTTACAGTTTTACATTTGACCCCTGAAACATGTGGAATCAGCTACCCCCATTTGTTTCTAAATTAGGTACCCAACACTTCAGAACCCATCCAGCTTGCTTCTGGCTTGCAGTTTCTTTCTCCAACTCCTGTGGTACCACATACTCCTGGATTTTAATAGAGGTTTGAAATAAACAGTGATAGCCCAGTGATTGTGAAGACAAACAGTACGATTATTTCAGTCCTGTCATTCTATGTGGTAACTTGGAGCTTTTGTGTTTAAAATTGAAAACAGCAGAGGGTGATTTGCAATGTATAATACTTTTGTTTGTTAAATGGAAATCTGGTTCATATATGGAATATTTTACTTGGACAATATAAAATTGAAATGAATTCTAAAATTTATTTTAAAACTAAAGAACTCAAGAAAATGATTATTACTATTACAGAAAATAATTTTGTCACATAGACAAAATAATTTTGTCATTTTTTTTGTTAAATTATCTACTCTGGGTGCCAAATACACTAGGTATGCCCTTGTTCTTTACTAAAATACCTGCATGCAGGAAGAAATAAGGAAAGGGTGGGTGTAAGTCCGGGGAGACGAAATCCCGGGGCAAAATAACTCTAAAAACCGAAATCAGTCAAAGGGAAAAATAAAGTTTAAAATCCGTTTATTGCTCACAAACTGCAGTCTGGGGCCGTTTCTCTCCTCTGCTCTGGAAGAGGCCAAACTGGCCCTCCCTCTCCCCTCTCAGGTACAGAGAAGCTCTCAGTTGCCCAGGTAATTACCCATTGATACGGAGATGAACTTCTCTCCACCCCTGAGGAATGATGCAAATACACTAAAGCCATACTTCTTTCCACCACTGAACGCCTATTGATATGCAGATGTACTAAAGCCAGGCGAGCTTTCTGGAAATGTTACAATTTTACCCACAGCGGGTATAACCCAATATTATGTTTTCCTCATCCTTTGTCTTTCCAGAAACAATTTCGCAGTCTACTTGTTTGGACAAAATGAGGATTTATGCACCACGACCAGTTCTGATTATGTTTCTACTCCACATGTTTCTTCATTTAGTAAGAATTTTGTTTTTATCAGGGTACTGTAATCCGCCAAAATTTGTATTTCTCTGAAAAAAATTGTCATATAAATACTTATCTTAAATGTTGAATTTTTAAACTGAATTTTACAATAGCTTTCTCAATGTCAGATTGTTTCACCCTCATCAGAATAAATTTCCATAAGCTTTACTTTGATTCCATGAATTGGATGAAAAAACTGAACCATTACTGGAATTAACTAATGTGATTAATTTTATGTGTCAACTTGGCTGGGCCTCATGCCCAGATAATTGGTCAAACAGTATTCTGGATGTTTCTGTGAAGGTATTTTTTGGATGAGATTAACATTTAAATCAGTGGACTTTGAGTAAAACAGATTACCTTGCATAGTGTGGGTGGGCCCCATCCAATCATTTGAAGGCCTGAATAGAACAAAGGGCTGACCTCCAGCAAGAAGGAATTCTGCCAGCAGACTGCGTTTGGACTGGAACTGCAACTCTTTCCTGAGTATCCAGGCTGCTGGCCCTACCCCATCAGATTTTGGACTTGCCAAGTCTCCACAATTGGATGAGTCAATTCCATAATGTAAATAAATCTGTCTGTCTTGTCTGTCTTTCTGTATATACATACACACCCTGTTAGTTTTGTTTCTCTGGTGAGCCCTAATACAACTGATTTTCTATTTGAAGCATCTAATGATATCAATATAAAACTGGCATCATTTGTTTGTGAAGTTCTGCTGCTGCTAATAGAACCTTTTGAAAGCTATCAGTTCACTTTTTGTCACATACGAGGAAACTTGAAATAAAAAACAAGCAAATGAGTTTTGAAGAGAAGTCTTTTGATCTAAACAAGTCATTCACAGAGCAGTATATAAATACCCTCTCTGCAGCTGCACCACGAAATCATCTTTGGGCATTCTTCTTTAAAATAACTACCAGCCTTTGAGGTGGATGCTGATGCTGTCTCTGCAGATTTATGTCTTCTGGTTTTCATGTGGTCAATGATACCAGTGTGTTCCATGTATGTGGATGATAAATGTCAACAAATGTTTTGTTCATGTTACACATTCATGATCAGTTTTCTTGAATAACAAATTTGGTATTTAATTCCTCATTAATTATGTACTTGAGTTTTTGAACTCACATGCAAGAAGGATGGATTGCAAATTTTTAAAAAAATTAAAGGGTTGTAGATTTGCACCATGTAATGAATGACATACTCATTGTATCAAGAGCATTTAGACTACTTGCTATGTTTTAAGACAGGACTCCTGAGCCTCTATTTCCTGAATATATTTTACATACATGTAAATATGTAATTTCCTACATCCACTGTCCTACCGACTGGTGGCCTGGAGGCTTCACATATCTTGCAGGTTTTGGTGTGGCACAACTGACTGGCACACAATGCTGGCAAACCAAAGGGGCACAGTAGTGAATACTCCCCACCCCCTACCGCCCACCCAGGACAAGAATGAGTCATTTGTCTCTAACTCCTTATGTCTGAGTGAACTTGCTTTATCAGTGAATGCCCAGCATGCTTGTCCTTGAGAAGGAGGTGTTAGTTGTATTGTATTTGGAAAAGATTAGGAAAAGGGAGAAGGGTTATCACTGGTTGTTGTTTAGGTTTGACTCTGGTAAAGTGAGAACTCAGTTCTATGTATGTGCATCCCACAATCTAGTAGATGAGACCAAGGCAGATGCTGGAATGAAGAAGTAGTGTTCCAACAGACCAGGGATGGCTTACTTTGATTCAACTCTTAATACTTAATGAAAAAATGAAAATTCAGGAACAATGCTAAATTGGACAAGATGCTACAGCAACAGATATAAGCTGGGAGTGTTCTTGGCAAACTGGAATGCATAATTCTCCTACAGTGATTTAGGGCCAGGTGGGGATGTTTTCTAATGCTGCTGATGGCAGCTCTTAAACTGCAGTATTCCTGCCTCTGACCACAGTTTTCTTCCTCTCCACTCTCTCTGGCCACCCTATCTTGCATATGTATCTGTGCTTCAGATCCATAGGAAACCTCCAGTTCTCTCATCACCATCCTGTTCCTGGTTTCTCTTACTTCCCAGTTCAGTTTGGATCCCACCTGAACCACTCTCTCATTAACTGCTGGAGTTCTTTTTACCCTCCTAATTCTGCTCTGCCAAGATGGCAAAGGCACAGCCTGGCCCAACCCCACAGCCTACCTTATCTTACCCCTACTAGGCTGCAGAGCTGCTGGGCAAAATTCCAAAACCAGAGGAACCACATTGGTTCCTCTACAGATTTATGGTCTCAAATCTCAACTGGGCCCTCAACACCCCTGTGCAATCCTTTACAAGTCCGCAGTCAGCTACCCTTCTTATTCCCTTCAGTACTGTTCTGAACATGCACTCCCATTCAACTCCACCATCCTCACTCTAAAAACATAAGACTCAACCCATCAATTTATGAAGAGAATGAAGGAATCAGGCACAAACCACATCACTTCTTTCCGTCCATATCTATCCTGCTTCTCTTTTCTCCAGGCCCAGAGGTGAGGAGTCCCTCCTCTAGCCGGTAGATCCATCTGTGTGCTGCATTCCGTCAGCTCTAGTCCCTTTCTCTATCAAATTAGCTTTTATTCTCCCACAGCTTTTGTCCTTCCTTCTAGTGTTCCCCCTTAGGCTTATAAACAGATTCAAGTTCCACCTATTCTAAAAACAAGTAAGTAAATGAGTAATTGAATGAACGAATGAGCATATTTAAAGTCTTCCCTCAATACCTCACCACAGGTTCGCAGGGTTCTAAAAGTTCTTAGAAAAATTTGGTGTTTAATACTATAATTTTAGGACAAGAACGTCTATAACAAGTTAATTGCTGTTGCAAATATGTGTGCTGGTTCTAGTTGGAACAAAGAAACTAGTTAACACCAAATAAGGCCAGGTGTTATTATAAAATCATATATTCCTGTTGAATTATTTTTAAATTTTCTATCTGTTCATCTGAAATTGTCAGGGACCAATCACCCAGAATTTCCTTTATCCATGCTAATGCCCCATGTCTATATCAAGGTCTTTTTAATGACTATTAAACTATGATTCTCAGGGCTTACTATCTGCTGCCTACTGTCCTTGTCTTAAATTTTTTGTAGCCTTCTGATATTATTCCAAATAGTCTTTTTTATAGACTGATTTCTAGGACTTTCAAACTCCCACATGGCTAATGGAAGTTGCTTTCTGCTTATAATTTTAAAAGTATACTGTGTAATATAAATCATTTGTTTTGTTACAGCCTTAGCTTTTTTGAGTTGTCCACACTTGCTCTATCCACTTTGTCACTTGCCATTTCCTAACTCATTGCAGCCTGTCTTCTGCACCCACCGTTGTATCAAAATAGCTTTAACAAAGACCACCACTGATTGCTGCTATCTTGTGAAATTCAATGGACACTATTTTGGGCCTCATGATGGTTCAACTCAACAATTTTCTGATTTCACAATGGTGCGGAAGTAATACACATTCAGTAGAAACTGTACTTCGAGTTTTGAATTTTCTCTTCTTCTAGGCTAGATGTGCGGTACAATACTTTCTCATGATGCTGGGCAGTGGCAGGGAGCCGCAGCTTCCAGTTGGCCGCACAATCACGAGAGTAGGTAACTGATACACTGACAACCATTCTGTCCCCATACAACCATTTTTTTTACTTTCAGTACAGAATTCAATAAATCACTTAAGATATTCAACTCTTCAGTATAAAATAGGCTTTGTGTTAGATGATTTTGCCCAATTGTAGGCTAATGTAAGTGTTCTGAGCACATTTAAGGAAGGCTAGGCTAAGCTAGGATGTTCGGTAGGTTAGGTGTATTAAATGCATTTTCAACTTATACTGGGTTTATTGTGATGTAATCCCATTTTAAGTTGATAAAGATCTGTATATCCTTCCTCAGTGTTAACACTCAGTACACCCAGGATGATGTTCAAAATCAGGAAATTAACACTGATGTTAATACGATTAACTAATTCAGAACCCTTATTTGAATTTCACTGATTGTCCCATTAATGTTCTTGTCTGGACCAGGAGCACATGTTGCACTTCTTTAAGTCTCCTTAATCTCCTTTATTCTGGAACATTTCCTCAGTCTTTGTCATGACCTAGTTTTGAAGGACACCAGCCAGTTATTCTGTAGAACGTCCCTCAATTTGTTTTTTTCTGATGTTATCACATTCATTAAATTTCAGGTGTTCTATTTAGGCCAGATATACAACAGTACTGATTGATGGTGTGTCCTTCACAGTGTGTCATGTTAGGGGCCACATGCTGTCACTTGTCCCATTATTGATGTTAATTTGGATTAGTTAAGTCAGTGTCTGCCAGGTTTCTTCAAAATAAAGATACTATTTTTCCCTTTATAGAAATTTCCCAGAAATTAAGGAAGTTGAGCACAACAAGATACTCTGGGCTCACCCGGTACTTTCCCTGCCCTAGCCGGTTTTCCAAAAAGCCCTGGTTCCTTTCATTGGAGAGTGGTATTAGAAACCAAGCTCTAGCCATTAGGTTTTAACATTTAAATCATGATGGTAAATATCAACTCTCTTATAATAAGCTTCCTAAGAGTAATTATATTTTAAAAACCAAGATTTAAAGCTTATTAAATAATGCCATCTATAATTTATTTAGTATATGTATGTTTAAATGCATATTTAAATGTGTAGAGATGTATTAAACCTTTTGAAGAGAGAACCTTGTCTATAATAGAATTGGCACTGACTATGCACTGAGTATATACAGTTTGTTCTCAATGTGAGGCAATAAGCAATTACTTCTACAAAGAAAGCAGAGTCGTTGCCTCATCCAACTCAAATGGGTCTGCTAACTTTCATGCTTATGTGCTGAATTGAATGTTTCTGCTTTAGACAATTGTAAAAAAAAATCAACAAATAAAACAGAATAACAAGGGTTCTGTGTGTCTAGAGAAGCTAAAATCCCTAAGGTGATATTACCTTCTGTTGTGGTTTTCAGAAAGCACTGTTACTCTGGTTATTAATATAGCAAAGGCTGTGGCTGCTTGGATCTCTCAGGTAGCTGTATGCTGACATGACGTCTCTTTCTAATGTTGCTCTTTTCCAGGATGAGGCCCAAAATTCAGAATAGAACTTACACCTAAACCATTGTTAGCGCGTCCTAGATGGCCACTAGCACCAAAGGCTTGCGCTCTCATATCCTGAACCACAATATGGTATCACAAGCAACCAGTGGGGAGAGCTGTGTATTAGAAATAATTAGGTGTGATAGGTATGCTTCATATATTTTTAATGAGCTCAACAGTAAACTGTCTCATAGCTCAGGTTCACAATATAGGGAAAGTTATCAAGTCAAAGACGCCAAAGTTACTTTAGGTTAATTTTTAATACTATAGGAAATTGTGTATCTTTTCAAGCAGGGTAGTGACATATTCATGTTCAAGTGTAAGGACTAACAGGATATCTGTTAACAAATTGACTTCTACAGATGTTACTGCTCAGTTTTAAATAGCTGTTGCTTGATAGTGATTTTAGTACACACTGCACAGGACAGATTTTTAATACCCTGAAGATTTACCAAGGCCTTCTCTGTTCATAATATAGTCTTGCCTCAGGGTTATCATACTCTAATAGTTACAGGTAGGTCCATTCACTTTGTACTATTCCCTAAAAAGGTATCCCATTTTCCTCCAGTGACACTCTTAATTACTGTACTAAATGACACAGAAGCATTTGGTCTTTCATCAGGTGGTCTCTGCTCTCCCTTCAGGCTTGCCTCAAGGTCCCTGCTATAATTTAAGATAGCGCTGTGCTGTCCAATATAGCAGCCACTGGCTACATGTGGCTATTTAAATCTAAGGTTAAATGAATTAAAATTAAAAATTTAGTTTCTCAGTCTTACTAGCCACATGTTAAATGCTCAATAAACCTGTACCTAGTGGCCACTATATCAGACAGCACATTTCTATCATCGTACAAAATTCTGTAGGAAAGCTCTGGGCTAGAGAGTGGGTCTTCAGGAAGGAATAACAAAGAATGGTCTCAGAGCCACAGTAGGAAGGCCTCTATTAGAAACAGGCTTCTCGGTGTAAGCTGATAATGCTACCAGGTGCATAAAGTGGAGAGGCTGTTCCAGTGCACTTAAGACTCAGGACTTACAGGACCATTTTAGCTGTGAGGCACATGACTTCATAAAAGTAGTCTGCTACTCTTAAGTGGAAAGCAAAAGGACTGAGTAAAATTGATGACAACTCAACTATGGGTTTCTTAGTATCTTAACCAGAATTGTTGTTACTGTGCTATCTTCTGACAGGCATAGACAAAGCCCCCTTTCTTTTTTGCTCCACTTCTAACCCTCAGTTCAGCAGGTTGTAGTCATGTCACTGGGAGGAACACATTTGCTCAAAAATCCATTACCAGTGGACTTCCAACTAAACTAGAACTTCTAAACCAAAAGTGTAATTTGTTCCCTGACTGGTATGTTATTTCAATTATCTGATTTGTGGAAAGGGTTCTCTTAAAGAAAACCTGTAACAGAGGACTCAAATCAGGATAGGGAAAGAGAGAGCTGAGCAAGGAAAATGGCCTTAGGCCTGACCCACACAGGTAAAAAAAAAACTTCAGTTGTCTTGCCTTGAGGTAGGGGACAAGGATTTTGTATTCTAGTATCATCGGCTACCTGGGAAGATGGGGAGCATAGCCTCCCAGGCTCCCACAAGACAAGCGCAGGTGACCAGAGAAAGTCACAGGTGTGAGCTGCGCTCGAGCAAAATGTAGGGTGGGGACACTAGCTGGTAAAGGAATCTGGGCAGGGCACCACACCAAGGCCCATAGGCTACACATGGCTCTCAGTGAAAAATGAGTCACCAAGGGATTTTGTTTGGGAACATTTTCCTAATATAGGAAACTAGTTTAAGGAATATTATCATGAATATAAACAATGCCAATAATGACTGTACTATGTAATTAAGACTGCCTAATTTCCAATATTTGTTAGAAATTTAAAGTAACTTACTTTCACTGGTAGCTATTTCATAATAATTTAAGTGAATCCAGGTAAAATTCTGAAATTTATGTGTATAGAATGTTTCTACTCGACTTTGTGGACACGTTTGTAATGGTTATTTGGCAATTATATTTTATCTCTATTACTTTGTTGTATCTTTTAATATTCTTAAGTGTCTTTAGATAGTTTAAATTAGTGCTAACCTAGAATAATAAGCATCTGGTTTTTTAAATTAAAATATCATTGATATGCAATCTTATGTTGGTTTCAAATATACAGCACAGTGGTTCAACATTTACCCATATATCAAGTCCTCACCCCCTCCAGTGCGTCCACTGTCCATCAATGTAGTAAGATGTTACAGAATCATTAACTGTATTCTCCGTGCTGTACTACCGTCCCCATGACCAACCTATACTGTGATTGTGAATTATAGTGCCCCTTAATCCCCTTCCCCCTCCCCTTCAGCCTTTGTTTTTCAGGACATTGACTTTTTTGAAGAGTACAGGACAGCTGTTCTGTAGAATACTCTTCAGTCTGGGGTTCTTTGCTGTTTCGTCATGATTAGATGAGCACTGTTTGTAATAGCAAAATAACAATAACAACAAAACCTGGCAACTTAACTGTCTCATGATAAGAAAATGGTTAAGTAAATTAGGATATATCCACAAAACAGACTACTATTCAAACCAATAAGAGTGCTGTGTTTGCTGTCCTGCAAAGATATCTCCAATTTTTTTTATTAAGGAATTATTGATATACACTCTTATGAAGGTTTCACATGAAAAAACAATGTGGTTACTACATTTACCCATATTATCAAGTTCCCACTCATACCCCAATGCAGTCACTGTCCATCAGTGTAGTAAGATGCCACAGATTCACTGTTTGCCTTCTCTGTGCTACACTGTTTTCCCCGTGACCCCCCACACCATGTGTACTAAACATAATACCCCTCAATCCCCTTCTCTCACCCTCCCCACCAGCCCTCCCACACCCCTCCCCTTTGGTAACCACTAGTCCCTTCTTGGAGTCTCTGAGTCTGCTGCTATTTTGTTCCTTCAGTTTTGCTGCGTTGTTATACTCCACAAATGAGGAAAATCATTTGGCACTTGTCTTTCTCCATCTGGCTTATTTCACTGAGCATAATATCCTCCAGCTCCATCCATGTTGTTTGTTGCAAATGGCAGGATTTGTTTCCTTCTTATGGCTGAATAGTATTCCATTGGGTATATGTACCACCTCTTCTTTATCCATTCATCTAATGATGGACACTTAGTTGCTTCCACATCTTGGCTATTGTAAAAAGTGCTGCAATAAACATAGGGGTGCATCTGTATTTTTGAATCTGAGAAGTTGTATTCTTTGGCTAAATTCCAAGGAGTGGAATTCCCAGGTCAAATGGTATTTGTATTTTTAGTTTTTTTGAGGAACCTCCATATTGCTTTCCACAATGGTTGAACTAGCTTACATTCCCACCAGCAGTGTAGGAGGGTTCCCCTTTCTCTGCATCCTCGCCAGCATTTGTTTTTCTTAAGTCTTTTGTATGGTGGCCACCCTTACTGGTGTGAGGTGATATCTCATTGCGGTTTTAATTTGCATTTCCCTGATGATTAGTGATGTGGAGCATCTTTTCATGTGTCTGTTGGCCATCTGAATTTCTTCTTTGGAGAACTGTCTCTTCATATCCTCTGCCCATTTTTTCATCGGGTTATTTGCTTTTTGGGTATTGAGGCATGTAAGTTCTTTATATATTTTGGATGTAAACCCCTTGTTGGATATGTCATTTACAAATATATTCTCCCATACTGTAGGATGCCTTTTTGTTCTGTTGATGGTGTCCTTTGCCGTACAGAAACTTTTTAGTTTGATGTAGTCCCATGAGTTCATTTTTGCTTTTGTTTCCCTTGTTCGAGGAAGATATCTCCAATTTTTAAATGAAAAACACAGAATACAACCTAGTAGGTTTAATACATGCCCACTTTATATAATTACATATATGCATAGATATGTTTGAAGATTTTACAAAAAATATAATGGTGACCCAGGACTCATAAGACTATGGGAGATTTAACATTTGTATTGGTATTTATCTGTATTTTGGTGTAATGAGCACAAATTCATCTATGAAGTGAAAATATTTAAAAACCTTTAAAAAGTGACAGGCTACTATCACTTTCTAGCTGAAGTATTACTGTGTGGAAAAGGAAGTAGCTATTACTTTTGTTAAAAAACAGCAATAAAAAGAACCCAGTTATCTATCATGTACTAGCTAATTTTGCTTAAAATTACTTTATCTTTGCTTTTTAAGACAACCCAGTGGTTTAAGGGATGTTATCCTCATTTTGCCAGATGGGGCGAGGGCTGATGCTGAGAGAGGGGGTTAGTGACTTGCTCAGAGTTCCTGGTTACTTGTGGCAAAACTGGAACTCAAACCCAGGTCTTTCAGACCATAAGCCCTTATTTTATCCACCTTACATTGCTCCTGTGAGGCCCTTTTTTGGCTGTCTGCTGCCTGACTCCACCTGGATAAGGACCTTGGAGTTTTTACTGGAATTCCTCAGCTTTTGTTTTCATCATACCTCTGGGATTTTCACAGGTTTTAAACCTAACTTTTATTTTTTCTACAAGAATTATGTCTATCTATGTGCATGTGTATTTTACTTTCTGATGTGCTTCGAGTTTTGACTAGTCTTTACCACGTGGCATTTTTCACAAGCAAGGTTAATCAACTACATTACCTCTTGATACAACTGGCCTCAACTTCCCACTTCTGTTTTCCCTTCCACCCTTTTACCTTCCTGGTACCTATAGTTCTTTCTGCCAAGGAAAGACTAGATTTTGCACAGATCCCTATTATATCTTTGCTAATGGGGAAGGATGTAGGTAGATAATCCATGTAGAGTTCCAGCCGATGGAAGGAGTTTTGGTCCTGTCATCTCATGTGTTACTCTTATTCTTGCGTCAACTGCAAAGGCAATTAGCAGAGGACCATGTTACAGTGCTTTGATTGTTAGAGACACTAAACAGAGTCAAGAAATCAAGGAAGATGAGAACTGAAAAGCACCGGTTGGCTTTAGCAACAGTCATTGGTGAACTTTGCTGGAGTGGTTTTGGTATGGTTGAAAGAAGTGGAGACGTGTGGACATAAGTGAGTGCAGTGAGCTGAGGAAAGGGTAATAAAAGCATGGAAGTGGAGATATCAAGTGTGGACTTACCTTTCAAGAAAATTACATGAGAAATGGAGAGGAACAGGGTACAAGTAGAGGGGAACAAAGGAACAGGGGACTATATATGAGGGCATGAGTCTGTGTTCCCTTTTTCAATCCTCACAAGTCAATTAGTACAATTTTTGCTTGCATTTCAAAGATGAGATAATGGAGGCAGAGATTCAGTAACTTAGTCAAGGTTACAAGGAACACAAACCAAGGCTACCAAAGTCTAGAGGCCACATGTTTATGTCTGTAGTAGTTCCTAAGTATAACGGGAAAGACAAGTAAAAAGCATCAAAGACCGATGTGGAACCTGAGATGAAACCGCAGTATCTGTGGTGGTGTCAGTCTACATTGTTATGATTTCCTCTGGCAGGTTATCTTCCCCCATGTAAGGGTGGGGTGAACTCTAGGCACAGAGGAGGTAAAAAGGTGGAAGAGAGAATTGAGAGACATGGGAAGTTGAGGCCAGTGATGTCAAGAGGTAATGGAGGTGATTAACCATCCTATACAGATCTAGTACTTAAGGAGGCGAGGCCAAAAACCGCCTGATAAAACAAAGGAACTGAGAGCCTGATCACTTGGCTACAGAGTGGAAGAAGTTAGGAATCAGGGCAAAAGGTCAAAAAGAAAAATTAACTAAAAAGCAAACAACCCAGTGGAATCCAAAGTAATTTATCCTCAGTAAGAATGGAGAGGATGGATCCAAAAGACAGAATGACAGATTCTGAGTAACTTAGCAAGTAGATGTGGAGATCGAAGACCACCAATTGTAGCCCTACTGACTGATGATATCATTAATAGGTAAAATTCAGGTCAGGACCACTTAGTTTGGGACTTATGCTTGAGTAGCCAGCAGATTGGGTGAAAATGTCTGGGAGAATAGCTGGGACTCATCATGGAGCTTCAGTGGGTGGAGCAGACTATAGATAGGGATTGGGATTCATCAGCAGAATACACAGGAGACCGCTGTCGCTGCAGATAATGGTGTGAAGTGAGGAAACAGGACGGCAAAGACCAGAACTCTGTGGAACACTTACCTCAAGGGTAAGGAGAAGAGTCAGGAAAGGGGTGTTCTTGAAGGGGTGGTATAGATAATGGAAATTAAAGTAAGTGTTTCTAGGAGGGAAATCAAAGGAAAACGAGTAAAGACGTGAACTGTTTCAAGTTTTGTGTCCATCTTTCTAGGAAGTGGCCTATGAATGGCTAACTGCATTTCCAAGTTTCATGGACTAGAGTGACCTCAGTTACTAAGTGCTGTAAAGGCTGCCTAAATCTTCTCTCTCCTACCCTGAGTCTTCCGAACGGAGGAAGAAAAGCTATCAAGCCTTTTTCCTAAGCAATGTATGTTAAAAGTCCACTCTCTGGGCCCCCACCCACAACCCCCAGCATATTGGAGATCTGCCCTAAACTGTTTGGGCACATTGGGTAGGTTGAAACAATTCTTCTAAGGGAGGTCCACAAAGATTGTTGTATTTGAGGATAATGTCAAAATTCCAGCTCTCTGATCTGCAAACTTTCAGAAATTGCTTGTCTTTTGTGCTTGCTCTCTAACCAAGAACATATGAGACCAGGGTCCAAAGAATTATTGCTTCCTGGTAATACTAAATCAATACTAAATATAGAACATAAGCCTATTGGGCTTAAGGATCAGGAACGTTTGAAAATAAGCCTTTATGTTAAATTGCCTGGCTAACCTTTGAAATGAAATTAACCGCAGTCTCTAGGACCACTGCAGTTTGAAGTTACAAAGAAAACTCGCTAATGTCATCCTGTTTTGTTTCCCCTCCTTAAAGACTTAATTATTTATTTCCCAAATGTATGAGAAAAAGGTGGAAGGAAACTTGACCACAGGTTGGATTACTGGTAAAACGTTAAAAAATTACTTGAATAATGTTATACTGTACATTTGCTCTACATCTTTTTATATAAAATAATTGTCTGGCTAATGTCATAAATAACAAATTAGCACAAAATGTGATTCTAAGAATAACAAAAAACTGGTTTTCATGTGGCATCAATTCATCCTTGACTACATTCAATTTATTCTTTACTTAGGAATTTTCATGTTGACTTACCAGCACAACCACCTAGTATTTGTGTTATTTTTTACCAACATTTTATTTTCAAACATGCAGACTAACTGTTGCTTCAAATACTTAAATGAAAAATAAATTTTCTAGCAAATGAGCTAAAAGCATGATTTGTACATTATGTCAATTTTTCTTGTTTGTCTTTTATTTTATTCATATGAGGACAAAAAAATAGCTGAAAAGTAAAAAGGTCAAATGGTTTTATTTTGTTTTTACATAATTGACCAGTTGTTACAGTCATGCATTGGGGAATAAGAGCTATCATGACAGATAAAATAAAGGTCATAGGAATTCTTCAACAAAACAGTACATGACCCTGTAAAGTACACTGAACAGAGCTACTTATGACCTTGGGTACACAGATCCATCTGGCAATAATGAACAGCTATGAACAGTCTGTTACTTTTCAGAAAGCAGGAAGAAGGGAAATGATTTTCCAATTACTACTGTTAACAATATACATATAAAACAAAAACTTTTTTTTTTTTACAATTTATTTTGTTTTAGTATCATTAACCTACAATTACATGAGCAATATTGTGATTATTAAACTACCCCCTTCATCAGGTCCCCCCCACCAACCCTATTACAGTCATTGTCCATCAGCGTAAAACAAAAACTTTTGACTTAACCTTTTCACAAATGAAATACACAGTGCCCAGTTTCCCGAAGATAATTCATATTCTACTTTGTGATATAGTCTATATGGGCTTTACAACAAAATCAAAACCCCATAGAATTTTCTATAGAGCATGTATGATATCTTTTATTATTAAGGTATTATTGATATACACTCTTATGAAAGTTTCACATTAAAAAATGTGGTTACCACATTCACCCATATTATCAAGTCCCCACCCATACCCCAATGCAGTCACTTGTCCATCAGTGTAGTAAGATGCCACAGATTCACTATTTGCCTTCTCTGTGCTACACTGTTTTTCCCTTGATCCCCCACACCATGTGTATTAAACATAATACCCCTCAATCCCCTTCTCCCACCCTCCCCACCAGCCCTCCCACACCCCTCCCCTTTGGTAACCACTAGTTCCTTCTTGGAGTCTCTGAGTCTGCTGCTATTTTGTTCCTTCAGTTTTGCTGCGTTGTTATACTCCACAAATGAGGGAAATCATTTGGCACTTGTCTTTCTCTGCCTGGCTTATTTCACTGAGTATAATACCCTCCAGCTCCATCCATGTTGTTGCAAATGGTAGGATTTGTTTCTTTCTTATGGCTGAATAGTATTCCATTGTGTATATGTACCACATCTTCTTTATCCATTCATCTACTGATGGACACTTAGGTTGCTTCCATATCTTGGCTATTGTAAATAGTGCTGCAATAAACATAGGGGTGCATATGTCTTTTTGAATCTGAGTTGTATTCTTTAGGTAAATTCCAAGGAGTGGGATTCCCGGGTCAAATGGTATTTGTATTTTTAGTTTTTTTGAGGAACCTCCATATTGCTTCCCACAATGGTTGAACTAGCTTGCATTCCCACCAGCAGTGTAGGCGGGTTCCCCTTTCTCCGCATCCTCACCAGCCTTTGTTGTTCTTAGTCTTTTGGGTGCTGGCCATCCTTACTGGTGTGAGGTGGTATCTCATTGTGGTTTTAATTTGCATTTCCCTGATGATTAGTGATGTGGAGCACCTTTTCATGTGTCTGTTGGCCATCTGAATTTCTTCGTTGGAGAACTGTCTCTTCATATCCTTTGCCCATTTTTTCATCGGGTTATTTGCTTTTTGGGTTGAGCCATGTAAGTTCTTTATATATTTTCGATGTTAACCCCTTGTCGGATATGTCATTTACAAATATATTCTCCCATACTGTAGGATGGTTTTTGTTCTGTTGATGGTGTCCTTTGCTGTGCAGAAACGTTTTAGTTTGATGTAATCCCATGAGTTCATTTTTGCTTTTGTTTCCCTTGCTAGAGGCGATGTGTTCAGGAAGAAGTTGCTCATGCTTATATTCAGGAGATTTTTGCCTATGTTGTCTTCTAAGTGTTTTATGGTTTCATGACTTACGTTCAGGTCTTTAATCCATTTCGAGTTTACTTTTGTGTATGGGGTTAAACAATAATCCAGTTCATTCTCTTGCATGTAGCTATCCAGTTTTGCCTACACCAGCTGTTGAAGAGGGCATGTATGATGTTTTTTTAAAACAAGGTATCATACCTCTTCTCATTAAAAAGCACTCCTTTGGTGTGGAGAAGAAGGGAAGCTTCATCTCTATAGACGGACTTTAAAATTGGCAAACATTTTTGGATGGCAACTTTCATCACAACTTTCAGTGTACATAACCTTTACTTAGCAGTTCCACTTCTGGAAATTTAGCCTAAGAAATCACTAGCAAAAAAAGATGTATGTGAGAGTGGACAGGACAGTCCCGGTTCATCCAGACACTGTAATTGCCATGAAGGTACTACACAGAATGTGAGAGCTCTAGTTGTACTGACACCTGTAGTTTTGTTCAAGTGAAAAAGGTAAGGTGCAGAACTGAAGGTGTAGCACGATCCTATTTATGCTTAAAAAAAGTATATAAGTTATATATGTACTCAGGCATTTAGAAGGCTTCATACACATCAAATACTGGGGGAATAGGCCTGTGGAGAAGGGGGTTATTTCCACATTTTGCTGTAGGTATCTTTGTACATTTTAATTTTGTACAATGACCACATATTACATTTTTTAAAATTGAGGTAAAATTCACATAATATAAAATTCACCCTTTTACAGTATATAATTTGTGGCTTATACTATCACCATTATCTAATTTCAGACATTTCCATCATCCCCAAAAGAAAGAACTGTCACTTCTCATTGCCCCCTCTCTGCAGCCCCTGGCAGCCACCAATCTGCATCCGGTGTCTATAGATTTGCCTGTTATGGACATTTCGTATAAATGGAATCATACAATATGGGACCCTTTGTTCCTGGCTTCTTGGCCTAATGTTTCCAAGGTTCATCCATGCTATTGCAGGTATCAGTACTTCATTTCTTTTTATGGCTATATCTGACTTTTATAAATAAAAATCTCTAAATAGCTCTGATATAGAAAACTCAGAAACGGAAAAACATTACCCTTTTGCACAAATCACTTGAAACTCAGTAGCTCTAAACCCATTGTCCACATTAAAATACAGCTTATTTCTATCTCCCTGTTCCTAACATTCCTTTGGATATCTGCTCTCTTAGGTCACATTTAAAAAGGTGCCCCTTCAAACAACATTTTTGTTTTCCCATAAATCTGTTTATTAGACTATTATTCATACAGCAGCCCCAGCTGGCTTTTTGACCAGCTACTTCTTCCCTATCTCCTTTTCACGGCCCCCACCCTCAACATAAAAACACAGTTATGGCCATAGAGAGGTACAGACAAAGGTCTAATTTGGATGTTTATAGATCTCCTATCTTTTGACAAGGACCCAGGTCTGATTGACTGACTTTATTACACTGACCAAATGCAGAACATGTTTGCTACAGTGTTAACACTTTAAAATGCTATCAACTTTCACAGTAACTGGCATTTTATAGTTTTATCTTCTGAATGAAAATCAAGAATAAAATTTTGCCCTATTGTCTTAATGTCCAGTTACCTCATTATCTGAACAAGGCAAAATGACATAACATTGGTTGATACACAAAGCAGCACTCTGTCTCTGCAACTGAGGACCCTATCATAATATATAAATATATTGTATATATTTAACATATGGGATTGGGTTTTTTCCCTTAACAAGATGGACTGACCATAGCTTTTTCCTAGGAAATCCTACCAGGTTTGTGCTTTGGAATGAGCTCAGCAACTGCTGATGACTGCAGCTGAGAAAAGAAAACAAGAACTCACCCACCCTCAAAGCCCCTAGATGTCAACAGTTTCAATAAGCTAAAGAAAACCAAATAACCCTCTTCTTCATATTTTTATGGTGGTGACTAAAATGAAACAAAATAGTGGATTTTACACACCTTCATAGCACACGCATGACTAGGTAACATTTACAGTAAAGCACACCATCCTTCAGTTCGAGCATTAATCAGAATATTAATTTTTTTCCCTCTTGAGTAGGAATGCAGGTTAGGAATTCTATGTATGGAATGAGCATATTCCCCTAATTTAACCTTCTGATTTCTGTCCTGGATATGACCACTTCAATATATTAGCACTATACCAGAAGTAAGCTGTCCATCGTAAAGGGAGTTAATCTGAATCTGTAAGGTGGAATCCCTTTATGACATGGATATTAATCCTGCACCCTTATTACCACTCCAGATGAATTGTACTAGTTTTGGTTTATTTTAAAAATCACCTTCTAACTAGGTTCCAGAGGACCCACTTTAAGTCATAGGTATCGGAATCATGTCATAATAAAAGAACCAAGATGTTATGCAGTTTTATTGTACTTGAAAGATTGTTGTTTCCATAATAAAACCTTTACATTTTGAAACTTTGAACAGGACTTAAATTCACCTTTTTTTTCTCTCTCATACTTGTTTAACAAGTTATTAAATTAACTAGGCATTTTTACCTTGAAATAAAGCAGGACTAAAAGGAACAGAATGCTATTGTTGCTACAAATAAGCTTCATTATACCCTTTCACAAAAAAGACATACATACAACATGAAAGTCGTAACTCATTTATTGAATGAATAGTATATGCAGGAATACCAATAAAAGGAAACTAATACTACAAACTACAATTTTGAAAATAAAGCCAATATAACAGGAACAAAATATACATAACATGAGAGGAATGTTTGATTTGACCGATAACGCATTCCTTATCTTTACAATCAATCTAAATGTTTGTTAGAACAAAACTGTATACCTTGGTCTGACTTTAGCGCTTTTTAGAAAAGCAACAACATTCTAGAACACTTTTCTTTTGCTTTGAGATATTTAAGATTCACACATTTGTTCAAGTACATAGATTCTGATTCAACAGTAGATCTACATATCTTGTTATTCTCTTAATCTCTTGAGTAGCATGTACTCCTGAGCAAGTACTATCTAAAATTCTAAAAGTGATCTTTGAAATAAAACATTTCAGTTGTGGGTTTTTAATAAATTGAGATGAAAGTAAAATTCACCCCCCTCCCGCCTCCCCCCAGGAACAAAGAGCTCTTATTAAAGTATAGAAACTCAAGTCTATCTTTCTACTCTAAAGAACATTTCTTACTAACATTTCTGGTAAGGCAGTAAATGCTCCAGAATAATCTTCAATATACGCTTGCAAAGATTACACTGTTTAATATCAATAACAAAAACAAAACAAAAAAAGGAAAAAAAGGAAAGAAAAGACGCTTCAAAATTTCAAGCTAAAATATGTGTAAAAGACAGTCATGGCAGTATTTTTTGAAATGATGTAAATGTTATATACTCATCAAATAATGTCATGCTTATTAAAACTACAGTTAAGGACTTAAGAGATGAACAGTAAATACACTGCTGAGGTCCATTTTTCTAAATATTCATACCACAATGTAATTACTACCCAGAAGGTGATGATGCTACTTGGGAACATAAGTACTGTACAATTTTTACATTGTAAGGCACTTTTACTCAGCATGTGACGAAAACGTGGATAGAGAATCAAAATATTGGAGGTTTACAACCAAAGGTGATTTTTCATGTGACTTCAATTTTTACATTTCAATTTTTAATGAAAGACTGTGTAGCCAATCACACCACAGTGAGAAAAATAGGTAGCCAGCCACTTATCTAGCCAACCAAAAGGTAAAGTGCTATTCTGGTTGCTAGTGGCAGAGAAAGGGTTGAAGAAACCCATACAAAGTCATACATTTTGTTACATAGTATCTGTCAACTGACAACTATAGTAATTTGAAATCCATTATATGATTATTGATCAGCCATTATTACCCTGGCACCTTCCATTTTTCCTAAAAACATCACTACAGTAGTTGTCTAAAAATGAAGGTGCTCTATCATTTCATGGGTAAGTTTATGGCATATGTAAAAATGATCAAGACACAGTGATTCAAAGATTTAAAATAATGGGTTTCAAACTGTTGTAAGGAAATAAAGTACAGATCCTTTGGGAAAAGTCACATAGTTTGGTAAACAAATACCTAGATCTGTTGTTGCACTTCAAGTCATGGTGAATTTTGAAAATTCATCACATACACACAAAAAAATCCAATGGCATATTAAGAGCAAAAAGAGAAAAACATATAGGGCAACCTGATACTAACGCTAATTTCCTTCTTAAAATAATAGAAGACGGTTAAAATAAAGCAATAATTGAGTTTCTGGATTAAACTGTGTGAATACACATTTGACAACTTTAAGGGACTAGCAGTTAAAAAAAATCAGTCATTCAACACAGTGTAATTTTCCACCTGTTACATTTTAAAAATGCTTTTCCATAGCTGTAGAATATTTCAATGTACAGTCAATATGTCATTTTTTGTTTACTAATTAATTTGCTTTAATGTGGTAGGTTAACTAAAAACTCAGAAATCAGAATCCCTACCCTTGATATTGAGGTGCTATGGTAATTTTAGGCATACCACAACTAAAGTTTTTTGGTTTTGCCATAAAGAAATATATAAATGTGCTTCAGCAGGTTAAGTGGAAGAAAATATCACTAGCTAGAAATGCCAGTATGAAAATCCTTTCTAAAAAGCTGGATTCTTAGGCTTTGAGAAACGATTCTGATCAATAAAACACCACCAAGCCCTACCAGAAGAAAAGTAGGGCACAAAAGCCTATTTAATAGATAAGCAATTAACGAAAACATTAAAAATATTAAATATAGTTTTTAAAATAGTGGTCACAAAATTAATAAATACTGTTTTATGCAAAGACTGTTTTTTATTCCTACAGGACATGAAACCTCCTTATATACTTTGGGCCAATATATGAAGTGTTCCACACAACACGGCACTTGAGAGGAACGGGTTTCAGATATGACGGCTCAAGTCCTTGGTGAGTGGTAACCCTTCAAATCTTAAAGAGGCTTAATTTGCTATTGCCAATGTTAGTTTAAATTTGAAGGGATCCAATCATTTCGCTATAATGATATAAGAGAAGAGGTTTACTGTCAAGAGAATTTTGGCATAAGCACTGGAGCTCACAGCTTATAGTCACCAGTTGCCCAAGTCCATGCTGGTCAGTGAGAACAACATTAACAGGAACCAAATGAAAAGCTTTAGCACACCTCTCAGAAGAGATTTTTAGCATGTGCTGTCAAAGCCAAGAGAAAAAGAAAGTTCTCTTCATTTCTAGCCTCCATTACACGAGTGTGAAAAAATAATCCACAAATTCCCATGTGTTGCCACCAAGAGGCATGTTTGCACTGTAAAGTGAAATTCTGCTTATGCTTTCCCTTGAGTGCACTAGACAAACTTAGACACTCTAAACAGTAGAACTTAGTTCAGTCCAGAAATATAGCTTAGTTCATTTCAATGTCTGCTTAACTGTTGACACTATACACACGGTTAATAGTGTTTCAATTGCTTCCCAGAAACTGCAAACTACAGCTACATAATATTAACATGTCAAATTCTGCCATCTAGTGAAGGCTCATAAAACAAACAACATGTTTTTAGGCAGTTCAATGAAGGATCTAAGAGTTGGGCAGTAAAAAGTTACAAACCCTTTTTGATTTTAGAAAACAGTGAAAAAAGAATAGTAGTTATGGATGTCTTATTCATTCCCAGTTTTCTAACTCTGTCCCATGAACCTGTTTAAAAGATGATAAAAAATTGTAAAATATGATGCTTGAGGGGAACACAATAAATATGTTATTGAGGAGCAAGAATATCTTACTGGTTTGACATTACATTAATTCATAAAGTAGATAGCTTGTTTTTACTATTACAAAATCAGCTAGTTAAAAAAACTATGCAAGCCTACACAATCCTCAGCATTCATAACATGCTTAACTAAACATAATAGCATTAAAATTTTTAATTTTTTAAAATTCTATATCACTTCAACATGTATGTATCAGTGTGTATTTTATCTTGACAACAGATCCGATATAATTAACTTTCATACCTAGTTTCCATTAAGTTGCTGCTGAGTTAGTTGTTGCTGGTCAATTTCTACTTTTCCCCGGCTTTTACTCTCTCGTTCCTCATCTTCTTCATCTCTCTCATCATTTCCACTATGATTTTTACAATATAGTCTACAATGATGAAAGATAAAAATCTCAAAATGTTTTGTCATTGTTGATGAGACTATACTTGTCATTAGAGTGGATGAGGTTGGCACCCATTTAAAATATGGGTTTCCTCATCCACACTTCCAAAAAACATTCCACAATTTTACATTCCATAATTAGTTACAGGTCCATTTCTATCTGAAAGATAGGAAAGCACTCTATTAATAAGATAAAAGTTCATCTAAATGCAAACCTCTAGTTTAGGATGAAAGTTATCACTTATGCCCAAATATAAGGCAATTCCTCGTTTTGCCCATTGAGATTAAAAAGTTTTTGGCCAACTTGAAAAGGTCAATTTTCAGATATATATATGAAATAATCAAATTCTATGTTTCATATTCATAATTTAAAGGCACAATTTTAGGAAATATACATTCTATATATACTGTTGCTTTCTGCTCATGTTTCATCAACCAATTTTTTTCAAACTCTTCCAATGCCTTTTTCATCATTAGTGTCCTGGCCTTCATTAGAACATCTTTTAAGAGTCACCTAGCAGGATTCCAGGCACTGCACTGGGCCATGTCTCTCTCAATCTAGACTGGTCCCTCCAACGTTTCCTATGACACTGACTTTCTGGTAAGAGTTAGACCAGATACCTTGTCAACTATACCATATTCTGGATTTGTCTAATTCTGGTGCTTTTTTTTTGGTTCTCTCTCACCCTGTATTTTCTGTAAACTGGAAATAAGGTAAAAGGGGTTAGTTATTAGCTTTATGTTCAATTTATCTTTGCTAATCCAGCATATTTTGTAGGTGGATCCTGCATACTCCAGGAGGCATATAATTTCAGAATGCTTCACTATTAGAGATGATGTTTGATCACTTGGTTAAGGATGGCTAGATTTCTCCACTGGAAAGGTAACTTTTCCCCTTTAAAATTAGCACATAATCCCTGGAGTGGTAATTTGACATCACACTGTTCTGACAATCTTAGTTGGGTTACACTTGAAATTCGCTGTTTTTAATAAAAATAGCTGTGCAGATAACTTTGGACAAGGATTTAGGCCACTTTAATATATACACACCAGTATGTTTTTTATAGTTAACCACCCCCACTGCAATCAAAGAACGGCGGACTGATCTAAGCTCAGTTTTAGGTCAATTACATACAAACTGACAAAAATGGAACGCTGCTTACAAAGTGTTCAGTGGATGCCCTCTTGTGGTCAGCAATGGGTAAATGTGGTCATATAGGAATTCATCTGCCACAAATGATCTAAAACTAGACTTAACATGAGAAGTTTCTAACATGAGGTGAGTACAAGACAGGGGTGGGGTTGGAGGGCAACAGTAACAACTGACTTCTGACATAGTTTTGCTCATTAGTTTTTTATTACAATATTTTCAATAATTACAGAGAATGCACTCTTCACATGCTGTGTATCAGGCCATTTTTTTTTAAATGATGAGTTCAAATATCAAGACTGACACTCCTATGTAGTGTACCTAATGAAGTACCTTCCCCCAAAATGTAACCTGAATCTAATTAAGCCTTTGAACCAACTTATAACTTACAGGAAAATGGAAGGGTAGAGAAACAAGGTATATAGCACAATGAAAAAACAGATAAATCTAGAATGTGGGACTTTTACAGGATAATTTATCAGGGTTCACCAAGTAGAGGGAAAGGATGGGGGTGGAGTGAAGATTTCTCTATATTAAGAGACTTAAGAGATATATCCAGTAAATGCAACATAGGAACCTTGTATGTATTGAGACTTGAACAAATTCAAGTCTAAAAAGACATTTCCAAGACAACTGGGAAAATGTGAAAGTGGCCTGGGTATGAGATGATACTAAGAACTCACTGTTAGAAAGTGTGATAATAGCATAGTGATACTTAAGTATGTAGGGATAAAATGACAAGAGAACTGGAATTGCGTGTTAACATACCTCAGAAAGAAAAAATAAATGAACCAATTGTGGTAGTAACTGGGTACCTGCCGAATTGAGGAGTTGTTAATACTATTCTATGTACTTTTGGGAATTTTTGTTAACAGTTTTATCTGAAAGGATGAGGCCTTTGTTGTTAGAACAAATTTTAATCTTTTTATGGGATTACTTTTCACTCAGGGACTATTTGGTAAGGCCCATTATGTGTTCTTCACCAACCTAGACACCAGGGCCACAGGTGTCAACCAAACAAGATCCTTGCTCTCCAGAACTTATTTTTATGGTAGGAGATGGACATATGATGTCTTAGAAAAACACATACTTAAATAGTTTAGGAATACAATAAAGACAGTAAAACAGGGTAAACAGAACCACTATATAATCTTCCCTTGCCTTTTAAATATATATTCAAGACCCAGAAAGGACTGGTAAAGAAAGCAAGCCACATGTAGGAAGGGAAGCCACTTCATTGAGAAATAGTTTTCCTTGTATTTCCTATTTGTCCATTCTTCTCTCCCCAAACTACTGGCATGTGGACTCTCATTTGAACACAATGGTCTCCCTGAAAAAATCTGGAAGCCACATAAGCAGATTTTAGAAATAAATTTAAATGTGAAAAAAAAAGCACAATTCAAGTCATCATAGACCCAAGTGCAAGTATTTTTGTTTAGGGATGGTCACTGCAACATGGTTTTCTAATAGCTAAAATGTAAAGACCATCTAAATGTCTAAAAAAGGAACCAATTAAACAAGCTGATACACTTAGTGGAATACTATGCAACCATTAAAATGGTGGTGTAACTCTTTTAATGTCACACAAAAATAGGTCTCAGATACAGTAAGTGAAAAACAGATTAAAAAGTAGGGAATATAAGAAAGTCTTATTTTTATAAATATACACAGTTGCACAAATGTCTAGAAGGAAATATTCCAAAAGATTTTAAATTGATGTCTCTGATGGCAGGATTAAAGTTGGCATTGTTTTTTACTTATTTCATTTCTTATTCTTATTTCATTTCCCAAAACAAAAATGGATAACTATTGTAATACAAATAACTAAACAGGGTTAAAATTTAAATACACTTATTTTCCACTAATTTTAGATGTTTAAAATGGGCCTTTTCACAAAACAGCAGCAGACTCACAGAACCCAAGAATGGACTAACAGTTACCAAAGGGAAAGGGACTGGGGAGATGGGTGGGAAGGGAGGGATAAGAGGGTAAAAGGGGCATTACGATTGGCAGGCATAGGGTGGGGGGGCACGGGGGGGACTGTACAGCTCAGAGAAGACAAGTAGTGATTCTCATCTCACTACACTGATGGACAGTGACTGTAATAGGGTTGGTGGGGGGGACCTGATGAAGGGGGTAGTTTAATCATCACAATATTGCTCATGTAATTGTAGGTTAATGATACTAAAATAAAATAAATTGTAAAAAAAAAGGCATTTTAAAATATTAATGGCTACTTTAAATACATAATAATGTATTGCTCACAAAAATACTCAAACACCACAAAATTGTATAAAGAATGTAAAATTGCCTCTTCTCCATCCTTGTAATATGAATCAGAGGTAACGACTGTTAAGTTTGCTGAATATGCTCCTGGAAACTTTCCTATGTATACAAAAACATACAACTTATCTTGTATGTGTGTGTACATGTGTTCTTTTCACAGGCTAAAATAGGATTATACAATGTTTTTTTCCCTACTCTTATCAAATCTCCACAATTCTACACATAGCTCTACTTCATTCTTTAATTGCTGTATAGGATTCTACTAAATGCATGTACTGAAATTTGTGTCTCCTGATGGACATTCTGGCTATTTTGTTTCGCTTTTGTGATAAAAAGTTTAACAGAAATCTTTTTCCATTTTGCAGAACTTCACCTTTGGCTAACTCTCTAGCTTTGTTCCCCTGCAACCTAACAAAAATTGGCTTGTCAACTATTTTACTGAGCTACGTCACACAATCAGTAGACTGTATCTGGAATGGGAGAATTATATTCTGATCAGAAGCCTATCATTGGTTCTCTCTCAGTGCGGTGTGAAAATTATCTATGCCTATGTAATATTATAAGAGGTGCTAGCTCCGATGGGGTATGAGGCTTTTAAGCTGGGGTGGATCCCATGTGGATCCACTCAACACAGATCATATCTTATTAGACCTGAGTTGTAATGCTATACTGACTGCTGCAAGTACTCTCACAGAAGAGGAATATCTGATTCTGCCCGGCTTGAGCTGTATTTCCTGTCTATATCCTTCTTGAGTACACTGATGCCATCTCTGGTAATCTTGTCAGTCTGAAATACAGTTGAGTCTGAGAAGATGCCCTTGGGGGTATTACCACTATCATTAATAATGCAGTGAAACATCTTACGCATACATTATTTACATTCATACTGTTACCTGCTCATTTCCCTGAGATAAAGCCCTACAAAACAGACTAATAGCAAAAGATATACATTATTTTGTTTAAGGTTTTGGTCTCCAATGAAAAATTGCTCTCCTAAGAAGTTGTACCAATTTACATTCTACCTTAACATCGAATGAGAATGCCTGTGTCTCCAGAACCTAGCTAACATTTGATAATGTGAATCCTACTAATCTTTACCCATCTAATTGGCAAAAATTGATAACATCTTACTTTAATTTGCATTTCCTTCATTACATATAAGGTTGAACAATTATTCACATGCTTGTATTTCTTCTATAAATTGCCTGTTCATGTATTTTGCCCATTTTAAAATTAGGTTGTGTTTTTCTTAACAATTTGGAGTTCTCTTTATGTAGCCTAATTCTAATGTAGTCAAATAAAAATTGTTTCCTCTCAGGCTTAGAAAGGACTTCTCTACTTAAGATTATAGAAAAATTCTCCTGTATTTCCTATTTATACAGTTATTTTTATTAGATTTTAATCCATCAAGAATCTATTTTGGGATACAGTATGAAGTAAGGATCCAAGTTGTTTTCTAAATGGAGAACCAACTGTGTAGATATCGGGTACCGACTAATCCATCTGTGCTAACAGATATAAAATGCTACCCTAATTATTTCTAAGAGCCCAAGAAGAAGATATGGATCTATTTCCTGTGATTTTTGTTACTGTGCCAGTACCAAACTTTTTAATCACTGTATGATTTGTTTTGATGTCTAATAGGGGACTTATAAATTGCATTAAAAATTCTCTGGGCTGCACGTGATAAAAATGACTACCCAGTATCTGTTTTCTCCTCTGCCCTCTGTAGTTCTAAATCAGATTTTTTTAATTTGGGTAGCAATGTGCCCACATTTCCCAACCTTCCTTGGACATGTTAAATTCTGGTGAGTGACCTGCTCAACAGAAGTATGTGTGGAACTTTATGGAAGGCTGATGAAAGACTGACCTAGCTGGAGGAATAGACTATTTGTCCATTTTCCTTTTTTCCAGCTTCCTCCTATAGAAGGATACCCCAAGGATGAGAGAGTAGAAAGACAGTAATCTGGGTCTCCAAAAAAAAACTGCCTACCACATCTGGATTGCTTCCCTCTGGACATCTTTTATGGGAGAAACAAACTTCTAATTCAAGCTTCTTTTGTTCCCCCCCTACAAGGGAACTTAATCATTACTAATAGAAAACATCACATTTACTCTTCTAAATAAAACTGTCAAATATTTGTATTTCATTATAACTGTATTAAGTGTATAGAATAATTTGGAGAGAATAGTTATCTTTCAATGTTGAGTCTATCTATATTTCACCATTCATCCGGGTCCTGTGTAAGACTGTTTTTTTAAAAAAGGTTCACATTTAGTGTGTGTGTGTGTGTGTGTGTGTGTGTGTGTGTGTGTGTGTGTGTGGTGGGGGTGCTGTGTGGGCATTCTTCCTTTACATTTTTTAACTTGTTATTACTGAAATTGTTTTTTAAAAATTCATCTCATGTTCAGCAACCTTACTGAGATCTTACTAATTTTAATGAACTTAAGTTGGTTTCTTTGGATTTTCTCAGTAGACAATGATATCAGTAACATATTGGCAATTTTATTTTTCTTCTTTACAGTATTATACATTCTTCTTCCTTTTCCTGCTGCACCAGCTTAACCCTCTAAAAGAATGCTGAAAGTTATATTGGTAGCTGGCACCCTTGCCTTTTCCTGATCTGAATGAAAGTGTATTGGTGTAATGGTTCTCAATTAGAGAGAAAGATGACAATCTCCTGGGAAGTCATCAAAATATAGGGTTTGGGCCTCAACTTACTGAATTTAAATCTCTGAGGGTGGGGCCCAGGCATGAACCATTTACTTCTAAAGAGGGCCCTATCCACCCCCAGGTGATTCTGAGGCTCAGCCCTGGTTAAGAACCACTGTCCCTTTAACAGTAAATACACTATTTCCTGTTGTTTTCTCTTAAACACTCTATTAAGACTTCCACTTGCCCAAGGAAGGACACTCTTGGCACCTTACTTCAAAATTCAGAAATGGATGGTGAATGGTATCAAATGTCCTTTCACCATCTACCATAAAGGCGAGAGAGTTTTTCTTTATTAGTTATAATGGATCACATTAATATATTTCCTAATTTTAAGCAGTCTTTAAATTGTTAGAAAGTGCTAGATTTGGTTTTCTAATATTTTATTTAGGGCTTTGGTATATATACACTTATAAAAGTAAGACTGGTCTACAGTTTTTGTGTTTGTTTTTGTTTTAAATGCTGTCTTTGTCAGGTCTGGTGTCACAGCTATACAAGTTTTATAGATGGAAACAAGAAGTTTCCCATCTTTTGCTATGTGCTGGACCTCTTTAAGTAACACTGGAACTATTTGTTCCTTAAAGGTTTGATAGAACTCACTTGAAAAACATTTGTGCCTTTATTAGTAAAGTTTGGCAAGTTCTATAATATAGCATTAGCAAGCACTTCATGCAGTCACCCAAAGGACTTGACTGCTTATGTAAACTGTTTTGTACACAGAACAGTAGACCCTAAGTTCTTGGTTTATTACATACTGGGAGTGTAAGGATAAGGAAATGCTATATAAGTTGCAAAGGCAAATAAAAAACTCAAGGATCCCTACCAATTTATTCTCCATTCAATTAAACAAATGGAACCATTATAGATGCACATTAATACCATTAGCCCAACACAGCACAGGTAAGTGGAAGACCCATAAAAAAAGAGGATAATGTAATCCCAAATCTCCAACCTTTCTTTTTATCATTCTTTCAAGAGTATCTTTCTACTTCTATCTCAAAACGGCATCCTATTCTAAGCTATTAACAATTCTTGCCTGGACCCTCCGCAGTAGCCTCCTCACTCACTTCCCCATCTGCACTCTTGCTTCTGCCCTGAGGGTCTTGTATATGCTGTTCTCTGCCTACAACAATCTCTAAACACCCACATTCATCTTTGCTCTCAAATCTGGGCTCAAGCACTACTTTATTCAGGAGAGTCCTAAATACTCCCCCCACTATAGTCTAAGTTAGCTCCTCCTGTTATTTGCTTTTATAGCACCTATGTAGGTTGTAATTGTACATTTATTTATGTGGCCATTTAATTACTATGTCTCTCCCACTAGACTGTAATATTCATGAGGCTACATGAAGACTTTGTGTTTTGATCACTACTGTGTGCCCAGCTCCTTGCACAATGCATGGCACATAGTAAGCATACCAAATGCTGGTTGAATGAATGCTAACTCAGAGAAGTGTAGCCAGAGGAAAATGCCAACTGCAGTATTCATTTCTAATAGAAAGTCCTCAGTATTCTATACTTGGCTAAATGCCACCTTAGAATAGAGATCAAATAAACTAATGTCATCTATTCAAGGGCAATTACTTACTGACAAGTTTATGAAAATGGACAATTGTTCTCTTACTTGTAAATTCCTCGTGACATATTTTCAATGTATTTAGCTTTGTCTTGTACTCCACAGTGGTAATGGTAAGTCTTAACACAGGCTTTTATTTCACATCCAATAGTAGCACCAGGCTGACTGCAAAGTGTACATTTCTGTTTAAGAGAAGAGAAAGAACAAACATAAGCAGTATTTCAAAGTTTATGCAATCTTATTTATTCCATTTTAGCCACATTTCAGCCAAACATTTCAGTTTACAAAGAAAACAGGCAGTTTTCTATTGAAAAAGAGAAAACTGAACTTATTATATGGCATATATATTAAATAATCCTGCAATTTAAACCATGCTGAGATACACTAATATTAAGTCATCCTGATGTTTCTATTAAGTGTACTAGCCCTCAGAGACCTGATATTTAAACATAAATAAGATACTCCTTAATACTGCCAAACACAAAACAAGAATGATATTCTCCATTTTAGTAGTTGGATTCTTTTCCCCCCTGGGATCAGTTCCTTTCCTATTATGACTGGGGGAAAGGATGAGAAGACAGGAAAGCAATTCCCCGCAAGAGAGGAATTGCTACCAAGAAGGCAAAAGGGCAGAGGGAGACTAAAGGGGCAGAAATATTTTCGAGATTTCTCAATTTGGCCTACATCAGCCTTGCCTCGAGAATGTTCTGAGATTAAAAGGTGAATGTGGACAAAAGGGTTTCATCATCAAATCAGTTTGAGAAATGCTAGTTTTAAACAGACTGCTTGAGTGCACAACTTCTCAGAGCCTTTTCCCCAGGAAGGAGGGTATAGTAAACAGTTCCAAAATTTATTGAACTCCAGATGCCCCTTTATTTTTTGGGGTGGGGGCCCCCCCGGGGAGCATCTTAATGGACTAATTTCCTTTGAAGCACATCTGGGGAAATGCTAGGTTAGTGTTTACACTAATTTTCAACAGTGCAGAGGTAAAAAAAAAGTTGACCAAGAGAACTGAATTGTTATCCTAGTCACCTATTTGGACTTCAGCTGTATGACACAACATTTGGTTAGTATGACACAAAGAAGCAATTTTTCCCTTTTTTAGTACTGTATGTTTTGTTTTAAAGGAGGTTCATTTTTAAAATAGTATTTGAAGTATCAATAAACTGAACTGGATTTAAATGGAACAGATAACATCAACAATCTTCACATCCTCAAAAATGAAGTTCCACAAAGAAAGGCTCATTTCTAATAGATTCAAAGATCATCAATGTCTGAAACCACTAGATGAAAGACTGAAGGGGAACTTCACAACGGAGGATCAGATTCACCTTCTGAATCCAAGAATCAGACATTTTAATTTGTCTGATGTGATATATATGGATGAGATAGTCCCACCTGTGAAGTATTCTTACCCCCAAAAATGCTAAAACAATCTAGTCAAGCCTTTACATCTAACTTCCACTTTAAAAGAAAATCTGGTGGATAGAGGGACAAGTTAAATGGCATCATGAAAAAGCAAACAGACAAATAAAACGTCGGATATTTTACAGGACAATTAATTCATTTTCTTCAACAACCAATGGCATACAACAAAACAAAAACAGAAACAAAGACAAGGAGGAGGGAGTGTCCTACATTACTTAAGGATAACCATCAAATTTAATGGGTGATCCTCCTCTGGATCCTGATTCATATGAATCAACTTTAAAAAGATAGTTTTGAGGTAATAGGGGAAATACAAATACAAACTGGGTATTAAATGACACGCACTGTTAATTTATAAGGCATAATAACATTGTGGTTAGGTAAGAAAATGTCCAACTTGTAAGCGATACATACTGAAATATGTAGAGGTGAAATTATATGAAGTCTCAGCTCTGCTTTAAAATACTTCAAGCAACAAGAATAAAAGGCAGAGATGGAATGAGTGCAGCAAATTCTTGATAACTCATGAGTCAAGGTGATGGACAGATATGTGTTACTAGTCTTTCTAATTTTGGTGTGTTTGAAAATTTTCAATGGGAAAATTTTTAAAACTCATTTCTACAGACAACTGCTGTCTTAAAAGATTTTGTATTCCATTGACATTTCATAATATTCATAAACTAAAAAGGAGTAAGTGAGCAATAAAGATGCCAATGTTTCTTAAAGCTATTTATTAGCAATTCACTGTGTTTAAAAACATGAGACTTAGGCATATTTTATAAAGGAAACTTTAAAGCTATGATAAACATTTTAAGAGAAACTATGTATATGAACTTGAACTAAACAGAATGCTCTGAAAAAAAACTTGTTTTATTAAAAAAAAGAATGAGTAACAACCTGGGGAAGTTCTCAATGCTCTATTAAGATGATTGAATTTTTCTTTAAGTAGCTTAAACAATGTAACATTTTAAACTTAATGAGGTATGTCACATTCACATCTTCATTTATTTTATTAAAAGACTCTCAAATACCCTGAAATATAAATCTCAGCATAATTCTCATATTGAAGTTACATAGAAAGAGGAAGATTTCAGGAACATTAGCATCCTTTTTTATATTACAAAGAAGTCAAGTATATACTCTGCTTTAACATATGTACTTTATATTAAATTTTTTGATGACTGGATAAATTTGAGATGTGTTCCAAATTTAAAGCAGAAAGTCAGAAGCATAACGTTGCATAGCATAAACATAAAACCACAGACCATTCTTTTTCCTCGCTTAATCTCCTGAAGCACAGTTTTAATATCAAAATCTCCAAATTCTGCTCTCGATGTTGTTGTGAGCTGGACTGTGCCAGAAGAAAATAACTAGAAAAGAAAAATGGGGAATATTTAATATTCAGAATCCTGTGAGAAAAAGATTAAATGACATAATCACTAATGTGTTATATTACTTAATATTCCAAGAAAGGTGACTTTCCCTTAACGATCAAGTACTTGCTCAAAAATTTTTAATACATTAACGTGTCTGCTTAAAACATAACCAAAAATAAGGACAATCAAATAAAACCAAGTTTGCCACTGTGGAGCCAAGATTAAATACTTCACTAGACAATGAATATTTCAACAGTGTCACCCTGTAATTTCAACTACTTTATATTTCTATGAAGTTCTAAAAATTAGTTTAAATTGGCAAATTTCAACCATAGATACAGATCAGAATCACCTGGGGATTTTCTTTTTTGAAATTATATGTGTTTGGGATCTACTCCAGGAGTGAATATTTTGGAAAAGCCTCAAGTAAATCTGATATGCATCTCTGATTAACAACCTCTGATATAAACACTATGATTTTTAAAACCAAATAAAAAATGGAATGAGTAATTCAATACAATCTAATTCAAAACCTTTTATGTATACTGTATGTCAGACCTTGTTCTAAAGATGCAAAGATGAGATTTAGTTCTTATCTTCAAGGAATTTAAGAGTCTGTTAAAGGAGAGAGGCTCACAAATGAGTAACTGCCATACTATCTATGAAGTACAATAATAGAGATATTTACTAGGTTATAGTAAAGGCCAAACATCTTTCCCAACAAGTTTATAAAGCTGAAATGTTTACAGTTATAAAGTAGTTAATTATAGATTACTTGGAATATGGTACTATAATTAGGATTACATTAAATCCTACTAAATTTTTAGTATTTTAAAAAATCTAAAGTTTATGAAAACTTGGGATTACAGGATTTGCTAATTAAGTTCTAAAACACTAATGCTAAGGGAAAAAGTGCTATTTTGCCTACTAGGCTAAATGCTTTTCAAAAACACTTGGGTTTAAAAGCAAATAACAAGAACCATGCTTACCATGCACTTATAATGTGCAGCTGCCTTCTTGGCATTGAATATATGCAGTTTTCCTCTTGCTTCATTTTCTTCTTCTCCTACGTGACAAAATCCACATTTAGGCCTGGTGTCACTAGGGCTGCTTCTGTGTGGAGACCTATCTCTCTGCAAATGTAAGAGAAAAAAATATGATCCATTAAAATATGCTACCAGAACCTCAAGCTTAGTTAACATTTCAAATGATGAACTTTACCTAAAATCATGGTTTAAATGAAATATTCATGCAACAAAAAGTAAGAATCCCACAGTTTTCTACTTACATAGGAACTACTTTCCATTTCATCTGTTCCATGGGAGGATGTGGACCTGGTATCTTCAGATAGCCCTTTAAAATTAGTTTTTCGTGGCCTTCCTTTGCGACTTTTCTTTTTACTTTTAGGTGATGAGGGCTCCAGTTCATGTTCATTAAAACTTTCTTCTAAATCAGCTGCTTAAAAATAAACAAAAGCTTTATATGGACCAATCTTAAAATGAGCATTAGTTCATGGGTCTTTAGAACATACGTTTTCTCCTCACCATGCTATCACCTCCAGAAATGAGAAGAAACACTCTGTTATGCTCAGTATAGCAACCTAACATTTTATATAAACACAACAAAAATTAAATACAAAGTTTTATCATAAACATAGTAACAATAATTATTTCCCTTGAATTTATAATTCTATAGAAATGAGTTTTGTGATCTTGACTGTGCACATAATTCAGTAAACATTTTAAAACTCTAGTAAGTCAACTTTTAGAATTAGCTCTTGTATTTTTTTTACCATAGGTTTTAAAGGGTTCTATCTCACACTGATAGTGAAATCAGAAACACTTAACTTTCTGTAACTTGGAAAACTGAATGAAAATAAAGTAGTTATATCTGTACGTACAATACAGTAGCCAATTAACAACATGGGGTGTTAAAAATTTAAGTCTCTGATAATTAAATAAAATCAAACCTTCAGTTTCTCAGTTGCACTGATCACATTTCAAGTGCTTATTAGTCTTAATTAGTCACATGTGGCAGGCTGTGTCTACTCTGGACATCAAGATATAGAATGTTTCTATCACTGCAGAAAAGTTCTATTGACAGCACTACTCTTAAACTATTATGAAAATTAAATAGCCAAATGCAACAAAGAAGTAATCTACAAATGAACTAACTGATCAAGGAATTAAACAAATATTAAGTATAAAAAGAATTTCTAAAAAATTAATAAAGAATTTCTAAAATAAACGGTAAAAAAGCTGTATGTAGGTTAGTTGTGTACACTTCAACGGATTAAACAAAATTGATGTAGAAATTTTAGAGTTGCATTTCTCAGCAATTTGAAAAGAATTTCTACTATTAATGGAAGGTGTTTCATTCAGTTATTCACTACAAATATTTTACTTATTGAGGGTCTACTGTATGTAAGACAATGAAGGCATTTTGTATTCAAAATGGTATAAAAATCACATGTTCACTGTGTTAGGTCAAATTATAGGAACTTTTAGGCATAGCTCTAATACCTTCATTGTTTTTTCTTTTACCCTAAGTTATTTATTATAATTCCAGGGACTAATTTCTCAATGAGAAAGCTAGTCGCAGTTGCTTTTATCTTCCCTAATAAATATTTTTAAAGTTTTTGCAGTTTTTTAATAAATAAAAGCACATTCATTATAGTAAGAAATTCAATTAGCATACTTGAATATATAAACTCAAGGAACTGATACTATACTACAAACCAGTTAATAAAAATTTCAATCAATACAAGTTCACATAACTATGGTACGATTTGAAAGATGAAAAAAGGCAAAAAGGTAAATGTTAGTGGATAGTGTTTTATAGGTATACACAAATTCATGTGAATAACCCTCCCTGTGAAGAGAGAAAAGTCAATTAAAAATGATTTGTGATCTTAACACTATAGCAACATTTGTATCAGAACGTACCACCTACTTTAAACATTTAAACAGACAATTAAGACAGAATTTCATTAAAGCTGTTAGAATCACTTGCACTTGCCCCAAATTAAAAATTAAGATGAAAAACCATAACCAAATATTTCAAGCATTCTGATACATTTCTGATATACATAAAATTATATTGTTTACAATAAAAACAACCACTAACACTACAATAACATTATATAATACTATAATAACATTACATTAAAGAAATTCCCTGATTCCATTATCAGGCCAACATGACTAGTTTTCCACATGGCATATTTGTCTGTCCTAAAAATATGGAATCATTCAGTACAAAATTTTAGGGGACTTCAACAGCAATAGCAAAAAAAACTACAAAAGAATAACAGACTTAACTATATTAACCTTTCAAACTTCTGAAAGTAAAAAAGAAAGTGGTAACATTAAAAGGCAAACAATAAACTGGAAAAACATCTGCTGTACCTGTGAAAAAGGATTAGTATTCTTATGATATAAGCTCATAAAAGATTAAGACTCCAAGAGAAAATCAAATCAAGCATATGATCAAACAATTCACAGGACATAAGTAAACATACTTTTAGAAAAAAAATCGGTAAGTATAAACTGATATATCAATTGTCACTTATCAAAGTAGATTTTAGTTATAAAGAGCGAAAATAAAGCCAACAAAAAATGTTGTTAGAAATAAAAATACAAAAGAAGCCCCACAAAAATGTTGAGATAGGACATGCTTCTGGATGAATGGGATCAACATTAAGATATCAGTTCTCATTAACCTAATTTAATGGAACTCCAATAAAATAGAACTTAGAAGTTGATTTCATGGTTTTCTAGAAGAATAAATGTACAATACACAAGAACATCTTTTAAAAATATACTATAAAATAACAGCAGTTAAAACATTGGCACAGGAATAGACATATATCAGCACAGTAGAAACAAGGCTGAAAACATACCAATATGCATATGGAAATTCAGAGTATGATAATAGTGGCATTTCAAATGAGTGGAAAAAAGACATGATAGCATAATTGGCTATCCACTTTTTAAAAATTGAGATTGCTTTCCTCATACTATATGAAAGAATTAAAGATGGATCAAAAAATCTAATTATAAAATAACAAACCACAAATGTAATAGAAGAAAATGGAGGAAAATATTTTTTATAATCTTGGGGTTGGGACCCCTAAGAAGCCATAAAAGAAACCTGAGAGATCTGACTAAAGATTAGAAACTTCTGTATGGCACAAGGCACCATAAACCAGGTTAAAAGACAAATGATAAACCGGAAAATCACTTGAATTTGTGACAGAAAATTAGTATTTGTATTAAAGAGTACATACAAATCAATTTTAAAAAGACAAACCTCAAGAGAAAAATGCACAAAGGAGAGGAGCTGGCAATTCTCAGAAGGAATATAAATGACTAAAAAACATGAACCAAAGCCCAATCTAAGATAAATGGAAATTAAATGAGATAATTTGATTGGCAAAAATTAAAGACTGATAATATCCAGCACAGTTGCAGGGAACTGGATGCTCTCATGCACTGTTGGTGGGAGCATAAACTGGGTACATGTGACAGTACTTATTCCCAATGTTAAAATGCAGACCCTTTTACCTAGCAACCCCATTTCTAGGACTTTATCTTACAGAGAATCATTTGTATAGGTACATAAGCACATATGTACAGGGAAGATCAAATGCAGTTTTATTTGTATTCATAAAATAGATGTAACTGATTTTTATTAAGAGAAATCCTTAAATAATATATGGTTCTATTTATTCTATGGAATATAACATGACTATTTTAAAAACATGAGGTCCATCAATGGGGAAATAAACACCTCAGTAGAGAAAAAATAAAAGAATGAAGTGGATCTGTATGCACCAATAGGGAAGGAGGTCTGTGATGTATCACAGAATGAAAAAAGCAAGTAGCATAACATTATGTATATACACTATGATGCCACTGTATTTAAAAAGTGCCCATGCACTATATATGTAAGTTTGTATGTGTATAAAAAAGGCTCTGTGAAGATATAAACCAAACTGTTATTATTAGTTACTCCTAAAGGGTGTGACTTCAGGGAAAGAGAGGTTTTTTTCAACTACTTTAGTTTTAACAGTACTATTGCACTATTTTAATTTTGAAACAGTGGACAATGTATTGTCTTAGTAATTTAAAGAATTTAGAGCATTCAGTGTGGCAAAAGGAGGGGTAAATTCATCCACCACTGATGAGAATACAGTTGACCCTTGAACAACATGGGTTTGAACTGCACGGGTCCACTCATACATGGATTTTTTTTTCAATAAATCCACTGGAAAATATTTTGGAGATTTGTGACAATTTGAGAAAAGTTTTTCTTCTCTCTAGCTTACTTTATTGTAAGAACAGTATATAATACATATGACACACAAAGTATGTATGTGTTAATCGACTTTGTTCTCGTAAGGTTTCCGGTCAATATGGGCTATTAGTGGTTAAGTTTTGGAGAGTCAAACGTTATACAGGGATTTGCAACTACCCAGGGAGTTGGTGCCCCTAACCTCCATATTGTTCAAGGATCAACTGTATAATCTAGCACAATCTTTCTAGAAAGAAATATGGCAACACATTGTCAGGGACCTTAGAAAAGAGTGAACCCTCTGACTCAGTGATTTTACTTTTGGGAATTAATCCTAAAAAATAATTGAAAATGCACATGAAAATGATAGTAAGAAGCTAGTTACAGACCTTTGTTTAAATTTTTCATGGTTATTTTTTTTCCTCCAATTCAAAATTGTGAAAATGTTTTAACATTTAAAAATATATTTTTTTCTTTAGTAATAATTATAAAAGAACTGTCTGCATAAAAGATGTATAAATCATCCTTTCCCCCTAATTGCACCTGCTATGTACTCCCACCTGGTGCCCTAGTTCTCTTACTTCCCCCTCCCTTCTTACTCCCTCACCCCCTGGCTTCCTCCCCCTCCCTCCCTCCCTCTCAAAGTAACCACTGCTAAGACTTCTCAAGGGTTGAGAGCCTGGTTTTGAATCCTGGATCTGCCACAGTATGTCCTCTTATCTGACACCTAGCTCAGAGGGTTCTTGAATGAATCAAATGAGTTAATTCATGTAAAGTACTTAGTTGAGAACTGTGCCTAGCACATAAGATGCTCTCAATAAATGTCAGCTACTATTTTCTCTATGTGTACAACCATGTTTTTTAAAAGAATACACAAGCAAATGGTACTTGGAGCATACTATTCTGTATCTTGCCCTTGTCCACTTCATATATAAATTGAAAATACGCAAAATATAAGAGCTAACATTTGAGTTGAGCTTTGATTATGCCAGATGTGCTATGCAGTTTACAATGCATGATCTCATCTGAGCCTCACAGACCCCATCAGTCACCATCCCCATCCCCCATTTTATAGGTAAAGAAAGTAAGTTCAGAAAGGTTAAATAATTTTGCTCAGGGTCACAAAGTTAAAGAGTGGCAGGGCTGGGACAAATATATGTCAGTGAGTTACTACATGCTTTTAAATTAGTAATACCCACTGTCATGGCAATATACATTTTTTTATGCTCCTGGAAGTCTGCATAGAATTTCTCTGGAAGGATACATAAACTGACAGTAGTGGTTGCTTTGAGGAAAAGAATTTTTAAACTGTGATACAAGGGCAAGGATGGGAGGAATGCTCACTTAAAATGTACTCTTTAATACTGCTGATTTCTGCACAATGTTCTTATACCTATTCAAATAAATGACTACAGTAAAAAGTAAACTCTTACAGCTGCAATTTCTAACAATCCAGGTTGATACGGTAGATGATAAAATAAGGCTGTTCTCCTTCCTGTGTCACCAAGCATTCCCAACCTTTATGAGAAGAGCCCCCAAATGTCTATGTCACTTTAGAATGTCCTGTCCCATCTCTGTCATCCTACTGACTGCCCAATGAGGCATGGGTGTGACCAACTTACCAAGAAACCAACTCTCCTCCTAGTATTGTAAAGCCTTATCTGTCCCTTTATCAATTCTCTTCTCCTTCTTAATCAACAATTTCCTCATTTTATGCCTTTCTGGTTTAAGCTCCATTTTCTTCCACCTCCTAAATTCTCACATCAGTTAACAGTATGAAATAGAAAGGACCCCGGGACAGAAAGTCTGGAGATTGCCACTTACTAGGTCTTGACTTGGTGAAATTATATAACATTTGAAAGGCAAAGTCTCCTGGTGTATCAAATGGGGCTAATAACAACTTCTTGAAAAGGCTGCTTTAAGAAAATGTTTGTGAAAAATACTTTGTAAACTACAAAATCCTATTCAATTGTTAGCTATTACTTGTCATACCTTGGGTAGACAATAAGCTCTTTGTCCCCAGGGGGCTTAGTTCCTAAGTTCCCCAGTATGCCCAAACCCAGTAGGCAATAAATGTTTGTTGGGACTTTTTTAATAAGAAAAAGGACAGGCGTTAAGGTGGGAATAAGTAGCACTACCTCTGCTTTGAATTGAAGGGCTGCTACAAAAGGAAGACTCAAGGTCACTTGCGTTGCCTTCTCCAAGGGAAACGTGACATGCATTTGCTCTGTGAGTATTTGGTCTGCATGAGTAAACTCTTGCTTTCTGCTTTTTCAGTAAAGGTGTAAGATAAATGACTTCTTTTATGCATATGCATGCACATGCACATATGTAAACATGTAGCATATGTCAAAAATATATTCTTAAGTATGTGCTAAAATGAAATACAGTATCTGGGATTTATTTCAAAATAATCCAGATGGAGGAAATGGGTGGGGGTGTAGATGAAACAAGACTGGCCATGAGCTGATGATTGCTAAAGCTAGGTGACTGGGCTTTTTTTCAGAGACAATTTTGAGCCTCTTTGAAATGTCCTATAATTAAAGTTTGTCAAGTGTGCCAAGTAAAAAATGAGTATAAATAATTCCTAGCACAGCACTTTGCACATGGGTGGTCAATAAATCTGGTGAATCGAAGGAATATGGAGTCAATTCTAGCAAAGTGCACAATATGAACGTGCTACTAAAATTTTCCACGTTAAATCATAAACACAAGTTAAATCCTATTATCTTCCAAGGAAGAGCATATGAAAAGACAAGGTATAATAAAGGTAGGTAGAGTTTTCAAGGAGTAACATTAATGACAATGATGATATAGAATCCAGTATTTATTGAGCGCTATGTACAGGAACACTGGTAAGAGCTTTACATTCATTATTTCATGTAATCCCTACAATAATCCTATGAGGTGGGCTTTAAAAAAACTCCTCATTTTACAGGTGCAGTATCTAAGGCTCTAGAAGATACTAAGTAACTTGCCCAAGATCAATGTGACTAACAAGGCAGAACTGCAATTCAAATACAGATCTGATTTCAAAGCCCATATTCAAACAGTGTATGAAACTGCCTTTCCACTACTTCATAAATCTATTCAATGTTACTAAACATAAAAGGTTTTTAAAGACTTTGATACCGTATTAAAATCTCCCTAAACTTCTTCTTAATAAAAGTAATGATGATTGGAAGTTGTAGCATATTCTAGAGAAAAAGAACATGGGAAAGAAAATATTAAGGGAATATTAAAGCAGGCAAAATCTTTACATCTACATAAGTTAACACACTTTCACCATACTTTTAATATAACTATGGCGACCCCATTTCCTGAAACATAACTTGAGTTATATGATTTGACAAAGCAAGCTCTAATATAAAGTTTCCAAATTGTCTGTTAGGGAATCCATTGGGTTCCTGAATAAAATGAAGGCTTGAGCCTTAAGGTTAGGAACAAAAGATTCCTTTACACCGTCTCAGAACACCTGGAATTTTATGGTCACTGTAATTGTGGCACTTAGCACTAAGATATCTTTTTAAGTAATTTCAGACACAAAAATTTGTAAAGTCATTTCATATATACCCTTCACCCAAATGTTATTATCTTAGCACATTTGCTTTATCACTCATTCTCTCAAAATATTAATATACCTTTTTCTGAAAGGTTTAAGAGTAAGGTGTAAATATGATGTCCCTTTATCTCTAAGTACTCCTTTGTGTCACTGCTGTATTTGAATCAGTCAGGCACATATCTGTCACTAAATTGTCTTTCCCCACCCACCAAAAACTGAAGCCCTGTTTTATTAATTCAACTTGCTCTACTAACACCAGGCACAAGAGGAGCTACAAGACAAGGAAGTGTCACCCAAAAGTAAGTGACACATTAAATACCATGATTAGTTTTTCAAGCCCAAGAAAGAGATTGCAAACATTTCTTGAGCAAAATATGCAGAACATTCTATGCTGGGTAATTTAAGAAAAAACAAACCACAAGTTTGGCTCCTTACAATTTCAAGAAACTAAATTGAGCTGAGGTTATGTTTATGATCATAACTTATATTCTATACATTCTTGCTGTGAATAGGTAATACTCAGCATCTACTCTAGACACTGTTTTCTATCTCCTCACAGACTATTTTGCTCCACATAAATAACAGAAAGGCCTTAACCCCTTCATGAAAATTATTTTGAAAGAACTACCATTCATACATAATCACAGTTTCTCATAGGTATTCAAATGTTTAGTGATGACAGCTACCATATTAAAGTATTTCTACAAAACAGAGACCAGCATCAGTTACAAGCTAGACCTATTTGCTATTATTAATGTTTGACATTTTGAAATACTGCTTTAAAAAAAGATAAAGAATATACCTATTATCTAAACACATAGACCAAGAAGGAAAAAACACATAACTTGCAGGATTTAATTCTGGCTATTCTTGTCCATATGTAATGTATAAATTTCTAATAAGAATAGGAGGGCAATATACCATTTTAAGTGCTCAATAACCACATGGGGCTAGTGGCTACCATATTGGATGGTGCAAATATAGAATATTTCCATTGTCACAGTTAATTTATACTAGACAGTACTGTTGAGCCATGAGTTCTCTATCCCCTTGTAAAAAGTCCTGCACATTTGAGGTCCATGTCATTCAGCTAAACCACTGCTTCTCAAACTTTAATGTGAATATAAACCACGTGGGATCTTGTGAAAATGGACATTCCTCTTTAGAAGGTCAGGGTTGGGGGTTTGAGAGCAGACATTTCTAACAAACTCCCAGATGTTGCCAATTCTGCTGATCCACAGACTATGCTTTCTCCTTCCTGCTAACAATTACCAACTCCCAACCATTCTGCTTTTCACATCAGACTTAATGTAGCACACGGCTCAGAGCCCTTTTCTCCATCCCAACCCCTACCACCACCCTGAGTGATTTCAACTGTACACACGGACAATCCAAGAGACACCTAGCCACTCAGTTTCTTGATCTTCAATGATGTCTTCCATCAGCCACCCAATCCCTGTAATCACATCCAGACACTTTATAATCACCTAAAATAGTTCTACCTCTGAAATTACTGCATTGTACTCCGGGATGACAAATGATTGCTTTCTCAAATACTTTCATTCTCATTGTTCTTCAACTTTGTCAGGACCTCCAGTCTACTGATTTCTTCCTGTTTCTAACTTTCGTGCCTTCACTTCTCTATCAAACTTAGACTTCTCCTAACTTCCTTATCCCTTTACTACTGTGTTGAACCCACTTGGCAAAATCCCAACTCTGAATTAACTAACCAGCCATTTTCTCTGTTATACCCAGGATCCTGAATTGCTGGGGGAAAAGTCACAGCACGTGACTGATGGTATCACTGTACTTAACGGGGTCTCCAATCTACTCTGGAAACCTTACATTTGTCTAGGCAAACTTCCTCACCCAGTATGCAGAATTATTCTTTCAAACCTTCTCCTCTCTCCTTCATGCGTTCTTCCAACCCTCATGCCTCTCCCTACATATTCCCTCACATAGAAAACAGACCAGATAGGAACCACCTATCCTCTTCCATCTCTCCTAGAAATGGTAGATATGTCCTCCAACACAGGGCAATTGTTCCCTTTATGCACTGAATCTTCCTTCCTTTACTTCAATCTCTTCTTGCCTGTTGGATCCTTTCTCATAAGCATTTATGTATCAACTAATCCCTCCCTCCAAAAAAAAAGGCCAACTAAGTAAATGAAGCCAATCTGAAAAGGCTACATACTATATGACTCCAACTATAATACATTCTGGACAAGGCAAAACTATGGAGGAGACAGTAAACAGATTCTCAAATTTAATGTTTTAAGACAATTCATATTATATCAAACTAACATGACAGACTAAATTATATAGTATTTGTCATTTTAAGTATTAGCAAAGTAGGTATTGAGCCACAGATGGCAAATGACCAAGAATTTGCCACAGGTATCAAATCCTCTTTGCCATACAGACTAGTGCAGTACAATTCTTAAACAAAGACAATCCTGAAATACAATCCTGTAAACCCCCATCATAAATTACAATCATAAAGTAGAACATATGTTTCCCATTAGAACAATGAAATAACTGGAAGTTCTGTTTCTGACAAAGCACTGAATATGAAGTAAATTCAACCTAGGATGAATGTGATAAAAGTAAAATTTCAGTAAATACAAGCCCTGTAATACTTTTACATTGCAAAATTATGCTTCAAGTTCTACAATATGAATATAAACACACTACATATAGATCAATAATACAAGGGGCCCCAATGTACTATAAAGGTATATACACTGAACCCAAAGTTCAAATCAATAGTATCAAAAATTTGAATTGTAGTAATCCTGCCAGTTACATCAAAAGAATAGTCTTAAACAGTATGAATTTAGATCTTTCTCATTAATTAAGTTTCTCAAAACAAAAAGGCCAAAATTATTCTACTTTACGTAGTCTGCAGTGACTTTTCTCTACCACTAGATGGTACTATCAGCTTCAGAAATCCAGGGAATAAAGGGGAAGATGTCTGTATTAATCATTGTCATCCTCAAATACCCTGCTCCAGTATGCTCATATATTTGTATTCATCAGATCGTAAGTTTTGAGCCTTGGCTCACCATATATGGTCGCTACAATCTTAAAGAGAATCAAATAAATACACTTAAAAACATTGTTATTATTTATCTAATATGTTTACCTTAAAAAGGAGTTTTTGCTAAAGTGTATTTTTAACCAGTACTTTTAAAGCATCTGGACTACTCTGGAGTCCTGAAATGGAAACAATATTATTTTTTATTATAAGGCCAAGATCTAAGAAATAAAATGGGCCACAAATTTTAATGTAAGAAACAATTTGCTAAAACAATAGGCTCAACTAATTCTAAGCAACACGTTCTTAGGAACTAACCAAAACTTTAAAGATCACTAATCTAAATAGAAGGATAGAACAATTTCAAACCAAAGCTAAACCTTTTTATATTGCTAGTAAAAGCATCAAAACCATCTGCTTGAAAACGTTTGAAATAAGTCAATTCAATTTGAGAACTTTCTCGTACCTTTTAAAGACCACGTACAACTTGGCTAACTATATATAAACACGACTAACCTAGTTTTATATAAATTTAAGTGGAAACAAACTATAAAGTAATTGAAAAAGTTTATATGTTAAAACTGATTGTCTTATGAACTTGTATTAAAAGTACGTTAATAAAATTTTAACAGAAAGCCTGGTAATCACAAAATGCACTAGTATCCCCAGTTCATATTTTCTGTATCTGACAGCAGCAAAGACCCAATTATTACCTTTACAATCTACTAACACACTTACATGAACACAGAAATTTCTAACCATTAGCATCACTTCTTTGTAAAGATAAATATATTCTCAATGTACTCTTTATAAGAACTATGGGGTAAGTTATCTTAAAAATTCAGATCTTTCTCACTATGTATGTTAGAGTTTATCCTAATGATTTTCTTAATTCTTTGAAATGTATTCAATATTGAGGTACATCTTATGGCAAAAACTAATATAGTATATATAATTCACACGAATTTCTTCTTGAAATTGAGCAGTGGCTGAATGACATACCTTCAGAGTTATATGCAGTTTTCTTGTGTTTTCGGCAATAAACCCTACAAAAATGAAGAAATTAAAAATTATCAAGAAAACAAACTGAACTCATTTTTCAAATTAAGAAAATTAGTACACTTCACCCAATTCACAAGCTGGATTCCAAAAATCTTGTTTTAAACTTCCTATGCCATTTCTCTAAGCATTAAATTCCTTACCAAAAACACCCTTTAAGATGATATGAAATGCTCTGAACTGGCATTTTTGCAAAAGCCTAAAGTATGGTGGTTAAAAAAACACTTAAAGAGAAGTTAAATAATTACATGTAAATTCCTTGTGAAGGTTTCTCTCGGATTTGAGCTTTATCATGCACTGCACAGTGGTAGTGGTATGTCCTGTGACAAGTTTTCACATCACAACCAATTGTTGCTCCAGGACAATGGCACAAAGAGCACATCTACAACAAAACAATAAAATAGTATTATTAGTGTGTGAATCTGCTAAGGCTGTGATATCAGGTTAGAGGCATATCAATCTCTGTAATGGAAAACAAATTGGTTATTGAAAAGTTTTATATTATTTTTCTTGTTTTCTTACCTAGAAATAATTTGAATAAATTCTGCTGGGGTATTTTTTTTCCCCATGTCAAACACTAACAAAATTAATGGAAAATTATTTATGTCTACTGTTTCATTGTGATCAAGAGAAAACGCAAACGGTTGCAAATCAGGAATCCAGATATTTGCGGAAATTAGTAAATGGGAAAAATGTCTCATACCAGAAAAAAATTTTCCTTCACATATCCACTTAATCAATGAGAATCTTTGGAAAAAGCCTTACATACTATTTGGGAACCCGGTAAAAATCAATTTCAAGTGAGGTAAGGAGAGAGGACAAAAGAATTAGGTAGATTTTTAATATTTTGGGCTCTAAAAACATTTTGTGATGCCAAGTTGATTGTGAAAATATACTCATCTATTTTAATTTAATCTATGTTACTTACCTCTCAGCATTACGAATTCAGGCAAACAGATAAAAGAACAGATTCTTTCAACATAGTTTAATATACCTTACCTTCTGACTTTATTGGATATTCATATTGTGTAACTAGCTCATGCTCTAAATTTAGAAAACAATTCTTTAAAAAAGCACATAATGATGACTGTTAGTGGATTTAACATATCACAGTATAATGTACTGAGGACTTTTAATGAAGCTATCTTCTAAGCTGTAATGCTATGCCAAAATATATTCACAGTAAGGTAAATCTTAAAAATTGTTCATTTGCTTCTTGGTTGCTAAGGTAACTCATTCTTTTTTTATTAATCTTAACAAAGAACACTTACCATTCTACATTTTGGATTTCTTGGCCCCCAAAGCACTTTTGGTACACTGGGAAGCTAATATAAATTCCAAAAAAATTACTTATACTTCTCTAAGCAAGTACAACACTGAACCTCTCATTCAAGCTATCATTTAAAAGATAATCATATGTAAGTCAGAAACAGAAACATTCTCAGTACAAGTACTTCCCAGAAAACATGAAGGCAGTGCCCATTATTAATACTAGAAAAATACTCTACTTCCTTGAATAAATACAGAAACTTCAAAGTACTACCGTAGAAAGAAATACTGCCAATCTTATCAAGTAGGGAAAACTATTAAATACCTTTGGGTGGCTTATAAATTCTTGAGGAGGTAGAGCATTTGTAGCTTAATTATACAGCTTAATGAGATTCTATTATTTTAGTAAATTACATTTCTAGTTAAAAAAGACATTATAGAAATTTTGGAAAACACAAAAGCACACAAAAAAATTTAATTCACTCATACCATGCAAAGATGCTTTTACAGTATTAAAATGCTCATGTGGAAAGAGTATTTTTCTATATAATTCTGTACATGCTATTTTGCAACCTGTTTTTTTTAACTTAATAAATTGAACATTACCCCTCTTCATTAAGAACTCTACTACAAGTAGTTCATCTTGAAATTACATCCAAAATGGGTTTGCATAGGTACATTTTGAAAAAAATTATTGAATTCAATTAGCAAGCAAAAATGGAAGGAGAGGTACAGTTAAAAGTACTGTACCAGGCTCAACACTGGCAAAGATACAGTGAGATGGGCACTCTCATATACTGCTGGAACCTGGTACATTCTCTGGACAGCAATTTGCCTTATTTATCGAAGGGCCTCTAAAAAGTTCCTATTCTCTGACCCAGTAATTTTACTTCTATTAATCTAGTCTAAGAAAATCAGACCCAAATGATTTATATATAACCATGTCCATTGCAGAGTTATTTAGAATCGTCCAAAATGTAAAACCAACTAATGAAAACAATTACAAAATGTTTATAAATAACTTATAGCACACCCATATGCAAGAATATTCTATAGCCACTCTTCAAAGTAATTTTAATGGCATGGGAAAAGGCTTATGTACAATACTAAGTGAAAAAATGAGGCAGGACACTAAACCATGTGAATTATGATCCCAATTATGTTTACAACATAAATTCTTTGAAAATAGGTAAAGTAGATATAGCAAAATGCTGAGTGGCTATCTCTGGTGGTTGGTTTTCTTATTATTATTTCATGGATTTTATCTTTTCTACAATGGGCAAAAAAATTTTTTACATACAAAAACTATTGTAAAAACACTGGAATATCCTAGCAAATGCTTCCAATACCCATCTCTCAGTTTATTGAGAATGAGAAGGAAACCAAATGTCCAAAATACATCAAAATGTGTTTGGGGCTGGTTACAAATTCAAATCTGTACAAAGTATATAACCAGTTAACTACAGCAACTTAGATAAATATTTTTTAAGTGAGAAAGAGTTCATTCTCACATTTATTTTCATTTTCTCCCAAGTAAGAAAAGAGGAAAACAAACCAATAAAAATGTTTTCAGAGAGTAGAAAATTCTTAAAGGCTAGGAGTAGGAATTTTTCTCTATTTGAATTTATAGGATCTATTTTATGCATCATTCATATGCAAGCAGAA
>JAQQAC010016209.1:112586527-112633835 GCA_029783875.1 Phataginus tricuspis | reverse complement strand
TAAGCTTACACTGTTACTTAAGATTTTAATATGGGGTTGGAGTTAGAGGGTATTATGCTCAGTGAAATAAGCCAAGCTGAAAAAGACAAGTATCAAATGATTTCACTCATATGTGGAGTATAAGAACAAAGAAAAAAAAATGAAGGAACAAAACAGCAGCAGACTCACAGAACCCAAGAACGGACTAATAGTTACCAAAGGGAAAGGGACTGGGGAAGATGGGTGGGAAGGGAGGGATAAGGGGGAAAAAGGGGCATTACAATTAGCAGACGTAAGGTAGCAGGGGCACGGGGAGGGCTGTACAACTCAGAGAAGACAAGTAGTGACTCTATAGCATCTCACTACGCTGATGGACAGTGACTGTAATGGGGTTGGTGGGGGGGACCTGATGAAGGGGGTAGTTTAATCACCATAATATTGCACATGTAATTGTAGGTTAATGATACCAAAATAAATTGTAAATTAAAAAAAAATAAATAATAATAAAAAAAGATTTTAATATGGGGCATATTTTCTCTCATTCATGTTTCTAATAGCTGTAGACTTAATATAATTATCTTCAAGTATGTCTAAAAATATTTAAATAGTCTGATCTAGGATTTGGAAAGGTAAAATTGAGGAAGATAATCCAGTTGAAAGGGCACAGATTGAGCAGAGGCATGAATATTTGTGGGAAAAGAGCAGCCCTATTGGAAACAAGGTTAAAAATCAGGAAGAGATAAAAAGAAAAATTGAAGAAGTTGGGGAACTAGATAGGTGGCTTGTGTACTTTTCTTCCAAAAAGTTATGGTAAATAAAATAAAGAGGACTTTTCTTAAAATTAGTGAAATAATAGGAAGATGGGACTCCCTACAGAACAAGGCACCAGTTGGTTGGACCTGAGTAACATTTTTCCTGTATCCTTTTCACACAAAACATTTGCCCTCCAATTTGTCACAGTTCCTACAGGCCCCTCAGCAGAAAGCTGTTAGCTGCCATTTAACATCATGCTTGCACTGTACCCATGGCTCTCAAATGTGGGAGAATGAAAAGTTAACCTGACAGGAACATGTTTCTCAAGAACAATAGTGGACCTCTTCCCCGCTGAACAAAGGTCTGCCCCACATATCAAGTATTCTGTTGAGGGGCAATTTCCTGTCCCCAATATAGGCACAAATGTCAATTCTCAGTGGACAGTGCTCATGCCTGATTTCAAGTTCTTTAAACAGAGGTGAAAATTTCTTTGTTCATAAAGATTTTTTTTACTCCTCTATTTAGTTTGCTACTTAGTAGACCTAGTAAACCTCAATACTCAGTTACCTCCTCCAAAATGGGGAGACTTGAAAAAGAGGCCCCACCCTATTACAGATGTTTTGCATGTCTTCTTTATAGTATGGCTAGAAGCTATGCCAAGTTTAAACATTTTTAAATAAAAAGTAGACATATTTTTAAAGTTATATATACTATATATTTAGGATATATATAGCATGTTTATTTTAATTTTTTTATTAAGGTATCACTGATATACAATCTTATGAAGGTTTCACAAGAAAAACAATGTGGTTACTACATTCACCCTTATTATCGAGTCCCCCCCATACCCCATTGCAGTCACTGTCCATCAGTGTAGTAAGATGCCGCAGAGTCCCTACTTGTCTTCTCTGTGCTACACTGTCTTCCCTGTGACCCCACACACACACCATGTGTGCCAATCATAATGCTCTCAATCCCCTTTCCCCTCCCCACCCGCCCTCTCCCGCCCCTCCCCTTTGGTAACCGCCAGTCCCTTCTTGGAGTCTGTGAGTCCGCTGCTGTTTTGTTCCTTCAGTTTTGCTTTATACAGCATGTTTTAATACACATAGAGTGAATTATTATTATAGTTGGGCTAATTAACATATCCATCTCTTCACAGAGTTGCCACTTTTTGGTGTGTGTAGTGAAATCTACTCTGAGCAAATCTCCTGTACAGAATGCACTATTGTTTACTACAGTCACCATGCTGTACATCAGACCTCTAGACTTAGTCACCCTACAAAACTGCAACTTTATGCCCTGTGACCAGTATCTCCCCACCTCCCCCTGCTCCCCTGCCCCTGGTAATCACCGTTCTACTGCCTGAGGAGCTATACTAGGTTAAAGGTAAGTTGTACCACATAAGCAGTCTCGAGGAGTTGACCCACAGTCGAAAGAGGAAGTCAGTCACGCATGAGAGGAGACAAAAGGAACTGAAAGGGTTATGACTTGGCTGTAAAGTCCTGCAGGAGACCAGAGGCTGAGACATACCTGCTCCTCAATTAATTGAACTGGGCCAGGACTGAACTTCAGTGGCAAAAGGAAGAAATATTAAGGAATAAAAGGAAAAATACTGCTTTCTGAGTAGCTATGGGAGCAGCTCAGGGAAAACTCAACTAAGACCAGAGACAGGATAAAACTCAAATGAGATCGCCAACTTCTAGGATAGGTGGAAAGAGAAGGCTCTTGGGAAAAAGCTGGAATCTGATGGCTAGACAGAGCCTCCAGAACCAAGGGAGGAAGGGCTCTCTAATAAGACTCAGCTTTGCCCAACTTCTACTTGCTGTGTATCTACTATGCACGTCAGTAACTGACCACCAGCGTACAGATGCAGATTCTCACAGCCAAGTAGTTGCCACTCTCAAGACACCAGCTCCAAGAAAATGGCCACAAACATACGGAGAATGCCAAAGAGATGTCAGAAAGAGGCCATATTCTTGAGTCTGCAGATAAAGAAAAAAATGTTGAAAACTTGTTTTGTTTTGTTTTTTAATTAATTTACTCAGTAACAGTCAAAGACCTGATTTGGAGTTGGGAACAGGATACCTACGACACTTTCTCAGGAGACAGGAGACAATAATACAGTGAAGGCAGTTCACCTTACACTGATGCTTGTTTTTTTGTGTTGTTTTAGTGAACGATAACACTACCACCAGTAAACGCTAGAAAGCAGGACAGGGCAGTTGGTACAAGTTCTCAGAGCTGACTAAGAAATGCTCCTGAACTCCAGGCTCATTGTTTTATTTATAGTAATACCTCACATATCCAAGACAGTTAGAAAACAGAGTGACCTCTGAATTATCTGGCTAACTGACAGCTATGCAATTTATTTGTTTAAAATTCCAAAAAGAATTCTGCTACATGGGAGGGTGAGTATGAATTCATAACTACTTCTTGCTTATCCTATAACAGGAACTCCTAACTATTTCTGGTTTATCCTATAACTACCATTTTAAAAAAACACAGCATTTTGAAGTTAGTCTCATGAAAACACAAACTTAATATAATACTGCTAGTAATAAGGCTCATATAATACTTAGGTCTAAATGGAAAGCTAGAAAGCAAACATGAACTCTGAACACTATCAAAGTCACTGAAAAGTGACAAACCTGATAGATGAAAACCTTTCTCTTTTTAATGTGTCTTTTTTAAAACCTGAAGTATTGCTGATATACAATATTATATTGGTTTCAAGTATTCAACACACTGGTTCAACAATTACACACATTATTAAATCCTTACCCCCACTAGTTACTATCTGTCAACATAGGAAGACGTTACAGAACCACTGGCTATATTCTCTATGCTGCACCTCCATCCCTTTGGCCAACTTATATTTTGACTGAGATTTTTGTGCCCCTTTATTCCCCACTCTCCCCACTCACCCACCCTAACCCCTGCCCCATGGTAACCACCAGTCACTTCTCAGTGTTTATGAGTCTGCTGCTGTTTTGTTCATTTTGTTTTGTTTTTAGAGTCCACCAGTAAATGAAATCATATGCTATTTGTCTATTTCCACCTGGCTTATTTCACTGATCAGAATGCTGTCTACATCTACGCATGTTGTCACAAATGGCAGGATTTCCTTCTTTTTTATGGTGGAATAATATTCCATTGTGTCTATGTACCACTTCTTCTTTATCAGCTACTGATGGACATTTTGCTTGGCTACTGTAAATAATGCAGCAATAAGTGCATATATCTTTTCAAATCGGGGATTTTGTTTTCTTTGGGTAAATTCCAAGAAGTGGAATTACTGGGTCATACGGTACTTCTAACTTTTTTGAGGAACCTCCATACTGCTTTCCATAGAGGCTGCACCAACTGACATTCCCACCAGCAGTGCAGGAGGAACCTCAAATTCTACGTGCTTCTAAAAAGCAGAGCCGCTGAGAACTTGTTTTTACTAGAGTAACAGACTAAATCTAAGCACTTACTAAATAATTCATTTCAGATTTTTGGAAATTGGAGGACAATGAACTAAGTAAGCCTATCAAGTTGTTACTTAACCTAGTCTCCTGACCTTGCTCCATACACTTCAATTCCATGCAACTTTATGAATCATCACTGATTAGGACTATAAATTCTCTTGTTGGAGCTTTTAAGCTTTCTCTTTTTCATCCAAAAGACCCAAACAGGTTTTTTTTTCTTAGCTCAGATCTTTATGTTTAGGCTATTCTCTGGTGTAGGTCTTTTAGGCTGAGGGTACTCTAAATGCCATGCTGCTTGCCCTTAACCTGTGAAGAAAACCACATACACAAGTACCAAGACATCTTCCAAAACCAGACATAGATTATTTTATATTACTGGTTTGGGTCTTCCTCCATGAGCACAAATTTAAAAGAGAAGTAATTGTATGAAGACATAAATTTACCGTATTCCCAAATACAAAAAAGTACTAAATAAAAGCAAAGAAAAAATATTTGGAATTTAAAAAAAATTAACTTATCTGGTAACAAAGACCTTATTTTCTCCATCATTAGACTGGAAGTTTCTCTTTGGCCTTACATTTTATTCTCCTTAATCACCTCCAAAGTAAAGCAAGTTTTATTTTTATATAAATGACAGGCAAAATATCTATACACATTGAAGCTAATCTGCATGCCGTAATTTGACCTTTAAAAAAAAATCACATTCATGTGAATACACTCAATGTTACATAGATGACACTGAAGCCAATGAACAAATCTTCAGAAGAAATTTACCTGCTTTCCCCCAAAATACCCTAAGGGAGGGGTCCTGCAAGCCCAATCCAGCCTGCATCCATTTTCATGAAGTTTTACCAGAACACAGACATGCTCGTTTCTTTGTGTACTGTCTGTGACCACAACGGAGACAATATGGCTGGCAAAGCCTTAAAAATTTATTGTCTGGTCCTTTACATAAAGTTTGCTAACCCCTGTCCTAATGCAATGGTCCAAAATCAGGAGTGTTCATCAAAAATCATTTGGAAACTGTTTTCAACAGATACCTGTCTGCATTTCCCTGCATTTCCCAGGCTAAGTACCACTGATCTAAGGATTTAGTGGCATCGCTAATCACCTGGCATCCATCTTACCCTGAGTGAATGTTAAATATGCCACTGGCACTTAATACTTGGGTAATACTTTTGCCCACTTACTCCTTGAAACTTCCCCCCTTTGACTTCTACAGCATCACTTTCCTAGTGGAACACATTTCTAGTGTCACTTTCTATGAAGCCTTGTGACTTCTCAGGTATAATTAATTACGGTCATTTTTTTCCAGCTCTCCTGTGTCATTCTTTCCATACTTCTATATACGGGTAAACTATATTTACTCATGGTTGCACCCAAAGTGTCTACCAGTGTGCTTGGTAAAAGTAGGCACTCAATAACTATCTGATAAATGGACAGATAGTTGAAGTTTACACTTCAGGTGGAAGCCTGGACAAATATAATGCTTAGAGAAACAACAAAAATAACACCATACTAGGTAGGTGAAGATTGAAGAAACATGAAAACCCTCCCATGTGAAGCATAACACAGCTCTCCACCATCCTGAACAAATAACCAACCTCATTTTTCCCTCTAGATTTCTCTCCTTCCTTTTCAAACCACTAGAACTGCAAACACTAAAACACTGATTGACTAAAAAATAGGACTTTTATGCTATACCATTACTTCCCTGATCAATTCATACATAACCCATTATTAAAGCTTCATATTATTATCCAACTGAAGCTCTCCTCTCCTTCAAATTCAAACAACAATGGGTACCCACTTATTTATTAGAACACTACTGAGCACAAATGAGACATCAAGCACTGGGAAACTGACTTCCATACATTATCCCCACTTAATCCTATGCTAGGCAAAGAGAACAGAGTCTCAGCTCTCCCAGAGTTCACAATATAGTGGGGAAGAAAAGCTTGCAGATATGAAACAAATACACGCATATTGTGTTAAACTCTGTGACAGAGGTGAAGGTTGAGCTGGACTGAAAAACAGACAGCTTCTGAAATGAATAACAAAAGTATACACACAGCAGTGGAGACAAGCAGAGACTGTTTGGGAAGCTGAGAGAAGAGAGAATGAGATAAGGAATGGAAAAGACGGCTTAAGATATACGATTTCTGAAGGGCAGGCTGAGGCCTTGGGATATTATTTTGTATGCAGTAAGGAAATCAGTAAAAGTTTGTAGTCAGGGAAGTAGTGATCAAGTAACTGGATTTCTTTAAAAGAGATCAGGCAATTACCAGCGGTATGTTGGAAGGATGGGAAGAGGAAGACTGGATATAGGTTAACATTAAGAAAAGAAGGCAGAGACATCCTAGAAATCAAATCAGTGGGACTGATGTGGAAGAAGGAAGAGTTGAAGGTAAAAAGATTCAGAAAGAAAATCAGGTTTCAAGGGTGGGGAGATGACGAATACTGGTTTAGACAGGTTGAACTTAAGATGCCAGAAGGACATCTATGTACAGCAGACAAATATGGTACCATTATTATATTTCATTCTCTACAATGACTACTGTAAATCACGTGTCTCCTGAAAAATCCTGCTTTGCCCTTCCCCATCCCCTCCTAAGCCAAACTGAAATTCCTCTCTTAATGTTTAAAGACCTTACCTTCATCCCACTTTACTCAACTCTAATCCAGTACTCCCAGTTTCAATGACCCATTCTGGATAGTTAACCTATTTCCTGGACTCACCTTTTTTTTTTGAAGCCTTACTATCTCTAGGAAGCAGTCTTAACTACCTAAATAGGCAAGACTCCTGCCCCACAGAAGAATTTAAAAGGTGAATCCATTTTAAATGTGGTTTTTGGCTGGGTAGTTTAAAAGACAGTCTAGTATAACCTCATGATTAAGAGTTCTGGTTTTGAGTTAACTGGCCCTGGATTCAAATTCCAACTCTGTCAGTTACTAGCTATATAACCACAGTCAGGTTACTTAAGTTCTCTGAGCCTCAGTTTCTCATCTGTAAAGTGAGAATGAACAATTTAAAATCTCACAGTATGATTGTGATAATTAAAAAGGATCATGTATTTAGAAGTATTTAGCTCAGTCCCTAGTACTATTAAGAGTTCAATAAATGTTAGCTATTTCTACTGTTGGAAAAGGAAAGAAAATTGTTTAGAGGCTTTCTTAAAACATGTAAAATTTAGTTTGAAAAACAGAAAGTTTGGGAGTGACCCAAGGATAGTGATCAAGTATGAGGATTTTTCACTTTTAATGAAGAAAATACCAAATACTTTCTTTAATCGAAGGAGAAAGACATAGGATTAATGGCTTTAAATTGAATTGAGTTATACAGAAGAATGAATTTCTTAACTCTGAAAAGTATTATGTAATACTAGTCCCGTTTCAGGCTGTTTGCTTAGAATCACAATTTTTTAATGGATTTTTTTTAAGAATAGGGCAAACAAAAATTGTATGTTGGATGGCCTAAAGGTAATCTTGCCTAGGGGTAAAGAGAGTGACCTAAAATGGCCTTTTTAACTCCTGTTCTTAGAGCCTATGATATATCTGACACAAGTACCAATTAAAATAGTGACTATCTGATGTAGATTCTCTTAATGATCTTGTCACCTAGCTTTATCCAGAAAGAGTGTGTTCTTCAAATATTCAAATATCCTCCTCTCAAGTATGTCCTTAAACAAAATGAAAACAGTGATGATAATTCATGATGTTACTTGGAAACTGCATTTCTTGGCTGGATGGCTGGAGAATAAGATAGATGGGACAGATGTGGTGTCTCCATATGGCTTCAATAGGAACTTTAAACCATTCTGGAAAAATATATACCTGTCTTAACTGCAAAACCAGACTCTCAAATTATAAAAACCTTAGTACTATGTTTATCGCAGCATTATTTACAATAGCCAAGAAATGGAAGCAACCTACGTGTCCATCAGTAGATGAATGGATAAAGAAGATGTGGTACATATACACAATGGAATATTATTCAGCCATAAGAAGAAAACAAATCCTACCATTTGCAACAACATAGATAGAGCTAGAGGGTATTATGCTCAGTGAAATAAGCCAGGCGGAGAAAGACAAGTACCAAATGATTTCACTCATCGTGGAGCATAAGAACAAAGCAAAAACTGAAGGTACAAAACAGCAGCAGACCACAGAACCCAAGAATAGACTAACAGTTATGAAAGGGAAAGGGACTGGGGAGGGTGGGTGGGAAGGGAGGGATAAAGGGAATAAGAGGCATTACAATTAGCACACATAACGTGGGGGGGGCACGGGGAAGGCAGTATAGCACAGAGAAGACAAGTAGTGACTCTATAGCATCTTACTACGCTGATGGACAGTGACTGTAATGGGGTATGTGGTGAGGACTTGATAATGGGGGGAATCTAGTGACCACAGTGTTGTTCATGTGATCATATATTCATGATACCAAAATAAAAATAAAATAAAATAAAAACAAAAACATAAAACCTTAGTACTCTGGAAAATGTTTCCTGGTCCATCTTAGTGCTTAAAGGTGATATGAAAGAGATGAATTATGTTCATGCAGAATGGTTTTCCTCCTCTGATCCTTGTGGCTGATGTAAAAACCTTGGGAAATTGCCTATGGCAGCAACAACACAGAAACGATACACCTACACCTCCTGCTCTACTGTAATCTCCCATCCTCTCAAAGCTCTGACCCATCTGGGCACCTTATACACTTTCAGCTCAAGCCCCAGCCTCTTCACTACTTTCCTTTGGAACAAGTGAACACCTCTGGAGTCAACACCAGGTACAGACTGGAACCTGCCTTGAAGTACCCACTTTACTCAACTCTAATCCAGTTGATTGGATTGATTATTTTCATGACCTACTTTTCGCCTAGAAATCAAAGTTAAACATAAATGCTACACTAGTCACATCCCCTATGTAAGTTATTTAAATTCTGACATTTTGGGAGAAGGAAAGGGATAAAACTTATATACCTAGGCTCAAAAGTTCTCTCCTGCCACTATTCCTCAATGCTAGATGCTGCCCACAGCCTCAAAGTGGCTTCTGAAACACCTTTCCTAAAGTAACTCTTTATACCTTGTATAGCACTTTTTAACCACGCAACAACAGTTTAGTAAGCAGTGATACAGCATTATCTGTTTACCACTGGCAAAAGGACAAGTTAGTGGCTTGTCTAGTTACATAATGTGTCAGTGGCATAATTATTTAAAAAACAGACCTCATGACTTCCAACCCAATATGCTTTTCATTAACCTACAATGATTTATTATAGTTGATACATACTATTATATTGGTTTCAAGTATACAACAGTGATATGACAGTTATCTACATTATTAATGCTCATCCCAACTAGTGTAGTTACTATCAACACAGAAAGATGTTACTGTATTACTGACTATATTCTCCATGCTGTACTTTTATCCCCATGACTAATTTATATTATGATTGAGATTTTGTGCATCTCTATCCCCTTTGCCTATTTCACCCACTCACCCTAACTCCCACATCCCCATGGGAACCACCAGTTTCTCTTCTCACTGCCTCTATTTGTTTTCATTTGTTTTGTTTTATTTTTTTAGATTCCCACATGGCATTTGTCTTTCTCTGTCTGGCTTATTTCACTTAGCATAATACCCTCTAGGTCCATCCATGTTGGGCAAATGGCAAAATTTATTTCCCTTTTTTAATGGCTGAATAATATTCCATTGGGTATATGTACCACATCTTCTTTATCCATTCATCTATTGATGGACACTTCGGGTGCTTCCATACCTCAGCCACTGTAAATAATGCTAACCTACAATGATATTAGCAGGATCTTATTATTTATAAATAAAAACTACAATGGTGGCAACCATTTATCAAGTCCTAACCACATGCCAAGCACCATGCTAAATCCTATATAGCTGCTCTCTTAATTCTCACAATATCCCTGTGAGACAAATACTGTCATTATGTCCTTTTGGTAACTGAAGAAAAGATGGCAAAGATAGCAAATAACTTGCCCAGGGTCACCCAGCTAGTCAGTGACAGAGCCGGGATTCAAATCCAAGTCTGTTAACTATAGCTTATGGTCTTAACCTTCGATATTGTTCCACCCTCTAGGTCAAGGGAGAAATTTAGTTATTTATAACTCACTATACATGGTGAAAAAATTAACTCCTACATGATACCATTAAAAATTAATTCAAACAATTTATAATGGTGAAACTTTACCAAGTTCTAATGTTTTCTTCATGAACAGGTGCAAATAAATTAAATCTCCACTGAATTCAGCAATACTGCCAGATGTATACTGCTGCTTCATATAAAACTAGGCATTGCATTTGTTAATACAGTAACAAGAGAAACAAAATTGCTCCTGTTCTGACTAGAGCAGCTGTGTCAAGTGACACAAATGCTAACAAGTCAGGATGTAGAAGCATTTTCCAGGTATATTCATAATGCCAAGGAATAAATAATGGGTTAATAAGGTTTATAGCAAACCATTTTTTTTTTGGAGATAAAGGTACAGGCTTTTATTTAGAGATAAAATGAAAGGACAGAGGTCCTGGCTCATGCCAGGAGGGGACAAGAGAGTCTGTAGTGGTGCCTTGTCTAGGGGGTTTTACAGACAGTTGAGGATTTTTGAGAATATGAAAAAAAGCTTAGGGGTGTGGACTTATGTGGTGGTCCCTGAATATTTAGAATTAACTTAACCCAAACAACTTCCTGCTCTGATGATTTCTCCCTGAGATACCAGCATTTTGGTCTGGGGGCATATTAAAAAAGGCCACCTGCTCAACCCCCAAGGTGGGCTGAGGTATCGTTTATAGCAAACCATTTTCAAGTAAACATTATTCTTTCTTTGTACCTCAATGTGTTTTTAAGGACTAGGAAGTAAAAATATACTGCTCTGGTTCTCAAAAATCAGCAAGCCACAGTAACGAAAAAATCCAAAAGCACCAAACAAAAATCAGTTTCAAAAAAAAAAAATGAAGTGTTCTATTGCTTTCTACAGTTCTGGGGGTGGGAAAGATAAACATTGTCACAGAGAAGGGCTCACTACAACCAAAAACTGATGTCTGAATTCCCATTTGTACCAATACTGATTCTAGGGTCTGAGACTATCCATCTTAAAGCAAATCTCAAGTTACCCTTGAACATCTTCACAGTGCTTTTTTCTAATACTAGAAGAGTATTTTTCAGAATAGACCACTCCTGATCATCAGCATGGCAGCCCCCCTTTCCCATCAGGTCCTTCATGAAATATGAGCTTACTCAGTGCCTACGAACAGATGTGTGTTCTGCCAAACCCACTTTGAAAATAATGAAACATTTCATAGTGAAGCTACTGAAGGTTTATTATGGAAGTAATTTCAGTAAAGAGCTCAAAGGAGAAACATAATAATCAAATGAAACTGTCTCAATGTCAATAATAATTTATCCCAATACCAACCGAGACAATACCATGTTTCCAACAGAACAACATAGTAGCTTGCCAATCTGGTTACAAGAATAGTGAAGACAACTTCAGGAACATTACTTTAGCACAGCTTCGAAAAACTGTAAAATTCACCAAAAGTTGTGTTGTCATAAAGGCTATATTATTATATAACTGAACCACAGTAAAAGACTTTTTTCAGCAAGTGCTACCATTTTCCTGTGGAAAGGGTACTGTCATATTCTCTTGCAAATGACCATGATTCCTTTATGATGGAAGATGAAAACACATCAAAATTTAATTATGAACATACATTTGAATGAAGATTTTAACACACGAAACATTCACATTAAGCAAACTGTTTTCTAAGTCAACATAGTCTCCAAGATTTTAACTCTTTTTGAAAAAAAAATTGAATAATATATTGATTCACTCCTCTTTTGTTGAGTGGTAAATAAGTTAAATCCAGCCTTAGAATTTGCTGGTTTGAGAAAAAAAAAAAGACTACAATTTAAAAATTATACTCAATAATGCAATACACTCTAACAGAAGCAAGTTCCTCCTTAATGAGCTTAAAATAAGTTTTATTCTCAAGAGGCAGAAATACCAACTTACCAGCTTTGTGCCTCTTTTAATTTCCTTTTGGACATCTTCAATAGAAAATCCACCAAGACTTTCGTTATCAGAGTGTGATGATACCAAAGCGGATGAAAAGAGCTATAAATTACATTTAAAAAAAATTAAGGTTCATACATAAAAAAATTACAGTGAAACAGTGAATAAGATGTTAAATTTAAAAGAAAATTTTCTAGTAAAAATGGCATAGAATTAGTGAGAAACCACGTCTTAAAAATTTAACCGAGTTTGTGTGTGTGTGTGTGTGCGTGTTCAGGAACATTCATTGTTAAGATTCTCATGGTTTCAGGTCTCTTGGTTGCTGTTGGATACTTACCATACACTTATGGTGTGCTGCCACCTTCTGGTTTTCAGATATTAGTAGTTGTCCACACTCCTTGTCTCTATTTGACTTACAAAAGCCACATTTACGCTGTCTTGTAGGCCCTTTTTTCTGTTCAACTGAGCTTGACATTTTAAAATTGTCTTTAGAATGCCACTTTAAGCCTCAAGAAATGCTACAGAGAATAAGAAGGGCGACAAAATGGTTAACTTCGTTTTAAAATCAGTTTACACAATCATGTATATTGTTTAATATTTGACGTAAATTGTAATGTATGCATTTTAAAATGGGTATTTAGTATAGACAAATTAATATTAAAACCTAAGGTGCCTCCATAATAAAAAAAAATGTATGGATGCATGTATAAAGATAAGTTAATGAAGTAACTGAGAAAAATCAAACTGTTCCCAAATTAGGGGACACACAAAAGAATCAGAACTATTTCTGGGTGGATAAATAAAAAAATGTACAATGTGTGATATTAAAACATTCATTTGCTGACATAATTACTGAAAATTTTTTTCATGTATAACTGGGTGTACCTTCAAAGAGACAAAGAATTACATATCGAAAAACTGATCACAAACTATTAAGAGAACTACACAATATCCAGAGTAAACAGAATTCTATTAACTGTACAGTTCCTTAAAGTTCACATATTGATAAACCAACAAAAGAGAAATGAATTTACTTAACCATGACTTTGGAACATTTATTTTTAAAATCTCAATTATTTTCAAGTTTAAAAAGATCATGTATACTAAATCTTTAATAAATGAAATTTTGCTATACTTCTTTTTCAAGTAAAGAAAAAATTAAGCTTATCAAATCTTTTCAAAGGCACACTTTAAGAACAATTATTTATGAAAACAACTATATTATCTGCCTCTGAGGTTTTCTCCACTGGTCTGCTCATTAAGGTTACACACTGACAGTGGTGTTCTAAGTGCAGTAACTTTCATACTTAAATTAGTAACACTGTATGAAGGAAGGAAAGATTTTCTCAATGAGCCTTAAATTGAGTCATATTATAATTATAGGTAGTATAGTCAAATAAAAATAGGGAAGAAAACCTCTAACATGGAAGGTTTCAGATTTAGATCATTAATCCCAATATGGATTCTTCAAAAAACTCTACACAAACATAAAATCAGTTATTTGATTTGTGCAGTTTTCCCCCAATCAATAGAACTAAGCAGTTCAAGACTCAGGTTGCCACAACACACATCACAACCAACAAAATCTCAAGTTTTTGCCTTAAAATGTACTAAATTCTTTCTACTTTCTACATACTTGAACATTTTCATAACACTATGTTGAAAAAATAGACTAACGCTACATTGTAGCTTTCTGAGGAGCGCAGCAGCAAGAACAGTAGCAGCTGGGGGCCAGCAAGGTAGTAGCTGCAAACCATTCAGTGCTTTACAATAGGAAAATGCAGATACTCGATCAAAATTTAACGTGAAGCCACAAATAAACAGACTTCTCATCAATTTATATCTAGGTTTTTCTTTTCAACAAAACTTCAAAGGCCCTGACAGTCTCTGCACTGATGGGTTTAACAAACTTTTAACGCTATCTACAATTTTAAATACCTCAGTCTTCCAAATGGCATGGGATACTTTACTACAGTATTGTATTCATAGCACTAGCTCTAAACCGTGAAACTGATTGAAAACAGGCAGCAAATACTCTTAGGATTAAAGAAAAAAAAAGGGACAAAACAGAAACAAAAGAGACAAAAGGGGAAGTGTGTTTACATTTATCTGCTCAGGCAAATACGCTCAGTTGTTTTATCAAGAATATAGCTCACAAAATCTTTAGAATTAACCATGCAAAACACCGAAATTCATAAATAGCACCAAAAATTTGCTATTTAAGCTCTAAATTAGTTTTCTACCATACAATGAATAGTAGGCACTCTGAAACCACTGTAATGTATTCAGCATTTTTCTCCGTCATCCTTGGCCAGTCGAAAGGATGGCACATTATGAATGTAATCTGTACAGACATTTTTAATGTGTAATTTCTGTGCAATCCTAGCATAAGCTATAAAACCAGCTTAAGATAAAGAAAATTACTAGAATGGAAAATCACTTTATATTCTTGAAATTAATTCTGAAAATGGTACCCCCCCAAATTCTAACAATGAATTCTACCTCTTTCCATTTATAAACAGGTAAATTTCTCATCCTAATTTTGAGAACGTGCTTTTCTAGGGATCAAAGACCCCAAAATCTAAAAGAGAAAAAAGGTACACTTTATTTTGCATTCAAAAATATTCTAGTGTATTTTTTCTGTAATCAGTTTAAATATAATTTGTAAAGTGAACAGAAACACAAAAAAGTACACCAAACCAATTAAAAACTTTCCCCGAGGTTCAATGACTAAATGGATTTTTCCACTAAAATTCAAATAATGCATCTGTGCATATCTTGCTAATTTTTTTACAGCCTCCTTGTAAAACATGAAGTGGAGAACATCATGGAAACAATGACTCCTAGCAAAAATGTCTTTATCATAAAAATACAGATTTTTATCTAATGCTGTCACATTTGTGGTCTCTAGTTAAAGAGAATAAGGGCATTCCAAGGACCAGAATTAAGCAGTTCATAATGATCCACACAGCTAAAAGGCATTTTAATTTTTGTCTAAAAGGTTTTTCAGGGCACGCAGAAATCAAACTTTGATGCTTTCACGCAACAATGAAATCTTTTCCTTAAAAGAAACAGCATAATGGATGTTATAAAGCAGAAATAAAGAGGCAAAGATAAAAGCGTGAAAAACATAATTTAAATGTCTGAAAAAATATAAAAGCCCAATTAGTAAGGCTGAAGCAATCGATGCGTTTCTGATTTTCCAAGATGCTGTGAAGCACCAAGGTGGAAATAACCTGAAACACCAAGGAGAGCATTCAAGAACCAACTCGAGAGCTCATTCAGACGTCTGGTATCTGAAAGACCATTTTCACAGAAAAACAAAAGAAAACAAAACAAAAACTGCAGTTCCGGAAGATGAAACAATTCCACACGCAAGCAAGTTGAAATATACAGATCAAAATATATAAGCGTGGTCCACAAAGAAACAATATTTGTCAGGAAAGTTACAGTGGAGAGAGAAATAAACGAAATGAGATGAACCGGAAGGGCACCTGAATTTGGTTGCACGAAATTATTACATGCTTCGCACTGCTTTTTGCGGTTATTCAAAAGGAAACTGAAGGAATTTTCCAGTTGTTTCAAACCCAAGGACAGAGAGAAAGAATTTGAACTGTTATGAATAAGACCTGATATTACATTGTAAGCCTATGAAAAGAAAAGGCTTCTCAAAAATAAAGGGATTTTTCAACTTCCATGCACAATATCGAAACGAACAAATTTCAAAAGAAAGCCGTGCTGTTCGTCCATATAATAAAGGATGGTACACATAACGTACCGGATCTTCTCCGTTATTTGTTCTTCAGTATACGCTACACTCCAAGATCTCCCTCTAATCAAGCGCTAGATAAACTCGCAAAACTATCTTCTGAAGCAGTTCAGCAGGTTCCTTTCGGTTGTAGAGTCAGGGTCCCCTAATTGTCCTTCGCAATCCTCCCGAATCCAGGAAAATAACAACCTACCACTTTCTTTAACCCTCCCTCCCGAGGAGTTTGCCCTCCAACAGTCTTCGTTACATATCTGTTACACCCCAAAATCCCTACACCCCAGTTTTCCCTCATTCCATAAGGCTAAACCTCATGCCATCCTAACAATTTTTCCTCTTACTCTTCCCAAACTGGGAGTCTCCCTTCTTCCCAAATATGTCCTATGCAATGGCAAAGACTAAAAATTCCCAGTATTTTTTCCTCCTTAAATGCTGCGCCCCCTCCCCCGAAGTCTAGGCTTAAGCCTAACCTCACCCTTAGCTCAGGCTAAACACTTCCTCAGCAGATTCTCTGCCAACCGCCTTCAAAGAGCGGCGCTTCTGGGGTTCCTGACAATAAAGCGAGACCACCAAGAGTCCCCCTTAACAACGGGCAGGGGCGGCGGCCTGGCCACCGCCATCCTTCTTGTCTTCTCCCGCCGGGCACAGAATGGGGAGCCCCAGGGTACCGTGGGGACTCACCGGTGGGGCCCAGAGGCGAACAGCAGGGGAGAAGTGCCAATGAGGGAAAACAGAAAGAAGTCGATCTCGGTTCTCCAGCAGCGCCTGGGAGCGGGGCTCTGTCGCCGGAGGTTGTTTCCTTTCATTCGAGGAGAGACGGGCTCACAGAGCGCCCTTTACGTCGCCCCCCCTCGCACGCTATGACTCACAAACGTTATACGTTCTGAGCGCGCCGCGGGCTCCGATTGGCTGTACAAATGGGGCAGCTGAAGCCGCAGAGCCATTACGCGTGTGCACACGCCACCCACAGTAGGGACCGGGGTGGCACACCCCGCCTCCTGCTCGCGCGCGCACCTTCTATTCTCCTGTCTGCCGCTCAGCCAAGTGTTGAGGGGCAGAATTCGAGGTCGTGGGTTGGGCGGAGAAGGGACAGGGTTGGGATTAGAAACCGTCGGATACAGCCCCTGGGTAACCAGTTTTCAACAGTGATTCAAGTGGGTAGGCCTTATCCCTTGCACTTGTTCACCCAGGCCTTTTCACATCCATTATTTCATTGTACTCTCGTGGCATCCCTTTGAGGTCCTCCGGTCTCTCATAAAGACTAAGGAGCTCGTAGTGGAGTCATCGGCCTGGATTTCAATCCTTGGACGAATCATTTCAATCTCTACCTTATTTTTTTATTTTACTTATTTATTTATGTATTGGTCTTTAAAATGGGGATAAAAATAGTATCTCGCCGGTTTATTGTGAGGAAGAAATGACAGAATGCAAGTAAAGCGTGTATTAGCATTCCTGGCATATAACAGGCCCTCTATGAATGGTAAGCGTATCATAATCACAAAAGATAAGGGATTTTCTTAATAATTCACACAGGTAAACCCGACACCTAAAGGAGCGCTTTCCTTTTTGATGTGTGGAGCCAGACGCCTTGGATTTGAATCCCAGCTCCCCCACTTCTAGCTCCATGACCTTGAGCATGTTTTATTACCTCTCTAACCCTTAGTTTCAGCCTGTCCAAATGGAGGTCACAACGGTATCCATCTCGTAGGGTTGTTGAGAGAAATGAGTCAATATATGTAACTCATATACAATAATGCTTTGGTACACAGTATGCCCTATGTAAAGGTCACCTTTTCTTATTTTCTACTGGGCTCAGACTGCTAGCCAGTGCCTTAAAAAAAACCCTAACAAAAACAAAATTTAAAGATGCCTTTCAAGTAGCAATTTTTCCTGCAAAGGTGGGACGTGGGGGGGGGGCGGGCGGCGTGGATTTCCATTGTTTGATCCAGTGCTGTTACTATGTTGCTTCGTCATTCGTTTTATTTTTCCCTGCAATGTCAACCTTAAATTGTATTCTCAAGGAAACAGTGATTCTGTTGATGTAATATTGTTATTTCATGCTAACAGTACCTAATAAGAGTAAACAAAGCAGTCACTTAGTTGCAGGGAACTCATAGCTCTTTCACCTAGGCCCTGTACTGTGAAAGGGAGTGGCTGGAAATTTACATAGGAAGATCCAGAATGTGCGTTCCAAACATTAACAATGTATTTGAAAACAGGTCCCCTGGCACGATTTTCCACCAGCTTTATGCACTTAACTGATGTCAGATGATTGTGACAGAATGTAGTGCCTGTGCCGTATCATCCTTTTAGATCCCCCCAATCCCACTTTGCTCTTTTATTTTCTCATCCATGCACTCATTTCAAAAAAATTTTGATTCAATAAACATCTAGGAAACTACTAAATTCCAAAACAAGAGAGATGCAGATCAACTCAATCCCTAACCTTGAGCTCATAGTCTAAAAAGGGAGACAAGACAAGCAAACAAATACAGTAAGATGTGTCAAATGCTGTATCAGGGGATGTGCCTATTATGTACAGCCATCTTCAGCCTATTATGTACAAAGCGCTATGCTGAGGTACAACACACTAGTGAATAAAAAAAATACAGCCTTTGCCCTCAACTATTTACAGTCTAACAAGTAGAAGACAAACAGGTATGATAGGAGATGGGCTGCCCCAAGTGCCTTAAAAGGTTGTAAGGGGAGTTCAGCAGAGGAAGAGATCAATGACTCCAGTTAGCTTCAGGCCCCAGGTCTGGTACCCAGTTCCAATTAGCATAACTAATAGATGCAGCCTGTTATGTCAGGGGCTATAGAAAAGAGATTGTGATAACACGCTCTTAACAATGCCTGAAGATATAGCAGAGGAGATCTCTTAATCTTTTCCTGATTCACCAGTAGGTACACTCCCACCAACACTCCACCAGTCTTTGTCTTCAGGCTTTCGTACCTTACAATGCTCAGCAAAGGCCTTACCTTCCAGGCTTATTTAGATTTGGGTCATCAGAGCTAAACTACCTTTCCTTGGGCACCCATCTGCTCTTCCTTCAAGACGCACAGAAAGAAATGTTCTTCCTGCTTTTTCAAGCTAAAGGTGTGGTTTTAATCACATCTCTTCCATGCTCTGGAGACACTGATTCTCTACTTGTCCCTCGTCCAGGAGCATCACTCGCCCTGCTCTCATTTGCCTTCATACACATAGGATTCTTCTATCTTCACTGCCAGACTGTGGTCTTTGCCCCCAATTACTCTCCAGTAATTCATTGAGCAGGCATTTGCAGATATTTTCTGTATGCCAGGTATTTTCCAGACACTGGAGATTTGAAAAGGAATAAGTTCTTGCCTTCAAGGTATTTTCAATCTACTGAGGAAGAAAAAGTTATTTCTAATGAGGAAGAGACACAGAATTTCAGCGCATAGGTGAGATACTATAATGGAATTACATACCCCAAAGATGGATGCACTCTGTCCAGTGGAGAAAATGTTTTGAGTTGGGCCTTGAAGAACAGGTCCAGGCCCAGAAAAATCTGAATTCCATCTTCATGACTTTTCTCCATCTTCATTCTTGACATCTCTGTTATGTTTTAACATTTTTGGCCATTTACTTGTTCTTAGACTTTCACCTTCCTTGGCTCATAACAAGGACTCTGACTCTGGCTGCTACTTCAGTCTTTTCTGTAGGTTTCCCTTCTTCTCATTTTATAATGCAGACTTTTCCCTAGTCTTTGTTATTCCAGCCCAACAATTCTCAAACTTAGGAAATAAGAATTACCTAGGGAGTTCATTAAAAATGCAGATTTTTTTTTCTGGAGCCAGTGCCTGGGATTTCTGAAAGTCTGGGTCCAGTAGTCTGCCTTTTTGAACGGCCAGATATTCTGATGCAGATCTGTTGAGGACCACACATTAAAAAACTCCCCTCCATTCTTTTTTTGTAGAGTTGATACAGTCTCCTGACTTTCATTACTCTGTAAACAACCAATTAGCAACTGCATCTGCTCTGCTTAGATCAGCCTCGTCCTTGCGCTCAAATCTCTTAAGTCCAGTACAAGCAAATTCATCCTCTCCAGCAACCAAAAGATAATTCCTTTTCCCATCTTCAGTGTTTGTGTGTTAGATAACTCTAGTCTTTCTACTCCGGCCTAAAACAAAGGCTAAATTCACGTACATGCCTGTGACCTTCCTTCTAGCTACAGTGAACGCCACTGGATCATTCATTCATTCATCAAGTATATACTGATGACCTACAATGTGTTAGATAAAAGTGGACATGGTCCATTTTGGTGTAGTTGTGGAAACAGACCTTAATCAAGTAATCACATACACAAGTATAAAATTACAACAATGATTAGTGCACAAAGAAGTAAATGTCACTTACATGGAACTCAAGTCTATTTGCATTGTGTATATTGGATACATTTTATATTTCTTACTTTTTACTTTTAAAGTGGATGGATTAAGCATTTAAAATGTTTTTTGTATGTGTGTATGGGGGAGAAATACTATTTATTTGTGTGAGATACTGTGTAAGAGTCAGAAGCCGTGGGTTTTAATTGCTGGTCTGCTACTATTTATTTTACTTCTTGAGCCTTAGTTTACACATTAGTCAAAAGAGATTAATATTACTTACAAAGTTGTTATGGGGCACAAGGACAGACAGTGAGTTCTTGCCCCAAGAAATACAAAGGACAGTCATTTTTTAAATGTATCCCTTAACTACCCTATCATCTAATTGAACTACCTGCTAATGTCGGCTCTCAGCATTTGGTCTCTGTTTTTCTATTTAGTTTTTGTTGTTTATTTTTTAACTTCCACTTCATGTATTGGTGAGTTTTTATAACATTCTTAACTCTGTCCAGCCTATGGAGCTACTCAGGTATGTAACTGAGCATCTGGGAGCCTTGGTGGACTTTATTATTGATGTCTTTCCCTTGTTTAGCAGTTTGAAGCTGGGTATGATACAGAAACTGCCCAGGAAACCGGCAACTGTGGCAAAGGGAAATGCTTTAGAGATACACGGACATCTCTAAAATGTTGTTTGTTGAATGTTGAATAAATGCAGAAGCTGAAATTAATATAACACATTGATGGCAATATTGGAGAAGTAATTAAACTTTAAACTTTGTAGTGCTGATGCTTGCAAAATACTAAGAGTTAACTGACTTCAGACAATGTACTATGCTAAGTATTTTATATGCATTATTTTATTCAATCCTTACAATAGCTCTGGGAGGCGAGGAATTATATGGGTCCCATTGTGTGGAGGAAGAGACTGTTGAGCAATTAAGTAACTAGCCCAAGTTCACACAGTTAGGAAGAGGAAGAACCATGTGTCAAGCCTACATTTGTTTCAACTCCAGAAGTCAAGCTCTTAATCACTCTGCTGCACTGCCTCCTTTTTGTTTATGTGTTTATTATGTGTCTCCATCCGGGCACGGGCTTTGTTTCGTCATGTTGTCTGCTCTATCCCCAGCCCATGGAGCTCTGTGCCTGGCCTATAGTAGGCACTCAATAAATATTTAATGAGGAAAGGCCATGGGGAATGGAAAAGAGAGTAGAAATGGAGAATAGGGAAGAGAATACAATGAAGAATGGGAGATGTAAATTTGGAATGGAGTGAGTCATCTCAGGAATTTGTTAATAATACCACAGCTCAAGCCCTACCAAAATGATTCGAGCAGAGATGTCCATATATAATCTATTCAGAAATGGGGTCCAGCAACTGTATTTTTAACAAGTTCCCCAGGTAAGATTGTATTATACACAAAAGTTTGAGAACCACTGACCTGCAGCAATCAAGCTGGAAACAAGAAAACAATCTTAGCACTTCGGCATTTCATCAGTTACATCCGAGTGCTTGAGAGACTTTGTTCTGATCATTATCATTCTTTAATGTATATTTTAGTGAGTATACTTTCTTTGCCACTGGGTCCTGGGCGATCTCAAGCATTTCGTTCCTTTTGGCCCTATTTTGACTGTTGGTTAAATAACATGATCAGACAGATCTACACTAATCTCAACTATTATAATAAGTTTAAAAACTAGAGGCATTGTATATGAATAAGATTTGTGGGGTGCTAATATTCACAATGAGATATAATCTATACCAAAGAGATATAATCTATTCAGCCATAAAAAAGAAAGAAATCCTGTCATTTAAAACAACATGAGTGGACTTAGACAGTATTATGCTGGGAAGCAAAAACAAAATGGGCTCGACACAAATCCCAGTTTCACGTTAACTTCTCAGTGCCTGAATTTCCTCATCTGTACACTGAGGATGTTGGAAGTACCTTTCTCAAGGATATCTTTGGGTATTGCATGAGATAATCTACATAAAGCACTTAGCATAGTTCCTGGTCCAGAGACCTCAATAAATATTAGCTATAAGAGCTAGCTTTATAGGCAGTAATATGGAGTAGATTTTATGTTATTACACTTAAAAGTATTTATTGTCTCCAGTTTTTCTGATAAGTAGAATGGAGAGACAGAAGGCCTTTGTTTCTTTATTCATGCTGTTCTTGCCTCCTAAAACTCCTGTTGCAACTTCTTTCGGACTAGCTAGGACCTAGTGACCTTCAAGATTCAATTCATGTATAAGTCCTCAGCTTCCTAGAAGCTTTACTTACCCTTTGATTGGGCAAAGCTCCCCTCCTCCGCTTCCAACCATCCTGGCCAGATTTTTGTCTCCTCATTTACTACATTATACTGTAATTATATGTACTTCTCTATCTCCCACTAGACAATGAGCTCTTTGAGAGAAGAAACCATGTCTTATTTTTTATACCGCAGGCACCTAGCAGCGTGCCTGCCCAATTAACATTTGGTGAATTTTCTCAAAGGAACGTGTCAGGGAGCAAGGTTACTGCTGTGGGAAGACATTTTCCAATCTAAAATTGCTGCCTTGTACTCTGGGCCTCAGCTTCCGTACCTGTCTGTTGCACCTACAGTCATGCAATGCAATTAGGCACTTAATTATATACTGTATACCATGTATTATTCTCTAATTGATTCATATGTTAATCTACCACTTATTTCCTCTTCCCTTAGGCACTAAGAGAAGAAATGATTATAAATTGAATGTTGATGATATAGTTGTTAGCCACACCCAGTTGTCAGTCAACTCTGTTTATTGAATGCCCAGGGTATCATGAATCCTATTAATCCCCAGAGGCAAATGCAGATTAAAAAGTAGCACGATTTATCACAAGTGCGTGGAACAGTACTTTTACATAGTAGGCACTCAGTTAATATTTGTTGAATGAAGGAATACTTTAGTGAAAAGGGGTAGTGTACTTGGTTAGGCTAGAACTCAGGAGCCCTGGTTTCATTTTTTTTAGAGTATAGTTGATAAACAATATTATATTGGTTAAAAGTATACAACATAGTGATTCGACAGGTATCCACATTTAAAAAAATGCTTCAACTACTGTAGTTACTGTCAACATAGAAATGTTATAGATCTATTGACAATATTCTCTATGCTATACTTTCATCCCCGTTACTGATTCATATTATGATTGAGATTTTTCTGCCTCTTTATCCCCCTTACCCTCCCCACCCACCCACCCCAAACCCTGCCCTGTGGCAACCACCAGTCACCTCTCAGTGTCTATGAGTCTACTGCTGCTTTGTTAATTTTGTTTTCTTTTGTTTTTAGATTCCACAAGTGAAATCATAATGGTATTTGTCTTTCTCTGCCTGACTTATTTCACCGATTATAATACCGTCTAAGTCCACCCATGTTTTTGCAAATGGTAGGATTTCTTTCTTTTTATGGTTGAATAATATTCCACTGTAGATATGTACCACCTCTTCTTTATCTGTTCATCTACTGACGGAAACTTTGGTTCCTTCCATATCTTGGCTATTGTAAATACTGCGGTAGTAAACATAGGAGTGTGTATATCTTTTCAAATCAGGGATTTTGTTTTCTTCTGGTAAATTCCTAGAAGTGGAATTACTGGGTCATATGATATTTCTATTTTTAGTTTTTTGAGGAACCTCCATACTGCCTTCTATAGTGGCTGCACCAATTGACATTCACACCAACAATGTAGGAGGGTTCCCATTTCTCCACATCTTGCTAACATTTGTCATTTCTTGTCTTTTGGGTAGTAGCCATTCTGACTGGTGTGAGGTGATATCTTGTTGTGGTTTTGATTTGCATTTACCTGGTAATTAGTGATGTGGAGCATCTTTTCATGTGCCTGTTGGCCATCTGTATATTTTCTTTGGAAAAATGTTGATGAAGGTCCTCTGCCCATTTTTTAGGAGCCCTGCTTTCTAACCAGATCTCTATAACTTCATTTTGAACTTGAAAAGTCACTTCATCTTCCTGCAACACACCTTTACGTTATGAAAAACATGACAAAATCAGACTGGATGATTTTTTAGGTCTCTTCCAATATTTTAATATATAACTTTTCCTCCCAACAGTTAAAAAGTTCCTCAAGAGTAAGCACTGTAGATATCTCTTATCTTCTCCGTAGAAGGCAGCACAGTGCTGAACATATAGGAGGATTTATAAATACTTAAAAAATCAGAATTGTCATCCTCCAGTCACCCTTAACTAATTTTTTTAAAGCACAATAGACACCAAACTCTGCTATGAAACATGTCTCATCTCTAAAAGAAAGTAGGAGGAAACCTGGAAATCTCTTCTAATTGTTGCATTTCAAAATCTTTTGAATATTTATTATTTGAAATCCTAATTTAGGCTCCTGTTGACAATTAAGTAATCTCACTAATCCAGGTGAAAACTTGAGTGCATGCAGAGCACAACTGTAGTCTGATTTTAGACTTGGTCCTCTTTTGTAGTTGGTAATCATCCACGCCCATTGCTTTATTTACTACCCACTTGGATTGATAACATACTCATTTATCTCTCTAGCTAACATCTCTTGCTTTCATTGATCCTTTCTATTGTTTTATTCCTCTCGATTTTATTTATTTCTGCTCTAATCTTTATTATGTCCCTCCTTCTACTGACTTTGGGTCTCATTTGTTCTTCTTTTTCTAGTTTCGTTAATTGTGAGTTTAGACTGCTCATATGGGAATGTTCTTCTTTCCTGAGGTAGGCCTGTATTGCAGTATACTTTCCTCTTAGAACAGCCTTCGCTGCATCCCACAGATTTTGCGGTGTTGAATTATTGTTGTCATTTGTCTCCATATATTGCTTGATCTCTGTTTTTATTTGGTCATTGATCCATTGATTATTTAGGAGCATGTTATTAAGCCTCCGTGTGTTTGTGGGATTTTTCATTTTCTTTGCGTAATTCATTTCTAATTTCATTCGTTTGTGGTATGAGAAACTGGTTGGTACAATTTCAATCTTTTTTAATTTACCAAGGCTCTTTTTGTGGCCTAGTATATGATCTATTCTTGAAAATGTTCCATGTGCACTTGAGAAAAATGTGTATTCTGCTGTTTTTGGGTGTAGAGTTCTGTAGATGTCTGTTAGGTCCATCTGTTCTAATGTATTGTTCAGTGCCTCTGTCTCCTTACTTATTATCTGTCTGGTTGATCTGTCCTTCAGAGTGAGTGGTGTGTTGAAGTCTCCTATAATGAATGCATTGCATTCTATTTACCCCTTTAATTCTGTTAGTATTTGTTTCACATATGTAGGAGCTTCTGTGTTGGGTGCATAGATATTTATAATGGTTATATCTTCTTGTTGGATTGACCCTTTTATCATTATATAATGTCCTTCTTTGTCTCTTGTGACTTTCTTTGTTTTGAAGTCTATTTTGTCTGATGTAAGTACTGCAACTCCTGCTTTTTTCTCTCTATTGGTTGCATGAAATGTCTTTCTCCATCCCTTCACTTTTAGTCTGTGTATGTCTTTGGGTTTAAAGTGAGTCTCTTGAAGGCAGCATATAGATGGGTCTTCTTTTTTATCCATTCAGTGACTCTATGTCTTTTGATTGGTGCATTCAGTCCATTTACATTTAGGGTAACTATGGATAGGTATGTACTTATTGGCATTGCAGGCTTCAGATTCGTGGTTACCAAGGGTTCAAGGTTAACTTCCCTACTATCTAAGAGTCTAACAACTCACTTAATATGCTATTACAAACACAATCCAAAGGTTCTTTTTTTGTTTCTTTGTTTTTTTCCCCTCATCCTTTTTCTTCCTCCTCCATTCTTTATATATTAGGTATCATATTCTGTACTCTTTGTCTATCCCTTGATTAACTTTGGGGATAGTTAATTTAATTTTGCATTTTCTTAGTAATTAGCTGTTCTATTTTCTTTACTGTGGTTTCATTACCTCTGGTTACAGCTATTAAACTGTAGGAACACTTCCATCTATAGCAGTCCCTCCAAAATACACTGTAGAGGTGGTTTGTGGGAGGTAAATTCTCTCAGCTTTTGGTTATCTGGGAATTGTTTAATCCCTCCTTCAAATTTAAATGATAATCTTGCCGGATAAAGTAATTTTGGTTAAAGGTCCTTCTGCTTCATTGCATTAAATACATCATCCCACTCCCTTCTGGCCTCTAAGGTTTCTGCTGAGAAGTCTGATGATAGCCTGATGGGTTTTCCTTTGTATGTGATCTTATTTCTCTCTCTAGCTGCTTTTAATAGTCTGCCCTTATCCTTGATCTTTGCCATTTTAATTACTTTATGTCTTGATGCTGTCATCCTTGGGTCCCTTGTGTTGGGAGATCTGCGCACCTCCATGGCCTGAGAGGCTATCTCCTTCCCCAGATTGGGGAAGTTTCAGCAATCACCTCCTCAAAGACATTTTCTATCCCTTTTTCTCTCTCTTCTTCTTCTGGTACCCCTATGAATATTGTTCTGCTTGGATTGGTCACACAGTTCTCTCAATATTCTTTCATTCTTAGAGATCCTTTTTTCTCTCTGTGCCTCAGCTTCTTTGTATTCCTCTTCTGTAGTTTCTATTTCATTTATCATCTCCTCCACCATATCCAATATGCTTTTAATACTGTCCATTGTATTCTTCAATGATTGTATCTCCGACTGGAATTCATTCCTGAGTTCTTGAATATCTTTCCGTACCTCCATGAGCATGTTAATGATTTTTATTTTGAACTCCCTTTCAGGGAGAGTCATGAGGTCCATATCATTTAAATCTTTCTCAGGAGTTGTATTAATAATTTTACTCTGGACCAGGTTCCTTTGGCGTTTCATATTTGTGTATGGCGCCCTCTAGTGCCCAGAAGCTCTACTCTCCGGAGCTGCTCAGCCCCTGAAGCAATGTTGGGGATTGTAGGGGAGTGGTATTGGTGCCTCGGGGGAGGAAAGAGCTATTTCCTGGTTCCCAGATGCTATGCCTGTCTCCACTGCCTGAACCAGTGGGCTGAGCAAATAGGTATAAGCCTCTGTGCTTTGCCTTTTTAGTTGCTGTAGAAAGATCTTCCCTCTGCTTGGCCCAACACCATGGAAGGGCTTCCAGGTTTGCAAGCCCGGTGGGGCTGGCGAGGAGATAGGCGCAGTAGTCTGCGTGTCACAGAAGGGGTTCTTGGAGCTGTGTAGGCAGCCAGGGAGCTGGAGCACCTGAAGATCGTGAAAGCTCCCAATCTCCTGGGAAGAGTGCACCCAGACAATTTTGTCTATGTGTCCTTTCTCCTGAGCAGTAAGCTCTGTGCAATCCTTGCCCCTTTAGCAGCCCTCTTTCTAAGGGCTTCTTTGTTAGGAAGTCTCTCAGACTGCCCGTCTTTCTTTTGTCCCAGAGCAGCTGGATATGGATCCCTGCTTTCCACAAGCAGCTGGAATCTTAGTCTCTCCAGGAATTCTGCCTGTCTTAGCTTTCCAACCCCCTAATTACGAGAGTGTCATGCAAGCACCATGAAATGTAGGTTTGTGCTCCCAGAGTAGATCTCTAGAGTTAGGTATTCAGCAGTCCCAGTTCTCCACTCCCCCTCTGCTCTGTTCCTGTTCCTCCTGCCAGTGAGTTGGGGTGGGGGAAGGGCTTGGATCCCACAGGACCACAGCTTTAGTACATTACCCTTTTCCGTGAGGGCTGCTCTTGTCTCCAGGTGTATGCAGTTTGTTGCAGTCCTCTTTCCTGTTGCTCTTTCAAGAGTAGTTGTATTAGTTATATTTTCATTTTATATGCGGTTTTAGGAGGAAGCCTCTGTCTCACCTCTCATGCCGCCATCTTTAATCCCTTGCCTCTAGCTAACATCTCTCCTCTGAATTCTAGAACCATATATACAACTGCCTATTTGAAATTGCTTAGTCATCTCACAGACATCACAAACTCAGTATGTCTGAAACAGAACTCATGATCTTCTGTTAACCTGGTACTGGTCTACTATGATAACTCACTGAATGTTACTTCTATCCACCCATCTCTGCAAGCCAGAGATCAAGGAGTCATCCTTGACATCACTCTCTATTTCACTCCCCACTCATCTCCACTCTATCATTAATCACGGCAACTTTGCCTCTTAATTATCTCTAAAATCAGTCCACTTTTCCTTACCTCCATCTCTACCACCTCTGATCTGGACCACTCTGTTCACTTACTGATTTGCCTATTTGATTCAATTTTTCCTGCCTCCAGTCTAGTCTCCACACTCCTGCAAGTGTCATTTATTCATCAAAAAGTATTTATTGAGTGCCTACAATATGGCAAGCACAGGGGATAGAGCAATGAAGAAAACAAACAAAAATCCCTATTGTCGTGGAGTTTACATTTTAGTAAGAGAGAGACACACTAAAAATAATATGTAAAATACCTATGGGAGATTTACTGCTGGCTTGATGAATTAAGGAAGGTAACAAATCTTCTCCCTTCAAATCAACTATAAAGCTGGACGAAACTGTCAAAACAACCTTTCAGCATTCTGGAAAGCTACCAAAGGCATAATAGTATGACCCATCATCTTGATTTCCTTGGTGCTGTCCCAGTTTTAGCACTGAACGTCCTGCATCCCACGAAACTCCTCCCCAGATTGTGAAAAATCCATCTTCAGCAGTGGTTGCTCATGTTTGGGTGAAAGGCACCAAACCCATACTGTGGCTCCAAATATAGGGCCTGAAAGCAAATTAAGGTCATTGCAATCATGAGTTGTAACATTCTGTCTTTGACTTTGCTGGGATTAACAGTTGTGATTTTATGAATATTGTGACAATGTATACTAAATGTTCAGATAAAGAAAATGAGCACGATTACAATACCAGCCCCAACTTGACCAAGAAATCACCAAAAAAAAAAAGACTAAATGGCCATGTTCTTTTTGATAACATGTTAGAATACCGACAACTGGATTAGGTAAGGAAACAACCAAAGCAGAGCATACTGGACAATAAACTGAAAAGAATTTGGGAGTGGGCACGGCAGAGACAGGGATGTGAGAGCACATATGGAGACTGAATCTCACACGTCCAGGATGAGACAGATAAGTGCTTATAAGACAATCAAAAGCTTCTGGTCTCCCAAAAAGATTCTAAGGTTCAGTCAAAATTGGTGGTCACTGATTTAACTTGGCCTACCACAGGAACAGAACATGCATTATTGTATCATTCCCTTGATTGCTCTTTGAATAAAGTTGCATTTCCTGATTCAGAGGTTGCAGCTAAAATGTCCTATGGGTGAAAAAAAGGAAAATTTTGGTATGAAATATATTGGCCCCTGATAACATGGAGCCGATTCTGTCATATCTTACCAAGGATCATGCTTTCTACAGCATATCAAGTGATGTGTGAAATCATGGCAACTGACAAATGTTCCACTTAAGTTTTAGGTACGTTGAAAAACAGAATTTCAAATCACCTGCTTGATTTCTATGAAGATCATAATGAAACTGAAGAAAACATAAAACAAAAGATCATTGATATCTTGTCTCACTTTGCTCATCTATCTGCATATTCAGCAGGCAACGCCACTGTAAGTTTTAGAAATCAGATGGTTTAGAACTCACCAGAAAAGAGCAGTCAAATTAAACAGGGCTTTCTCAGTATCTTACAAAAACACTCAGTTATTTGGAATTCAGTTTTGATTTCACAACTTCAACTTACCTCTGTACTTTAAAACCATTTTCTCTGAGAAAAAGAAGGCTAACTTATGATGACATCCAATACACTTCATGATGTTTAAAAATTATGGATATTTTAGACACGGATATGCCTATATGATGAATTTATATATATAAAGGACCTAATTGGCAAACAGCTAATCCACCAAAAGTAGCTTGAAGATACAAAGTGGATGTATATGTTTGGAGAGCTGGAAGCTAATTCCTATAAGTCTAGGAATGTTATGTTTTTATTTAATAAAATCTATGTATTCCATGCTCAACATTTTTGTTGAGAGGATATTTTAGCTGTTACATTTAAGTCTGATCAATTTTTGTTTTTTTGTTTATGGGGGGAAGTAGGGGTCCAAATTTATTCTTTTGCATGTAGCTATACAGTTATCCCAGCACCATTTGTTGAAAATACCATTGGTTCCCCCATTGAATTGTTGGCACCCTGTTGCAACTCAATTGGCCATGAATATGAGAGTTATGAGAGTTGCTCTCAATGCTCTCAATGCTCTTCCATTGATCAGTATTTTCATCCTTATGCTAGTGCTGCACTGTCTTGATTATTACAGCTTTGTAGTAAGTTTCAAAATTAATAAATGTGAATCCTCCAACTTTGTTCCTCCTTTTCAAGGTTGGTTTGACTATTCTGGATCCTCTGGATTTACACATGAGTTTTAGGATCAGCTTGTAAAGTGCTGAAACAAAGCTAGGTGGGATTTTGTTAAAGGACTGTGTTGAATTTGTAGATCAAATTGGGGAGTACCACCATCTTACCAATATTAAGTCTTCTGATCTGTGGACATGGGACGATTTTTAATTCTTTAGCTCTTTACTTTCACTCAGTATTTTGTAGTTTTCAGTGTACATGTTAGCAGTTTTGTAAATTTACTCTTAAGTAGTTTATTCTTCTTGATGCTATTGTAAATGGAATAATTTTCTCAATTTCATTTTTGATTTGATGATTGCTAGTGTGTAGAAATACAAGTGATTTTTGAAAATTGCTCCACAACCTTGCTGAATTCATTTATTAGTTCTAGTAGTTTTTTAGTGTAATTCTTAGGATTTGATCAATACAAGATCATGTTCTCTGCAAATAGAGATAGTTTTATTTACTTCTTCATTTCCACTCTGGATGCCTTCTGTTTTTCTTGACAAAACCCTGGTTAGAACCGCCAGTACAATATTGAATAGAAGAGATGTAGTTGGAGGGTACAAACTTGCAAACAGTGGATAAATAAGTCCTAGAGATCTCATACACAATATAGTGAATATAGACAACAATATTGTGTTATAATCACCAAACTTGCTAAGAGACTAGATTGTAATTGTTCCCGTCAGAAACAAGAACTGATAATTATGTGATGTGATAGAGGTGCTAACTGTTGCTACAATGTCAACCATGTTACACTATATAAATGTGTCGGGGTTTTTAGCCCTCCACGGAACCCCCCTGAACCTGCAGAGGAGTGAGGGGAGAGCACACCCTGGCAAGGCGAGGTCGGGAGAGGCAAGTGCCAGCTGTCCACCCGATCACCAGCCCTCGTTCCTGAGGACAAACAGACGCGACAGGGAGCTCAGTCAAAGCAGGAACTCGTTTACTGCAGAAACAGCAAGGCATATATAGTACTCATGGGCCAATCAGTGCAAAGATCAGGCAGTCACAAGCCCTTCACACAGGAAGGCACATCATACAGGTAAATGGTGTCCATGAGCTGATCACGTTCACGGAAGACTTGAGTCGCCAATCAGGAGCGGGAGGCAGGCCTAAGCAGAAACTCACCTCCCTTTGGAAAGCAGGCAGAGCACCGCCCTTTGTGCGTCTGGCAGGTGCCATCTTAACAATGATTCAGCGTTTCAGGCATTTTCTTTTGGAGTCTAGAATACCCTACATAAATGGATCAAACCAACATGTTGTACACCTTAAGTTTACACAATATTATATGTCAAATATATTTCAGTTTAAAAAAATGTTGAATAGAGGTGATGAGAGCAGACATTCATATTTCATTCCTTATCTTAGAGGAAAAGCTTTCAATCTTTCACCATTAAGTGTGATGTTATTTGTGTTTTTTTCACAGATGTCATTCATCAGGTTGAGAAAGTTTCCTTTAATTCTTAATTTGTTGAGTGTTTTTATCATTAAGGGAGGGCGAATTTTGTCAAATACGTTTTCTGCCTCTATTGAGATAATCGTGTGGGTGTTGCCCTTTATTCTATTGATATGGTGTATTTCATTAATTGATTTTTGGGTGTTAAAACAACTGTACAATCCTGAGATGAATCCAGCTTGGTCATGGTATATAATCCTTTTTATATGTTGCTGGATTCAGTTTGCCAGTATTTTGTTGAGGATTTTTGTTTCTGTTTTCATAAGGGGTATTGGTCTTTAGTTTTCTCTACTTACTTTGCTTTTTTTTTTTTTGGTGTCATTAATGTACAATTACATGAGCAACATTATGGTTATTAGACTCCCACTATTATCAAGTCCCCACCACATACCCCATTACAGTCACCATCCATCAGCATAGTAACATGCTATAGAATCATTACTTGTCTTCTCTATGTTGTACCGCCTTCCCCGTGCACCCCCACATATTATGTGGGCTAACTGTAATGCGCCTTTTTCCCCCCATCCCTCCCTTCCCACACATCATCCCCAGTTCCTTTCCCTTTGGTAACTGTTAGTCCGTTCTTGGGTTCTGTGAGTCTGCTGCTGTTTTGTTCCTTCAGTTTTTCCTTTGTTCTTATATTCCACAGATGAGTGAAATCATTTAATACTTGTCTTTCTCTGCCTGGATTATTTCACTGAGCATAATACCCTCTAGCTCCATCCATGTTGTTGCAAATGGTAGGATTTGTTTTCTTCTTATGGTTGAATAATATTCCATTGTGTATATGTACCACATCTTCTTTGTCCATTCATCTACTGATGGACACTTAGGTTGCTTCCATTTCTTGGTTATTGTAAATAGTGCTGTGATAAACATAGGGGTGCATATGTATTTTTCAACTGGCTCTGGCATTCTTAGGGTAAATTCCTAGGAGACGACTTCCTTGGTCAAATAGTATTTCTATTTTTAGTTTTCTGAGGAACCTCCATCCACAGTGGTTGAACTAATTTACATTCCCACCAGCAGTGTAGGAGGGTTCCCCTTTCTCCACATCCTCACCAACATTTGTTGTTTGTCTTTTGGATGTTGGCCATCCTAACTGGTGGAGGTGATATCTCATTGTGGTTTTAATTTGCATTTCTCTGATGACTAGTGATGTGGAGCATCTTTTCATGTGCCTGTTGGCCATCTGAATTTCTTCTTTGGAGAAGTGTCTGTTCAGCTCCTCCACCCATTTTTTAATTGGAATATTTGCTTTTTGTTTGTTGAGGTTCGTGAGCTCTTTATATAGTTTGGATGTCAACCCCTTATCGCATATGTCATTTCTGAATATATTCTCCCATTCTGTAGGATGTCTTTTTGTTCTACTGATGTCCTTGGCTGTACAGAAGCTTTTTAGTTTGATATAATCCCACTTGTTCATTTTTGCTTTTGTTTCCCTTGCCCAGGGAGATATGTTCATGAAGAAGTTGCTCATGTTTATGTCCAAGAGATTTTTGCCTATTTTTTTTTCTAAGAGTTTTATGGTTTCCTGACTTATATTCAGGTCTTTGATCCATTTTGAGTTTACTTTTATGTATGGGGTTAGACAGTAATCCAGTTTTATTCTCTTACATGCAGCTGTCCGGTTTTGCTAACAACAGCTATTGAAGAGGCTGTCATTTCCCCATTGTATATCCATGGCTCCTTTATCATATATTAATTGACTATGTATGCCTGGGTTAATATCTGGACTCTCTATTCTGTTCCACTGGTCTATGGGTCTGTTCTTGGGCCAGTACCAAATTGTCTTGATTACTGTGGCTTTGTAGTAGAGCTTTAAGTTGGGGAGTGAGATTCCCCCTGCTTTATTCTTCCTTCTCAGGATTGCTTTGGCTATTTGAGGTCTTCTGTGGTTCCATATGAATTTTAGAACTATTTGTTCCAGTTCGTTGAAGAATGCTGTTGGTATTTTGATAGGGATTGCATTGAATCTGTAGATTGCTTCAGGCAGGATGGCCATTTTGACAATATTTATTCTTCCTACCCAAGAGCACAGGATTAATTTCTATTTGTTAGTGTCCTCTTTAATTTTTCTTAAGAGTGTCTTGTAGTTTTCAGGGTATAGGTCTTTCACTTCCTTCATTAGATTTATTCCTAGGTATTTTATTCTTTTTGAGGCAATTGTGAATGGAATTGTTTTCCTGATTTCTCTTTTGAGCAGCACTTTTAAGAATGCAGAACACTGCCCTAGTTCACATTCCAGTTTTGTTACTTTGAACTCTGTAAACTTGAGCAAGTTACTTAAGCTCTCTGTTTCAGTTTCCTCAACTGTAAAATAGAAATAATAACAGGGATATTGTAGAAGATTAAATGAAGTAACACATAGTAAGTACTTCATAAATATTAATTTTTAAATGATGTTGTCAAAACAATATATTCAAAGAAGAGCAATCACTTATTCATCCCACAATTATTTATTAAGCACCTGCCATGTCATAGGAGGAACACTTGAAGAAACTACGGATATTTAGCCTTGAGAAGACATAGCATGGGGGACACTAGCACTGTCTTCAAATATATGTAGGACTGTCAAATGGAAGAGGCATTAGACTTTTTCTGAATGGCTTCATGGAGTAGAACTATAACCAATGGATGGAAGCTACAGATTTTGGATCAATGTAAGAAAAATGGAATTGGCTGCCTCCTGAGATAGTGAGTTAACTGTCGCTGCAAGTGTCCGTTCAGAGGCTGGACAAGATTTGGCAAGGTATCAATTGTAAAGGAGATTCTGACATCACATGGGAGATTTGAGTAGGTGACCTTTAATACTCCTTAATCCTTCCATACCTAAAGAATCTACAGTGCTATGAAAATGCGCTCTTACCTGAGGGATTAAAAAAGAACTATACATCTATCTGCTTCCAATTTCTTCATCAAACCACATTTGGACCTAATCAGAATGAATTGAAGTCACATGCAGGTTCACCTAGGAAACTGTTTACTTTTCAGCTATCTACTTTACAAGTGAGTCATTTGTAACCATACCACTGAGTCCCCAACCACTACCCCACCTCCTCCATAATTACTAAACAAGATGGAGGCCCAGACTCCTGGGACACAGAAGCTGAGGAATAATATCTCATGAAGGTTTAGAGAAATTTTTGAAATGTTCCTCAGTGCTTCTTAAAACAAATATCATATTGGGGAAAAAGAGAGAAACTTAAAATTTCAACCATAGACTCAGGAGCGGCATCTGAGAACAACTGTAAGGTTTGGTAGAGTTTTCTGAAGAGCTGAAAATGAAAAATAAAGCTTTCTATTTGTATAGACTAGTGCTTAGGAATTCATAAGACAGTAACTGTTGTCATGAAAACACTTGAGTCAGGGAAGTTTGACTTAGTGGCTCAAACATGCTCTTTATTAGTCATCTGAATTAAAATGTGAAGCAGAATGAACCAAAACAGTTTCATAGGAAAATGTATCATACTTGATTTTTTATTATTTCTCAAAATAATAAGGATGCCCTAGAGAACAAAGGCACTATGTTAATCTACTAAAGAAATGAGTGAATTATAACTAGGGATGGTCATTTAGAGGGGACAGCTAACCTATATCCACAGGCAATTTAAATGAATCTGTGATAAAGTTTAGTCTCACAGACATAAAAAAGGAAGTCGATAAGAACATTTAAAAATTTCATAACCAGTTGTCTTGGCACTTTGACATAGTGTATTAAAAACAAAGAGAAAAATTGGAAATGTAAGCCATCAATATAAACTTCAATCCCATTTCTGGAGTAGACACTAATGGATGGTATCAATAATTCTGGAGCCAGAAAAAGTGTATACTGATTTCGCTAAACTAATTTTTGTCTGTAAGTAAATTGCTTTCCAACTGATCAACAAAAATCTTAATAGATTTTGCTTGTGGGTTTTTTTTTTCTCACAGCAATTATTTTCTTACCAAAAGATAATTCATTTTCAACATTCTGCACAGGGAAAGATTTAACAAAGGTCACATACCATGGTAGGTGGCAAAAGCACTCTACAGTTCATCAATTAAATCGGTATCTCTTATGAATCAATTTGTGAATAGCTACACAGGATACTGTTGGCATTCAGTGAGTAGCACAATAATAGTTTATAAACCAAATTAAAGTATACTAGAACCATTTCCCCACTGTCTTTGAGGTTTGTGCCACAAATATTATAATACCACCTGATATACTTGTATAGTACCTCACTGTTTATAAAAGTTTGTTCATACCCCTTCTCATTTGATCCTAACAATCTTATAAATAGACAATATTTTCCAGATCATACAGATGAAGAAACTGATATTTAAAGAATTCAGGTGATTTGCTCAAGGTCTTAACAATGATTAAAAGCAGTTCCAGGACACAAACACAGAATTGGTGACTTTGGGTCATTCACTGCCCCAGAGCTGTCATCCTTTATCACCTGCAGGATACGTTCAGCCTAGTAGTTATAACCTATTGCTCAATTATAACCTAGTAGTTATAAACTTTTGTTCCATTAGTACCTAAACTATTCTGGTTGAAAGTATAAGATAAAAAAAATTTTTTTTGTTCAATTCCTCTCCAGTGGAAAGATTCATAGCAAGTGTTAAAATTTAAAAGTAACATCTTACTTACGACTTTCCAGAATGTGAATCAATATGTAACACAAGAACAGATAAGTTATGTGATTGTCTGACCTGGGTCCCTGAATAAGCCCTATTTATTTTCTTGTGGCAGAAGCAATGTATCATTAGTATATGACTTGTGTCACTCAATAACAAAAATTGCATGCAATAACAATAATATCAGATAGATTTTGAGCATCTGCAGTATGCTGGGCACTCTGTCATTTCCTCCTGGGATCGATCCTCTGTGAGGCGTGTATACCTGTATCCCTCTGAGAAATGTAACTTAGTATTTTCATTTTATAGTTCAGGTATCCAAGGTTACAGGGTGTTCAAGAGATTAAATAACTAGATTGAGACCAGACAGCTAATAAGTGGAAAAGCTGGGATTTGAACACAGGAATTTGAAACTCATTCTATTAACCAACAAGCTACACTGCTTCTAACAAAAAAGGACTATGAAGCCATATATAGTTTCAAATGAAAGGAGATAAAAAAATAAAATAAAAGTAATAGCATGTAGTCAAATTACTGGTTATTTTGAAAACGATTTTTTAGGGACCATTTCCTAATCAGTAGGTGTATGGATCTTACTCTCTTTCCATATAAATAATACTTTCTAGTGTAATAGAATACAGTTGGCCCTTGAACAATGTGGGGGTTAGGGGGGTCAACCCCCCATGCAGTTGAAAATCTGTGTATAACTTTTGACTCCCCCAAAACTTAACTACTAACAGCCTACTGTTGACTGGAAGCACTACTGAGAACATGAATAGTCAATTAACACATGTTTTGTATGCTATATGTATTATATACTGTATTCTTATAATAAAGTAAACTAGAGAAAAGGAGAGATTTTTTCAAATTGTCACAAATTTCCCCATTTTCCAATATATTTATTGAAAAAAATCTACATATCAGTGGATCTGTGCAGTTCAAACCTGAGCTGTTCAAAAGTCAACTGTATAGCTATGTATGTATGTAATATATATATGTAGATATATATCTGTGTACATATATACTTAATACTTTATAGGCCACATTCCAGTTTTTTCTTAATTTTGGAGAAATTGTGAGTGTATACTAATACTTCCTGTTCCAGTCCCACTCTTTCAGGTATGTCCTACTTTCACCCATTTTATAATTTTATCTCCCTTCTTCCAGAAAACCTGGTTTCCAATAACATTAACTCATTTACTCCAGTACACAAAACTCATTTCAGAATTGCAGCATTCATTCTCCTGAAATAAAAGGGTTGTAGATCTGTATGCATTTTTTTTATCCCTAGTCAGAGGACGTATAGACCAAGCACTATGTTCAAAAGATACTTGGATTAGTTATTTTTAATGTGGTCATGTTATTCACCTGAAATACAGTTAGGGTCATTGGTTTCTGCCTGTGTTCAGTTTGGGTTTCTCCCATCCTGTTGACTCAATTTTATCTTTGAAAATGTAGAACACTGGCATGGTTTCAGAAGTCAAACTATATAAAAATGTACACTCGGATAAGTGTGGCTCTCTCCCCCTCTCCCTTCTAACCTGTCCCCTCCTCTCTGAAAAAGAATCCCAGACATTTCAATGATTGTGACCTTCCAAAATTCTACCCTACCTGATAAACTCTTATTCTTTAGTATTTAATTTGGGAGGTAATTAGAAAAAAAAAGTCTAAAAAAATCTTAGGAGGGCTGATAATGAAACAAAGATTGAGGAACACTGCTGTTATCTGTTCTCCATCTTTATAAATTTGTCATTTTGAGAATGTTAAATAAATTAAATCCTTCTGAGGGATTTTTTCCATTCAGCATAATGTCCTTGAGATCTATTCAAATTGTATATATGAAAAATTCTTTACTGAGATATGGTATGAATATGCCCCAATTTGTTTATCCACTCATTCAATTGAAGGTCTTCTGAGTTGCTTCCAGTTTCTAGAAATTTGTGAGTAAATCCTCTATATACATTCCCATATAGGTTTTAATGTGAACACAAAATTTCATTTCTCTGGAATAAACTCCAGGAATACAATTGCTGGGTTGTATGGTAAGTATATGTTTGATTACATAAGAAATTGACAAATATTTTCTAGACTTTCTATATTATTTTAGATTCCCACTAGCAATGTATAAGAGATCCAGTTTCTCCACATCCTTTCCGGCATTTGCTATCATTGGTACTTTTCATTTTAGTCATTCTTATAAAGAATGTAATGATACCTCATTGTGATTCAGATTTGCATTTCTCTAATGGCTAATTATGTTGAACATCTTACCATGTGCTTATTTACTTATTTGTAGTTTTCAGCACACAGATATTGTATGTATTTTGTTAGAATTATACCTAATTATTTCATTTTATTTGATGATTATAAATGGTATTGTGTTTTTATTTGTTTATCATTTGTTCATTGCTAGTATATAAAAATACAGTTGTTATTTGTGTTTATCTTGTGCCTGGTGACTTTTGACTTGGTTGAATTCACTTATTCTCAGTGCTCTCTGGTAAATTCCATGGGATTTTATACTTACATAGCATGACATCTGCAAATAGGAACAGTTTTATTTCCTCTTTTCTACTTTGTGTGTCTTTTCTTCCTTCTTCCTTCCTTCCTTCTCTTTCCTCCCTCCCTCCCTCCCTCCCTCCCTTCCTTCCTTTTTTGCCTTTTTGTACAGTCTGGGACTTCTAGTACTGTGATGAATGAGTGCTGAGAGTAGACATCCTTGCCTGGTCCTTGTACTCAGGGGAAAGCATTCAGTATTTCTTGTTAAATATGTGTTAGTTGAAGGTTTTCCATACATGACCTTTATCAGTTAAGGAAGTTCCCCTCTATTCTTTGTTGAGTAGAGTTTTTATCAAAATACAGATTAAATATTTATGTTCCTCCAAAGTTTATATGTTGAGCCCTAATCCCCAATGTGATGATATTTGGAAATAGGGTTTTTAGGAGGTAACTAGAGTTAGATTAAGTGATGAGAGGAGGGCCCTCCTGAATAATGCTCTTATAAAGAGGAAGAGACATGAGATCTCTCCACCATGTGGAGGTACAGCAAAAAGGCAGCCATCTTCAATCCAGGAAGACATTGCTCACCAGGAACCTAATCAGTGGCACCTTGATCTTGGACTTCCTACCTTCCTGAGCTGTGAGAAATAAATTTCTGTTGGTCAAGCTACCCACTTTATGGTATTTTATTATAGCAGCCTGAACTAAGACAATGAATGAGTTCAAAATTTTTGTCAAATGCTTTTTCTGAATCAGTCAATATGATGATGTATGTTTTTTTCTTTTGCCTGTTGTCGAAATAACTTTCGAGGCCCAAGATGGGGTGACTCCTGCCTGGGGTACCATAACAGTGAAGTGAAGCTTAGATAACTTCCACATCCCCGAAAATGCTCTGCTTGACCAGAAATGCAGTATATCCAGTCAACTAATCCCCAAAACCAAGCCAACCCTGGGCCTTCTCACTCCAAACAAGGTTGACTACACAGCTCCAGCCTATTTGTTCTTTGTTGCTCTTTATTCCTTATCCCATAAAAGTTTCTTGCCTGCCGCCCCATTTTGTGGTTCTCTGAGACTGTCCACTTCATGAGATATGAAATAAAGTTTGTTTGTATTATCTAATTTGTTTTTTTTAATCTCTTTTTTTAACACTGTTAACATGGTAGATTTCATTTCGAGTATTGAACCAGTTTTGAATTCCTGGTTGCTAACATTTACTTTTGCATTTTGTGTCTAAGTTCGTGCAAGATACTGGTCTATAGTTTTCTTTTCTAATACTCTCTTTGACTAATCTTGGTGTCAGGGTAATAGTGGCCTCATAAAATGAGTTGGGAAACGTTTCCTCTTCTATCTTCTGGCAAGGTGTTGTATAAAGTTGATGTTAATTCTTCTTTAAATGCTTGGTATTCTCTGTCTGGGGCTGGAGATTTCTTTTATGGGAGTTTTAAAGTGACAAATTCATGTTATTTAATAGTTATAGGACTATTAATATTATCTATTTCTTATTGGGTGAGTTTTGGTATTTTGTAAGTTTTGAAGAATTGATACATTTCATTTATGTTGCCAAACTTCTGAGAAAGTGTTGTTCATAGTAATCCCTCATTCTGTTAAGGTTTGCAGAGAATGTAGTGAAATCCTTTCTTTCATTTCTGATATCCATAATTTTTGTTATCTCTCTTTTTCTTTGTCAGCCTGTCAAAAGATTTATCAATTTTATCAATCTTTTCAAATAACTAGCTTTTTGATTCATTGATTTTTCTCTATTATTTTTCTCTGTTCCATTTCATTGATTTCCACTCTCATCTTTATTATTTCCTGCCTTTTGCTCACTTTGGGCTTACTTTGCTCTTTTTTTTTAGGTTCTTGAGGTGAGGGGTTAATTATTGTTTTTGAATGCTTTCTTCTTTTCTAAGTATTTAGCACTACAAATTTCCCTCTCAGCACTGTCCTAGCTGCACCCTACAAATTTAAATATATTGTATTTCATTTTCATTCAATTCCATGTAGATCTGATATCCTTTGAGACTTCCTATTTGAGCCATTAGGTTATTCAGATGTGTGCTTTTTAATTGCCAAGTGTTTGGAGGTTTTACTGTTAGCTCTCTGTTATTGATATCTAGTATGGTTCCATTATTCTCAGAGTGCAACCTCTGTGTGATTTCATTCAATTTTTTTGATGCTTGCTTTATGATCCATGATATGGTCTACTTTGGCCAATGTGCCATGTGCTTTAGAAAGAATTATGTCAGCTATTATTGGGTGGAGTGTTAGATCCAGTTGGTTAATGGTTATATTAGTTTCATGTGGCTACTATAACAAATTACCACAGACTTAGTGACATAAAACAGCACAGATTTATTATCCTATAGTTCTGTAGTTCAAAAGTCTGGAATGGGTCTTATGGAACTAAAAAACAATGTGTCACTAGAGCTACATTCCTTTCTGGAGGTTCCAGGGGAAAATTCATTACCTTGCCCTTTCCTGCTTCTAGGGCTGCTCACATTCCTTAGCTCATGACCCTTTTCTTTCATCTTTGAAGCCAGCAGTGGGTTGAATTCTTTTTGCCTCACATCATTCTTCTGCCTCCGTTTTCCACAGTTAAGGACCACTGTGATTATATTTAACCTGTTCAGATAATCTAGAATTATCTCCTTATTTTGAGGTGAACTGATAAGCAAACTTAATTCCATTGGTAATCTTAATTCCCCTTTTCTATGTAATTTAACATATTTTCAGGTTTTGAGGATTAAAACATGAATAACGTGGTGGGGGTGGCTATTGTTCTGCTTACTACTTTGTCATGCAATACAACACATCCAGAAGTTCTGGAAATTAAAACATGAATATCTTCAGGGGGCTATTATTCTGCTTATCACAATGGTGTTTTTCACTTCTATATTTGTGTTGATTTTCTATGTATTTCTATCTATTTCTAATTCTATCAATTGCTAAGAGGGGGGTTGTTAAACTATATTGTTAAACAATATTCTCCTTTCAGTTCTATCAGTTTTTGCTTCATGAATTTTGAAGTTCTGTTCTTTCATGTACACATTTAGGATCATTATTTCTTCTTGGTAGGTTGAACCCTTTATCATTATGCAGTGTGCCTCTTTATCTCGGGTACTATTTTCTCTGAAGTTTACTTTGCCACTCTTGCTTTCTTTTGATTAGTGTTTACATGATATATCCGTTTCCACACTTTTACTTTTAATCTCCCTATAAAGTTATATTTGAAAGGAGTTTTTATAGACAGTGTATAGTTGATCCATGTTCATTTATGTCCTATGCCAATCTCTGTTTTTCAACAGATATATATACATTTACATTTAATGAAATAGTGATACCGTAGGGCTTAAGTTTTCCATTTTGTTATTTATTTTCTTTTTGTCCACTATCTTTTTTTAATGAGGTGAAGTTCATATAACTTAAAATTAACAATTTTAAATTGTACAATTCAGTGACATTTAGTACATTCACAATGTTGTGCAATAAGAAGTTTATTCTGTGGGTCAAATTACATCCCTTTCCCCCTACCTAGTTCAGCCCCCATGCAGACTGAATATATATATGTCATCTCTTTCTGTCCATAGCACCAAAAACCCATGACTTTCTAAAACAAATGAGGTGTGCGATATGGCTAAAGGAACATGGGCTCTGGAGAAAGACAGCCCTAGTTTTGAATGCCTGCTCTGCCACAACCTAGCTGTGTGATCTTGTACAAGTGTTGTATCCTCTGAGCTTCATGTCCTTCACATTAAAATGGGACTAACAATACACCTTTCTCATAGGGTTGCACATCAAGTGCCTAGCGCCTAGTGCCCATTCAATAAATTGTAGACATTATTATTTTTATTATTACTATTAGGTGTAGAGACATCACCAGTTGGTATGGGGATAGCTGTCCTGCAGAGACAGATGGAAGAAAGATGTTGGGGATATGTCTACCATCACTTAATCCCTTCCTTTCTTGAAATTTTCCTACATTGATAGTTGTATGCCAGCCAGCATGGAAATCCTGTGACCCTGAAGGTTAGAACCTTTGGGCAGAAACAAGACCCACGCAAAAAGGCTTAATAGGAAGCAGGCCTAAAAGTGGACTAGGCCTGACAGTGAGGTTAAGTTACATCTGAGCCAGGTAGCAGCAGGGTCTGGGACAAACCATACTGTGGAGTAGACAACAAAAATCCATGCACGTTTCCAAACTCAGGTGAGGAATTCAGACAGCAGGAAGACAGTGTAGCAAGAAAGGAATTTGAACCTGCTACACTTTTTGGTTAGCCCAGTAATTCCCTGGGTAATTACCAGGAGCAGGCACTGTTGTGCAGGTGAGTGGTGTTAGGTTGGAGACTCCAGACCTTTTAATACACTCCCAAGGAAAGGGGAAAAACAGGGCCAATTAATGGTCTAGGAACAGGGCAACACAAAATAGTCAGCACAAGGACTCCAGTAGGCCAAGCACCGTCATCCACAATCATACAATCAAAGCAACATCCAAGCTTAACAAAGATCCTGCCTTTATTAATTGACTGCTACAGTTGCTAAGCCTCTTTGACCTCTGATTTTTCATCTCGCGTGACGAAGCTGTTCCTTTTATCAATTTATCTGGAGACATGCTGTATTCCCTCTGTGCATCCACAAGGGGCAACAGAGAGCAATTGGTGTTAGACTCAACAAACCCCAATCTTTGAGGTTTTCTTTAAGAATTACATTCCATGACAGCATGAAAACTTCATCCAGTAATTGGGGTTACAGGAAGGTCAGTTGCTTGGAGGAGGAAGTAAAGAGATTGGGCACAGGGAGACCCACCTTCTCTTACAGCATAACCGTCCCTGTTGCCTGGCTTTTTTCTGAACTCCTAGTACCATGCCCTTGGTTGGCAACAAAGATGACCCATGTTCATAAATGTTCCTATTATGCCATTGTTCATCTGCTTCCTGGCATCTGACTTCTCATTTAAATGATGGTGGACCTGATTTCTTAGTGGTTGAATCACAATATAAAGCATTTATTTATGATTCTCCCCTCCATGTAAAATAAACAAGAAAACACATCATTCATTCATTCAGTACACATTTGTTCAGAATCTACTATTCCAGAATTCTTTCGGATGACAAGATGACAGTGTAGCGTAATTGTTAACAGAGTTGGCAGGAAGTCTAGCATCATTAACAACAAGTGAAAGAAGAACTTTTCATTGTCAAACTAGTTGGCAAAATCATTACAGAAACCGAAGTATTTATACTCTCCCATTTCAGTGTAAAAACAAATGCCACAATCACAACTCCATGGGATTTAAATTCCAAACCAGAGCACGTCACTTAACTGACACGGCATTAATCCTCTCTCACAGGCCAAAAACATGTATAAGTGAGATTCAGCTTCACATCAAAGACATGATCAGCTCATTGGCAGGTCTATAGCCCAGCTAAAGAGGAACACTTCTTTCTAGAACAACCTTTGCATCAAACGTTTGGATAAAACATGAAACAGAAAACATCATTATGCTTTTAAAGGAAGTTGTTTGGGGAAGCAAAATGTACTGCTCACATTTCTGGAGAAATTACAAGAGTAACTATAAAAGGAGTGTTATTAAAACATGTACCATAGGGTCCTGGAGCACCATCATTCCCAATTAGATATTGAATTTCTCAGGAGCCTGCCCTAGCCCTTCACAGAGAAAATAATTGGCACCTTATGAGAATATGTAACATCAGCAGTTTCATTTGTTTGGTAGTGGTATTTTTTTCCTCCTCCTTTTTCTCTTCTTTTTTTCCCGAGATTTAATTCACATGCCACATACCATTTTAAAGTGTACAATACAGTGCTTTTTAAAATATATTCACAAAGTTGTGCAATTATGATCTATTTTCTGTCTATGGATTTGATATCCTGGAGGTTTCGAATAAATGGAATTGTCAGTATATGGTCTTCTGCGTCTGGCTTCTTTCACATAACATGCCCAAGGTTCATCTATGTTGTGACATGTACCAGTATTTCATTCCTTTTGTGGCGGATTAATACTACATTGTATGGATATGCCGCATTTTGCTTATCAATTTATCAATGGACACCTGGATTGTTTCTACATTTTGGCTATTATACAAAATTTTGCTACGAACATTCACATATAAGTTTTCTTGGGAATGTACCCTTTTATTTCTCTTGGGTGTGTACCCAGAAGTGGAATTGCTGGATCATATGATAACTATGTTTAACTCTCTGAGGAACTGTCAAACTGTTTTCCAAATCAGCTGTACCATTTTGCATACCCACTGGCAACGTGTAAGTGTTCCAAGTTCATATCCTCATCAACATTTATAATTGTCCATGTTTTTATTATAGCCATATTAGTGGGTGTGAAGTGGTATCTCATGTGCTTTGATTTGCATTTTCCTAATAACTAGTGACATTGAGCATCTTTTCGTGCATTTTTTGGCTATTTATGTACTTTGGAGAAATGTCTGTTCAGGTCCTTTGCTTGTTTTAATTGGGTTGTTTTTGTTGCTGAGTTGGAAGAGTTCTTTATATATTCTGGATACTACAACCATATCAGATACATGATTTGTGAAAATTTTCTCTCATTCTGTGAATTGTCTTTTCAACTACTTGATAGGGTCCTTTGATGCACAGAAGTTTTTCATTTTGATGAAGTCCCATTTATCTATTTTTTTCCTTTGTTTCATGTACTTTATGGTGTCAAATCTAAGAATCCATTGCAAATTCAAGGTTATGAAGATTTCTTCTATGTTTTCTTCAAGAGTTTTATAGTTATAGTTCTTATATTTAGCTCTTTGATCCATTTTGAGTTAATTTTTAAAATATGGTGTGAGGTAGGGCTCCAACCTAATTCTTTTGCTTGTGAGTATTCAGTTGTCCAACACGTTTTTTTAAAAGACCATTCTTTCTTCATTGAATAATAGTCTTTGTACCCCTCTCAAATATCCAATTGAACATAGATATATGGGTTTACTTCTGGACTCTCATTCTTTTCCATTGATCTATACATCTATAATGCCAGTACCACACTGTTTTGATTAATATGGCTTTTAAAGTTGGGAAGTGTAAGTCCCTCAACTTTGTTCTTTTTCAAGATTGTTTGGTTATTCTGGGTCCCTTTTACTTCCATACTAATTTTAGGATAAACTTGCCCATATCTATAAAAAATGTAGCTGGAATTTTGAAAGGGATTTTGTTCCTTCTGTTGATCAATTAGGGGAGCATTGCTATCTTAACTATTGAGTCTTCCAATCCATGAATATTTATCTATTAGTGGAATATTACAATTCCACTTATTTAGGTCTCTAATTTCTTTCAACAGTATTTTGTAGTTTTCAGTGTATAATACTTGCAAATCCTTGGTCAAATTTATTCCTAAGTATTTTATTCTTCTTAATGTTCTTATAAATGGAATTGTTTTCTTCATTTCACTTTTGTATTGTTTATTGCTGGTATATGGAAACACCATTTTTTTTTTCATTCAGTACTTTTTATTTTTTATTTTTTTTATTTTTTTACAATTTATTTTATTTTAGTATCATTAACCTACAATTACATGAGCAATATTGTGATGATTAAACTAGCCCCTTCATCAGGTCCCCCCCACCAACCCTATTACAGTCACTGTCCATCAGTGTAGTGAGATGAGAATCACTACTTGTCTTCTCTGAGCTGTACAGTCCCCCCCGTGCCCCCCCACCCTATGTCTGCCAATCGTAATGCCCCTTTTACCCTCTTATCCCTCCCTTCCCGCCCTTCTTCCCCAGTCCCTTTCCCTTTGGTAACTATTAGTCCGTTCTTGGGTTCTGTGAGTCTGCTGCTGTTTTGTTCCTTCAGTTTTTTTTTTTTTCTTTGTTCTTATACTCCACATATGAGTGAGATCATTTGGTACTTGTCTTTTTCGGCCTGGCTTATTTCACTGAGCATAATACCCTCCAGCTCCATCCATGTTGTTGCAAATGGTAGGATTTGTTTTTTTCTTATGGCTGCGTAATATTCCATTGTGTATATGTACCACTTCTTCTTAATCCATTCATCTACTGATGGGCACTTAGGTTGCTTCCAT